>CM054120.1:8480048-9711298 GCA_028673005.1 Tanypteryx hageni | reverse complement strand
GCTCTCTTATTCTACCGTTCTCTTATTCTCTCGCTCTCTCTCGCTCTTTCTCTCTGTATCTCTTTCTCTCGCTTTCTCATTCTCTCCCTCTCTTATTCTCTCGCTCTCGCTCTTTCTCTCTTTATCTATTTCTCTCGCTTTCTCATTTTATCGCTCTCTTTTTCTCTCGCTATTTCTCTCTGTATCTCTTTCTCTCGCTTTCTCATTCTCTTGCTCTCTTATTCTTTCGCTCTCTTATTCGCCCGCTCTCTCATTCATTCACTTTCTCTCGCTCTTTCTCTCTGTATCTCTTTCTCTCGCTTTCTTATTCTCTCGCTCTCTTATTCTACCGTTCTCTTATGCTCTCGCTCTCTCTCGCTCTTTCTCTCTGTATCTCTGTCTCTCGCTTTCTCATTCTCTCGCTCTCTTAATCTCTCGCTCTCTTATTCTCTCGCTCTCTCGCACTTTCTCTCTGTATCTATTTCTCTCGCTTTCTCATTCTCTCGCTCTTTTATTCTCCCGCTCTCTTATTCTCCCGCTCCCTCATTCTTTCACTCTCTCACGCTCTTTCTCTCTGCATCTCTTTCTCTCGCTTTCTCATTCTCTCGCTCTCTTATTCTCCCGCTCTCTTATTCTCTCGGTCTCTCGATCTTTCTCTCTGTATCTCTTTCTCTCGCTTTCTCATTCTCTCCCTGTCTTATTCTCTCGCTCTCGCTCTTTCTCTATTTATCTATTTCTCTCGCTATCTCATTTTCTCGCTCTCTTATTCTCTCGCTCTCTTATTCTCTCGCTCTCTCTCGCTATTTCTCTCTGTATCACTTTCTCTCGCTTTCTCATTCTCTCGCTCTCTTATTCTCTCTGTCTCTTATTCGCCCGCTCTCTCATTTATTCACTCTCTCTCGCTCTTTCTTTCTGTATCTATTTCTCTCGCTTTCTCATTCTCTCGCTCTCTTATTCTCTCGCTCTCTTATTTTGTCGCTCTCTTATTCTCTCGCTCTCTCTCGCTTTCTCTCTGGTTCTCTTTCTCTCGCTTTCTCATTCTCTCGCTCTCTTATTCTCTCGCACTCTTATTCGCCCGCTCTCTCATTCTTTCACTCTCTCTCGCTCTTTCTTTCTGTTTCTCTTTCTCTCGCTTTCTCATTCTCCCGCTCTCTTATTCAGTCGCTCTCTTATTCTCTCGCTCTCTTATTCTCTCGCTCTCTTATTCTCGCGCTCTCTAATTCTCTCGCTCTCTCTCGCTTTCTTTCTGTATCTCTTTCTCTCGCTCTCTCATTCTCTCGCTCTCTTATTCTCTCGCTCTCTCTCGCTCTTTCTCTATGTATCTCTTTCTCTCGCTTTCTCATTCTCTCGCTCTCTTATTCTCCCGCTCACTTATTCTCTTGCTCTTTCTCTCTGTATCTCTTTCTCTTGCTTTCTCATTCTCTCGCTCTCTTACTCTCTCGCTCTCTTATTCTCTCGCTCTCTTATTCTCTCGCTATCTCTATCTCTTTCTTTCTGTATCACTTTCTCTCACTTTCTCATTCTCTCGCTCTCTTATTCTCCCGCTCTCTTATTCTCTCGCTCTCTTTCTCTCTGTATCTCTTTCTCTCGCTTTCTCTCTCTCTTATTCTCCCGCCGTCTTATTCTCTCGCTCTCTTTCGCTCTTTCTCTCTGTATCTCTTTCTCTCGCTTTCTCATTCTCTCGCTCTCTTATTCTACCGCTCTCTTATTCTCTCCCTCTCTCTCGCTTTCTCTCTGTATCTCTTTTTCTCGCTTTCTTATTCTCTCGCTCTCTTATTCTCTCGCTCTCTCTCGCTCTTTCTCTCTGTATCTCTTTCTTTCGCTTTCTCAATCTCTCGCTCTCTTATTCTCCCGCTCTCTTTTTCTCTCGCTCTCTCTCGCTTTCTCTCTGTATCCCTTTCTCTCGCTTTCTCATTCTCTCGCTCTCTTATTCTCCTGCTCTCTTATTCTCTCGCTCTCTCTCGCTCTTTCTTTCTGTATCTCTTTCTCTCGCTTTCTCATTCTCTCGCTTTCTCATTCTCTCGCTCTCTTATTCTCCTGCTCTCTTATTCTCTCGCTCTCTCTCACTCTTTCTCTCTGTATCTCTTTCTCTCGCTTTCTCATTACCTCGCTCTCTTATTCTCTCGCTCTCTTATTCTCTCGCTCTCTCTCGCTCTTTCTCTCTGTATCTCTTTCTGTCGCTTTCTCATTCTCTCGATCTCTTATTCTCCCGCTCTCTTATTCTCTCGCTAGCACTCACTCTTTCTCTCGCTTTCTCATTCTTTTGCTCTCTTATTCTCCCGATCTCTTATTCTCTCGCTCTCTCTCGCTTTCTCTCTGTATCTCTTTCTCTCGCTTTCTCATTCTCTCGCTCTCTTATTCTTCCGCTCTCTTATTCTCTCGCTGTCTCTCACTCTTTCTCTCGCTTTCTCATTCTCTCGCTCTCTTATTCTCTCGCTCTCTCTCGCTTTCTCTCTGTATCTCTTTCTCTCGCTTTCTCATTCTCTCGCTCTCTTATTCTCTCGCTTTCTCTCGCTCTTTCTCTCTGTATCTCTTTCTTTTGCTTTCTCATTTTCTTGCTCTCTTATTCTACCGCTCTCTTATTCTCTCGCTCTCTCTCGCTTTCTCTCTGTATCTCTTTCTCTCGCTTTCTCATACTCTCGCTCTCTTATTCTACCGCTCTCTTATTCTCTCGCTCCTTCTCGCTCTATCTCTCTGTATCTCGTTCTCTCGCTTTCTCATTCTCTCGCTCTCTTATTCTCTCGCTCTCGCTCTTTCTCTCTGTATTTATTTCTCTCGCTTTCTCATTCTCTCGCTCTCTTATTCTCCCGCTCTCTTATTCTCTATCTCTCTTATTTTCTCGCTCTCTCTCGATCTTTCTCTCTGTATCTCTTTCTCTCGCTTTCTCATTCTCTCGCTCTCTTATTCTCTCGCTCTGTTATTCGCCCGCTCTCTCATTCTTTCACTCTCTCTCGCTCTTTCTCTCTGTATCTCTTTCTCTCTGTATCTCTTTCTCTCGCTTTCTCATTCTCTCGCTCTCTTATTCTCTCGCTCTGTTATTCGCCCGCTCTCTCATTCTTTCACTCTCTCTCGCTCTTTATCTCTGTATCTCTTTCTCTCGCTTTCTCATTCTCTCGCTCTCTTATTCTCTCGTAGTCTTATTCGCCCGCTCTCTCATTCTTTCACTCTCTCTCGCTCTTTCTCTCTGTATCTCTTTCTCTCGCTTTCTCATTCTCCCGCTCTCTTATTTTCTCGCTCTCTTATTCTTTCGCTCTCTCTCGCTCTTTCTGTCTGTATCTATTTCTCTCGCTTTCTCATTCTCTCGCCCTCTTAGAAGCTATGTACGCGAAGATTGTTCTTTAGTACTCGAGGTTTTACTTTGTGCGGAAACAATTCCCAGCCTTTGAAAGTCGGAAAATATCAGTTTTCGAGCGATTAAGATTATCTCCATGTGAAATCTTTGAAAGTCTCCGATTAAATTGGTAGGAAAAGTTACTCCTCTCCCCGACATTACGTCAGAAAACAGATTCTTCTCAACAAACCCACCCGAGCGTATAATGTTTCCAATTTCGTTCTGCCACTGACCCCATCTGCATTACCGAATCATCTCATTTGCTTTCATTTTCCTGAAAACTCTTGCGTCATTCGCAACGAGGCGTCTTTCATTTCGTCACTTTGGTCGCCAATGAAATAAAACCGAGTGAGTCGGGGGGAAATGGGATAACTAGATATGTAACAGAATTTTCTCAGGATCTGTGAGAAATTTCGTAACAGATACCCCTCCAAGCATCCGGAATAATCTGCCATATTAAGGGTGCGTCATTCACGAGAAATTTTTTCTGACAGTTTGTCGCTCCTACTTTTCGAATGTGTCATTCTGTTTAATATTAGCATAATGTCCCTGGTGTACTTAATGTCTAACGTGGGAATTGCATTCTTCAGGACGTTATTCAGCAAAGCGCGAAGGTCCTGCGGAAAAAATACAACCGTGGAAATTTATTCGCTAGAGGAAAAATTTAATTGCTGCGAACTGAAATTTAAAAGAAGTCATTTCTAAAAAAGTTAATTTCGTTGGGTATTTCTTAGGTTGCGCGAAATTTCTTATTTTAACGTAAACCCTTCCTAAAAGAAATACAAATTAAATTCCAAATTACGTTTGTAGCGCAAACAAGAATATTTTCTGTTCTCTTCTTTTTCGGCGTGATTCTCTAAACCTATTGTTGAAGCTTGAATCCTAGAGGATAAACGATTTGCACTTTTTTATACATAGTCCTATAGTGCTTTTCAGATAATATGTGGGTCCAATCTCGGCCGTACTCGGGACCGCTCGTATGTCTCCGCTGCTAAGAGGTGAGGTACTGCCTCTTAGCAGAGAGCTCATGCTAGACGTTGCCAACTCTACATCGGAACACACGTAACGTTTGGCAGGCATTTAAAGGGAAATTACGAATGTGGTAACACAGCACACTCGGACACGATGTTACCACTAAGGAGACTCGATGAAGAATGAGCTTTCGAATGCTTAGGTTCCTCCTGCTTCTTTCCTATTGGTTCTCTCAGTGTCTCGCCCCCCGTTTACTTTCTCTTTTACCTCCCCCTCACTCACAATCCCATCTGAAAAGCACTATAGTGTCCGAGTGTGCTGTGTTGCCGCGTTCGCTATTTCCCTTTAAATGCCTGCCAAACATGCCCAAAGGTAGAATGGAGGACATACGCGTAAAAAATGGAGGACAAAGGAGTAAAAAGCCGGATATTCACTTCCGAGGAAAAAGGTGCAGTAAGGAAAGTGAAGAAGCAACAAATTAATTCACCAAGGAACCAATAGAAATAACAAAAATACTCGAAATGCTTACATAGTGTAATAACAACGAATTTTATTCACTAATATACTTTTCAGAATAAATTATCTTTTTAAGAAGATCTTCATTCTTCAGAAGGTAAGAGTGGATATCTTTACTAGAAAAATTTCTCACTGGACCATAATAATTCCCTTTATTGTTTTCACAGACAATATATTTCTTTCCGGGGCCCACTGATCATTTATTAGAGGAAAGACCCTTTGTATGTTTGCATTATGTCCTTAAATGCAAAAAACAAATTCACATATTTTTAAAAGCTCATAATGTCTTTATTATTGCAGCTTATAAAAAATGAGCTCCTATGTTCATGATATGGGAAACCAAAGAAACAATCGTCTTTGTTTTCTATGAATAACTTAAGATTGTTATATTGATCAAGTAACTGCTCGTCATCAATAATAGTTTCCTTTTCCTTGAGATAACTCAAACACGGTATCATATCTTCATATCTGAAATTTTTGTTCTTTAATTGCATCCACTCAAAACATTGAAATTCCTCAAATTGATTTATCCACTTTTCTAAATAAAGAATGCATTCTTGATAAACCAATTGCGTTTCTTCAACAAAACTCCGACATTCTTCACCCATACCTTTTGCCTGTAACGTTTCAATAATTTCCCTGACTGATAATGGCAAAAGTTTTCCCAAATCCTTATTTTTAAAGATACTAATGTTGTTTTAAGCAAACCGACAATTTCTAAAACAGTTATTTTCTCTTTCTACGGCCTCAGTTTTGTTTTGGAGACCAAGAAACGAAGGTACAGTTCAGAAATTTCACTTTCAAAAAGGTTTCTATCAGTATTGGTGGTCGAGTAAGGGACAGGAAATACTGTTTATAGCAGGATCAACTTCAATAGTCTTTCTAAAGCTGGTGCTAAACTAAGCCATCTGGTCTGAGTTGAAGATAACAGTGGTTGATAGTTAATTTCTATGAATTCCCAAATTTCTTTCAATGCCTTAGTTCGAACAGTATATGCATCTACATCTACATATTACCCTGCAAGTCACCTTGACGGCGGATGGCAGGGGGTGCCGCGCACCAAGTTCCTAACTAATTATTATTCACGTATCTATTGTGGTCACGTATTGTCCTAGGGAAAAAGGACTCCTTATACCTCTCCGTCCTACTATCTATTTCGCGAATCTTGTCCTCATTATCCCTCCGTCCGATAAACGTTGGTTGTCGAATAATATCCTTCATTTCATTTACGAATATCTCCGACCTATATTTATCTAGAAGTTTAAGTCTCGCCTGTAATATACGATCTTTCAACGATGGCCAATTCAACTCTTCAATGAGTAACGTAACGCTCTGTTCTTTATCGTAATTCTTTTTTACGAATCTAGCTGCTCGCCGCTGTATTTTTTCTAAATCCTTTATGAGTCCTCTCTGATATAGATCCCAAACCGCTGCTGCGTATTCCATTTGAGGTCTAACCAAGGATAAATAACAGGATTCTCTCACCTTTTCCGTGCTTTTCCTGACTATTCTACGCACAAAAGCCATCTTCTTATTTGCCGCACCTATCACTCGTCTTATGTGGGTGTCCCAAGACAGGTCACGATTCAAGGTTACCCCGAGGTATTTCACGGATTCCGAAACAGGAATGCTCTCATCATCTATAGAGTAGGTAGATACGGACGATAGACTTGTAGAATTTCAAAAGTTTAGAACGTTACTCTATTTCTGATTGATTTCTAGCTGCCATTCCTCGCACAAAACAGATAACGCATCCAGGTCATCCTGAAGCTGACGATGGTCGCTAGGACCACTAATTTCTCTATAGACTACAGTGTCATCCGCAAAAAGCCTGATATTACTTTTCACGACTGAGCTGAGGTCGTTTATATAAAGCAAGAAAAGCATAGGTCCGATCACACTACCCTGCGGCACTCTAGAGACTACATCTGCCACACTCGAGGACTTACCATCGATGACTAATTTTTGTTTTCTATTCCAAAGGAAAGCGCGAACCCAGTTAATGGCTTTAACATTAACGCCAATATTTCCCAATTTTAATAACAACTACGGTGGGGAACTTTGTCAAAAGCTTTTCTAAAATAAGGAACATTGCATCGACCTGTTTATTATTTTCGCCGCATGATAAAACATCATTCACAAACAGACCGAGTTGGGTGTCACAGGATCTACCTTTTCTGAAGCCATGTTGACAGCTGACTACTACTCTCGAGATAACGCATAGTGTTGCTAACAATAATGTGCTCCAAAATCTTACATGATAATGATGTTAGAGAAATCGGCCTATAATTTTCTGGGTTTTCTTTGTCACCTCCCTTATGAATGGGTGTGACGTGTGCTAGTCTCCAATCATTAGGAAATTAATGAAATAAATAATAATGAAATATCTTGAAAACGAGAGATTCCACATCAATTTTTAACACATGTGTACCATGTTGAATACAGTTTTGGAGAATATGAGCAGGACACCCGATACCAAGAATTTTATTATTCAGCATCTCCCTAAGGCATGAGAAAACATAGCTTCCCTTCTTTCTATTCACCCCTCCAAAACGTACGTTTTCATTGTCACCTGTAAAGGAAACACATATCAAAGATAAACTAAATCTCTCCAGAGTCGTCAACAAATACTCTGATATGGTCTTCGAGGTTTCATCGGGAGTAGCAGTTAATTCAAGCGCTTTTGTTTGTATTCCACCCTTTTTCCAATCAAAATACTGCTCAAGGATTGGGAAGATCTTAAGTGGGTCATGATTGCTGGCATCCGTTGCAACTCCGAAACAAGTTATTTCCCTCATTGTCTTCAAAATCAAATCGATAGTATGTGGAATGATCACTTAATTCACTATTGCTTCAGTTTTCGTTCTTGCGCATGTTGTGTTGAGAGCAGTTTCCGAGTCTTTAAATAATTCTCTTAACAGACGCAGTGCAGTCCATAAATTTGAAAGACTGATGATGTTTTACCGTATGGAAAGCCATAGCTCCCTCAGCGGCGCGTGCTTTTATATTGAACGAGTTTTTTTGGATACAGAAGAATGTCACTTTTCCACACGAAGACAAAATTCGTACCATTTTTCTGTTTATCACTTTGAATGTGACGTTCCAAATCCAAGGATCCCAACAGAAACGTAACAGTCACAAACAGTACACATCGCCTCATTTTCATTACGCCCGATATCGAAACATGGAAACTTTGATTTTAGATTACTGGAGAACTTACACATCCTTTTAAGTGATGTCATTCTTAATGAGGGGTGAGTTTCTGGAATGTTTAAGAGTCACCACTATTCAAAAATAAAAGAAGTTATTTTACACGTAAGTAATCATATTAAATATATCAATATCGTAATTTTCGGTTATCTACATACGTACCTCAGTAATTCAGTTTGAGGATCTTTTTCCAACTAAAAATGGGAACAAGAAAGGATTGGACTCTTCAGTACACTAGCTAACTGATAACTGAGAAGCATCCAAAAGTTACTGTTACAGGCCTTCCTCGCTTTGAACGAGTTCACTTTAAGCGATTTCGAAGTTAAACGAATCGCTTATTAAAAGCAAAAAATCTATATAAACGATACACTTAAGAGTTAAACAATTTTTCAAAAACAGATCAAGTGCTTCATTTGAAAATTAATGCTGGGAGCATACATATTATTTACAAAGTAACGTTTCATCGTTACTTAAAAAAAAGAAGCGCGGTGCACTTCGGAGTTAAACGATATGGCAAAAACAAAGGGAGGGTTTCATTTCAAAATCAACATTGCGCGCACACACTTGTTACAAATTAATTTTATATCTACATATGAATACAAGAAGCGCTCCTGTAGAGTAGGCCGCGAGACGCTTACTTACGCAGCTGCTCGATATTAAAAGTTAATCGCTTCTACAGTTTATATATGTTTTTATCATGGCAGCCCATAAAAGCCCTACATCTGATTTACCTAATCAAGAGTTCCAAATGAAGAAGCAAAAGAAGAGGATAACACTTGATACATGCGCAGAATTGTCGTATGTGTGACAAGGGAGTCACAGTCTCACTTCCTAGAAAAAGCCGGACAAATTCCTAAAATTTGAAATGCCGGGAGGACAGAAAATGAAAAAGGAAAACGTCCTCCTTTTGCCGGACGTCTGGCAACCCTAGCTATGAGGCGTGCCCGAGTACGGCCGAGATCTGACCCACAATCTCATCTGAAAAGCACTATAGTACATTCCCTATTTCTCTGAATAAGAAGTCATGGCTCAAGTAAACTTGTTGGGACCACGTCCGAAAATGACCGCAGTACGGACCTCACGACCGTCATTAATTCGGATTAGCCATTCGACCCAAAACCGAGCTCGCATACTTGTCCCCTCGCAGCAGGGAGACTCTAGCCGACCAAATATTTTGCAGTAAAATTTAAACATTTTTATGCTGTTAAATTAGTAAGAAAGTAACTCAAGCGTCGAATCCGGGTAAATGGGCTGATTATGAGCGTCTTTTAAGCGTCATGCTAAGATAAATAATAAGATATTTACGCTCACATGTAATCTTGACGCCCAGGAATACCAACCTTTTAAGAATTTCTGGGGCGGGGTTGCATTGAAAACATTTTATGGCCTCTTATTGTCAAAAATCGAACACAAATAAACATTTCGAAAAACTTCGAAATGCATCATACACCATGGTTTCGACTTACTTAGACGGGTAATTCGTTGTTGAAATCAACCGTGGAAGTCGAGACTTATTTTCCCAGAGCCGTAATGTTATAATTGGGTAATGCGTCCCAGACGAACAACAACGAAACAATTTTTGAACATAAATGATAGTTTAAAGTTATTAAACATGTCATAAGTATGTTTGACGTACAGTAATATAAATTAAAATTTAAAAAAGGATATTTACTCGAGACACCCTCGCGCTCGAATAGAATGCCAGATGCGTAACTCAAAAACTTTCTTAAGCCTCTTCTACGACACATTCCCTTTTTTGGGGAATATCATCTTTACAAAGAAAAATCTATCATGCCCTCCTCTTCCGTATAACTATGTTTATACAATTGGTTTTTGCAAATACTCAAATTGTCAACTTTATCGAAACAACGCACGAGACAGTCTTTCGATTTGATGTAAAATTACCTTTCAAGCACGAGAATATTTACGATGTTCATTCATGTATTACCATCTCTGTTATTAATACCGTTAAATAATCTTAATTTTCTATTTGCTTTTACTTCCGATTTGAAATAAAAATTTACTATGAACTTTGTTATTCTCAAATTATCGCTCTGACGTGATCTAAAATTACTAAAATTAGGCGTCAGTAAGGTATTAATACTTTATTATTATTTCCTGAATTCACTCTACCTACCTGTAAACATCTTTCCTCAACTGTTTCTTTCATCTTTGAAATGTAATTATAATTGTTCGTTTTGTTCAATTAAATGTGCTTGTATTACTTCAATTTTGTATTTTGTAAATAGTCCCTTTAAAAAGGCCTACAATTGTTACAAAAGAAGTGACTTCATTAGGTAAAGTTAGAGATTTGAAGTTGTAAAAAAAAATAATTTTAAAAGTTCGTTTTCCACAATGTTTATCAATTTTTTAAAAAGATTTATCGGTCTAGTTTTATTATTTTTTAACACATTTACGGTTGGAGTTATGCATATTATTATCTTTATCTGCTTCAAATGTGGTAATGTAATATCTGAATATTTTTATATATGTGCAATAAAACCTTGTTATAACAATTGAATAATATTTCATACGATTTATTTTGCAATCTTTTGTTCCATAAACTTAAATATATGGATCCCATAAACTGGAGGGATATTCCACCTGCGGTCTAACTAATGAAAAATAACACGCTTCTCGTAGTTTCTCCGTACTATTCCGCACTATTCTACTTATGAACGCCACTTTCTTACTAGCTACGCCTGTAACACGATGAATGTCCATATCCCATGGAAGATCACGACAAATGGTAACTCCTAAATATATTACATGCTCAGCTCCTTGAATATTCCCTGTGTCGATTTCGTACTCGATATTAATTTCTCTGTTTATACTTCTCCTAAACGCTTCTGTGGCACATTTATTGTAATTTATTTCAATTTTCCATTCCTTAGACCACGCAGAAATGGCTTTTAAATCTTCATGTAGCAATTGATGGTCATCTCGGTTGAGTATCTCCCAATATGTCGGAAGTAGTGGAGATCGTGGTGTAATGCTGTTTCGATGGCTGAAATTTTCTCGAAAAGTTTACAAAATACGGCAGAGGTCTTCTTAGCATTTTTACGGTACGCTATTCGTTTTTCAAATTCAATAGGGAAAATATTGAGAAGACGGTGTTTACAAAGGACTATCCTAGAAGGCAAAATTAGCGGAAGAAGAGGGAGAAAAAGAATAGGAATATTAGAGAATTTAAAGCAGGAATATGGTACTTACAGAGGTACATTAGAGGCTTCTAGGGAGAGAGAGAGAAATGTAGGCATCGATTCAGCTGAAACCTGTATTTGGACAGCAGCATGATGATGATGATTCTTTTTTCAATAAATAATATAACAGCTATGTATCGTGAGTTACGATTATGACGTCTTCATAAGTTTATGTCGTATTTTAAAATCATTGACACAATACCAAGTATATATTAAATTTAATTATCATTACGCTGAAGTTGAATGAAAAGTATGTGCATATTGAAGTTCTCACCGTTGAGGATGAAGTTTAAAACAATCTCACTGTTCTTGCAAAATTTATTATTGACGATTTATTATTACAAATTAGCTATAATTTACTAATTTTTATTGAAGGTGTTTTCATTACTTACTTTTGACATTTTTCAATCCAGGTTAAATTGCAACGATGCAACTCCAACATAAATCACACATTTTATGGAGTACAATTCTTTCATGTTACTTGATTTTAATTATCAATTGGAGCATTTTTCAATGATATATTCGTGACTACAACCAAAGAGGCACTGTTCATTGCCAAGTAATTTCAAGTCTGCTGTAAGCATCAAAATATATGACCATTTGTTTAGAGCCAAATAGAGTAATTCTTTCAGCAGCCCTCAAAAGAGCTTTGTCAAATTATTGCGGTTTACAATAAGAGCCTTGTCAACTTAACTTACCCTCACAACTCTTCTTATTGAGGATAAAAATACCTAATGGTATTAATTAAATCAATAACAAAGTCTTCGGCTGTCTGGTGCTTTCTTTTCCAAACGTATTCTACAAGATACGACTCAGATGTTTCCACCGAAATCCTCCCTATTCGTCTCCTCAGATTTCATTTTATTGTGAACCAATAGCACTCGATATTTTGAGTGTGAGTTTGCTTGTTCTTTGGATTGATGGAATTCACCAAATTATTTACCGTTTGGTGACAGTAACCTAACTCCGCTAATCCCACATATCCCCTCCACATATCTGTTTTTATGGGAGTTCCCTTCTAGACATATTTAAGGATAACTTCCTGTAAAGTTTTTGCTTCGCGTTTCGGCACTACACAAGAGGAAACTTTGACGAGTGGATTCCGCCCGCAACACACCTCGTTTTGCGAAGACGGCCGCGATTGTATTTTCGGCGCCCGAACGCACTTTCGTCATCTCCACCGTATAGCCAGCACCGCCGATTTTTTTGCTGTTTTCTGCGAGCCATACTCAAATGAGCTCCCGAAAACAGGTAACAAAGTTCCCTACAGTCCGCCGGCACAGCCCTGTTTCCTTGGTTATTATCGAAGTAGGATATTTTTGGATCCACCCCATTGCTACTGCCAAGACATCTTCGACTCTCGTCCGGAAATTGGCAAATATTGTTCCACTCTTGATGGAATTCCTTTTTCTGCAGTTCCTTAACCCACACCTATATACAGCTACTTGTTCTCTCTCTCTAGAGAAAATTTTTCGCTGTTATCGACAATTATTTTCTTTTCTCTGGAATAAATTCGATCGAAAGAAGGAAATGTATTATTCCTACCGTCGATATGCGAACTCTGAACGCCGAATTGCTCTTTAAGAAATCCATCCTCACTGCAGCGGATTAGAAGCATGTCTGAAGCAATGGGCGAAATTTATATCCTACCTTCCACCATACATACAGAGGAAGGAATATCCAGACAAATGACATATTCACGATAGGTCGTTTTACTTTCACGAAAAAGGGTGCTTCTATTTCGGAGATCAAAGTTTCTAGATGGTGTTACCGCCTACAAACATTTCCTGCTAACATTACTACTAAAGGCCTTTTAACCCTTTCGCTTCCATGTGCGACTAAAGTCGAATGAGAATCATGTACCTTCTGCTGCCATATTCGACTTTAGTCCACAACCTCAGAAAAATTTCTACAACCTGCTGCCACATTTTACTATAGTCAAACTACTCATAAATGGCATTTTTAATTCTCAATATCGTGCTACCACTTATTGGCAATCCTCCAAATTAACGCAGCAAACCCTGTCAAGGGCAAGTGGTTCATCCAAATATTTTGCCTCTGGTCCATTCTTATTTTAGTCAAGAAGTATTACTTTTGTTTTTAATTGTTCTTCAAACAAATACCGAGCAAATTATAATGTTTTTATCCTGCAGTTATTTGCGTGTCTAATACTTTTATTTATTTCAGAATTTTTGTGGTTTTCATGTATTTTTTGTGTGTGAGACCTTAAATTGCTTCCCCATATTTATACTATGATCTCAAACATTTTATATGTAAATTTCTCGTAAAATAAATGTAGATCATCATTAGCACATTGCGTACTGGATGTTCTGGAAGGATATATTTACTATATCTTTCAAACAACATACTTATGATACTCAAGCTGCCTGAAAATCTGCCTTCAAGTGTCCTTTCTCGCGACACATTTATTCATTTTTTTCATGTCTTCTACTTCATCACTCAATGACTCTCTCAGGTCCTCACGACGCATAGTCGAGCCTTTTGTTTTCTCAAGCAGAAAGATCTTTAGCCTATGTTTACTTAATGCGATAAAAGTTTTATACACACCAATTGCGCTGAAAAGAGCACAGCTGATGAGTAATAACGCAAACTTGGCTGAACATTTTCTTGTTTTACTCAAGTTAGTGCTATAAAACTAAGAAAATATTACTTGAAATAAAAAAATCGATATTTTCGTGATTGGCAGGCCTGAAACTAGAATTCTCTAGATCCGTACACAACTTGTTAATGTAACCCAAATATCCTTACAAATTACTTTGATATTCCATACGTTATAATTGTTTCCTAACTTAATTTTGGCTCTACTGAGAAGTTATTAAGTCCTAATTATTTACATGTCTCACATAGATGTAGCCAACCAAAACTATATATTTTATGACTTGATTTTAGCTGTAATATTTTCTCCTGATATTACTAAAATTAGAAAAAATGGCTAAGCAGAGTAGAAAAAGGAAAAATCGTGGATATTGGTGAATTGCTTTCTGAGAGTAACTGTAAAAATTGCTCGATCTTGCTAGTGTACTTTGAATGACAAAGGGGATTGCCGACGTAAGCAAACTAATTACTTTTGTATGGACTGCCCAGAAAAACCTCCACTGTGTGTTATACCCTGTTATAGGTCAGATAACAAAAAGTGTTAAGTAATGTATTAAGTGATGTGAAATTTTAAATTTTTGTAGGTTTCGTCCATTTTTTATAGGTATATAATAAAATAGTGAAAAAATTAGTTTTCCATGTCCATGAGTGCATATGCAAACAGGAATAACACATTTTGGGGTAAAAAGAAAAAAAATATTTCTTCATTTAATTGAGTACTTGCCGGACAAAGTCGCCAATTTAATTTGGCAGTCAAAAGGTTAATGGCAGCCAAAGAGAATATTCTCAGAAACTCATTATAAGCATTGATTCCAAAACCTTTCTCTAGCATTAATGTTGCTGAATTCCACGAAGCAGAGGGGGTGGCTAATGCACACCACTCATGTCTTAGAATAAATAAGGGCAGTGGCGTGCCCATAGGGAGTTGGTAGGGATGATGGAATGAAGGTGCACTTTTAGCAACTCAATATTTTGATAGCATATTACACAAAAAAAAACTTTTTATACTTTAAACCAGGGATCGGCAACCGATAACGCGTGCCTAAAAGGGGCACGCTAAGAGATGTAAGTCATGGTACGATATTTCAGAGGATTATAAATATTATGTATTTTTAAAAGAATTTTACCTTTATTTCAATTTTATTTCTTACTGTAATGATAATGCACTACATTCAGGATGCTTTATAGCACTATAATAATCAATTTCCGTAAACTTTATGGATTAAGTAAATTTAAGGGTGGAACGCGCGGATGATCTCAGATTATGAATATTGATACAAAGTGGCAGTCGAGGTAAAAAAGGCGCCGACCCCTGCTTTAGACCTATTGAGTAAAAGAATTGAGGTATGAAATCAGTGCTGACACTTATCCAGTTTTAAAGTATTTTCTTACTCAACCTTCTCGGCAAAAGAAATTTGCAGGGCCTGTTTACTACAAACTTGGTTCAGTGCCCTCAGTTCTCATCCAACGCGACAGTATTTCCATCTTGCGGCGAAATGCGGAACTTCGCGATCTCGTTACAAGAAAGTGCCGTAATAACGAGTCTGCCGGATCAACGGGTGCCGGATTATCAAGAGTTTACTGCATATATAGTTCTGCCAAATGATGAGATATCCTTCAATTATAAATAAAATCACATAGGATATTTTATCTCTTTGTTATAGTTAATATAATTCTTGCTTGTCATGTCATACATATTTTCATGCCTCATTCATAATAAAAATTTTAATCTTAGTATGAACTAGCCGACCTGTTCGACATTTCGTGCCTGAAAAGGCGAATTAAGTAGTAGAGAGGATGCAGAATTAGCTTCTTACATATAGATGATATATATAGGATACATCGTATAAAACCTAAGGTGCTTCTAGATGTGCTAGAGAGTTGAAATTTGGCATGAATATAAGTCATTGGGTGCAACCTCTGAAAAAAATGCGAAATTTTGGAAAAAGTTATATTTATGATGTAATTTTGACCCCAATTTCCAATTTTAAACATCCATGCTGAATTCGCGTTAAAATTAGATTTTAATCATAAAATTGTGAAAAGTATTTCAATTTTCATCAATGAAAAATACTAACTGCCATTGCAACGACTCCAAAGCCTTTCAAAGGGAATTGATTTTCCATTCTTCAAGAGCGTTGATTTAATGCTTATACTGCATTAAAATCCATTTGATTTCAGCCAACGACATATGCATATGATGACGTGATAATTTTAAATTAAATTTTTTATTTGGACACGCGCTAGAAGGCACGGATGGTGACGCCATAATCTTAACACAGAAAAAAACCTAATTTTTACATAAATTTCAGTGTGATATATAGGCTATTTTCTTAACGATGATTATAACTATTGCTGAAACAAAGCGACCTAAGTCATAAAACTGCAAAATCGAAAGGTTGAACGCGAGCCAGGGAATTTAGACATACAGGATAGTTGCCTTAATTTCGCGGAAAATTATAAATATTCTGCTAAAACTCATTAAATTACTTGTGTAATGCATATAGATAAAGTGATCATTTACTGAAAGACAAAATACAGGACATATTTAGTTATGTCCTGTATTTTGACTTGAAAATACAGGACATGAAATGGTATCTTTGTTGCAATGAGTTAGCTTTTTAAAACGATGGTATTTAAAATAAATATATCAGATTGATTAAAATAATTCATTTATTATAAGTAGTATTTTAAAATTAAAATCCTCAACTTTCTATAAAAATCAAAATCACATTAGAAATATTACAAACTAAAGGATACAAAGTCATAAGTAAAACCTGATATTTTATTTGGTAAATGAGTAGTTGTTTTTGCAAAATTGAGTTATTAATCATTAATTATAAAATTCAGTACAGCTAAAGATATAATTGCATTTTGTAATCAATATTGATTTTATGGTGTCAATTTTAAATTGAGTTTTTCACTTGTCCAAAGATCATTCATTATCGAAAAAACTCTTTCTGTTGCCACATTTGAACCAGGTAAACATAAGGCAAAATCTACTATCTTTAATATGTTTTCATATGATATTTCAATAGAGTCAAAATGAGTAAATATCTTAACCCATTTTTTGTTGTTTCATTATCCCTCCAAACAGCAATCTTCTCTATTGTAGAATAATTTTTCAAATAATTGATCTCATCAAAGTTTTGTATCATCAATATTTAAATCTGATTTTTTAATTGAAATAAAATCAAAACATTTCTCAATTTGGGTCCATTCTGGAATTCTTCGAAGAAGAATCCATTCAAAAATGTTAATTTCTTCAAATTCTTTGGTTCGCTGGTCCAAGTACTCCACACAGGTATGATAAAAGGAGATCACTTGATTTTTAAATTTCCTGACACCAATAACTTATTCCTTTTCCAAATCAAAAATCACTTTTCTGACATTAGCAGGTAAGAAAATTTCTCTTTGTCATTCCATTAATTTCAATTTAAAGTTTATTAAAATGCTTGTTACTTCTGGCATTGAGACATTTTCCAATTCAATTTGTAGTATGCAGGTTTGAAAATTTGAGGCCTGACTTTTGACAAAATAAAGCCAAACTTCAGCAAACGCATCCTCAAAAAAGGTTTTCAAAATCTTGGGACATCTTTCTTGAGATATAAAAAAGTTTTCAATTGTTGGAACAGTCTCAATACTCGATCTACTGCTGGTGTACAAATTTTGCATAAAATATCAAACATAGCAATTACCAACATTGATACGTTGTGTAAAATGTAACAATGTTGGTAAGTTGGTAATTAATATGTTGTACAATGTTACAATGTTGGTAATTTGTAGGGGAAACCCTACTCTTAGTTGAGTGTGGGAAAAGACGCTTCTTTCTTCTGGGTATTCAAGTGTCATCGCAAAATGAATATCTTTCTCCGTATTCCTTGAGTCAGAGCAGTACTATATCATTTCGTATAAGTCGTGGGGACAGTAGCGACCAAGACGAGTAGAGAGAATCGTATTGCCGCAGTATTACTACGTGTTTGCAGCGGTAGCGTTTTGTGTATATATTGAGCTTTTCATTGTTGTAAGTATTTACATAAATTTTAATTAATAAATATATTTAAAACTTTATTTTTATGGATTTTAGTAACTACAAAAATGAGTTCATCGGTCACGAACAGCGACATCGATACTAATTATTAGAAGAAAGGTTTGTATGTCCCGAATTTGCTTGCTTGAAAGGTGGCAACCCTAAGTCAGCAGAACGAAACGAGTGATTATGTTCAACTGTATGATATGCCCAAGTTCCTTCAATCACAGCTAAATTTCATTCTTTGTCATCAAATGTTTCTTTTCACGCATAAGACGTCACTAATTTTGTTGACGAAATCGCAATAGGGTGTAGGGTGTTCGAGCATGCTAGGGCTTTTTTATGTTAGGTGTAAGGAATGGTAATTATTCACCAAGCGTTGAGATGCACGTCAATAGTAGTAATACGTCCGACCGTCATAAACGCGATGTTAATTAACAGTAGAATACATTCTAAGCGTAGAAATAGTCGACGTAATAGGGAGGACAAGGAGGCAGTAAATAATATTAATAATTCAGTAGCACGCGAGGCATCGTTACGTAGTAATATGCTATGCTATGCCTCTAACCACCCAATAGCAGGAAGTTAAACCAGTAAAGATTATGCAATTAGTGTCGCTAAAAAATACGATCTTGCAAAAACGATTTTCCTGTAAAAAACAACAAAATATTACTGACTTTTTAAAGAAGTGATTAAATAAATTTCTTGGATATTTTTTATGTTTACATAGTGTATTATGTTTTTTGTAGAAATAAATGAATTTTAGAAAATTTTGTTTGTGCATACGTGAGTATTAAGCAATTTAATTGTGTGATCGGTCACTTTTCCTCTAATCTGCGAGCGTTCGCGGCCGCACACAACAAATTCATGCCCCGCAAAGTTTCTTCTTTGCTGCTCACTTCATTTCACGCCGGTTTCCTTTTTTGTTGTTCAACAATATTGCGCGCACTACGAAGTTTATCCCGCTCAATAATGAAAAAAATTAGACGGAATTATTAGTCTATTAGAGAATTAATAAATTAGAGAATTATTAGAGAATTATTTTAGTCATCGGTTATAAGGCGGGTCAGAGCCCTGAAAACCCGCGTTATAACCGGGGAGTGGTGTATTTACGCTCACATGTAATATTGACGCCCAGGAACACCAACCTTTTAAGAATTTCTGGGGAGGGGTTGTATTTAAAACAGTTTATGATTGCAATACTTAAGTCCATCCTTTTCTTAGGTTAGTTTACAGACCTTGTTTATGTTGATACAAAAACCCTCGCGATTCGCGGGATCGATAGGTTTGATTTTCTCATAAAATATGTTCATTATATGGAAGTGTTTGGTCGGTCAGGTGAAACCAACGACGCACTATTATTCCTATTCCTGATCTACGCCAATTTATAATACGTGCATACTACAAGCGCTTAAAAATCATCACACACAAAGATCTAAACTCGTAAATAAACCAACGTCATCTTTAGGACAACAGCTCTTCAGTCACGTGGAACCTATATGTAAGGTGACCATCCGTCCTGTATTTTACGAGACAGTCCTGTATTTCAGGACCTTGTCCCATATATTTCAAATTATTTTACAGGACACCCAAATGTCCTGTATTTCATTAACTGTCCCATAAAAGTCCTGTATTTTCTAGCAAATATTTTTAACGGATAAATTGTTGTAATACAACAACTGCAACAACTTTTCATATGACATTCTCGATTTAGCTCAAAATTCAAGTTCTCGTTCCTATTTCAATAGGAATATATCGATCAATATCGATTGCAAACCAAGTTATTCTGATTGCGAAACATCTGAAGGTTGATTGGCATATCAGCACATTTATTAAAGTGTAAATGTTAAAAAATGCCTCCGAAGAGAAAATGTGTTTTCAATAGCGATTTACAAAATGAATATCCTTACATTAAGAAAACTATTTCCAAAAGTGATGTTAAATGTGAAATGTGTTTTTCAACATTTTCAGTGGCTATCGGCGGAAGGTCGAACATTATTCAGCACTATAAAACGCTTAGATATCTACAGCGACATGTTACCCTGAAATTCACCTTATTGGTGGGTGGCAGGGGGTGCAATGCACCAAAATCTGCCTAAAGATTGTCTATTGCAGGTTGAAATTTTCTTTTGTGATTTCGTATTGTCCTCGGAAAGACCGAGCCTAGATAACGCTCCGTTCTACAATCGATCTCACGTATCTTATCGTCGCGGTCGTTACTACCTATACACGTTGGTTCTTCAATTAGTCTTACAACCTCGTATTTTAGACATTCTGATCTATATTCCTCCAGATTTTCCAGATTTCATAAGTAACTCTTTCAATACTTGCGCGGGTATTTCCTCCGGCCCAGGTGATTTATTTGGTTTAACTGAATGAAGTTGGAGCGCGATACCATTTTCGGAAAATATCAAGTCTTCCATCAAGGAATAGTGGTTTCACATGCATCGTCATTAGGAGTAAAAGCTTTCTGAAAGTGTTGATTTAAAAGGTTTGCATACTCCGCACTATCGTGAACTACAATTCCCGTTTCAGATCTCAGTGACGCAATAGTGGGGCCTCTACCTTGGACTTCTCTGACATAAGACCAAAGTTCTTTCGGGTTCTCTTTCAAGTTATCCTGTAAAACCTTCTTTTTTTAATTGTTAAACGCATTACGCATTGACACTCTGACTATGGAGCGCGCCTCCATGTATTGCTGCCTTAACATTGCAATCTGTTCGACCGTAGTTGTTGAGGATGTGTTATTTACGCGAGAGTGTACTTTTCTTTGCCGTCGGAGAGCGCTCCTAACTTCCTGGTTGTACCATCTAGGTTCTGCATTTCCAGGCTTCAGTTTGCTTGGAATAAATTTATCTGTACACTCTCGCATCATATCTCTGAACATTCACCAAGATTCTTCCGCGTCTGCAATATTTGTTACCTCGCAGAAATTAGTATATTTATTTCGCAGAAAAGACCTAAATCTAGGGAAACTGGCTTTGGCGAATACATAAAGCTTTCTTTTAGCCTTAACCTGTATCTCAATGTTTAGCTGAAACTCCACGTACACTGCCTTGTGATCGCTTATTCCCTCAGCAACAGATACCTTTCTCCAACAAATTGATGGGCGGTTCGCCCGGTGCCCACTATCGGCTCTCGGCGGTTTAAGAACCCATATGCGAAAACAGAAAGGGGAATTGGGAATCTCAGGTCAACCGTAAACCTTCCAAACAAAGTACCCTGCGAACTCTCGGTTTTCTTGTCTTTGCCAATGTTCTACTTCTATCTTGGAAACAGACCTACTATGAGCAGATCAGTATTTTGGCGTCGCAGCACTTCCGTGAGAAAGGGGCGTATTTATTGTTTCCTTTACTCTGCATTAACCTACGCTTTTCCTTATGGTTAGTGAGATCATATACTCCGCGGCTTATTTTCCGTACATATGCCGGCTTTGCACCAGCCACTCGGTGGCGCGGTTGAGTCGTGCCTCGAGGTCGCTCTTTATTATTTCCACCCATATATCACTATGGTAATCCCAATTATTCATCTATATAACCGAAGAGACAGAAAATAAACCCACATTCGTACCCTTCTTAAGAAAAGACTGCAGAATTTCCTGTCAGTCATTTTCGTGTAGCTCTACGAAGAAGTAAGTCTGTGCAGTGTTTTTGATTGAAGCTGAAAGAGAAAGAATGCCTCCTTCTGCTACCAGAAGAATTTTTGATTTTATTAAGCTTAAGTGAATCCGCCTTTATGTAAAGAAGAAACGGAGAGATCCGAAAACTAAAGGGTGTCTGTTATTTTTCTATTTATTATTTTGAATGATTTCTATTGATGAGGATTTTTACAGAGGAACTGTGCCAATCCTTAAAAAATGGATCATATTTGCATTTTGTTTCATAATTTGCGAGTGTTTCATATCTTATATAGAATTTTTACTAATTATAAATGTAGTTTAGGAAAAATTCAGAGATATTTATGCGATCAACTTCTACTTGACCGCGTTTAATAAAATTTTAGATTCATTTCTAAGACGCGATTAACCCTAACTATGGACCAGTGGCGGCTCGTGTATAGGCACTGCGGAACTGCAGCACCCCCTATTTCCACTTGATATTATCGATAACATTTAATGTAATGAGTCCTTTTTTCTTTAATTCTTTCTTTATTTTTGTAGTACAATATATATTCCTTAAGCTTAATGTCAGTACTTCAGTAGCCATCCCCCAGTTTATGAAAAAGATACAAAAATCTTTGTATGGAACTGTGCGCTTCACAGTGCCAGCAATGTGGTGTTTGACTGTTGTGCGCATGCGCACATAAAAGGGGGGGTGGGGAGGAAGGCGGGACTGCCAGGAAGAGAGAGCACTGTTGCTCTCGCAGTGCCGGCTCTGGCGTGATGGTGGAAGGAAGTTTTTTTTTACTCAGCGTGTGTTGTGCTTAAAAACCGTGTACCATATTCTTGAATGTGATAAAGTGTAGAAGAGTGTAGAATTAGATTATTATTCTGCTTCCAGCTATTCTATTTGATTCATTTTTTTCGGTTCTTTTAAGGATTTTATTTTTAAATGAATAGATCAAGCTTGAACTGTAACAATTTAAGTTAAAGTAAAAAATGTTTGGTTTTTTTGTTAAGATTTTATCAAGTTCCTGAATAAATTTTCTTTTTATGCATGTTTTTTCCTTTTACACAATTTTAAAACAAAGGCTAAAAATTTTCTGGAGCAGCACCCCCACTAATTTTAGCTACGAGCCGCCACTGCTATGGACTTCCACTTAACGTAACTGCAACAAAGCAAGCGACACTAAGGCAAATGAAAATAAACGGTGCAATATACATAGCACAAACTTTCTCATATACGTTTGATCGACTGTGTACGCTTATAAATGAAAGACGCTTATAAATCAAAGTTAACCGTAGTTAAGCGTATATTTGAATGCCACTGGTCGATATTTAGTAATTTTTGGGACATATACTAACTAGTTAGTATTATTTGTGATATCAGGATGTACGATTGGATGGATTTTAATCAAAATCCTTATAGTCATTTCTGAGTGAATCGAATTTTGTTTTAAAAAATCCAAGATAAAAGGACCCTTAATTGTTGCTCAATTTCGTTCATCTCTTCAGAGTGTCCATTACGAATTATATTATGCAGAAAAATTATATATCATTTGATTTATTGTAATCATCTAGGCCAGGGGTGGGCAAACATAAATATCTTTTGCACTGCTAAATAATTTTTATAATATTATTTTCATCTAATCTTTAATAGGATAAAACTTAGACACGGTGTCTCTCATTGCCCATATAATTCTTTACTAAAATATGATGTTCAGCCTTATTGGAAGCCTCAATTGTAATATATAAAAGAATCGATTAATGATAGTTCACTTTCGTAATACCTCAGAAAATATGAAGGAAAAGTATGTTGTACGAATATAAATTTCCATAAACTGATTAAAATGAAACCTCATGTGCTCAATGGAGTCAAAATATCTGTCTTCGATACTTGTTAACTTGCTTCTGTCAAGTCAAGCTTCCGATATACATTTTGTAAAATTTCTACAGAGCATGTGATTATCACATTCAAGGAAATATTTTCTCCTGCACAACGGCTACGTTATTACAATGTAATGAATCCCCGGTTACAATGTAACTCGTCACCCAAAACTAATACTTTGAGAGCCATGCTATAAAAAAGCGAGTCTAATCGAAAGCACGTTCATAATAGCTTACAAATGCGTTTATATCTCCTCCTATCGTAAACGTACTATAACCATAAGAAATATCGTGTGTTTTACCATTTCAGAATAGATACTAAGAAGAAAGGAGAATAGAAGACGAGTGTAGAGTTTTTAATAAGGCGTGGACGGAGAAATATCTTTTTGCGGAGTTTAACTTAAAAGCAATATGCCTCGTTTGTCATGATACAGTTTCCGTATTTAAGGAGTTCAATTTAAGACGACATTTTGCATCTAAGCATGAGAGATTTTTTAATATACTATCATTGGGTGAAAGAGCAAAAAAGGCTGCCGATTTATTATCACAGTTGAGAAAACAACTAAGCTTCTTCACGTCGCAGAATAACATTTAAGAAGCTGCAACTCATGCAAGGTTTATTGTGGCGTATAATATTGGGAAGTTCAGTAAATCGTTTTCCGACAGTGAATTTGTAAAAAATATATTGTCGATGTGGCTGAAATTGTGTATCCTGATCAAAAGACAAATTTTGTAAGTAACAGTTTGTCCAGGAGAACAACTGTCCGTCGTATAGAAGAAATAAATAATGACTTATATGATCAGTTGAAAGTAGCAAGTAAATCTTTCCTCTGGTATTCGCTACAATTGGATGATAGTACAGATGTAAGAGACACAGCACAGTTAGTTATTTTTACAAGAGGAGTGAATGAAAATTTCGAGGTAACCGAAGAATTGTTATCCGTGGAATCTATGAAAGACACAACGCGGGGAGAAGATATTTTTAGAAGAGTGTCTGAAACACTAAAGAGACTGAATTTATCGTGGAACAGGTTAATTTGTGTCACCACTGATGGGTCACCTAAGTTGACGGGAAAGAATGTTGGACTAATGAAAAGAATTACAGATCGAGTGAAAGAAAACTTTCCCGAAAGAGATATTTTATTTCTACATTGTATTATTTATCAGGAGGCACTATGTAAATGTGTCCTCCGCATGGATCATGTAGTGAACACGGTTGTAAAAATTATGAATTTTATTCGAGCAAGAGGGTTGAATCATCGACATCTCTGTTAGAAAATGTGGGCGCAGAACAACAAGATATCCCACATCATTCAACTTTTCGATGGTTGAGCTTAGCTAAAGTTCTGAAGAGAGTATGGAATTTGAAGGAAGAAATTATAATGTTTTTAGAAATGAAAAACAAGGATAAAGAGTTTCCAGAGCTGAAGGAAGAAAAATGGATGAGTAATCTCGCCTTTCTTACCGATATTGTGGATCATTTAAATCAGCGGTTCTCAAACTTTTTGGTCTTCGGAGCCCTTTACACTCCTAAAAATGCCCCAAAAATTTCCCTGCCCCCAAACACTTCTTAATTCCCTGCTCCTAATCTCGCCTTAATTCCCTGCCCCCAAACACTTCTTAAATCCCTGCCCCCAAACACTTCTTAATTCCCTGCCCCCAAACACTTCTTAATTCCCTGCTCCTAATCTCGCCTTAATTCCCTGCCCACAAACACTTCTTAATTCCCTGCCCCCAAACACTTCTAATTCCCTCCTCCTAATCTTGTCTTAATTCCTTGCCTCCAAACACGGATGCTTTTTGCCTGCCACATTTATCCCATCCTTCAAACCTCAATCTTAGTTCGCCTTAGAACTCGGCCGGATCTTTTTTAATTTTCGCATTTTGTTATTTCTTATTGCTATGACCGGGAATCGAACCCGGGTCTTCCACTTGCCGGACGGATATTCTACCGCTGAACTACCTTAGCAGACAATCTTTCCTGTTTCTGAACGCGGGTGTTTTTCTTAGTTGGGTCCGGTAGAATATCCGCCCGGCAAGTGGAAGTCCCCGTTTCGATTCTCGGTCATAGCAGAATTTTTTCTGTTTCAAAGTTATTCCCAAAATTACAGCTTATGCTTTTCCTATTATTACATCAATATCTTATTATTTGTTATACATTGCATTGTTAATTTATTTCGATATAATATTTTACTGTAAAATAGTTTTTGCTGTTTGTGGAATTATATGAATAAATAAATAAAAATGTACCAAATACAGAAAAATACGTTACATTTTACTACGTTAAAAGTGAATTTTTTTTACATTTTCTATGTGGCATATAGGGCGGAGAATTACAAAAGTTAGGTTATTGTGAAGTACTTTGTAGCGATATTTAATTGAAAATTGTTTTTCTTCAGCCCTATGGGCCCCTTAGTTTAGTTTTCCACTATTATCCAGTTGCTTCGGATCCGGAGCTCGATTCCACGAGGACCTTGAAAAAGAAATGTCTTTCCAAATTCTACAGATAATTCAATGAAATCCCAATCGTTTTCGATTCTCCTCGGTTTTCTTGCTTTTGACTTGCAGGCCCACGTTCCACTCAGTCGGACTCTGGTATCTGCGGTCATCTTCGGCAAGATGGAGGTAAAAATACGGAGCCATGGAGAGGGAGAAATTGAGCAAGGGATAAATTGAGCTAGGGAAAAGTGAGCGAGGGAGAAATTGAGTGAAGGAGAAATTGAGCAAGAGGGAAATTGAGGGAGGGAAAAGTGAGCGAGGGAGAAAGTGAGCGAGGGAGAAATTATGCGAGGGAGAAAATGAACGAGGGAGAAATTGAGCGAAGGAGAAACTCAGCGAGGAGGAAATTGTGCGAGGGGGAAATTGAGCAAGGGAAAAGGTGAGCGAGGGAGAAAGTGAACGAGGGAGAAATTTAGCGAGGGAGAAAGTGACCGAGGAAGAAATTGACCGAGGGAAAAGTGAGCGAGGGAATAATTGAGCGAGGAAGAAATTGAGCAAGGGAGAAATTGATCAAGGGAGAAAGTGAACGAAAGAGAAATTGAGCGAGGAAGAAATTGAGAGAGGAATAAAATGAGCGAAGGAAAAATTGAGCGAGAGAGAACATGAGGGAGGGAAAAGTGAGCGAGGGAAAAGTGCGGCGAGTAAAGGAAGAGAGAGAGGAAATGTGAATAGAAAAGGGATGAGTTGAATCGGAGAGGACGTAAAAGGGCAAGGAAGACATAAGTGGTGAGAAAATGATGCAGAGGTAGTAAAATTGCGTCGAGGTTATGGGCAGAAAGTGTAAATGGGAGAGAGAATTGGTAAATTGAGGAAGAGATATAGAGGAAGGCTTTATAAAAATGGATGTACGGATATATAAATATAGTTAGGAAGGAAGAGACGTAGGTGGAGGAAATATAGGTAAGGATGGATAGAAGTATAGTGAGCTCTTTTACATTTCAGCACAGCGATAGTGACGGTGTCGGTGGAACTATGAGCTAAAGTAAACAAAAGATGATCGTAATGCGCAATGGTAGGTTGGTATCTTGAATGGCGGGAAATTTGAATACAGTTAAAATTTTGCTTTAGGTATCTTCTATGGTGGCGGATTTGAATCGAGTTAAGATTTTACTGTTAGTATATTGGATGGTGACGGATTCGAATCGAATTATACTTTCTTGTTTGGTATCTGTTACGGCGGCAGATACGTCAAAATGAAACGAAATATTGAGCAGGGTGATCAAGTTTTTATTTACAATAAAATACAATCATTATCAAGTTATAAATACCCACAACGCAAACAGCAATCTTTTTATCAAAGGAGGCGGTCTATCGAAATGAATATCTCCTTTATTGTACTGTTTAAGGCATGGCTGATATCGTTCCCTCCAATACCATCTTCAATTTTTTGTATTTCAGAAAATTTATGTAATATATGATGCATATCACGTGGATGATACAATTCAATATAATCAAAAGGTACGTATTTTATATCCGCCAATTTCATACTCTTCCAACCATGTTCATGACAGGTTCGAATAGCCGACCCACCTTTATGTATAATTGTAAGTTGTTTTAAGTCCATAACTTAAAAGTCATTTTTTTCAAATCAATAATTGCTTAGATTTAAAATATACTAATAATTTTAAGTATAAATTAAATTACCTTTGGAGAGCGATCTGATGTGTTGAAGATCTGGATGCGTTTTTGTTTGAGAAACTCGCTTTATTCAATATCACTATCTTTATCATCTAAGTCAGTATCATCTAAATCAGTACAAGTCTCAGAACCATCTTCTTCCTTTTCTTCATTACGAAAGGCCTCACGTAGTCCAATGGCTAATTTCACTTCTCCTTTTAGATCTGGAACTTTGAAGTTGAAAGTGTCGAGTCCTCCTTCGTAAGAATGCAACCGGTATTCTTTTATAAGTTCCCCGTTCTTTATAATGCGCAAACGAACTACGAAACCCACGTCCATGATACGTCCGTTCTCTGCCGTGTCTGATATCTTAATGAAACATTCTAACTGCAAGATTGCAAAAATGCTGAAGTTGCGCGTCCACCCCCTAGCGAGACTCTGCGTAGCGATCCTGAGTCAGCCAAGTATGAACCACAATTACAAAATGCTGAGGTTGTGCATACACCGGATGTGAGCTGTAGAGTGTGAATTAACGCAAATGTATCACGTCAACACTTATCCAACTTGCGGTATATTTGAATCAAGTTAAAATTTTGTGGTCGGCAGTGATTTTAAATACGTCAAAATGAAACAAATATTGAGGTAGTAACTCGTCTTATCTCTCAAGGACATGATTTAACAGGTCGTAACTTGTCGAAGGTTGAATGGAAGAATGTGATGAAATAAAAGTCGTTTTGTTAAATCAATATTTATTTATTTCCATTTTAAAATATCTTAATCAAATTCATTTTTTTATTAAAGGACAAGTTATCATGTTCTTTTTTAGGATCATCTCATTTTTCCCACTCATATACATTTACCGCGTTTACTACAAATAGTCATGTCCATATATCCAGAATAAATAAATCTAACAGAAGCCATTTTATATATATCGAAAAAAATTGATTTTTAGGAAAGCAATTTAAGGATATAAGTCTATTACATTCATATTTATGTCAACATCTTGCCGAAACCAGTTTTGAATTTTGTGGCAATTATCCGCAGCACACATTAAATTTCCATCATTTCTATGTTTATACAGCATACATCTTTTACCCAATGAATGTAATTGTGAAATCGGAGAGCAGTAAAAAACGAATAAATCGATGACTTTAGGTCCTATTATATCGGATAAGAATTTACATTTTTCTAAACCTTTTACGAAAAACATAATGATAACCTAATGCATATTTCAACAGTACATTTTCAAAATTTTCTTGGGTGTTGTCACCTTCTTCTACCTCCATTCCGTGATAGTATTTGGTAAGCCATGAAGCTTCTTTTTTACAAATTAATTCATGTGGTGATGAAAAAATCCATGATTGGCTATAATCATTGTCAATATAGCAAATAGGCAATTCTTTGACTACGAATTCATTATTTTGATTGCGAAAGACTTGAAAATCTACTTTACATTTTCTCAATTGAATAATTTCTAATCGAGTTTGGTTTACGGGATTAATATCTCCGTCGCCAGGGACCGACTCCATCATTCACACACAGAGTTAGTTTACGAGGAGTTATCCTACGCCAGGGACCAGCTCTATCACACGCACACAGAGTAGCAGTTTACAGGAGATTTAATTCTGTGCCAGTGACTGCAGTCTTCTCACATACGCTGTAATAAAAATTCTCCGATTGAGCAATGCATAGGAATTTCCAAATTTAATCTTTCAAAATCGATTTTGCTACCTGTTGGTTTAGCTATATCGGTCACGTTATGCAGACCGATTACGCAGCCAACATTCATGAAACTTTCATAATATTCTTTTACGTTTGAAGATTCTTGAATTTAAGTATTTAATGTTAAATTACAATGTTTAGATTGCACCAATAGCTTATTCCACTCCTCCTCATTCAAGGTGACCGAACAACGGTCACCTTTGATTATTAAATGTTTAGCTCCGAAATACTTTACAAATCGTAATGGAAGCTTTCCAATGATTGGTTTGCTATCAGAATTAAAATAGCTCGAAATGATATCGTTTTGTTCGAATAAATTAAGCCATTGGTCATTATGCAGATTGGCTGCCCCTTTACCGATTTGAGTAAATTGCGCACACAATTCAAATTGTTCACAATGATTAAACCCAACATTAACATTTCTCACTTTCTTTGCTGGAAGATGTGAAAGTGGAAGGGGGAGCCTCAGAAGTCTTAAATCCTCGGCGATTGGTTGCTTGTCCTAGATTGCAACATGCATTGGAGTTGATTTATCGTCGAGCAGCAGCTCTTTCTTGTCTCGCTTTCCAAAATTCGATGAAGAAGAGCTTTGCGACTTGACAGTCGTTGAGTTGGGGGTGGGTAAATTGGGAAATGAAATAGGTAAAGGGTTTTCCGATTGATTTGCAGAGAGTGTAAAGACAGCAAAACTCTCCTCAAAGGTCAGAGTGATAACTATGGATTTGAAATGGATTTTCGGTCTAGGAAAACGGTTGGAGGAAAGAAATGATTTCGTAAATGAGAGGTGGATAACCGTATGAATCGAAATATTTGGCGTAATAATTGTCTTCACCTTTTCTCTTCAAATTAATCCCTGCTTCATTAAAATGATAACGCGTTATAATACTAAAGGGTCTTGTACCTAATTCATACAAGGCACCCGCACTGGCTCTAAGAGCTTCCCTACCCACCGCTTTGATTCCACTGCTTAACAGCGGTTTTGCGAGAAGAAATGGTCCTCTAAATAAACCGCCCAATCCTCTACCTCTCTGAACTACTTAACTTTGTCTCCCCCGCACTGATTTGCATAATATGCCAAATATCGATCTGCATTGCATGGCATTTCGATTTATAATGATGATTTTGACTATTGTGATACTATTATAAAGTGTAGAACTAAAGTAGAAGGTTTTGTACCGGAAGAGAAATTATAAGGTTTCCCGTTTTGATTAGCTAGCAATATTTCAATGCTTTCGATTTAATTTTTTCGATTGGGAATTAATGAATGCGATCAAATTTCTGAAGATTTTTCTTAGAATCAACGATTCTCAAGCATCTACTCATCGAATCGCCTATCATTTGAGTTTTTATTATATCAGTGTAAACGAAAATATCAACATTTTCAGCTGTATCATCACTCCCTGATAAATCTCTTTTTGATCTTCCAGTTACTAATGATCTAAAATAAGGTTCCTTTTCTGGACCATGACCTTTTACGATACATTCGGTAATATCGTTCAGCACTTCATTAAACTCATTTTCTGTTATTATCGAACTTATAAATTGAATAAAAGAAATTTAATATCCTCTCTTTATAGCATAAGTGTTTTTTTCATTAGATATAATCACATATTCTCTTGGATCATATTCACCCAATTTTTTTTTTGGAGATGAGGAATATTAGCTGATATATAACTACGTATGGTATTTGCTAGGGTGATATGAAGAGTATCTCTATATTGCGTCACATAGCTTCTGCACAAAGATTCGAAAGCCTCATTAAATGACTTATATTTTTGTGGGCGGAAATTGAGATCGTGTACCTTATCTATTTTTATTACAGCATCGGTGAAAGTGATTTCTGAGATTCCTGTTTGTTTTTCAAATCCTCCTCCTACCGATTCTGTTGAACTTGCGCTTCTTTCATTTAACGTTTTTACACTTCTTTCCTCCTCCTCCACATTTATGATCGGAAGAGAAATCTCACAAAGCCCAACTTGCCATTGACTATTCCTCAAATACAATCTATTAGCTAATTTTGTTTGAAAATGAGCTACGGAATTATCATTAAAATACTTATAGGAATAATTGTTTAATAGAGTGATATAAAAACCATTCATTTTTTTGATGTACAGTCTTTAACGCCCCAATTTATAATGAATCAATATTAACTATCGTTGAGAGTTTATTACTCTCCGTCTTCTTTCTTCACAAAGTGAATTGAATATCGACTAATAAAATTTCAATTTTTTTAAACGATTAACAGTCGATGCTTTCACCCATGGGTTAAAAGAATCAGGATATCCTACCGACTTGACGAAATATTCTAGACTGTTACCTTTTCCTATTCTTCTCAATATTTTATCTCTTTTAAATTAAGTAGTTTTAGATATAACCGTTCGTCTTAATTCCGGACCGTAAACATTTCCCTCGAAGGGTTCACCATTCAAATCTTGCAAGTTGAACATAGGAACCATATTCCCTAAAATAACGGATTTAATTTTAAATATCTCAGTTGTATAGTTCGGAGTGTATCCTTTAGCGAATGGCATTCTCTCCTTGCTCATCCTAACGTAATCCCCACCCCACCTCATACTCCGGCTTTATTTTTCTCTTTCCTCTATCGAGGTCTTTTTTCACGTCGGATGGTGACATCCCAATATCGTATATGAATGAATCGTATCATTATACCCTTTCAATAATTTTGGTAATACGTCCACATAATTATAGGTATTATTTTTTGTGAAATCATTATACATCTTAGATTTTAACGTCCCATTGAATCTTTCTACTACGGCAGCTTTGACATCGGGGTTATGAGTATAATAAAACTTGACGTTTTTTCTCTCGAGGAAATCTTGAAACTTTTTATTCTTAAATTCGGAGCCTTTATCGCTTTGTAATTTTAAAGGTTTTCTATGTTTGAAAATATAATCAAACGCCCTCACCATTTCTTCCCCCGTCTTGCTCTTCAAAGGAACTGCCAAGCATATTTTGAGAATAAATCTATAATGGTTAGAATATATGCAAAGTCACTATTATACTTTTTTAATTTTCGCATATCATTTAAGTCACATTGCCAAGTTTCATCGATATAATCAACATCGTAAAAATTTCTTTGTAAACGTTTTCGTAAAGATCTGTGTAATGTATAAACGTCTTGTGAATTCAACCAATCCTGAACGTATCTCTTCGATAACTTAATTTTACCCAATGCTTTATACAATTTATCGGTTGTGGAAAATCCTACTTGGTTAGAAGGGTCGTAATAAATGGATTCAAAATTTCATCGGACTCCAAACTATTGTTGGTTTTCGAACTCGTTCCGCTCTTCTTGGTAATTTGCTTTCCCTCTCTTATCTATACGTTGATTATCGACCCTGAGACATTTCGTTATACTCTTCAAACTAAGTCTCTTAGGAGTCGTCGGGGGAGAACACAAACGTTTTCTTTTCTGAACGTCTCTTAGGTGTTGGAGGAGGATAACTGGAACGTTTTTCCTCTTTCACTACCGGAATAGAGATGGGCTTTCTTTTTTCTGCAGCAATATTTAAGTACGTATCCAAAGCATGCTTATAAAGGTGCCATTTATCCAAGTCATTCAAATATTTTCTATTTAAAATATTTTGCATCTCATCATCCAATCTCGATACTTGGTCTTTCGATTGTTCTCTATCGAATAAATCAGTGTTAATTAGGATCGTCTTTTTAAGACTCATTTTCCAAATAGTTCACTTCCTAACACACTAGAAAGAGGAGCACCTAGTAAAACCGGAATAAAACCTCCTTTTTGTATCAACAATTTTCTTTTCTGCTTTAATGATTCATTTTTACTACATATTACTCTTATACTCTTATGATACTTAGATAACTTGTTCTCCAATGAGGGACTCAATTTAATATTTCCGTTTAAGGTACTCAAACAGCACTCGCACAAAGTTTTAATCAAATCGTCGCTACCTTTTTTCAAAATCACGTTACGCAATTGAGGTTTTACTACTTCCGATACATGCCGCTAATATTTATTAGATTTCAATCATTTCATCTTCAATCATATGCTTCGGAACATAAACTATTATAATTTCATCGGGGAAAATTCGTGTCCTAAATCGAAAGTGATCATCCGCCTCCTGCGAGAGGTCTAAGATTAAATAACTGTAAGGTTCCGATGTTGCCTCCTTATATACGAATTCTCGCCTCGCTAGATGACTAAACTGAAGTTTATCGCGAGAATTTCGGAACACTACGGTATAATTTGCATTAAGAGAAATATTTCTCGATTGAGGACTCTGATATAAAACGTTCCGAGTACTGAGAATGACTGATATATTAAAATGGCGAGAACCTTTTGTAAATAATTCAATAAATTCTTTATTGTAAGCGTCATGTATTAAATCATCAATTACGTAAAGAGTCTGAATTCTATTGTGTTTAATGAAGGATGGAACTTAATTTTCAAACTGATCGATGATTCCTTTCAAGTTAGGTTTGCTACCTGGGCTGCAGCACCACACTATGCATTCAATTTTCCCTCGACCAAATGCGGTAAATTTTCAAAAAAATTTCCACAAACGTTGTTTTTCCAGAACAACTTGGTCCAGCGCAAATACATGTAAAGGGATGTTTCCACCTCAACGACATAATCCTAACTGAGCAAATTTCCCGAAATAGTAATTTTTATTTCAAGTTTCACCTTCAGATTCAAAGGCTTCATCCCACGTCCTCTTTAAATTTGTAATTTTGAGATGTTCCCAGGCAAAGGTGTTTATCCTATCTTTACAAATATATCTTTTATCGTCAGAAGCACCTAAAGTTACTTTGTTAATTTCCACCGTGTGTAGTTCACGCTTTTTAGATCTTATTTGATACATTTTTCTATAAGCGATTGCATTATCGCGCAGGCAGTTCTCGTATTCATCGAAAGTCAATGACTTATCGATTACGGCCTTAGTGATACCCTTTGCCCCTTCCCCTCCTTTTTTCCTTTCACCTTGTAGGAGTAAAGCTTGCTTCTCATTGTCAATCCTACAATATGGGTCATAATTCGTCCGTCGCACTCGTCTTAAAAATTTTCAATCACCTTTTTGTTTTTGTCGCAAAAACAAGGGTGGTCTTGAGGGTAATTGGAAGTGTCGAAGGCATCCAAGCAGGTCAGCATGTCCGCGTAAAAGTCATCTGTCCTAATTTCATAAATGAAACTATCGGTGTCTGTGTAGCACAAGGACAATCTGTCACCGTATTTGGGTTTCACCTTCCGATAGTGAAAATCATACATAAGCGTCTTACTGAGGTCTAAAACATCCTGCCCATCTTAAATAGGCTTATAAATTTTTGTGGATTTTCGAAGATGGACTGCAGTCAAATTTCGCCAAAAATCTTCCGATCGATGAATTTGAAATCAGTTTTTCCAACCTTTTCTCGTCGGAAACCAACTCCAAATTTATCCTCTTCCGTAATTTTTCCATGGTATTTCCGAAAACGGCGTTGTTCGTCAATTAAAAAAAAGTCTTTCTCAAAATCATTGGTTGCAGTTTTTCTCATGCTAGTATTAAGCTTTATGTATGACTTAAACCACGGAGATTGATCAAATTCGATGACCCTCTGCGTAGTCGTTAGTCTGAGTCCTAGGGAGAATTCCTGCTTAAGGTTCCTATAATGAATAACGTATTTTGTCTTGTCATGTAAAGAAGTCAATAATTTGTTATGTTTACCGCCTGGAAGAGCCTTATTTTTGGGGCACATGGGTAAGTCAGAGTGTACATCGTGGAGGTGAGTTGGGTACTCCAAATCAACTTCCAAGTTGGGTGATCGTCAGGTATGTTCATAATGTCGAAAGCTTTGTTTGGGGGTAAGCACTGGAAACAGTCTTTGGGGAGGGGTTGGGAAATGGCCCAACCATAAAGGTTATTAGCGTCCAAGTAAGCGATATAGCGAGATTCGGAATTTTGATCAAAATTTTCCATATATTTATTGTTAGCCTCGCTATATCGCTTGGAGCACTGACTTATTCCTACCTACCTACCGAATCCCCATCTCAATCATAAGTATCATGTCGTAGTCCGTCATGAGTTCTAAGGTGGCCCCGTATGTTTAAGCATGGCGTCAAAAGCGAGTCCCGGTGCGGTAAAGTACTACGCGGGGTCCAGCTTGTACGTAGCCATGCAAATGTCCCTACAATTTTTGAAAACTTCAGCCAAAAGGAGAACATCTGTCCTCAGATACAAATCTGAGTAGTCTCCCAAAGATCTGCAGCCGAATTCCGTCCACATTCTCTGGGCAAAGTCGTAGTCTTCGTCGGAAATATTGTCTTGCGTCAACTGCCTATAAAACTTCTCCTTAGGCAGTAAAAAATTATCGTCCAATTTTGTCCAACTGTCCACGTACTCATATGAGAAACACCCTTGCTTGTGACTAGATTTAATTTCTCTCCGAAAATCCTAGCGGAGTGAATAAATTTTTCGCGAGGTAGAGTATCTACTACTTCTGAGAGGGAAGAAGCCATGAATCGAAATGTATCGAGGAAACTGACTGACAAATTGTCCCCCACGCTTTTCGAAAAGGAAATATATTGGGGATGCAATCAATGTATTTTTTTTTCGTCATAGCTCAAGTGGGGGATGATCAGGTGGGAGTCGTAACCGGATAGGTTATGGATGAAAACGGCGAGAAAATTTGAAATTTAAATTGCAATTTGAATGAGCAATTCCTCGATACATACCTGTGAGATGACAGTGATCCCTCACACCCAATTCCTCCCTACAGATTTGAAAAGTGGATGCAGTTTAGAATGAATGCATTTCCTGTGGAGTCATCGCAACCATAGGGGTTGCGTTTTTGTACACTCCCCGCACGAGCTCTTTCATGTTTCTGACGAAAACCTCTCCGGCATCCACACCGCGATAGAGGACGAGGTCGAATACGTCCCCATTGTCCGAAACAAGAAGAAAGGAGAATGACAAAATCTCATGCTTTTGAGTGAATGTACAATAGGAATGATCAAGACGGCTACTGCAACTGATAAATTTTGGAAGGACGCATTCAAAATCAGCTTACACCACGAAAGGGACGCGCATGGTGTGCCCGAAATTTTTGAATTTTAACCACTTATCCTCATCTGTGGGGAACAGGATTTTCGAGTAAGCATTGGTGTTGCAGTCCCGTTTAGATCCTCGAACCTTTCTTCATCGAAATAATAAGTGAAGCCGCTTGCAAATGTAAAGCCTTTTGTGGTTTTTAGTAATCTGACTGTGAACTAATCTCCCGAAATTCCTAATCCTACAATAATGGCTTTTTGATCATTCCGTTAAAAGCAAAAGGTCCCGGTGGTCATTGAGTTCCTCATCCAAAACTTTGATAGGGTACACATTATTTTTTTCATCAAGACCGAAAACATAATCGAAATATTGTTGGTTTTTTCAAATTTTGTAATTTGTGAGAGCTCCACGGGATAACTGATGCAATCCCAATCTTACCCTTTTCTAAATTCCTCATTTTTGTATTGGGAGACGCGTTGAGGATCTTTTTGAAAAATGACCAACCGGAACCTTTTGCCTGCTGCTCATACTTTTCATTATTTTACCAAATAACCCATCCAAAATTTCACCAACATCGTCGGTCTGAAGGACTAACATTTTAGTTTTGAAAACTCTCTCACTCGATTCATTCTCCTTTTTAAACGCAGCTTTTAGAACTATATTAATTTTCAGAGACGTATTTTCCAATTGTTCCCTAATTATACCTATCAAAATCTCTCTAATACTGTCTAAAAACGTGATAATGTCTATATTCACTCCATCTCCATTCACCCAAAAAGTCTTCAAACGATTCTTCACTGCCGATTGAATTCCTACAACTCGGTTTCCACCTCTCTGTATCACGTGTCGCATATGCACGTCGCTCATGTCATGCGCTACGCGATAACGTGGGTTAAAATATAGGAAACACACCTCACAAAGTGTTTCCATCCCAACCGTTTAAAAAACAATGAAAGAAATAAAAAATGAAGAATTTATATATAAATGCAGGTTAGGAAAAAGGAGGTTAAATTGATATACGTATTATATGAAAAAATAAAAATATCAATTTCAATGCTCAATTACATTCTCCAGTCCTAAATCCTAAACATAATCTCACAAGTCTTATACTACATAATTTAACATTGCAATAGAAACAATAATATGTAGAATCTTCTACAATTTCCACATGACTACACAGCAATTGTTCTTCGAATAAGACATTAAATTTACGACACCCTTCCTGTTTGTTGGCACAGTGTTGCTTTTCAACTGAATTCCCGTTCGTTTTATTTCGGTAAATAAGTAAAGATGGAGACTACGGCGAAATTGATGTTAAATAGAAATTACCTCCTTAACCGTAAAATTTTACGGTAGCCAGGTAGTATTTCTCGTTGGCGCGACCTGAAGCTTGAAAAGTTTGCCTTAGCAAATATATAAAAATTTCTTTGAGGCATGGGGTGCCTATCCATTTTCAACTTACACTCTGCATATATGGCCAGATGATCACTTATCCCATCTTCAATGGTGACTTTGTTTATTCTTTCTGGGACGTTAGTTACTAATAAATCTTATGTTTCCCGATCGCGTTGGCTTTCTGACTAATTGAAGGAGAGAGTGCTCGCAGAATGTTTCGATTAATGCCTCACAGGATTCGCGTTCTTTACCTCTAGATTCGAAACATAGGTTTTCCCAATCAATTGAGTGTAAGTTAAAGTCCCCACCGACTATAACGATTCCATCTTGATTTATCAGTCTAAGCTTTCATAGTTGTTTCTCGATATTTAAAATACAATCTACACCAACGTTAGGTGGCCTGTTAAACGAGCATAAGAACACCTTTTTGGAGCCATCTTTACCTATGCGGCACCAAACACTCGATATCCTCGTCACTTATCTGAATCTCACTACTATCGTACTTATCGCTAACCGTTATGAAAACGCCCCCGCCAGATCTATTAGCGCGATCTTTTCTATAGACATGATAATCTCTAGGAAATATCTCCTGACTCTGAATCTCATCCGTTATCCAACTTTCTGTGCCTATCACGACGTCGGCGTGCAGACTGCGAGTAATATGCTCGAACTCAGCAATTTTCCTACGGATGCTGGGACAGTTCAGTACGACGACGTTTAATTTATCACAATCACTTCGCATATTAATCTCACCCTCGATTTTCTCTTCCACTCTAAAACTACATGCGCTCCCATCACAATCACTCCCACGACTGTTTGGCATCGCATAAAAATTGGAATTGCGACCCGTCGCACCCTTTACGGAACATTCTAACAATGACCTATCGCGAAATTGGTGCTACATGTTACGTGCATTTACCTCACGCTAGGAGTATATTATATCATTAAATAATCTATCGGGATTCTTATTTTCTACAAACGCATCGATTAACCCCTTAACCAAAACTGACCTACACTCTGCCCTACTCTCTAGCCTAAAAAATCCCTACTGTGCTCGAGAATCCTACGCGCTACTTTCTGAGCCGATTCGGGCGTGTAGTGAACACCAGAGTGATCCAGTGGTGCTTTTCACGATTCGATATTCGGTCGTAGGTCGAAGAAGTCCATTCCCAAGTCCCGACAGAAATTCCACAGCCTTCGGTTCAGACCGTCAACCCTACTCCAAACCTCTGAACCGCGGTCAATCCTAGGGACTATACTGCAGACAGTCCTAATTTTATTGACGAAGTTAAAGACATAATACTACAGGACAATGAAAATTTAGTTTCTTTCGATGTTTCTTCTCTATTTTCTATTGTTCCCATCAAAGAAACATTACAATTCCTCCAAGAATGGCTCACCAATCAAAACTTACCATCAAAAACAGTAGATGGATCAGTACGACTAACACGCTTATGTTAACAAAAAGTTCTACCAACGAAACCACGGTACAACCATGGGAAACTCCCTTTCACCTTTCTTAGTCAATCTATTATTTATGCTTAACTTTGAGAAACAATGCAAATACGCCTTCAACTACTTCCCACGTTTATGGCTGAGATACGTAGATGATATTTTCGCGATTTTCGATACCTCCAAAAAGAACATAACAGATTTTGTACACCAACTAAACGATCAATATTATTTCATAAAATTTACACATGAAGTAGAAAAACAAAACACATTACCATTTCTTGACCTCTTCTTAAAAAGAGAAAACAACAAAATTAAGTTCGGGATTTACCGCAAACCCACACATACAGACACGTACATTCCCTCTGATTCCAGTCATCATATTTCACATAAATTAGCACTCAATGGTACATAGACTCTTACACGTTCCTTTTTCTAAAGTTGATTTCCTCACAGAATTAAAACATCAGAAACTGCGTTTAAAATCAATGGTTACGACCCTCAGATGATAGAAAATATTTTACGCAAACACAACACCCAAAAATACAAAATACGTAAAAATTCCCTTCGTCCCTGGCATCACAAACGGCTTATTAACAATCTTCTCTAAACCGAACCCTAAAACAGTACTTGTGAATGAAAGCAATCACTCCAACTTTCTACACAATCAAAAGACACGATCCCGACTCGACAAAAATCCGGCATATACAAAATCGCTTGCTCAGACTGCGAGAAAGTTTATATAGGTCAAACTAAACGAAAACTAGAAACTAGGTTCAAAGAACACCTTGCCCATTACAAACATAATAGGTTTAACAGGTCTAGCGTCGCAATACACATACAAGATAACAATCATCCTATTAAATCGAAAACATGGCTCTCTTAAAATCAACACAAACTGACTGGAAACTAGACGCTTACGAGAGCATTTTTGTAAACAGATATAAAAACACGGTCATGAATAACAACCCATACCTTACTCACCCCTCTACAATCAATACAGTACACAAGCGTGAAACTAGAAGCAAAAACAATCTCCTTATTCCTCATCACAGAACTGATATCTATAATAAATCCTTTCAACTCTCTGGATGCCGACTCTGGAACAACTTAGATCATAATCTTAAAACATCCCCCTCCTTAAACTCCTTCAAACGTGCCTGTCTCACTCATCTTCTAAAACATAAAAGCTATACTTAATCACCCTCATACACACCTATCTCATTACCTTTACTCAATACTTGCTTTTTATCCTGTTGTACATAAACCTTTAAGATTTTCTGCAACTCTTTTTCTTCGTATTATTGTTAAGTGTACATTTGATATTTATAGATTGTTTATTTTTCTCATTGACAAATAGGTCTCCTATTTAAATATTGTAATTTCTTTTTTTTCTTGTTTATTTTTATGTATTATTATACTTTTAAGCCGCTATGTAAACATTAATTTTTAACTTTTCACTTCATTATGATACTGTATCGTTTCATATTGTTGTTTCAAGTATCTAGGGTTTCCGCAGGTTTTTTCCACCCCCCTTCACTTCGTGGGTGTTTTCCTGCGTGGGTTTTTACTAGGTTGGTCAAGGCAGGTCCTTCCTAGGTTTTCCCACAAACACCATGTCTTTTTAGAAATTTTCCTGAATATGTACCTACCTATTTCGCACTGTCTGTATTTAGTATATTATTATCTAAATAGTTTTGACGTTAATATTACTTTTTTATAATATAATTTAACATAGACGATGGGTTAAATGTAAGAGTGGACCTTATGGTCTAAATTTCGCCCAAATAAAGACATTTATCTATCTATCTACACGTTGACAGTAAAGAATTCCCCCTTAATTCCTTTCACTTTCACCTGGAACATTTAAATAAACAAGACAAAACCAAAACAATGCATACGACTTCAGCTACTGGAGATGAGAGCTTAGCTCTCGAAATACGTATCTAGTGAGTTTTTCCAGTCTGATTGTGCGTTTGTGTGTACCTTTATTTCCTATTTAGGCTAGTTTCCGACAACAGATCCCTGTAGGCCATCGCTCTGCAAACTTGTAAGTATAAATTTAATTATTTTCCCCCTCTATTTTTCTCTTATTGACGTGTGATTGCTCACTTGGACTATTTTACGGTTCAGGAGTTTTTATTTATTTTCATTCTGTACACCGTAGTCTCCAAAATTTCATCTTCAACTTGAAAAATGTGTTTGATGAGGGCTAAATGTAACCTATCAAGATTTTAAAATTGATGATTTTAATGATAGCAGTGTTATAAGTGATGGCTATAGAAGTGATAGTGATTATTTCTTTTACGAAAAAATTATTGATAATATTTCTAAGGTAAAATATTTCTGCAACCAATGTATTTCAGATAGAAACATCCCAGCAGTGTCGGCTGCCATATATGGTTTACTAGTTTTTATTTATTTCCAAGCAACTACAAGATAAACTGAAACAATCAGGGATAATAATCTAGCATTGTTTGAACCACCGGTTAGAATTAGCTATTCATGATAGCATTGAGGACATTAAAGCCATTAATCATTTAAAAGTTTCATTGATACAATATATGCCCTTCACTATCAATCTCCTAAATATTCGAACGAATTGAAGACAATAGCTTCCTGCTTAGGTCTCCAGTTGACAAAAATTGAGCGAGTGTTGGATGTTCGATGGATTTCAAGCAGCTTTCGAGCTGTTAAATCAGTTTGGACTGGATATCCTGCATTATTTCGTCATTTTATAGCTGCTTTTAATGATACCGGAAGAACAAGTAATGAACGGAAGAGGTTCACGGGTCTGTTCCAGCGCATGGAGTTTGTTGAATTCCAGAAGGACCTAAGCCAAATGTACGACGTTCTGGAAGAATTGACAAATCTATCGTTGCAACTGCAAGAGCGGTTCTGCACAATAACCAGAGCTGATAAGCTGATAGGGCGAACTATTCGGATTATTGCAACTTTAAAGGACAAACCTGGGGATAAGGAAAGCGAAAGTATGGTTACGTCTGAAAATATGAGTTACCAAGGAACTGGCTTAACACACAACAAACGAATCGTCAGTATACATCAATTGCAGTTTATAACAAGCATTTTAGTTAACCTGGAATCGCGTTTCTTTGTTGCAACTGCATCGCATCGAAAGTCAGGAGATTATGGCATTGAAGTGGAAAAATACAAAGAGATGATAAAAGATTTTGATTTTCGAATCCATAAACATAGCCGGAAAATATAGATTGTGAAACGGAAAAGGACGTTCGATATGGAGAGGAAAGAATTAAAAATATTTGCTTGCGCTTCCGCCTCGAGAACAGCCGTTCAATATAGAACGATTTTCGGGAATTTTTCGACAGAGGAGGGCGAAGTATTCCACAACATCTCGCTCCACTGACAAATGCAATGAAAACGATCCCATGTAGTTCGAGCGAATGCGAAAGAGGGTTTAGTGCGATGAACCTCATCATATCCAAACTTCGATCGAAACTTTTGCTTACAAACGCATCATCGCTTATGTTCATTAAAATAAATGGACATCCACTTGTATCGTGGAATGCAGTTCCATACGTAAAATGATGGTTGGTGCACCATCGTTCTGCTGAAGACAAGAAGTCGCGAAACATAAAAAATGATGCCACTTCTAATATAGAAAAAAAGAACTTTGGAAATTATTTTAAGATTTTTCACTACAATCATTTAAGATAATAAATCTATCATTTTTTATTATTCAATGGTGTATATTATACATGTAATAATTTTCCGAACCTGCGTCACACACAAAGGTGTTTTTATGGGCTGACTAGCAAGCTTATCCGAGTTTGGTAAATATTAGTGGTTATTGTCCGTTAAAGTAAGCGAACATTCGCTCAAGTTAAAGAGCAAGATTCAAGGAAATATGTGTTTTTTAAAATTAAAAGTGCAACTAAGTTAAGAAGACATGTGAACGTAAGATCAGTGCATTTATAATATATTTCCTTGTTAAAAAATTGAGATTTTTTAAAAATCAACTTAAGTCAAACGAAATAAAAATATTCTTGCAATCTTTGATATTTAATATTGTTTATAGATAATTACTTATATATTAGATAGATTGTTATAAATCAGTTATTCAAGATTATGTGGTTATAAAGTAGTAATATATAACAATACCTTAGTTTTTTGCGTCATTTTGACGAGTCATAAACTAGTATACAAAAACAATTTAAGCGGTCTGGTACTTTTCCTCTTAGGACTACACCCCTGGACGTATACCGAGAATCCATACAAGACACACGCCAACTAGCGGACAAAATAGTTGGAGGTGCCGGTGGTGTAGTGGTTAGGACGCCGGCTGCTACTCGCCCGATGCTTGAAAAAGTCATCGTGTACGAATCCTGCGCAAGTAGGACTTTTACAAGGTCTCCCGGCCCCCTGCTTGTGTGGTTTGAGGAGACCGCGCAAATTCAGCTATTCCGTCCTTCGGAAGGGACGTTAAGCTGTTGGCCCCCCTGGTGTTCTTCGTAAGAGCAGGCAAATTCTCTCTCCCTTCCCCGGCTATTCATTGCACTACCTCTGAGATACCCATTTGTGGTGTAAGAGAGGCGAATTGGCTGGGCATTCAAACAAACAAACAAAATAGTAAGCATAGGTCCGAGCATGGACGCATTGTAAAACCACGCCGTTTCCCATATCTTGCATGATTCTGTGAGAGGTTGAGTGTGTTGAGAAAATGGCAGGCATACGGCCAAAGAGGTTAAAAGTAATACTTTTAACCTCCTTGATTTCGGCAGAGTTTTCTCCAAGAAAAACGAAATCAAATGCTTTCCTCAGTACTTTTCGAAATCTAGTACGAATCCAGAAGTTCGCTTTTACGAATTTCCTAAAGATAGTGAAATTATATCACTTAGGAATAAATGGGGTGACCAAGAAATATGCGATAGAAAAAAGGTGTGGATAAACAAACTAAAAATTGGAAAAAATGTGTCGAAGAGAATGGTGGTGTGTTCCCGGCACGTTTTCAAATGGATTACATATTACCAGGTAATAATATTTTTCTAATTTCGTAATTAACTGCCTGTGAGGTACCTTATCAAAGGCTTTCCTAAAATCAAAGAAAATGGAAGCATACAATTCACAAAAAGACCGAGCTGAGTATCATAAGACCTACCTTTCATGAAGCCGTGTTGATAATCATCTAACAATGAATTACTATCAAGAAATCGTATTATGTTGCTTACGAGTATATGCTCGAGAATCTTATATGATATCGAAGTTAAGGAAATCGGCCTGTAATTTTCTGGGTTCTCCTTGTCACCGTTTTTATGAATTGGGGCAACGTGCGCTAACCTCCAGTCATTAGGAACCTCTCCGCGGGAAAAGCATTTCTCGAATATTATCCGAAGAAAAGGTGCTATTTCTTCAGCTAATTCTTTTAAAACGCGAGCAGGAATTTCTTCGGGGCCAGTGGCTTTGTTATGTCTGATTGAACTTAATTGCTTTGCTATACCCACCTCAGAAAATACTATATCGTCCATCAGTTCCCTCCTTATTGCGGGTGCAAAAAGTACGCTGACGACTGTAAATGCTTTTACAAAATAACCGTTTAACAGTTTGGCTTTCTCTACGCTATCATGAATAATGGCACCCGAATCATTACATGGAATACTTACATGCATGATTGCCCTTCCTCAACTTCTCCGCTCATCTATCATAACCTTCCTGCTCTGAATTAATAATAAAGTACGAAAGTAAAACTTATTTGTAAACGTTAGACTAGCCTAATGAATTAACAACATTGTGTTAAAAAATTCCTTCCCTGTGCATTGCAAGTGCAGAACCAGGGCTTGCTTCAAGTACCATTTTTAGAGAACTTTCTAAAAATTCCGGGCTCAACTTCTGTTGCTCGGCTTCTTTCCTCACGTGGCAGAATCCCTTCACCATTTTGGCCTAGTAACTAAACCGAGTCATTTTCCTTTTCTTGCTCAAAAAGCATCGAATATCTGTCCCAGACAGGTCTTCCATTTCGTTTATATCATTTCTGGCAAAAAGGTACAGCATTTAATTAAACATATTGTCTTTAGGATAGTAGTGCATGAACGTTTTATTATTATAAATAAACATTATTTTAAATCGCAAATCGTGCTTCACTTATTTACTAACCTGTTAAAGGTCAGGTTAAGGGTCAGCGTGTCCTCCGGCGTTCCACAGGGAAGTGTCATCTGTCCCCTATTATTCCTTATATACATAAATGACTTAGATAATGTTATTACAAGTAAAATCAAGTTATTCGCGGATGATACGGTAGTTTACAGAGAGATTAACAGTCCTGCTGATCAAGCATTACTTTCTAACGACCTACACGCAATTCTCGAGTGGCAATTAGAGCTGAACTTAGGTAAGTGTTCCGTCATGAGATTCTGGAGAAACAAAGAAATTGAGGCGATGGATTACAGTATAGAAGGCGTACATCTAAAATTATCCGAATCCGTCAAATACTTAGGTGTCATTTTAACAAGTAACCTCTCGTGGGACACACACATACGAAATATATCCGGGAAAGCTAAGCAAAAACTAGGATTCATCAAACGGATAGTAGGTAAACGCGAAGAAAAAGTCAAAGAGACATGTTACTTTTCTTTAGTTAGACCGCTGCTAGAGTATGCGTCGAGCATATGGGATCCGTACGAGAAAGGTTTAATCGCCGAGTTAGAGAAAGTGCAGCGAAAAGCTGCTAGATTCGTCAAAAATTGTTATGATAGAAATATAAGCGTTACAGGCTTGATACAGGACTTAGGATGGGAATCACTAGCTGAGCGTCGATCACGTGCTAGGTTAAAACTTCTTGAAAGATTTAGAACGAGTACTTTCTCCAGCGACGTCAAAGAAATAATAAGAACTCCCACCTATATCGGTAGAATGGACCATCCTCGTAAAATAAGAGAGATAGCCTGTAGGACAGAGAGATACAAAGGCTCATTTTTCCCTAGAACGATAGCTGAGCAGAATAAAACTTGCGATCAAAAGTAACCTCGCGTAGGGGCGTAAACCAAGGCCTAATTTTGGAGTTTTCCCCTTGGTGTTAATACACCCTCTGCCACACACCCTTGCGGTGGCTTGCAGGGTAAACTGTAGATGTATCAGAGAATAGCCCCAATGTGATTGCATTTATCCGATTGCCCAGCCTTGCAGCTACATTTCATCTTCTTAATTTTTATTTCGTCATTCTCGTTGGGTAAGACGCCGTCGATTTGGAGAGTCTTCTTCGTTAGTCCGCTAGTCTAAAGGACTAAGGCAATTATTTCAATGTTTTCGTCGCTACGTCTCAGGCAACCCAATAACATCACATTCCGTCTTCTGCACGGGAAAACATATTACCTTGTAGCGGTTTAACGGCAATAACCTCCATATTGGTGTTGATTTGGCAACAATTAAGACGTTTTGGGCTTACTTTTAAGAGGTTTTTGATGAAAATAAAAATGGTCATACTTAAAAAAAATGTAAATTTATTATTCATAGTCGAATTTATTGTTGAAAATTAGAAGTTAGCCGAACGGGCGTTAAATGACGTGAAAGCGCATTAAAATCTCTATAAAATACGTCAATTGTTCTTCCTGAATACTGTATTTAATTAACTGATTTATCGCTCTTAACAGTATACCGCCGCTCCAATTATTAAAAAGAATAAGCCTGATTGGTACGCAACCGCGCCTTACGGGGGCGAACTGTTTCTATCTCATGTACAGCTCCACGAGTCCTACAACATATCCCAAATTGGTAAACATAAGAGACATCGAGGGAGAAAAGTGGTCCGGTGGGCATGGAATGCCCCATAGATGATATGAGGCCAAGAATATAATTCAACTCTCTGGAACATGCTATAATATGAATTAAATATTTATTAGTTTTCAGTCCACATAAAATATTGTTTCATTAAATTAAAATTTATTAGTTTTATTCTAAGGAAGTGCAATACATTCCCTCTCAAATAGCGCCACAAACGGACATTTATTTCTTTAATTACCTTGTCAACCCTATATAAACAAATTCTGATTAGCTCATTATGTAAATTTCTGCCAAATTTCAATTTTCTATCTACATCCTTGATCGAAGTATTAGCGTCTTTATAACTTTACACTCACAAGGAGAGTTAGACAATTGGTATTCTGATATCCGAACGAAACTACTTCGGGATGAAAGAACATCAAAATTAATCGGACTCGTATTTTTTCTTATACTCCTAATGGCCACTCCTTCAAAAGTTATTAACATTTAATGTTGGGAGCACGAACGAAGGCGGGTGGCAACTGGATGCGCAGAAGGCGAGGAATGTCACGTGGTTTCTCCCACTCCTTCACTTGGCCAATCAACGTCAGTCAGTTACAGCGGCTCTTGGGGTGCAGTTCGCACATTTGCGGCGTGATTTTCATGTTTATTTGCGTGTTTTACGATTGAAATTTAATTAGTACCGTCTTGTGGTGTTCTAAAATGGAGGGCGAAGGAAGTAAACGCAAGGTTTTGCCCAAACAAGCCTGAGAAATCGTATGTAAAGTGTATCAGTATCCTTGTCTTTACCTGGCTGTTGAAGTGCCTTTCACTTGCTCCTGCGAGCTTTTCACTTGCTCCTGCGAGCTTCTACGAATCTTCGAGCGACTGGAGTAGCAGTAGCATTAGAGTAGCTGTAACTGTAGTGTTAAGTAGAACCAGTGATGGGGAGTAATTGGGTATAAGTAACTGAGTTACCGGTAACGATTACTTTTTCAGTATTTTTACTTCTAATCGTTACTTTTAAAAAATGTAATTAATACTTGTAATCTACTTTTATTGCAGACAGAAGTAATCGTTGCATTTCAGTAATCGTTACTTGTTATTCTTAGTATTTATTTTTTGTGAAAAGGTACGGGTTCGATATAGCTATCAAATTGACACAAAATCGGCATGCAGCGTGATGTCAGCCAATGGTAGCACGATATCTAATTCGACCGGATATGCTGGCGTCGATTATTAACGATTAGATAATTTTTTCAGGCATCGTTCGTTGAGCAATTACTTATTGGTAATGGAAACGTGCAAAGGAGAGGTCCTTACTCCAAGGGGAGAGAAAATTAGGAGACGGTGGTTTTAATATGCAGCTTTTCTGCAAGATGAATAGCGAAATTTAGGATTCATGTGCTGTTGCAAATATTTTGTTGTAAAAATTGAACTCGTAAATAAATATTTGTTTTTGTTCTAAACTAGCTACTTTTTTATATTACTCTAGGAACATATGACCTTTAGTTGGCTAGATCTAAGGTTTTACATTAATGATATTTTAATTTTTTTCTGACAATAATATGATAGTTCTGACTGATATGCAAAAAACAGTAAGGATAAGACAATGGTTGATTTAGACCCATGATGACATTTTTAATTCGTACGAAAATGTAATTGTAATCTCCTCGTACTTTTAATTAATTACTTTTTAATAATGTAATTGGTACTTGTAATTCAGTACAATGCAGATGAAGTAATTGTAACTGAACCCAGTTACTTTTTTTTGGTACTCTACCCATCACTGAATAGAGCTAACATTTACAGTATTCTATTTGTTATCCTTCCGTAAATTGTTTCTAACATTCGTTTAAGTTACCTAATTAGTTTTGTTATAACATCTACGTTATATTTTTTTCTCTACTGTAATAGTTAACTCTTAAGTCTCGTAATTTTTTGTTAGAAATTGCATTCTTCCATTTAGAAAATAATGTTTATATCATAGTAGTTATTGTGTATTAGCATTTTCTTTTTGTAAGGTTGTTTTATTTTTATGCTCCAGAGTATATATATATTTCCGTTGCTGTGTACTACCATCTCTTGTGCGTGATCTAACCTTGCTTGCGTTGTTTATGCCTTTCACTTTATACCTGCGTTTGACCCTTTCTCGTACGCTTCACGAAGAGCTTCCCCGCATTAAAACTTAGACCAGACTCTTTAGCGTTCTCCCATTTCAGCTTTTGTTTTTATATTGTAAGACTCTTTTGCGTTAGTATATAAATTAGGTAAGAATTTAGAATGGCTTCATCGAAGACTCCCGTTTTTTCCTTCTTGTGCTCCGCTGGTTGCGAGGCCATGAGGGCTCGAATCACGGAGCTGGAGAGGGTGGTTGCGGACCTCCTTCAGAGGGTGGAAAGGTCCGAGGCAGCCTTGGTTCGTGTGGGGGGTGCGGGGTCATCCATGAAAACTCGCCTCGCCAAATTGGCGGCTCGGTTTCGCCTGGGTGTGGTAGCCGGTTGAGCGATCGGGGTTGCCCCTGACTCCTTACCGCAGGCTGAGGGTCCTTGTGCCGGGAAATCCGATGAGTGGAGAGTGGTGTCCACTCGGGGGGATCGTGGGGTGGTGCTGCGGAGGCAGAGATTTGGGCAAGCTTCGGCAGACCCTCTTCCTGCCAGTAATAGGTTCCAGGTGTTGTCGGAGGAAGACTCCACGGCCATTGCGCCCGTACCCACTCCCGTCTCTTCGATGGAGGCCGGGCCCAAGGGGAGTCGGGTTGGGAAGGTAGGTTGTTGGTGTTAGGTAGCTCTAAGATCCGGCGTGTGATGGCACCCCTATTATCCAGTGCCCGCCGGGAGGGAGTTGAAGAGCGGGTCTTCTCCAGATGTATATCAGGAGGCACGGTGCCGCAAGTTACCAACACGGTGAGAGAAGCGGTAGTGGCGACAGGTTGCTCTCGGCTGCAGATGGTGGCCCATGCTGGGACAAACGAAGCCTCTAATTCCGGGTCGGAGGAGATTTTAAGTTCTTTTAAGGACTTGGCCTCTGAGTTTGCTCGCATCCGAGAGGAGTCGGGTTCCGCTATGCGGCTTACTGTCTGCAGTATAGTCCGTAGGATTGACCGTGGTTTTGAGGTTTGGAGTAGAGTTGTCGGTCTGAACCGAGGTCTCTGGAATTTCTGTCAAAGCTTGGGGGTGGACTTCGTCGACCTACGGCCGAATATCGAATCGTGCAGGGCACCACTGGATCACTCTAGTATTCATTATACGCTCGAATCGGCTCAGAGAGTAGAGTGTAGGATTCTTGAGCACAATAGGGATTTTTTAAGCGAGAAAGTAGTGCAGGGTGTTGGTCGGTTTTGAGTAAGGGGATAATAGATACGTTCGTATAAAATAAAAATCACGATAGATTATGTACTGATGGAATATACTCCTACCGTGAGATAAATGCACGTAATACGAGAGATAAGAAGGACGTTCATAGTAACATGCAACACCAATTTCGCGATAGGTCATTGATAGAATGCTCCGTAAAGGGTGCGACGGGTCGCGGTTCAAATTTTGATGCGATGCCAAACATTCGTGGAAGTGCTTGTGATTGGAGCGCATGTAGTTTAAGAGAGGAAGAAAAGGTCAAGGGGCAGATTAATATGCGAAGTGAATGTGAGAAATTAAACGTCGTCGTACTGAACTGTCCCAGCATCCGTAGGAAAATTGCTGAGTTCGAGCATATTATTCGCGGTCTGCACTCCGACGTCGTGATAAGCACAGAAAGTTGGTTAACGGATGAGACTCAGAGTCAGGAGATATTTTCTAGAGACTATCGTGTCTATAGAATATATCGCTCCAATAGATCGGGCGGGGGGGGGGGGGGGTTTCATAGCGGTTAGCGATAAGTACGATAGCAGTGAGATTCCGATAAGTGACGAGGATATCGAGATTGTTTGGTGCCGCATAGGTAAAGAAGGCTCCAAAAAGGTGTTCTTATGCTCGTTTTCAGGCCACCTAACGCTGATGTAGATTGTATTTCAATTTTCGAGAAACTGATAAATCAAGATGGAATCGTATTACTCGGTGGTAACTTTAACTTATACTCAATTGATTGGGAAAACCTGTTTCGAATCTAGAGGAAAGGAACGCGAATCCTGTGAGGCATTAATCGAAACATTCTTCGAACACTCACTCTTTCAATTATTCAGAAAGCCACTGTGATTAGGAAATATGTTAGATTTATTAGCAACTAACGTCCAAGAAAGAATAAACAGTCACCATTGAAGATAGAATAAGTGATTATCACGTTGGTATAATAAGCAAGTTAGGAGTGCCCCTGGAATCAGAGAATAAACCACGCAAAAATTAGAAATATGCCGTCTATATCATCTGACGAGTATAGAGCAGCTTAAGTTCAGACGTATAAGGAATCCCGCGCTAAAGCGAGAAATACTATGCGCGAGGCTTTTACTAACTTCAGGAATAAGGTATTAAATAATTATTTGAAGGAGGACCCTAAAGCGTTTTGGTCCTATGTGAGAGAGACCAAAGGCAGAGGCCCTACCATACCTTCCCTGCGTAATGACTCGGGTGCCGTTATTCATGATAACGTAGAGAAAGCCAACCTCTTAAACGGTCATTTTGTAAAGGCACTTACAGCCGTCAACGACCAGTGCGTACATTTTGGACCCGCTATAAGGAGCGACCTGATGGGCGATATAGTATTTTCTAAGGTGGGAATAACAAGGCAATAATGTTCCATCAGAACTAACAAAGCCACTGGCCCCGAAGAAATTCCTGATCGCGTTTTAAAAGAATTAGCTGAAGAAATAGCACCTTTTCTTCGGATAATATTCGAGAAATCCTTTTCCAGCGGATAGGTCCCTAACGACTGGAAGTTAGCGCACGTTACCCCAATTCATAAGGCCGGCGACAAGGACAACCCAGAAAATTACAGGCCGATTTCCTTAACTTCGATATCGTGTAAGATTCTCGAGCATATACTTGTTAGCAACATAATGCGTTTTTTGATAGAAATTCATTGCTAGATGATTGTCAAACGCTTCAGGAAAGGTAGATCTTGTGATTCTCAGCTCGGTCATTTTGTGAATTGTATACTGAAAAGCAGAGAAAATGATAGACAGGTCGATGCCTTAGATTTTAGGAAAGGCTTTGATAAGGTATCTCACAGGAAGTTAATAATGAAATAAGAATCCTGCAATGTACCGGCCATTTTTTCAACCTGAGGTCGCGGGTTCAACCCCCATGTGCAGCATATTTTTTGTTGTCGCCTATGGCCATTTTTTAACTTAAATGTTTTCGTTTATATTATGTTATTGTGTATCTCCTTCGGTAGATTTTTGTCTCTATTTTTGTCATATTTATACTTACCTACCCTCTTGTGATCCTCTCTCGGTGTTACACACATTAAAAAGCAAATTATATTTTAATATAATTAGCGCATACAAAACCATTGGGTGATAATGGAATTTCTTCCATTTCGATTGTAATGGTTATACCGCCATGCATCAGTCGCCATTGCCTCATTAGTGAAATCAGAGTACACCACAATGTGATACGCGTCACTATCCTATGTACTCCACCTAACTAACCTAAACCGGTAACAGTAATCTAATCTGTAAAAGGTTTCCCCTTTGATTATTCTTTTACAGGATTTAATTCACAACATTTATGAAAAAATTACTACTAGTATAACTATAACTAATGTAATCACTAATGTAATTTAATCGACGACAGATTCCACCCTTGCGTGGTAATTCCCGGTCATAGCAGACATTTTTCTCGTTTCAAAATTATTCCCAACATTACAGCTTATGCCTGTCTGCATAAGATCTTCAGATCGTTTTATTCCATCAATTTCTTGCTTGGCAATCTCACTATTTGAGAGGGAGGAGTTTTCTTCGGTGTATTTCTTCGAGGACATCCGTTGGGGCAGTTTGATACTAGCTTGGCTATATTGCAATATATCATATTTTGCAGATCCTTTGTTTCATAAAAATGATATTGCATAAAAATAAAGGGTAGTTTATTCTTAGCGATTTTTAGAAAAATTGTATTTACTCAAAAATGTGTCCAGAGAATTTGATTAAAATCTATCCAACCGTAGAGCCTGATGTAACAAATAATACTACGTAAGCCATATATCTCTTGAAATCACTATATGGCGTCCAGTGGCATTAAAATGCACTCTAAGCTACCTTACCTTATGACGTCATGCCTTCGCCGCGATCCACTCAAACTCTTACTACAGCCTAGACGGTTAAACTAAATCGAATGATATATCATATTTATGGATAATATCATTCATAATAGACGCCCTAAAGTGATGAACGATATTGCACAACAATTAAGGTTACTTAATTCTTTGATATTTTGAAACGAAATTTGAAAAATAGCTATAAGGATTTTGGTTAAAATCCATCTAATCGTACAGCTTGATGTCGCAAATGATACTAACTAAGCCTTATATCCCAAAAAATACTAAATATCGACCAGTGGCATTAAAATATACGCTAAAGTACGGTTAACTTTGATTTATAAGCGTTTTTCTTTTATAAGTGTACACAGTCGACCAAACGTGTATACGTATATGAGAAAGTTTGTGCAATGTATATTGCGCCGTGTATTTTGTTTCGACTTTGAATTTTTGGGAAAATTTCAATAGGATTCCAATAATATCTTCATTAATTAATGTTGTTTTAATTTAAATCTAATAAGACTTCACTATCGCAAGTTAAGAAGACAAATACAAATTGACATTTTCATATATATTTCCATATTAAATACATATAGTTATAAAAAGATTTTATTTCTTATCGCTTAAAAGGAAAGACTAAGTTGTAAATTCCTTTTATACAGTACATACTGGCAGATTTGTAAAAATATTGTCCATATTGAATTTATATGGTATAGTAATATTCTAATAATAAAAGCCTAGATGTGCTTGTTTGTGTATAACGCTGACGTCATCAATGGCACTTTTTAGCAAACTTCGCGGTTAGATGGAAGGTTGAAATTTCGCAGCATTATTTATTCAGATATAAAAATTAAATGATAAAAAAACGAAAAAAGACCCGGGTTCGACTTCAGGGGAACGATTTCCATTTACCGCAAGATAACACGCAATAAGCGACTTTTTAAAGTGCAGACTTTTATTCTTTTGGGAATTCAAATTAGATAGAATTGACGTATGATCTTCGAATTTGAACTGTTTTAGGAAAATTAATTATATTTCTTATTCTATTCATCTTTTTCCGCCTACCGTTTGAAATCTATCATATTAAATATTTAAGTCATATTTTGGGAAAATATCGACTTTTAAACGGGATGTTGCCTTACCGACCACGCCATTGATAGACTCTCAACCCACATACATGTAATATATACGAGCGCATAGATTTCCTTAAATTATTGTAGGATTTTTTGCGAAATTACGTAATCCTAATGGGTCTGGGATTTAGTTTGGATTCTTTTGCTTATCTAAACGACTATATAGATGTGTAGTAAGAGAAAGAGAGATAGGAAGGAATGGATATAGAATGGAAGATACATAGAGAGTAAGGTAGGTATAGAATTAGAAAAGGACTGGAGGAAAGAGATAAAGAGGAAGACGGAAAAAAGAGGGAGAGCAATTGATTGGGACAGGAGGGAATGGGAGAGGGGGGAGAAAAGAGAGGCAAAGAGGGGGAGAGATAGGGAGGGAGGGAGAGAGAGAGGAGGGGGAGAGAGGGAGAAAGAGAGGGAGAGAGAGAGAGGGAGGGAGAGGGAGAGAGAGGGATGGAGAGAGAGGGAGGGAGAGAGAGGGAGGGAGAGGGAGGGAGGTAGAGAGAGGGAGGGAGAGAGAGGGAGGGAGGGAGAGAGGGAAGGAAAGAGAGAGAAAGGGAGGGAGGGAATATTGTTCTTTATTTATTATTACTACTTCATTTTTGACAAGGGGCTCATCATTGGAGAAAACGAATGAAAAAGAAATTCTCCCGAATCTCTATTTTGGCAAATTTTATACAGACTCTTACTCAATAATTACAGCTGTTATTATTCATTTCTATAAAAATATACTAATTTTCAGATTATCCATAAAAATGAGTAACGATTTCTTAATATGTATGGTTTCAGTCTTACGACCGGTTTTTCAACCATATACTAACTGACACCCGTCACATGACAGGCAATACACTAGTTATAATATATTATGGTAGTTACTAATTGCCTAAATTAAATTGCTTGACACAATATATCTTAGGAGCCAGTCATAAATTACGTAACGTAATTTTTTACCTTTTTCATACCTCCCTAATAAAGTCGTTTGTCTGTCTGTCTGTCTGTATCACTTCGTAACAATATATAGACCCCTTCCCAAAATTGATTGATAGGTCAGATAGTAAAAAGATCTGAGTAACTAGAAATAAATCAGTTAGAACCTTCGGTGAAACTGACTGAGAATAATCGGCTTATACGTCTTGTCTGGGCCATGTTCTGCTATTGCAGAAAGGAAATTTCGTGCGTATGTGTTTTACCACGTCGCTGAAATTTATGGCTACATCAGAACAAGAGGCAACTGTTATCTCTGTCTCTAACTCATCGGTATTGATAATGACGTTTTCCACTTCTTCTGACCTTATTTCTTCCTGAGCATTTGATTCTACTACTACTTCTCCATTCCAAGATGCAAAAAAAAAGATTTTCCCAAACTTAAGTAATACAGATCGCCAAATATCCCTATTGCAGGTATCGAAAGAATAACTAGATCCCTACTCCCCGCTTGACAAAATCCACTCTCCTATCTAAGGACTGCATAACCTTACAGAGGTGGGAGGGTTTGTGTACTCTTACGAACCAAAGAGCTATGCCGGCGGGAGATAATTCTCCTGGTAGGACCATCCAAGCCGGAAAGGTCTGAGGGGAAGAGTCAGACTAAGAAGCAGTCTTGGGGGTTTTACATCCCCCTGTGCAAGGGCAGCAGCTTGCACAGTACCTCTGTAGGTGGTGATCATGTGGATCTGAACAGCTACAGATGGGTAATCACTCTGTGAAACTGTGATGAGGAAAGCAAGGGGAAACTACCTCATTTTATTTCCCATGATAGGCTGTAAAGCTGAAAATACCTCTATGGATCTTTCTGGGGTAAAATATTCCGGAGGTAAAATAGTCCCCCAATCGGATCTCCGGGTGGGGACTACCCTAGGGGATACACAGAGGAAATGTAACATTAATAAGAAAGCGAGTAGTGAGAAATTAAAAATAGGCACATGGAATGTTAGGACTATGAATTCAGGGGGTAAACTAGAAAACTAGATAAACTAGATAAATTCAGACGAATTTAAGATTATTTACTCGGGAGGGGAGAAAAAGGAAAGGGGAGTGGGGATTATAATGAGAAAAGAGATAGCTGAAAGAATTAGCAAGGTAGTGACAGTTAATGATAGATTAATAGCCGTAAAACTTCAGATGGAGCCAGTGGAAATGCTTATAATTCAAGTGTATATGCCAACAACTAATGCTGGCGACGACGAAGTAGAAGAAATCTATGAACAGATTATGGAGATATTGGAGGAGGAGGGAAAAGGAAGGATCACCACCATAGTAATGGGAGATTGGAACAGTGTAGTCGGAGAGGGACAGGAAGATAACATAGTGGGAAAATATGGACTAGGGAAGAGAAATGAAAGAGGGGATAAACTTGTGGAATTCTGCCATAGAAATAGATTAATTGTAACTAATACATGGTTTAAGCATCACCAGCGGAGACTTTACGCATGGAGAAGCCCAGGAGACCAGAGACGATACCAGATAGATTACATACTAGTCAATGAAAGATTTAGAAATAGCATTAAAAATGTGAAAACACTACGAGGGGCAGATATCGATTCCGACCACAACCTTTTGGTGGCAAATACACAATGTAGACTGAAGAGCGTTAAGAGAAACATAAGAGTTAACAAGAAATGGAACTTAGAGGAACTCCTTAAAAACAAGGAGGCTATCATGACTGAGCTGGAGGAAAGGTTGGGGGAGAGAGCTGAAGAAAATAGGAAGAGTGTAGATGAGGAGTGGAGATACATCCATAGCAACATTAAAGATGTAATGGAAAAGAAGGTAGGAAAGATAACGGGTGAAAGAAACAAAAAACCCTGGATCACAGCAGCCATGCTGCAAAAAATGGAAGAGCGGAGAAAGTGGAAGAACATAAACACTGAAGAAGGCCAAAGAAAGTACAAGGAGTTAAATAATGCTTTAAGAAGGGAAACAGATAAAGCCAGAGAACAGTGGATAAATGAGAAATGCGAGGAGATTGTCGAATGTGAAAGAATTTGTAGAACAGACCTCATGTATAGCAAAGCAAGGGAACTATTCAAGAAAAAAGCAAGAAAGATAGGACGTAAAGGAATCATGATCAAAAGTGGTAAAATAGTATCGGAGCCAGACAATGTAAAGAATATCTGGAAAGAATACATTGAGGTTCTGTATGACAAAGAAGGAAAGCCAAGAAATATTGAATTAAATGAAAAAGAGGATGTGGAAGAAGATCAGCTAGGACCAAGTATTCTCGAGTCTGAAGTTAAAAGAGCAATTGATGACATGAAAAAAAGGAAGGCTGTTGGGAGTGATGATATACCCGTGGACGTTCTTAATGTTTTGGGGTCTAAAGCAGTTAAGCAACTCACAAAATTTTTTAACCAAGTATATGATACTGGCATATGGCCTGAAGATTTTTTAGATGTTGTGATGGTACCACTGGAGAAAAAGAACAATGCAAAATGTTGTAAGGATTACAGAACTATTAGTTTAATTTCTCATACAGCTAAAGTTCTAACCAGAATAATAACCAGAAGAATTGAATGTAAAATAGAAAAGGAGCTGCAAGATAATCAGTTTGGTTTTAGTAGAGGAAGGGGGACTAGAGATGCTATAGGATGTATGAGGATGATGATAGAAAGAGCGCTAGAAGTCAATAAAAGTATGTATTTTTGTTTTGTAGATTGGGAGAAAGCTTTTGACCGAGTGAAATGGGATAAAATGCTGGGTATTTTAAACAAAATAGGAATAGATTGGAAAGATAAAAGACTGCTTAAAAACCTTTACTTTGATCAAAAGATTAGAGTCAGGGTTGAAGGAGAAGAAACAGAAAGTACTTCAATAGGGAGGGGAGTGAGGCAGGGCTGTCCTATTTCACCAGCGATATTTAATATTTATGCAGAAACAATAACAGAAGAAGCGTTGATGAAAGAGAAAGGATTTAAGATAGGAGGTGAAAGTATTACCACCATTAAATACGCAGATGATCAGGGCTTAATAGCAGAAGGCGAGAAAGAGCTTCAGAGGATGACAGACAGACTAGTGGAGGTTGCCCAACAATATGGAATGAAGATCAATACAGAAAAAACGAAAGTCATGGTGGTTTCAAAGGAACATAAAGAATTAAATATAATGGTAAATGGCAAAAAATTGGAACAAGTAAGTAGTTTCAAATATCTCGGCAGTATTTTAGCACAGGATGGAAGTAGTACACAGGATATCAGAAGTAGGATTGCAATGGCAAAAGCAGCATTTAACGAGGAGAAGAAGCTTCTCACAAGCAAGAAAATAAATTTAGAAACAAGGAAGAAATTAGCAAAATGCTACATATGGAGCATAGCTCTTTATGGTGCAGAGACGTGGACGGTAAGGAGAAAGGAGGAAAAATATTTAGAAAGTTTTGAGATGTGGATATGGAGGAGAATGATGAAAGTGAAATGGACCGAGAGGAAGAGAAACGAAGAAGTATTAGAAATGGTGGGAGAAGAAAGGACGCTAATAAAAACAATCAGGAAAAGAAAAGCAAATTGGATAGGGCACATATTGAGAAGACAGTGTTTACAAAGTACGATCTTAGAAGGAAAAATTAGTGGAAGAAGAGGAAGAGGGAGAAAAAGAATAGGAATATTAGATAATATAAAGCAGGGATATAATAATAGAGGTATAAAAGAGGCTTCTAGGGAGAGAGAGAAATGGAGGCAGCGATTCAGTTAAAACCTGTCTTCGTACAGAAGCATGATGATGATGATAACTCATTTAATGGTTGGTTAAGTTAAAAATATATTACTACGAGTATATTTCTGGAGTTATGTTCTATAGTACTTTCAAAAACAGTCATAAAACTTCTAAACCAGAAAAACGCTGAAACTCTAAATTTTAACGTTATAAACATGGGTTATTCATCTAAATACAATTGTTATTCTTATCATTATCACTTTCGAATTCACTAAGGTGTACGCGACCATTATAAATGCTCCAAGGGGTATGCCAGCAATGAAAGGTTGTAAATTCCTGATCTAGAGTATAATTTCCAATAACCATCTTCCTCTCATGGAATATATTATTTTACTTGACATAGATTTGTATATGGCATTTTTGCAGCCGTTTTCAATGGTGATTCACCGAATGTAAATTCTTTGAATTTCTTTTCAGTCATAAGACGAACTCGGTCATTCTTATTTGCATTATAACATTTAGAGTTTAAACTTCCGAATACTAGATGAATGTATTTCTAAATATGTTCTTCTGCAGTTTTATTTTACTAAAATTATTTTTGTCTTTCGTCGAATACGCTAATCTTGTCCACGCATCGCTTCCCCCTCCCCTTTCACCTACCTTCAACACACTTCGAACGTGTATTAATTTTTCCGTGATGCAGATTCTTTGTTCAATTTCGATGGAGACTGGAATCCCTCCAAAATTCCGTTTTATGGCCACTCCTCCGTCCCTTCACGGATGGCCGGAAGGACGGAGTCGGTGCGTAAAACGTTTTCGTATGGAACAAGAATGAGGGAAAAAGTTCATGGGCGCGGGATTAGGATTTATAAAAATAACGATGCTCAACACAACGGCTACTGCCGTATCGTGGGCGAATTGAGGATCGGGGCGATTGCGTTCTTTTTAATAACGATCTATATTCTGCTGAGATAGAAGTTTACATTCGTCTTCCGAGCTTATCGCGTTGTCACGTACAAATACCTCAAGCCGGAAATAAAATTCGTGCGTGCGTATATCTGTCCGTAGATAGGTCCGCGATTATTATTGGTCAAACTTGGTTCTCCTCATGCTCCTACTTTCCGCAATCTTCTACATGTCTTCATAGACGGTGAGTGCGCACACGCACACACTTGCACGCGATCTTCTGTAAAACGTGAGGTAACTGAACGTAATGCGGCCACGATGAAACTCTGGTCCTCCAAGTAGCAGTAGAAATTTTTCAAGCAAGCGATTCGGTCGTCGATAGTGTACGCGAGGTGGAATGCTAGGAGGATGAGACTTTAATCGGAGTCATCGAAGCGAGGATCGTACTTCAAAATGAGCGGAGGGAAACTCGTGCTCCGGAAGTCGCGGTTTCGTTGCCTCGCCACGGAAATGGGTATAGCCCCTCCTCTTCCCTCACATCCTCCTCGAGCTCCCTCGTCCATCCGACCATGCGGTCCACCTCTTCTACCGCTCCCATTTGCCCCGGTGTAGGAGGAAGGGTGGACTCCCCGGTCATTGTATATTTATCGAGAAATCTTGAGGTGCTCGTTAAAATCAAAATATACACGAAAACATTTACAAATAAAGTCTATATTTCATAGAGTCCACCCTACATAGCCCAGGCAAGACGGACTCTAGAGTCGAAGGTGCCGCCTAGAGTCCATCCTACCCGATGACTAAATAGGCGAGACGGACTCTTAAGGCCGATTCACACTATGCAGTCGGGGGACGGGACAGTCGCAGTCTAAAAAGACTGCCTCGAAATGATTCAATGTAATTCAAATAGGAGTATTCACACTAGAGAGGACAGTCGAGAGACGGGAAGGTCAGGGGTCAGTCGCAGTCTCTCGGCCAAGCAACTCAGACTGCGGACTGCGACAGACTGTAACCTTTCTCCTGCACTCTCCTGTGTGACAATTGTGTTCCTCTTTTCAATAGCCGACCTAATGTTCACGAGTAGTTCGTAGAATTTCTCAAGAGACATACGGAAGTATTGACGATGTTTCCTGTAGTTCTTACGAAGTCGCATAAAATGAGTACGAAATTCCCCTTCTTAATGTCTGAGAGTAAATATTTCTTCCATCCATACTCTTTTCTCTTTCTCCTTCTTTTCCTTCTGTTAACTCAGGGCAGCAAGTACTACAACTTCTTCGGAACTACTATCAGAATCCATGATGCATAATGTTTTCTTCTTATTAAACACTTAAAAACTGTAATTAACCACTCGGCAAACGGGAGCAGACTGCGGACTGTGGACTGCGTAATGTGAATGCACAGCTCAGGGGCAGACTCTACCCCGACTGTGCCGTCCCCCGACTGCATAGTGTGAATCGGCCTTTAGAGTCCATCGTACCTAGGTAGAATGGACTCAAGTGTCTACCCTGCCTATGGTCCGCCCTACCTGCTACATCTGGCTAAAGAGATTCTCCCGGTTCGGTGGCTTCGGGGAATGCGGTGCCCACCGATGCAGCAACACATCTCCCGCGACTAATAATAATATAAAAAAGGGGAAGCCGCTTGTCCGGCGGACCGAGGCGCAGGCGGGGTGCTCCACATCCCCGGGCCACGGCAGTCCCTACCCCCGCCTCTCTCCCTCTTCCTCCCATCTCCCCCTCACTCTCTCCCCCCTCTCTCTCCCCCCCTCCCCCCCTCTCTCTCTCCCCTCTCTCTCTCTCCCCCCCTCTCTCCTCCCTCTCTCTCCCCCTCTCTCTCCCCTCCCCCCTCTCCCCTTTCTCTCTCTCCCTCTTCCTCCCATCTCTCCCTCTCTCTCTCCCCTCCCTCTCCCCCTCTCTCCCCTTCTTTCCCACCCTCTCCCCCCCCACTCTCCCCATCTCTCTCCCCCTCACTCTCTCCCCTTCTTTCCCACCCTCTCCCCCCCACTCTCCCCATCTCTCTCCCCCTCACTCTCTCTCCACCGTCTCTCTCTCCCCCTCCCTCTTATCCCCCCCTCCCTCTCATCCTCCCCTCTCTCTCTCCCTCCTAACACCTCTACGTCCGTCCACAGCATCCGCCGCTTGCTACTTCCCCGCGGAGCTCCAGGGAGACTTCGTTATGCAGTCGACCGTGACGGCCGGCAGCCAGGTTCAGTACTCCGCCCTGAACATCTCTGCCGAGTCCGTTCCTATCTGGGGCCACTGCCATCGGCGCATCGGAAGCAACGTCCTGCTCATGGACGAGTGAGTTTCCCCTTCTCTCTTCACCCACCCACACGGACGCTTTTGCCCGACGATGCATTACGTATCTTTGATCCCCGCATAGGAGTAAGGGGTCAATAAAGAATGACGACTAATAAATCCGCGGGGCTTCTTTTTTTCCCGCGATCCAGCATCCCAGAATAACTAATTTTTAGGGAGAGAGACAGGTGTCTTTCTATATTGGAGATATCTGGAAGGCATTTCACGATGCTCCGGAGATTTTAATTCCGCGTCACTTTCGCGATATCTTAATTTTTGTGGGAGGAAATCGACGATCGGGAGTAATGGTGCGATGAAGAGATGCATTCGTTCTACGATTTGAAATTCTAATGATGGCTTTAACTGCCGCGTCTTCTCCAAGATATTAATATCGGTTTGGTTTTAACGCGTAAGCATAGCTGGTCCAAGGCGTGTGCGACGTGTGTCGGCGCTCTCGGCCGGAGACTTGTGATGGGCGGCCTTCGGGTCGCTACTCATTACAAACGCCTTTCAAATTTGTTTGTTTGTATTTCTGACTAATAAGCCTCCTGCACTATTATAAGTTTAAAATTTGCCTTTTGAAGCTAAAAAAACATTAAATTAACTTTGACAATAATTAACTTTTGCAGTACATTTCGACATACATGTAGACAAAATAGCCTAGTCAAATGACGATTCGAGTTATTGCAAATATGCACCCATTTAACGAAGAATGGTCCTAAGAATAAAGATAACTTATAATTAGGCTTGGTAGGGTTCGATTTAACTCAATAAATGTCAATAAACATTGATTTCGTAAAAATTTCAAAATCGACGAAAATGAATTTTCGTCGATAAGTGTCGATTTTTCATTAGATACTAAATTTTCTATGGAATTATTCGTGAGAATGTTTAAATTTGCTTTATCCCACTTGAAATTTAATATATTTTAGCGCCAAACGTTCAAAACAAAAGAGAAAATCGACATATATTATTTCATTCGGTATTCCAAGATGCGAAAAAAAGATTTTCCCAAACTTAATTAATACTGATCGCCAAATATCCCTATAGCAGGTATCGAAAAAATAACTAGATCCCTACTCCCCGCTTGACAAAATCCACTCTCCTATAACTCATTTAGTGGTTGGTTAGGTTAAAAATCTACTACTACGAGTATATTTCTGGAGCTCTGCTCTATAGTATTTTCAAAAACAGTCATAAAATTTCTATTTTTCGAAGCCATACCAACAATTTATTCTCCGAGTGAGGGAGTCCCATGCTTTATTTTCAATGCTGTCGTAACATCGTTCAATGTTCGTACTCGGGACTTTTTTCTTCGTTTGTCACTCAACAAGGTAAGATTTTTTCCTTTAAAATATTAATTTGCGGATTTGGTTGTAAATTATATCAACGTCACATTAATTTTGTCCTTGAATGGTCTCGTTTTCGTGAATATGAGTCGCGATTTAACGAGCAAAATTTACTCGGGATTTATTCCGAATTATTAGCTGTTCCGGGTTGGTGGGCAAAGTCAACAACAACACATTCACCAAAGTTTAGAGAGCAACAAAAAATCCGTCATACGAGAAGTCTTATTTTAATATATAAAATTTTAGTAAAATTGAATTGAAAGAGTTCAATTGATTTAATTTTTATTGATAGAAATCGATAAAATGTATTAAAATAAACATAAGTAATCATCCTCGATTTTTAAAAATAATAAAAGTTATTAATGGTCGCTTTTTAAGAAATTGAATGTTCGAAAACTACCAAGCCTAATAAAATGTATAAAAATAAAATTCGATATTCGTCGCCAATTTTTAGAAAAAATAAACGTAGATTTTAATCGTCGAAATTTAAGAAAAATAAACGTCGAAAACTACCAAGCCTACTTATAATGGATAACGCATGAACCGAACGCGGTATATCGAGGAATATTTGTATTTAGTTAGCTAAAAGTATAGGCGGGCAAATCTTCCTCCGCACACCCTTGAACAAACCTTGGGACCGGCCCTTCACGTGACGAGAAACGCTTTTCATCAAGTTTTTCTGAGTTCTTCCAACGGTCACTTTTTTGTCATAAGTAATTATGATTTTGTGATTTCAGTTGCCTAATTCCTATTTTTTATTTGTGGTTTTAGTAGGTAATTTCGTTTGCCTTTTCTTCCAAACTTACTCTTTTAAATCGAAACTTTAATTTACACCTTGGTTCTTATTTTTATTTATAGGCTAACCATAATAAATTATTAATAACCCACAATAAGGCAACAAAAAACGGTTAATATCAATTTAAACATAGTGAAAAGGATAATTTCTAATTTTTCTAGGATGAAAAAATAAGCTGTTGATATTCTTCTGCGATTAAGCGATAAAGCGTAATTTGAGAGCTATTATGTTGCCTTCAATTATACACCGGGTAATCATTTCGAGGATAATATCTTCGGAGAAAGATCAACTGAAACATCCCGTGACGTTTTTTTCAGCTCTGGTGGCGCACGGTGCATCCGGTGTTTCCACCTTAGCCTTCGTTCCAGGAATGTCCTGTCTGTGTTAACGGAAGGCTTGGACAAGTGCTACACGAGCGAAGAGGCTGCAGTGGCCACATGTCCAGGAGAACCTCCCGGCATAGGGCCTCAAGGCCCTCCCCAACAGCCACCGTCACCCGATCGCCACTCCCAGGAGATCTTACTATTCAGTGAGTGTGAAATTGGAGTTTGCCGATCCACTCTCAATCTTACCATCTGAGTGGTGACTTGAAACTTTCGCGGGTCTAGACTACCGATTGTGGTAAAAAAAACTCTTAACATAGATGAGGCATGTTTGCCTGGAGAATAAAACCTACCCTTTTCGGAGGATAGATTTCCTTTACACCAGTTTCATTTGCATTCAAATAAATGTGTTATTACGATATTTTCATCACTTCATTTTAAAGTGCAATTTCAATCAGGAGCCCTTTATTTATCAAAAATAATAACCTCGGGCGGAATCTGGCTTGCACAGGATATCAATGAAATCATTTGGATTTTGTAACTGTATACAGTGGCTCCTTATGATTTTAAAGATTTTTGCTTTTTCGCAAATCTAATTCCCTTGCGATATAATTTTGCTGTAAAGTAACCCTAATCCCCCGATACAAACCAATTACATTCACCTAGTCTTTTGTATAATGTAACATGCAATAATGAGCAATTATTATTGCAATTATGTAACGCAATTCCAGAAACGAATCCACTTTAAAAGTGCGTTGAAAGTCGCGCAATTGAATATTTTACCAGAATTACATCTGGATGGCTGATCTCATGTGTATCAGTTTCTTTTATATTGGAAGCCACTTTGACCATAATATATATTTTCATTTGCATGAATATTTACTAAGTTTTTCTAATTAGTCTGAATGTTGTTTTATTCACGGCAATATTGTAGGGAAGATTATAAATGCTGCAGAACCTTTTTTAATCTCGTAGTTTTATCGGTTCTCGATATGCGTAATTTAAAATTTTAAGTAATCTTGTAATCATCTAATTCAGCTGATTAAACGAAAACAATCTAACCACATTCTGTACTCCAATTTAGGTGTACAGCGTACCGCCCGTTGCATATTTTATGTATAACTCAGCGAGTTTGACAAACTCGAATATAAAATGTTATTTTCAAAATTCATCAACAAGATCAATTTATTGTTATTGTTATTATTATGCAAGACAAAAAATGCATCCTTCGGTAGAATAGAGTGGGTCTCTACTTTTTTGTTGTTTTGCATGTACTACACAAATGGCCCTCTTCATCGTGGTGTAATTAAACTTAATGTCAATGTTGATCCATGTCCGCAATTGAGTTGAGCATTTCTGATTCAAGGCGACTACAAAATTAAAACGGACATTTTACCTATTGAATTTACACAAGACTATATAAAAATGAATTATTCTCGTTGAGGTTTGAATCATTTTCCAACTTTATACTGAGTGTGTATGCATCGGTAATCGATAATTCAGCGAGTTTTATTAAAAATAGACCTTAATCAGTGACGTAACGTACGTCCCCGCAAATCCTACGGGGCTGGCCAAAGTGGGCCCATTTTTGCGAGGGCTTTAATTTTTTCCGGTACTTCAAATTTGTATTGACCTACACATTTTTCGGTAAGCCAATGACCTTAATTAATATCTTTACTCGTGTTCTTCGTACTTTTTCCTTCAGAAACGAGTGGACTTGGAGGCGATGAAGTACAGAGCGAGTATTGTCCGTTGGACGGTCGATTCACTTTCACTTACGTCACCAATGAGGGTTCAGACGGACGTTCGGGGTGCCAAGGACATGACTCTGAAATGGAAAACTGTCCGGCGGGCTCTGGACTGCACTTCCGCTTCCGAGGTTGCTCTTTTCCTGACCACGGTGAGCTTCACGACTCGACATTGATATGGGTTGCTTGCTTACTCATTCCTCTAAAAAGCTGGAGGAAATATCTCCTCTTACGAAGCATTTTACGTGTTTCTCGTTATGATGAACTAGCGCAATTGCCCGTCAAGAATGACGGGTATGTATGAATTAAGTGTTAAGTTAAAATACAATTTAAATTTTAAAAATAATGGAACCAGCTTTTATATGCACTAAATAATAGAAGATAAACAATAAATGTAAAATTTATACAATAGAATTTTTCCGAAAACAGCAACAGTTTTGGGAATGCAAAAGTTTTGTGACAAAGAAATATTAACGAAGATTTATTTGTTAAACATTAGTCTAGATAGCTTTTATAATCCCAAAAGAGTTTTCACTTTCTGGAACATTCAATTATGTGAATTCCAGATACATTTTTCATTTTTCAGTGCATATAAAACGTGATTTTTTTCAAATAAATTTATATACATTTTATTTTCCTATTTTTAACTAAAGATTAAATAGGTACTCTGAATTCACAGGAATTTTCTTCAAAGAGTTTCAAACATACAGCAAGTTTTAACACTATATCTGACTCCATTGACACATTATCATTGAAAAACTGAATGTTAATTTTCCTTCCTGTCGTATTATTTATCGCAACCAAGGTATTGATTAAACTTCAAACACCGTCGAAGTTTCGTGACTATGTGAATAGTTGCGATACGAAGTTATTATCCAAGTCAATTGTATTCAATTACACAAAACCAGCACCAATGCAAATCACCTTGACGATGACAGATTTTCACACAAAAATACGTGAAATTTCCACGTTAAAAGCTAATTTCTCGATCGATTTCACTCGCATTCAAAAACTCGATTTCAGGAAAGCAAAATTTCGTTCTTTTAGGCGTTTTTTGTTTCAAGTCTTACGATTATCCTAAGTAATTTTAATATACAAATGATTAATGTGCTATAATCATCCCCGTGTTAATCAAATAAACGCCCCTAAGTTCATGTCTTCAATGCTGACTACAAGCAGCTTAAAATATAAAAGTTCTGCTGCCAAGTAATTCCCGAAAGATTCATTGTAAAAGAAAGCAAAGTTTTCGAGTTATAAGCGATTTTCTCATTCTTCTATTTAATTTCATTTACATGGGACAAAAATAAAAAAAATCGAGAAAATGAGATTTTATTCTATAAATAGAGATTAACGGCAGCTCGAAGAGAAATCACAATTCTTAACGGATCCTTCTTCTCCTCCAAGTCTTCGTTTACCTTTTTAAAGTGTAAAATTTCATTGACCATAAAATGTGTAATAAAAACTTCTCAACAGATTTTATAACTGTTTAGCTTCATCTATATTGGTATTTACTCAAATTCATTCGAGTGGAAGCTTATCGATCATTCAAATTCGTAAATTTGAAAAAATGATATACTTCTGTCACCTTCAATCTTACTGTTTTCTCTTCTCAAAATGCCATTTTTTAGAAATAGGTAAGCTATTTTAGTTTTGATTTTTTCAGATATTACGTTCAAGTGTTTGGGACATTGGCCTGGGCCTAACAACCAGCGTTACATTGCTCTATTAGAGACAAGCACTACTGGGAAGATGAAAGCTAGATACAGATGCGCAGTAAGTAATGCTAAAGTTAAACTATTATTCACTAATACAAGATTCTCAGCCATTGAATTTAATTGCATATAATTTTTACATTGTTCATAAAAAATTCCCCTTATTTTCCTTTTCTGCCACAGTTTGTTCGTTTGCCTTAAACCGATGGTTGATATCTTTTATAGCATTTTTCTTCAACATAAATTTACGTCATGGTAGAAGTTTTCCCCTAAAAAAATTATGATCTAAAAAGAAATCCTCATTTTACCTAAAAAAATAACACCACTACTAGATTCGGTCGCTTTTTGACGTATATTTTTATTTTCCATATATTAATATAAGGAAAATCACTTTGTAAAAAACACCACTTTAGTTGGCAGAAATATGACCTCTTCTCCCAATCCCATCCAATCCTTCATCTTTTCCATAGACACAATAGACTGATTACTTTGTATGGTCTTACTATTTTCCCCTTCTTTAGTTAAACTCTCATTGGTGATTTCTTCACACATGCCTTTTCCTCTCATTGGTTGTTTATCCCTCCAGGTTTTGTATTTAAACCAAGTCACAGTGATATGTTGTACCTAAGGGAGCCAGTAGTGTAGTGGTTAAAGTATTGGCCCCGCCAGCTAAAGCGACACCTGGTTCGAATTCTGTAGCATATTTTCTGAAGAGGCCCAGCCCCCTCTAGGTGCGTGTTGGAACTTAGGAGACAAGGACGAGCCAATGAGAAAAAGAGAAATGCACTCAAGGATGGAGGGTCCTTCGGAAGGGAGGTTAAGCTGTAGGCCCCCTTGGTGCTCTTCGTTAAGAGCAGGCTTAAAGCCGGGACCAGGTTTCTCTCCTCCATTCCTATTCAGCTATTCATTGCACTTAGATACTCATTGTGCACATAATGCAAGAGGCGAATCAGCTGGTCTCAAAATAAATAGTGCATGAATTGTGGTTAATAATGTTGTACCTGAAAATTACATTTTACCATTGAAACTAAGGTAGCATCTGTGCTAAATAAAGTGGTTTTATTACAAAGTGATTTTTCTTATATTTCATTTTAAGAAATGTAACTCCACCTAGTTACGGCTAAACAAATAAATTTTATTTCCATTTATCGCTTGATTCTCTGATAATCAGCCACCAACTTACATGCCATATTTTCTCTTAGATTCTATTTTATTCATCTTTTTAACCACAAGAACAATTTTCCCTATGTAGCTTTATCGCGAGGATTCTTCAACTGGTATCATATCTATGGCATTCTCCAGTGACTCCACATGCAGTTCAGACTTACGAAGCGCTACAGATGGTTTTGAATCGATGAGACTGTCACCACATGCGACTTTTCACTGGCCACAAGCTCTAGATCCCAGCCCCTGCCGGTGAGTAAACTTCATTGATGCCAATTATGTTTTACAGATGCAATTTAAGTAATTTTGAAAATTTTCGCCTAAATAGTCAGCAATAAACTCAGGAGCAGGTGTGAGTTAATGCTGCATGTTGACAAAAATATTGCCATGAATCACTCTCAAAAGGATTATTTACCTTACTGCCATTTTTACTATGGCGAAGATTCCTTTTTTATACAAATCTTTAATTTCACAGCCTAAAACTTTTATTTAGAATTTTAATATCGGTTCACTCATCACAGATTCCCTTTCTTGCACCAGGTTCCCAAGTTGGGCCCAAGGGCGTTGGGAACACATGGCAGTCGAAGGGAACACGCTTGTATTCAGAGACCACCGGACATTCATTACATATACATTTCGTTGCCTGACTTCTGACGACGGAACTGGGGAACGGTCTCTCATATTTGGAAGGACACAATGGTGAGTAATGTAGATGCTTAGAGCAGTGGCATAACTACAAATTCTGCCCCCCCTCCCAGCGTGAAAATTCCAAACAACCATTCTAAACATCATTTTGCATTTGCTTCCAAAATGTCATTATAAATGAAAAATGTAGTATTTAATATATAATTTAAATGAAAAAAGAAAATTGTAAATTTTCACTAAAAAGTAAATTAAAACCGACCAGTTTCGCCTGTTACAGCATCATCAGATGACGAAAGCATGGTCGAAAGTTCCATATATACGGAAAGTAAGGTATGAGTGTTAATTGAATAATGATAGGCAAGAGGGAGATCATATATTCAGTAATGAGATAATGTGAAAATTAAAAAAATAGAATTACAAAGTGAATGACAAAATTCAAACGGTTATAAACAGTAATGCGACCAAGGTTAGTAATTAGAAAATAAAACAATTACCAGAAGTTATAAAAAAGTCATTAAATTACAAAGTAAAAGGCATTAAATTAAATAATTAGGAAAGCAGTAAAGAGAACAAGGGAGAGTGATTGGAGAAAAAAATTCATTAGTAAGTGAAACATTATCTGAAACATCATGGATCACAATTTCCAACTGCTCTAAGGGGTCCAAGTTGGGTTGCCAACAGTGTCATTTTGACCCGAAGACTTCGGGTTTAGCGACATTTCTTCGGGCTTCGGGTTTGTAATAAATTTCTTCGGGTCTACAGCTCCAAATTCTACATATTTTTTTGAGTTCGAAGAAATAATGTTTGTTTATTTATGCACCATTTTCGGGTTAGGTACTTCTGTGCAGCTGGTTCTAAAATCTGCTATTAATTCTAAAATTTGCTATTAGTTCCGGCCTGACATAGCGTGGCGTTAAATGTCCTATTTCAGAATCTATCGATAATCGATTTGACTTATTTATCGATTTGCATATCTGTTCAGTAGGATCTTTGCATGAATCAGCATGAATGCAGGTTCTACATAAAAGATAGGCGGCTGTTCTTTGCTTCTGTGTAGGGAGTATTTATGTGACTTTTTTATTGATATTGAGCTTTATTTTGTAAGTAAAATTACTTTTTATATTAATTATATTTAAATTTAAATATTTTAATTTATATATATTATTTGATTTGCAGCACCGTGAAAATGTCCGCTTCTGAAGATCAAACACCGATGAAAAAGAAAAAATATTATTTTGCCATATTTAATAATGAATGGCTTAAACGACCGGAGTATAAAAATTGGTTAGTGAAAGAAAATGAACATACTGGTAAATGTAAATTATGTGGTATTACTTTTGTTGTGAGACATGATGGAGAAAAGGCTATTAAAACTCATGAAAATAGTGTTCGTCACCGACAAACTATAAGTGCACAGACAAGTAATCAATTATTAACCAAGTTTCTCGTTCAAGAAAATAGCCCAGCTCATTTAAGAACTGCAATTGCCGAGCTAACATTGGTGTACCATGCAGTGAAGCACCAGCATAGTTACAATAGCACTGAATGTGGTATGAAGTTAAACTGTACTGTTTTTCATGATTCTTCATTGTCAAAACAATTACACTGCGGACGAACAAAAGCATCAAGTCTAACGGATAATATTTTAGGACCAAAAGCAATTGAATTAGTTTTGTGTGACCTTTAAAATGATGTTGAATAGCCTAGATACTTCTCTATTTCATCTGGCGCGTCCAATAAAGGAAACGTGAAATTGTATCCGTTAATTGTCAGCTACTTTGTACCAGAGCAGGGCATCAAAAATAGAATTTAGGATTTTTATACTGATGATTTTGAATCTTCTGATGCAATAGCAAATAAAATTCTAACATTTCTCAACAAACATGAATTATAAATTGACAATGTTGCTGCTTATTCAGGAGACAATGCGGCCGTAAATTATGGACAATTCAATTCTGTCTATCAAAAATTGTGTAGCTCAAATGCGTACATATTAAAGGCTAATTGTAATTGTCATGTGATACACAATGCAACAAAACATGAGTGTAAAAAATTAACTTATGATATAGAAACGTTAGTCAATAAAATTTATTCCGAATTTTCAAGTAGTACAGTGTGCAAAAGGGAGCTACAATCTTGTTTTGAATTTTTTAACATGGATTATGCCCAAATGTTAAGAAATGTACCTACAAGATGGTTGAGTATATCCAAGGCGGTAGACCGAATATTGTCATCTTGGCCTGCAATAAAGCAGTACTTTTTAAAACGGGGAAGACGATTGTGATGCCCTTATTTGGAAATTTGTAAAATCGCAAGAAAATGAAATGGAAGATGACATGACAGTGCCTTCTATTCCTGAATTATTTTTGTATTTTGTCTCACATTTTCTTAATTTTATGAGCGAGTCAATTTTAATATTAGAAGAAAATGATATTTCTTCAACAGAATTACATGACATAATGATATCTCTAAAAGAAAAATTAGAAATCCAATTAAGGGATAGTTTTTTGGAAGTAAAGTTCGAGCTTCTTTAAGGCATTTTAATAAACTGCAACAAGAGAAGTTTGCAGCGAAAGCTAGAGAGGTTTATATTCGTACTGTAAATTACTTAAAAATATATTATGACTTAGAAAATAGTTGTTTTAAGTATTTGGCTGCGTTAAATATTAGGAAATATGATCTCAAATATGACGGTGTACTGAAAGTTGCAAAAATGTTAAATATAAAGATTAATGAAGATCGGTTATATGACGAAATAAACATAGTTACAAAATATTTACCAGAATTAAGAAAAGTTGAAAATGGCACAAATGAGAAAATTTATGTTGAAATTTTAAAAAATGAGAAAAATGTCTCAGAATTAAAAGAAGTTGTCTCGAAAGTAATGAGTGTTCCTGTCAGTAATACGTTTATAGAACGTGTTTTTTCTATTATGGAGTCAGTATGGAGGAATGATCGTAATAAAATGCGTGTTCCTCTGGTTAAAGCTGAGCTGGCAATTAGAATTAATTTTGACATGAGCTGTGAACAATTTTATTCATATTTAAAAGCGCCGGCACAAAAGGGTTTAGTGGAAAAAGCCCAGAGCCAAAATAAGTATAATTTTAAGAAATAAATGTTTCTTAATTTTATTTTACTTGCAGAAATTTAAAAAGTTGGTTTATTGTGATAAATAAGAATATTATAAAATGTGTGTATTGTATTGTGTATAAAATTTTAAATTGAAGTTATTTTAGTTCATAATTTTTATAACGAACCCACTTCCCTACCCCTTCAAAAATCTTATTTAGGGCCTAAACATATTTCTTTCTGACCAGAAAGGATTGAAGTTTGTAAGTACATATTGTAATACACATACTCGTATCCTTTGGTCTCAAAAAATAAGCCAAAATAATTAATTAATCATTTATTATATTTATGCATAACTAAATAAATAATATATCTTTGATATTTGAAAATGTATTGATGCAATTTATCATACTAATTAATTAACAACTAGTGAACAACTGAAAACTTGTAAAAAAGAAAAAAAAAAGCGTATTCCTTCAAATTCTCCGGGTTGCAGACTAAAATCTTCGGGTCAAGAAGGTCTTACAGTTGGTAACCCTAGGTCCAAGTCTGTTGCCCTTTGATTCGAAGTGGAGAAACTCGGGAAGGAATGCACTGGAATGGCCGTTCTCAAATAGGTGCTTGACAAAGTGTGATGATGCACTTCGCAACTCGAAGCAACGTTTGTGTTCCTCTATCCTCTTCTTAAAACTTCTTCCGGTCTGTCCTATGAAATAGCATCACAAGTATCACAAGATAATTTATAAACATCGCTTTTGGATAAATTAGCTATAAAATCTTTGGTATTTTGGAAAATTTTAGCGTAAGTTATTGGGAAAAAGAAGGCTTTAGGGAAAAGGTAGGAAAGTTTGTAGGAGAGGGGGCCTATGAAAGGGAGTATATGCCAGTGCTTAGAATTGCAAGGAATATCGGGAGAGGAAATAATTTTTGTGTGAAGCTAATTTCTTTAGTTTGTTTGACAAGAGGCGATCTATCAGCTGGCTATTGTAGCCATTGTTAAATGCGATCTGTTTTATAATATTGAGATCTTTATAGAAATTAGCTATGGAAAGTGAGATGTGAAGGAGGCGATGCAGCATAGAATGAAAAGCTACAAGCTTATGGGAAAAATGGTGGGATGAGTGGTTGGGACTGACGTGATCAGTATATGTAGGTTTACGGAAAATAGAGAAAACTAACTTGTTTTGGTGAAAAGACAAAGATAAATCCAAAAAGCTGAGGGAACCATTAATATCTGTCTCAATTGTAAACTTGATGGCATTGTGAAGAGTATTAAGATGAGATAAAAATGAAATTAATTTGCGATTCGTTCCCGACCAGAGACATAAAATGCCATCTACGTATCTGCACTAGCCTTGTACATTGTTAAGCAATGCAAAGTCAGAACTAAAAAGACTTTCTTCCAAGTGATTCATAAATATGTCCGCTAAGAGAGGTGAGAGGGAGGACCCCATAGCAAGGCCTTTGGTGTGTCTAAAAACTTTGCCAACAAATAGGAAATAATTTTGATTCACGCAAACTTTCAATAAGTTAAATAATTCAGTAATAGTGCAAGAATCAATCCCTCTATTGATTAAAATATCCTTAGCGAGACTTATGGCCTCACCAGTAGGGATAGAAGTGAAGAGGTTACAGACATCAAAGGAGACAAGTTTGGAGTTGTTAGGGTAAGAATTTAATTGTAACACTTTCGCAAGTTCAACAGAATTTTTGATAACGTATTTCGCTGAGCAGCGGGAGAAACGACGGAAAAGTGTATTGAGTTTATGGGAAAGTTTATGAGCTGGAGCAGAAACACTAGAAACAATAGGTCTGATCGGGCAATTGGGTTTGTGGAGTTTCGGTAAACCGTAGAGTCTTGGGGGGAGAGGATTCATGACGAGGACCTGAATCTTTTCCATGGCATTGAGGAGCAGGGTGACAGAAGAAAGAACTTTTTGACGTAATTAATAAACTAAATTTTCTCTTACTTCTGCATTTCAGATTTCCTGTTTCTTTTATTTTTGCATTTTTACGCGTTCTTTACAAAATGTAAAAGATGAACGAATGTTTAATGGGCAGGTCATGTCCATTTCTTCGCCCGTCCGCATGTTTCATCTCAAAAATTACAGGATAGATTTTCATGTAATATGATAATTAGGACTTTAGGGCAAAGAAATTAAGAAAATGATATAAATGGTTCATAAAACTCAGTCAGAGGTACCATTTCACCAGAAAGAAAAAATGAACTTTCCGTTATATCTCGTACAATATTAATCACACCTATAAATCTTCAAACAAAATCTTTAGATCTAGTAAAATATAATATTTATTGCTGTGTATAATATTTTTATCAAGAAAATCAAGTAAGAAAGTTGCTAGTAACTTTGAACTTGGAAAAAATTTCCGTGGTTTTTAATCGTTGCCAGCAAAAACAAACTTCATAGAAACTGAAGTAAACAAGAACTGCTATAAATACATAAATACATTCATTTAATTTCATGCGTCTATAGCATAATATATAAATGAAAAGTAATAGATTATCTGTGAGGAAGAAACGAACTTAAATACGTTTATTTTCCTTGCGTTTACACAAAGCATTTGTAAGTGAAAAGAAATGGATAATTTACGAAAAAGGAATGGACATGAAGATAAAGATTGTCATTACTAATTTCAAGTGAGGTTTGTTTGAAATAATTTTTGATTTTTTTATTAATTGCATCAGAAAATGGATCAGTAAATCAAAAATTCAATATTTACTTGATATCGCTTCTTATATATCGTTTTGAAATTCTTCGGCATTATTCTAAGCAAGAGGTGTGCACCCTTTTTACGTGGCATTCAATGTTGTGAGTGCTTTGGTGAGCCTTAAGAGATTTCTCGAGTGCCTCGGTAGGTCAATTCAGAGTTTACACAGGGACTTATTCTAGAGATCATATGTGATTTTAAAACTGAAAATAAAATTTTAACCAAATTTATAAAGCCGGCGCTGCATATGTAGTTATATGGAATAAATAAAAATGTACAAGTATAATATACTTTATAATGCAGTAAAATAAAGAATAAATTGTATTTTTATATTTGCAAAATTATTTTAATATTTTTACCCAAAGGCAACGAAAAATATTCCAGGTTTTCTCGTAAGCTTCACGGATTAACGCGTTCACACTTCAAGTGTTACACTCCAACTAGATTCGGACATTCACGTCATGTTGCTGAGCTCAGGCTTCTTTCCTATATTATCCTCATGCTTAATGAATACTGAACAAAAGGCTCTTTTGTATTTTATATGGGTCAGATGGATCTTGGGAATAATATTTAACTTCATAAGGCCAAGCGACCTGCTAGACTCCGTTTACAGAGGGTGGATAAAATAAAAATTTTAGTGATGGCGCTGAGCCCAGCATCGCTTCGGGGCCCCAAGACCCTCGGCCACCCATGGTGGCGGACCTGGTGTCATAGTAGTTACGCCCCTGGCTTAGAGTACCTTTAACCCTCGGATTACCAATGGGGTTCATTTTGTACCCCATGCATCATTTTTCAAATCGTTTGTACAGTTTATATTCAAACTAATTCTCAATTTTTGTATTTGTTTAAAACCTAATTACTAGTAAGAACCTGAATGAAGTTTTTTTTCACTTCATTTAAAGCAATAGAAAAATTAAAAAGCTCCTGAGATCCAAAATATACCTCTATTTGTCCGTTAATATTCATGTTCAAGAAGTTCATGAAGGTGTCCAATAAAATTCTTTTTTAATATGTTAGACAGATGGAGTAAATTCACTAATAATATCCTGAAATTTCCTGATTGGGAAAAAAATAAAAGCCGTCGTCTCAGAATATACTTGAAGCTAGAGGAAGAAATGTTCTAAGAGCATCTCAAAGACAGAGCTAAAAAGGGAAAAAGCTGAAAATCCCTACAAAATTTGCTCTCCAGTTTATAGGGTTAGAACTTGAAGAACAAACAACTTCCAATAAAGACCAGCATGAACAGAGTTCAGGTCGCAAAAGAGGAAGATGTGCCAACTGCCAGCGATACAAGAAATGCAAGAATGCAAGAACAGATAACATCTGTTCAAAATGTGGAAAGCGTTGCTGTAAAGTTCATTGCATTAAAATAGTGGAAATAACATGCAAAGATGATTAACTAACACATAAAATATGTTTAATGTATTAATTTCTGCTTTTTTAATTTAAATTATTAATCCAATTCCATAAAGTTGTTTTATAAATGAAAATAAAAATGTCGCTTGCATTTTATATTGTGTACTTGTTCTAAAAATCATTTTTTAATTCTAAAACATCTTTAGATATAAATATTAAATGCAAATTTAACAAATTTGATGAGGTACAAAATACCTACCCCTGTTGGTAAAAAAAGGAAGAAAAACTGTTTGGTAATCCGAGAGTTAATGTAGATATCTTTTTTTAGGGCTCATTTTGTGAGGAGCTTCATCATATTTATTCTGCACATATGCATTTGTCCTCTTTTTAGCCTAGTTTCCAAAACTAGGAAAGTAGTCTTATGAGATCGTATCGGTGTGTGACCCCCCTAACGTCTTCTCCATGAGTGAACCGATTTCAAATAAATTTGGTACATAGAATCTTCACATAAATTAATGTCCAAAACGATATATTTGGATCGGATCGACTAAGCAGGGTTGCCACAATTGCAATGTTAAACTTTTTGGTAATTATGAATTTGTAAGGAATTGGCACAACCGATTTCAACGAAATTTTGTATGAAGTAGGCATGCAACATAAAATAACAAAATCAAGATGTTTAGTGTAGATATAGAAAGCAGGGCTGCCACAATACAAGGGATAAAAAATATTTTTACACGTATTTGTGTTGAACTGTTCACATCATTTTTAACCAAATTTAATACTTATAATATACATATATATATATACAAAACCATATTAGCATATTTTAACCGAATCAGCCAAACAGGGACGCCACAATTGCAAATTAAACTCTTTCAGTAATTAAGGATTTTGAAAGAATTGGCTGAACGCATTTCAATTAAATTTTGTATATAAGATTTGTACAACATACAGAGGCGCTTTAATGTTTTTGGTGCCCCTAGGAGAATTCAAGTGATGCACCCCAAATTATTTTTCTTAAGTATTAAAAGCTGTACTTAACAAAAATATAAGAAAAAGACAAATGTGTTTTGTTGAAGATCAAATGTATTTCAGTTCAAAATTATTATATTTACATTATTTTAAAAAGAAACACTTGGTTTCCTAGTGCAACTTCTTTTTCTGCACCTTCAGTTCTACAAAATTGTTAATGACATCTCCATAGTCTAAAGCCTTTGTCATGTCTGCTTCAATACTTTTTATTGACAGAGCGTTAAGCCTCTCCTCCATCATTGTTGATCGTAGACAATTCTTGACTCTTTTTGGGGTTGAAATCGACCACACACCGCTGCAATTGGACACCGCAGTAGATAAATAATACGAAGAGCTATATCAGCATTTGGAAATACATTTTGCCATGAATTTTTGTGCATAACTTCCTGCAGTAAATATAAAAATGATTTACAGCAGCTGCTATCGAATCGAGTTTCTGCCAGAATAGAAGAAGTAAGTACTTCTCTAAAGTGTACACACTCATCCAGATAAGTATCATCTAAATCGTCGCAATATTGCTCTGCTAGTTCTAAGGCTTGTTGTTTTATTTCCTTTGTTTCAAGCACTTGAAGCCTCAACAAAAAACCAAATTTATTATCCAGATCCACATAAGCTGCGCATATTCGTTCCAACTTGACCAAAATCCTATCCACAATAACAATAAAAACATTCCTACGAAAAATGTCTCTATCTTCGTCGACTGAGGTGGTTTCGGAAGAAGAGGGTTCAGCTACTTCATCAAAAAACTTTCCCTTTTTGCTTTCTTTTGTCCACAAATGAATAATGGTTAACCCCAGTCATGGCTATAGCTTTATTCTTATATTCGTAATAATTATCTCGAGCCGATTTAACGTAACCTGGGAGCGATTCAAATAAAGCTGCGATAACTCCTATGCCAGTATCTACACATTGCAACTTTTTACTCACTGCCGAAAATCTTTGCATCATGCCAGATCAAAATATTTATAAAATGAAATTTTGTTTCCAAATTCTTGACAATCCTCTCTACTTGATTCCTAGTGCCAGGCTTTTCGTTACTGTTCTCCAAAAACCTATTTAAACAGGCTGTTATATCGCTATATGAATCAATAATAGCTTCACAAGCTTCTGTGCAAGCTGCCCACCGCGTATCCGAAAGAGATGCCCTAGTTAAATATCTTTTACCATCGTGATAAAATCACTCTGCATTAAAAAACTTTTCTTCTCTATTTTGTTCGAAAACATGGGTATAATCTCGCGTATCTCCCACTTAGCTGGGTCAGAACTCACAATTGCATTTTCCTTTGTGAAAATCGTTTCAACCTCTTTGTCTGAAAGCCCCTTGCAAGAACTTGTACTTGGATTTTCATTAGCACCAGTGTCACTGTCAGATGGAAACAGTTCATTTGACTTGTTCTCTCATTCTGCACTTGCAATCGAAACACAATCACACCCGTCATCGTTTTTCTTAGAAAAATTGTGATCTAATTTTATTACTTTATTTAGCACAGATTTTTCCTTCTTCTCTATAGCACGTTTCTTATTTTCTGAACCACTCAGCTTCTTTTTAGAAGAACTCATTTTGCTGTATCGAAGGAACGAAAATCCAAATTAATTTAAATTGACGCTATATACTATCACTATTTTTCTTATTACTGTAGTAGGTATTGTAACCGTCACAGCAACAAAGTATCAGTTTGAATACTTAAATAAATTTATTATGAATTACATTTCTGACAAAGGCATTTCGGAGAAATTTTAAAAGTTTGAAGTAATTAAGTTGTGTTTATAAAAATTTATAGTTAGCATTTATAGAAAGGTATTAAAATAAAAGAGCAAGTATTTGAAAACATTATATGTAAACAATATGTTAATTACTAAGTATATTATGAATTTATAAGGTAAAGTCACCTAATATGGGGTTTCCTTGTATCTTCCTTGTATGCTTCTGCTTCTTAGTGGAAAATGGCTGAACTTCTAGCAGATGCTCTACAACGCCATCTGTAATGCACAATCAGTTGTTGAAGTCATTTTGTTCAAGTAACGAACTATCATTTATTTTTTCCAGAAAATATTTAGAGAGTCGTCGTTCCCACGCTTCCTCACTGCTTAAGGTTACTTATTTTAACTTAACCGTCGAGCAGTCGTGCTGTGGCACAAAGTGTAACCATCTGTTTTTTTGCTCGTATAAAGAAAAAGGCAAGAATTATAATATAACCTTTTCAATTATGTCTTCATTGTATTAATATCAACACTCTGTGGGCAAGAAGATCCACTCTAGTTTGAAGGGAAAAATATAGCAGGTGAAACTGTGTGAATATCGTATTATTGCACTCCGTACATTAAAAGTTGCAGTTCTGTTGTTAGCGGTATCGTTGCTGTGGAAAAATAACAATAGGTACCCAATATTAGGCAACTTTACCCTATATTTCTAATAATCAAAACTTTAAACCATCAAAGAAATTCTCATTTCAACAAAACGAAAACATAAAAATTCAGTTTCATAAGAGGGTAAAAGGGATGATTTTGAGGTAAACCGTATAAAAACGAGCCATGTTGCTGAGTCCACGAGTTTGGGGCTCCGTGGGGCATCCTGGCCCACGTAGGGACTCAGAGCTGAAGGACATTTAAGGTAAAATACTAAATTAATTTTTGATTGATTTGTTTCATTAATTCTTTCACTTGCTATAAAAATTTGTTTTAATTTGCTTTCAAAAATTCTACATTTTTGCACCCCTCAAATTTTGGCACCCTAGGTGGCTGCCTAATATGCCTTATGGATAAGACACCCCTGATAACATACCATAATGAAATCAACATATTAAAAGCGTAGCTAAAGAAAAAATTAAATAATATTTTTACATGTATTTCTAGAGAACTGACCCAATGGATTTTAACCAAATATAGTATATTTAATCTTCATATAAATAAATAACCAAAATGTCATATTGAACCAGGTCGACTAAACAGGGCTACCATCATATCAAGGTTAGAATTTTTCTGTAACTATGAATTTAGATGGTATTGGCTGAATGGATTTCAAAGAAATTTCGTTTGTAGGGCGGGTATAGAATGGCAAAATGAGATGGATATGTTTACAATGGATCAAAAAATCAGGGCTACCACAATATGAGGAAAAATAATTTTCTGATTTCAAAGTAAATACATTACTATATGGTTATACTACAACAAATTTGACGAAAAGCACTTCTATACCACGGGAAACCTGTGTACACCTCTACTTGTGATGTATTAAAATTGTATTGAAAGGAAAGTAGGTGGATTAGTTCTTTCCAGATATACTTGTTATTCATAAACTCATTTTACTTCTAAATTTGCAGAATAGCTATTTATTAAAATAGCTTTTTCTTTTTTCTATTTTATATTTTCTTGGCTTTTACAAGAAAAGATATCAAAGCCTTGTACCATTCAGTAATCGAAAAAAATCCCATTTTTATGACAACATCCTTATAAAAATTAGCGTGTTGTTTAGATTAAGAAAATTTTGCTCTCCATAATTTAAGTAATAAAAACCACTGATATTCAAACTAATTTTTGCCACAAATTAAATTTATCAAAGTGAATTAAGAGGAAAAAGAAGTCATTAGGCATGCTTTTGACGAATTAGGACTTCATTACAATCATAGCGGTGGCGGATTATTGATGAGGTACTCTCCCACTCTCTACTTATGGCTGCTCCAAGATCAGCACATGAGTGCCTTTGGAGGAGACTGTTTAAAATTATATAAGTTAATCCCTCAACTAAGGATAATAGTTTTAAGGATTTTACAACCATTCCATTTAAGTTATTAAAAAAATTGTCTTCTTTTGAAAAACTCTTAAGAAAAACACTAAAACTAAAAGAATTGTTGCACAGTGGTTTGCATTATGAATGAATTATTTTTACCATTTCAGCGGGGAAGAAATATATTCTTGCATATGGATGAAACAAAGGGGTCTCAACGTACTGGAGTTTCAATTGGGTGAGTTTATCAAATGTTCTCTTTTATGTAACCTTTAACTTCTTTTTGTTTGTTTATTTTAAACCTATAAACCATCATATCTCGAGTTCTGTATTAGCTATGACCTTCAAAGTTGGTAATTCGGTCTACCTTGTGACCTCCTGTAGAAATCTTGTGTACAAATTTATGTTATGACAACCCGAGTAAGATTCCAGGACTGTTTCGCTCCTCCATATAAATAATATGGGATTGGATGCAGCATATTTTTTATTTACATTTTAAAATTACTTATAATAACCGTACAAATTTGGAGCTTGATACAAAGAATGGCAACATATTTTCCTACAGTCAAATCGATCCACAAATTGGTTTTAAATGTGGAAATTCGATGTATTTTAGGTGGATGTTTTTCTCTACAGGACACAATGATGTAGTGTGACTCGAGACATGTTTGGGGTGCTTAGTGGACATGCATTATATCCAAATTGCTTTGGATACAGGTTATGTTTTACTGTTCGTAAAGTTATGTGCTCCGAGGGCAAGTAGGTTAGGCCACCCCCGATATATACAGTAAAACCTCTTAAAATCAAATCTTTACCAATTATATTTTTCTTTCTCTATACTTAGTATAGGAGGTCATTTACTTTAGTCATTTTTCCGTTTTTTCCAAATATCTCCTTTAGGACTTTCTTTACATAAATGTTTGTTATTATTATAATTACAGACAATATAATTTTCTAAAAGGTTTTTGAATTATTTTTTCATAAGAGATATTTTGATTATTCATCTGAATTTGCTAAGCATGTCACTTACCTTTGCTTCTGTTGCTATGATAGCATTTTCTTATTGTTGATTGCAGTAGCTACGCTGCCCCCAAAAATTATACCAATGCCATCAAGCCTCATATTTTGTAAATGATTTTTTTGTAAATATTGACAGCGATACCAGCACATCAATATTTTGTTATCCATAGCAAAAAATAACAATTTTTTTACTCATTGTTTTTCAATGTGAGAAGTGATTCAAAGTGTTTAAAAATTATTTATGAGAGTAATTGCTGATAATTATTTTTGAGGGCACAGATGTCGAGAGTAGTTTCACATTACTGTTTCATTCATATTCATTACTATGTATGGAATAGTCATGTGCTGAACACATCTGATTTTTTTGTAAGTGGAAGATATTTTTGTTACATTTACTTTACCTTGGCTTGGGCGTGTATAATTTTAATGTCTGTGTAGTTTAAGTTCATTGACCTCACCTGAAGAACATACCAGAAAATGCATGAAAAATTTATCAAAACTGCCATATTTTTTTTAAGCGTTTAATGTTAGCTGTCTCCTTGTAGGAACTTTCAAAGAAGATATGGGTTCATTAAGAAGGGATTGAGCATTTAACTGATTTTTTTCTCTTCTTTTGGCTTCAGTAACATGTGAATGTTATCTTGGAATGATTCTTTGGATGCTTCTCTGGAGAATAATTTTTTAAACCGGGATTCAATGGGATGGTGCCACAATGCCAGTACTCTAGGAATGTATAATATTTACTCTTTCGCCCTTACTGGACATAGGTTCTGACCAAGAGACCTAAATGGGACCTGAAAAATAAGGGACCAAGCATATGGGGCCCATTGGATTGTATGGTTTAATTAATCACACAAAATATATTTTAAATTGTATTGTAATTTTTATACAAATAATACTTAATCTTCTCTCACTTTTAAGTTGGTAAAAGTGTCTAAATGAACCAAGTCGACAGTAGTAGATTTGAATTAGATGATTTGATTTGATGAACGAGGTGCACAAATCAAAGCTGGGATTCCTTAAGAATATTGAATGTGGACCTGAAATCATTGAACCTACTGCTACAATCCAGACAATATAATGATAAAGAAAACTGGAATGGGCGCCAGTGTAGTACAGTAAATTTTATATTCATTGATCCAAATTCACGTTAATGGAGGCAATCAGTTTCAGTTATTCAAGAAAAAACGCTCAATTTTTTTTCTTTGATGAAAGCTAGATGTCAACATTTGCTACCACACTTGGTCCCCACTCTGCTACTATTCCACTTCAGTTTAGCCTAGCAGTCTAAGCTCAATTATTGCATGTGTAGAATTGCTTGCCACTTTTTTGTCTCTTTTGACACATCAGACCTTGCACCAGCATTCATAAAATAGCTTTTAACTACCACAAATGACATTATTTTACTTAATATAAAAATACTATCAAATTATTCACATATAATTCATATTTATTGTGAAAATATATATTTGGCTACTTTATGATTTTTTGGCTACTTATACTAATTTGTAAATTACCTTAAGTATTAATTTTTCAGATGGGAGTTAATTCAATGAGAAAGATAAGGAAAGAATTAGAAATGTATTCACGTCGTAAAAATATCCCTAAACCTGTCAGATAGTAGTCAATGAATTTTTGTTGACTTGCATAATTAAATTAAATATTAAAACCAACTGGGTCATACAGACCCGGTGCCAGCAGTGGTGTTCATATGTGGGGCACCAGTTCTGTCCAGTTAAGCTTACATCTTTTATTGTACAAAAATATTGGAAATACCTATAATCTTATTATGATTGAATAAATATGGTTTCTTCAATTACAAAGTAGTTTACCCTGTTTATTGTTGATTATTCATTTTATGTATATTAATGCCAATATAATGGAAAAAGTTTTCATTTATCATACATATTTTAATAGCCATTCACTTTCTTATGTGTTGGGTATAGGTCTAAGATCCAGCACATATATCAATGGGAGCCTCTGTATGGATTCAAATTTTAGAGATGATGCCTGGCTAACTCAAGGCCGTAAGTACTGATAATGATTTGAATAATTTGTGCTAATGAATATTTATTGCATATAAAAGTTTGATAGTTATCTTTTCAAGAATCTTTTACTTGCACAGGAATTTTATTTTAAAATCTATGTTTAAATTATATAGTTTGAAATATATCACTATCCAAATTATTATTCTATCAATTTATTTGTATATTTTCATAGCCTTGTTTTGTACTGCATATGCTTTTATACATCCTAGAAAATACAAACCTTGAAGATTTATAATTTTCCAAAATGTTGATGACAGAAGGGCTTTATTATTATTATTTAATTCCAGGAATGGATGTTTTTGTGGAATCTCCTTGTCCTATTGCAGGGGAGTACACTGGTTTCATTCCAGATGATTCTGGTTTATGTGCAAAATTGTATTCAGATTGCACCAGGCCAGAAATAATGTTTTACACGGTATCAGACTGCTCACCTGAACCAGAAGTTTATGAAGGTAATTAAAATTTTTCACTCATTATTTTAAATTACTGATAAAATCTATTAACTCTTGATACTGCAAATAAGCATTTTCATTCATTGAGTCATTCCTTTACTTGAATAAATTTTATAATCAGTACCTTATAGATCATATAAGGACCAAGAAAAGCAAAATGCGATTTTTATATTGTTGATTTCAAAGTCAATTTATGATAATGGCCAACATAATTTTTGTAGCAATAAATGTAAACAATTTTGCTATAAACAGAAACTACAAATTATAAGATATAGTTAACTACTAAAGAACAAATAGCAAGTATCTTTGATCTGTGAATTATAAATCAGTTCAATTGCATTTTGTTTATCTTGATATAGTTATCTAATTAGCAATTATCAGAGCTGGCATGATTATTTGTGGGGCCTAGTTCAATCCTATTTATGTATATATATATATAACCAGTGGTGCAAAAAATAACGTTTTTTTAAGGAAAATGGTAGTTTTTTAATAAAAAATATTTTTTGTTAAATAGTTAATGGTTTCAGGTGTCACTTGGTGGAATTTCTTCATAATGTAAAATAAAGAGTCTTGTTGTAATTCCACATAAATTTATTTAAAATTACCTAGGTTTCGTTGCAATACAACATCATCAGGTGAATAAATTCAAATCCGGCACAATCCACAATTCCTTTCTTTATTCTCCCCAACTCACCCTGCAATCCTTTTCATTCTCCACTTTTCGACCTCCCACTAATCTAATTATTCCTACAATTATCCCCATTGTCTTCTCATTATCCAACTTACTGGACATCACTAAGCTCAACCGTTTTCTTCCCCTCCCCTTCCCATGAACATATGTTCACTCCTTTCCTTTATTGATGATCACTCCACAATTTATCCTCCCCAACTCACCCACCCATTGTACCTATTACTATAAATTGCTGCAGGCTTTGAATTTATTCACCTGACGATGTTGCATTGCAACGAAACCTAGGTCGTTTTTAAATAAATTTATGTGGACTTACAACAAGTCTTTTTATTTTACATTGTTTCTGTTAAAATTAATTTTTAGTAGAAACTTTATTATTTAAAAATCTAGTGATATAAATGTTTATTAATGGAACATAAAACAAGACCATCATAGAATAGATATCAAATGTGTAATTTACAAATTAATATAATTACACAACATAAACAATCAACTATAACAGATTTTTATAAAATCACAAAATCAAATAATTTTATTAAATATATGGAAAAAATATTTAAAAAATAATTTTTCTCACTCTTTTTGCTGCAAATTCTTGACAGATATCATCAAAACTTTTTGCTATAACATTTTCTATTGATAACATTCCAAGGGAAGTGAATCACTCTTGACTTATTGTTAGTGTGAATCTTTTTTTAATTACTTAATTTTTTGTAATTCTGTTTCGAAAATGAGCATTCTGCAGAGGCAACTGTAACAGGTGTAGTGAGTAGTATTCTTAAAGCCTTTGTTAAATTTGGGTAAAATTTTCAGAAATTTACAATAAAAGGAACTTTCAGGCATATTTTTTATTTTAATAGAATTAATCAAATCAGAAAAAAGGACAAGCAAGTGTTTTTGCCAACGAACATAAGATCACAATGCTCAAATGGCAGAAAAAATTAAGTGAAAAATATGTTTGTGTTTTGAGAGAGCATCAGAGAAGAGAAGGATAAGCATTCTCACGTATGGGGGTTCTGGTTCTCTTTATGCTTCGTCTTAATTTCACACACAATGAGAGTCTTACCCACTTTCGTAGTGGAGAGGGGGATTCAGGAATGAAACGGGAGAGAGAGACTGGCTGCTGCTACTGTTCTGAGATAAACAGCACTCTACACCAGGGGTCCTAAACTTTTTGCCAACCATGAGCCACATTTAATATAAAAAGTTTCTGCAAACCAACTACGAAATATACAAAAGGTAGTACATTACAAATAATACAGTGGAACCCCAACATACAAATGTTATGTGTTCGTAAGCTGAATGTTCATAAGTTGAATAGTTTTTCATTAGAAATAGAGTTCATTTTTCAAGAATATCAAGAATGAGGTCAGGCTCAACCCTCTGGTATTTACTCATCGAGAAAAAGAAAGAACTTTGTCACTTCAACAAATTTATTTGGCATGACCGGTTTCACTACAATCGTAGCATCATCAGATTATAAAATATAAAAATCGTTCCATATATATAGGGAAAAAAGGGAAGAGGGAGACAGGAGGGGTTACACAGAAAACGAATGGAAGGTTATTAAATAAATGGTTAGGAAAAGGAAGGGGTTGGAAAAGGAAGGTGAAAGCAAAATAAAGTTACAAAATGTTACAAAAAGTTACAAAAACTTGGTAAAAGGGGCCAAAGACAACAAAGACACAAAGTATTTACAAAATATTCGGTGAGCTAAATAGAGGGGAATGGTTGTGAATGATTGTGTATTCATTTAAGAGAAGCGAGTCTTCACAAATAATTATCTCTAGCTGTTCAAGAGCATTCAATTTGCGACCTTTAATTTCAAAGTGGAGGAATTTAGGGTTGAAGGAACTATGATGATTGAGGTTTAAAAGATGTTTCACAAATTTAGATTTCAAATTATTTAAATGGAAGTATTGCTTATGCTCCTTAATCCTCTTGTCAAAACTTCTCCCCGTTTGGCCGATGTAGACCGCTCTGCAATCATCACAAGCAAGTTTATATTCACCACTTCTTAATGACAACTGTATTGGGTCTTTAGCATAAAGGAATAATTTGGAAAATGTAACTGGGGAGTAGAAAGCAGGTTTAAGTTTAAGTTTAGGAAAAAGGTTGGACAATTTATAAGAAAGGTTTCCTAAAAATGGGAGTCTGCGCCAACTAAGAGGTTTGGAGGTGAGATTAGGCGGAAAAGAAACGATTTTTGGGAGGCAATAAATAAACGTTTTTTGGAGATAATTTTATTGATTAAACCAGTTTTGTAGCCATTATTGATAGCGATCTGTTTAATGGAGTTAAGTTCTATAAGGAAATTGGGTTTAGAAAGGGGTATACTAAGAATGCGGTGAAGCATAGAATGAAAAGCAGCATGTTTGTGAGAAAAATGATGGGAAGAGTGATTGGGAATGACCTGATCTGTGTAAGTGGGTTTACATACATTGTATCTTTGTTGTCTTTGGCCCCTTTTACCAAGTTTTTGTAGCTTTTTGTAACATTTTGTAACTTTATTTTGTTTTCACCTTCTTTTTCCAACCCATTCCTTATCCTAACCATTTATTTAATTACCTTTCATTCGTTTTCTGTGTAACCCCTTCTGTCTCCCCCCCATTTTTTCCCTATATATATGGAACAATTTTTATATTTTATCACCTGATGATGCTACGATCGTAGTGAAACCGGTCATGCCAAATAAATTTGTTGAAGTGACAAAGTTCTTTCTTTTTCTCGAGAGTTCATTTTGTTAATGCATTCCTGAATCATTATCAAAAATCAATTTCCACATGTAAAGAGGGTAAAAAATTGCGCTATTAATACATGAGAATTGAGCCTTGTGCATGCCAATTATGCTACAGTTATCACAATTTTAGTATAAGATGCCATTGGAGGAACTTACACAAATGAATGTGCTTTTATATTTTCCAACAATAAATAATAGACTTCAATTTAGGAAAACAATTAAAATTTGGTATCAGTAATTAGTTTTTACCCATCATATTGAATTGAATAAAAAAAACAGCATACATTTAAAAAAGCCCTTGTTTGTTAGTAACATTGCTGTATTTTAGCGCGTGAGGTGATTGAAATAAAAGTACTATCTCCATAACAACAACAACATTTATTATGGGCAACTTATGCTACCTGCATGGGCTATGTGGTAATGGAATATAGAAGATGGCAGCACTATGGGCCTGGACGCGTATCTCCACGTGCATCTCTCGCTCTCCAAGGTAATAGACCAACTTTCTTGGAGAGTCTAGCGGTTGCCCCTGGCAGATGGCACTGGAAGTGCAGGGAACAATAGAAGTCCCTGCTGCGCTTCAGCCTTTCGCCTGCTGCCACAGTATAATATACGTACATTATAATGTTATTAATGTCATAATGTTGCAAACAGTGCCAAGTTTGTGAGCCTTTTCAAAAGAGTGTTAAAATGTGAGAGAGCAAATTATTTAGTTTAGTGCAAATGCCAAAGCTAGGAAACTGTTTATTTAATTGATTTGCATTTTACTGAAGAATAACAAGTTTGATGATAACCTATTTAGGCAAGAAACAGTGTAGTATGTAGTTTAAAACTGCAATCATTGAACACAGTTTCTTAATATGGCAGAACATGGGAGGAGTTTGCAGATCATATGATCATAGTGGAATTTATAAACTCACACATACCTGTCATATTTGACAGGAAATTATTTTATTCAATGAAAATGTTTTTAGCAAATTTATTTTTAACATTGAAGTTTACATTACAGGACTTTAGTTAAGTCTCGCAAGGGTCATTCCTCCTAACCCCTTATTTTCAATAGGCCCTATTCCTCACCCACTATGGTTTTGTCAATTGTGGGCCAAGTCAGGAACATAACCTCTGGGGTTGATGAGGGACTATTGTAAGTTTCACTGGCAGAAATATAAAAGAATGATTTAATAACATGAAAATTTATAACTCTTATATAACAGTATACATTGTACTTATTGCTAGATATCTTTATCTTAACCCCTTAATGATGAGTGATGCATATTCACATCATACTCGCTGAAGATTTTTTTTCCTAGGAAATGATGTACCAGTTGAGGTGAATTGTGGGCATTCATATACTTAATGAAATTATTATCTAATTTTGGATTTATGAAGTAAGTATTATACAGGCAAACATTTGTGTACCGTTCTTTTCAAGGTGCTTAGGTTCATAAATTTTGGAAATTAATTATTTACAAAAAATACCATATTATTTTCTAAGCTTTAAAACAAGCAATTATTTATGATTCATATTTTGTACCTTCAGTTTTTTAAAATATTGTGTTTGTAATATGTCCTGTTTTTGCTACATTTGGAAATTTGAACTATTCACATCAGTCATATATATAAGATCTAGGAAGTGTTATCATAAGCTTTTTTAAATTTTGTCAACATTGTTATTGTCAATAGCTAACCTCGCTATCACCAGGATTGTGAATATCCTGCAATTCCAAGAAAAAGGCAAATATGCATGCTATCATTCAGGACCTCAATTGCTGCTGCACTTCATAATGTGTGAAAAAATGTTTCAAATTGAAAAAAGTTCTACATCAATGTCATCAATTGTGGAATTTTCAAATACAAAAAATAGTGGTTCTGCACAGCCAATACTGACTTCATTATCTCAACCTCAACAGCTGCTATCTTCTCCATACCAAACTTCAATTCCCTAGGCCTTAGCCTGCTGGGGGTGAATAATCTGCTTTGACAGAGTTACTCTCTAAGTATTGCTCCACCCTTGACATGCATTTCTCCAACATGGATACCCACTGGATTTGATTCAAGACCAAATTCGGCAGACAGTCACTCACAGCCCCAAAGCCTGCCCCAATACCTATGTAATATCCAATTTTACCTCCCAACTCACCTTAACCAGCCTTTTTATCTCAGCATCCACAATACCCTGAAAAATATCCTAAAAGTTGCCCACCCAATCCTTATCTCCTCTCCTCACCAAGTCCCCTATTCTACATCATTGATCCTCTCCAGCCATCGATCCCCCAATCTTGCTAACATACGAGGGTGAATCATAAAGTTCCCAGAAAGTTTCAGTAACAATGTTCCTGCATTCCAAATAATAACAAAGCATTGTTGCCTAAAACTAGCATTATCTTAGCCATAATAATTCAATATTTTGTAACAATTCATTCAGTTGTTATAATATAAAAGCAGTTTTTCTAACCCATTAATTCATGAGTATGGATAACTTAAAGTTTGAGATTCATGTAAACAACAATGTAAACGAACAAACATATCATAGTATCCATGAAATGGTTATTGCGCCCGTTAAAAATTATTTAAATTTAAACAATTTGATAAATGTTATTTCACTTCTAATTGTGCTATAAATTTAAAATTTGGCAGAAATGTTTGACATTATTAACTCAATGTGGGAAAAGTATAATATTCCTAAAATTTCAAAAATTAGTGATTGATTTACTCCATTATGGTTCCATAATGAAAAAACGAAAACCAGTCCAGAGGAGAAATCTTTAGAATTAAAGAAATATTTCTCATGATTAAATATCTCTCCGAAAAATGAATGATTTTTCAAGGTGAGATGAAATGCTTCCAGAATGCAAGCACCTTCTACTACTATGTTATATCCTCCTCCTTTTCATCTATAAGGAACGTCTATATATAATGACAACATATATATAGGAGTTTTAGGCACTTCCAGATGATCTGGAGATTCGAAATTTTTTTCTTAGGTAGGATTTTGTGCAAAACCTACCAGAAAAAACTAAAATCTTGTAAAAGTGCAACAAATCGGCCGCTAAAAATTCGCAATTGTTTAAACAAATTTTCAAGGTTTATGTATTTCCGAATGTGCTACAGAGCTGAAATTTTTTTTAGAGGTAGGATTTGTAAAAAAACGAAATAGGGATTATACAAATTTTGATATTTAGATTTGTTTCGATGTTAAAAATACTTTAAATTTAAACAAATAGATAACGGTTTTGGTGCTACGGGATGAGTTAGGAAGCTGAAATATTCAAGTTATTTACAGATAGTGCATGTGCACAAATATACATTTAAATCTTTCCATAAATATATTGCGACGGCCATTAAAAATGTTCAAAATTTAAACAATTAGAAAAATACTTTTTCTCTTTAGAAGTGCTACAACTTTAAAATTTGGCATTAATGTGTAGCATTAATACCCTATAATGGAGAAGGTATAAAATTCTTAAAATTTCAAAGTTTGGGGATTTTTAATCTATTATTTTTACATAAGGGAAAAACGAAAATCGCTGCAGAGGTGAAATCTTTAGAATTAAAAAAATATTTGTAATGATGAAATATCTGTCCGAAAAATGAATGTTTTTTGAAGGTGAGATGATATGCTTGCAGAATGCATGCTCCTTTTACTACTATTTTATATCCTCCTCCTCTCTAAGAAACGTCTATATAGAATGATGATAGGAAGATACTAATATTTAGGCACTTCCAGATGAGCTGGAGATTCGAAATTTTTTCTTAGGTAGGATTTTGTGCAAAACCGACCAGAAAAAACGGAAATCTTAAAAAAGTGCAACAATGCGGCCGCTAAAAATTCGCAATTGTTTAAACAAATTTTCAAGGTTTGTGTATTTCCAAATGTGCTACGGAGCTGAAATTTTTTTTACAGGTAGGATTTGTAAAAAAAACGAAATAGAGATTATAGACATTTTTATATTTTTCTTTGTTTGGGAGTTAAAAACTCTTAAAATTTAAACAAATTGGTAGATGCTTAGACACTACGCCGCAAGTTAGGGAGCTGAAATTTTTAAATTATTTAGAAATTAGCCTATGTAAACGAATAAAGATTTCAATTTATCCATAAAGTTGTTATTTTGCCGTTTAAAATAATTTAAATGTAAACAATTAGATTAATGTTATTTCGCTTTTAATTGTATTATAAATTTGAAATTTGGCAGAAATGTTTGACATTATTAACTCAGTGTGGGAAAAGAATAATATTCCTAAAATTGCAAAAATTAGTGATAGTTTTACTCCATTATTGTTCTTGAGATTTCTCCTCTGGACCGATTTTCGTTTTTTCCTTATGGAACAATAATGGAGTAAAACAATCACTATTTTTTGCAATTTTAGGAATATTATAATTATTCGACATTGGGTTAACAATGCCACACATTTCTGCCAAATTTTTAATTTGTAGCACACTCAGAAGTGAAATAACTTTTATCTAATTATTTAAATTTAAATAATTTTTAACGGCTCTTAAAACAATTTCATGCATACACTGAAATGTTTATTCGTTTGTATAAACTAATCTCGAGATAACTTAAAAAGGTCGCTCCTTATCTCGCCCCGTAGTATCTAGACATTTACCAATTTCTTTGAATCTTTAGAATTTCTAACGGCTAAACAAATTAAAATATCAAAATTTGTATTATCCCTATTTCGTTTTTTTTTATAAATTCTACCTATTAAAAAATTTCAGCTCCGTAGCACATTCAGATATACATAATCCTTGAAAATTTGGTTAAACAATTTCGAATTTTCAGCGGCCGAGTTGTAGAACTTTTTCAAGATTTTCGTTTTTTCTAGTCGGTTTTGCACATAATCCTACCGACAAAAAAAATTTCGAGTCTGCCGCCTTTTTGGAAGTGCCTAAGCATTAGTATTCTCCTATATGTATGGGAGGATACTAATGTTTACGCACTTCCAGAAATGTGACACTCGAAATTTTTTTATTGGTAGAACTATGCGCAAAACCGACTATAAAAAGGGAAATCTTAAAAAAGTTCTTCAATGCCGCCGCTAAAAATTCGAAATTGTTTAAACAAATCTTCAAGGTTTATGTATTTCAGAATGAGCTAGGGAACTAATTTTTTATAGGTAGAATTTGTAAAAAAAAATCAAATAGGGGTTATACAAATTTTGATATTTTAATTCGTTTGGCAGTTAAAAATTCTTCAAGTTTAAACAAATAGGCTAATGTCTAGATACTACTGGGCGAGATAGGGAGCTGAAATTTTAATGTTATTTAGAGTTTAGTCTATACAAAGGAATAAACATTTCAATGTATGCATGAAATATATATATGTATATATATATATGGTAGCTCTACCAAATATTTCCTATTCTCCAATATGGCCTAATCACCGTATCGAACGTACTATGTGACAAAATTGATAGATGGTGGTTGCAGTATATCAGTATACTTCTAACAACTGTTTTTATATGGAATTATGCTGAATGCGCTCATTTGGCTGAGTTTACTGGAGTGTTTTGTTTGAGAACAGCGTTTGTGGTTGTGTGAATCAAATTTCAAGATGCTGGATACATGGCTTTTGGTGATCTACCGCGTCTGGTGACTTAAGTTGAAAACAGTTTCGTTTCCGTTCCAGGAAACATCTTCAGGTCGAAGTGGTGTCCGTCCTCGATATAATATATCCAACCAAGCGTGGTTGGCCCCGTCGTATTTCCAGCATTGCTGCTAATGCGGAAATCTGTCTAAATTCTAAATTCAAGGCTCTGTATCACCATTGAGTCCCCTATGAGGCATCGACCCCTCCCTCCAAGCGGGGACGCTTGATACTAGGGAGGGTATCTTGTGAATCAAGGCTGGCGATGGGTCGCTTGTAGCGGTCCCACCGTCTAACCTTGATGTCGTCTAACATTTGCACTTCTACGTACACAGATGCTGCTGCACTGCAGTAGAATTCCTTGGATATCCTCGGCAGGAGGATGTCCAGGAGTCCCACATTTCCATCTAAATGTATCCGGCTGACGTTGGTCGTATCTACCACGACTGAGTATCAACCGGTGCGTATTGTTATGCACCAGATGCAGCCTGTAGAAAGTGGTTTTGGGCACCCCAGACTAGACGGGAGCTGCGTATGTATACATGGACCCCTTATTTCCCTTCTCACTGATTTCCTTTCTCATCACACTCAAACAGTTGTAATAGATGGACATTCTTCCCCATCTGTTCCTGTCACTTCCGGTTATCCGCAGGGCAGTGTTCTGGGCCCCCTTCTTTTTCTCTTTTCATTGATGACATTGTGGACGTTGCACTGTCTAATCAAGGCGACATCCTGTTAGTTGGTAATGACTGCAAGGTCTTTAAGCGCCGCGGACAGTCAGTCTGTCCATGGCGCTCTTAATTCTATTTCAGAGTGGTTCACTCATTGAAAAATGAAAGTTAACTCTAATAAATCATCCGCCTTACCCTTCACCCTTCGCAACAAACCCATTCCTACATTTTACTTCCTTTCTAACCAATCCATACCTGCAGTCTCATCCCAATGTGACATTGGAGTGGTCTTCGATCCAAAACTCACTTTTTCTGCAAACATAAAAACACTACATCCAAAGCCATGTCCCTTGTCGGGCTTCTCTACAGATTCACTGAGTTGACGGACCCGTTTTCTCTTAAATGCTTCTTCTATGGCTGCATCCTTCCTATAATTGATTATTGTTCACCTGTGTGGAACTCGGCCTCGCCCTCTAATCTGAAGCTTCTTGACCGCCCTCTCAATTTCTTTTTCTCAGTAATTCGTAATCGTGTCCCCACCTCCTGTAATTCAATCTGCGAGCATATATTATCATCACTTGGGATCTCTTCACTCCCTTTCCGGCGAAAAGTGAACGACCTTATTTTCTTACATTCAGTAATGAATGGTAAATTCAGATCCAATGACCTGCTCCACATTCCTCAACGCCCTACTCACTGCCACAATGTATTGCAACTACCTAAATTCCATCTTTCTGTATCACAGTGCTCAATGTTCCACCATATTCCACACAACTACAACTCCTTAAGCGTCTTTCATCCTTCCCTAGATATATTCTCATCCTTGTCTTTCCGCTCCTTAACTGTCAAATCCTAATATTTACTCTCTCTCCCACTTTATTTCTCACCCATGGGTGCGACTAGTTGCTCTCTTAACCACTGTTTTTTATCCTTCCAATAATAAGCATTTGCTTTTAATTGTTAATATTATACGCATTTATTCCTTTTCCCATTTGTTGTTGTTTTATGTTGATTTATCTGTCTAGTAATTTATTTTTTATTGTAAATTCAATGTAGTAGGCCTAATAGTGGCTGTTTTTGAATTTTATTTAAATAAATAAATAAACTCCCGAGGATGAATATGTTGAAATGTGCTGGCCCCAGAAAGGATCCCTGCGGGACACCGTCGCTGATTGGCCGCAGTCCCGATCCAATCCAGAGCCAGAACACCCTGAATGTCCTGCCCTGTAAGTAGGACTCGATTAGTCGCACAAACCAAGCTGGGAACTGGAGTCAAACCAACTTCAACAGGAGTGCTGGATGTCACACGCGGTCGAAGGTCTTCGAGATGTCGAAAAAGGCCCCTACGACCGCGTGGTTCCATTTGAAGTCTTCAGTGATGAAGTGGGTCACCCTACCCAGTTGCTGGGTAGTGGAGTGCCCCTCACGGAAGTCGAACTGCTCATCCGGGAGAAGATTCTTCTCCCAGAGAATGACTTTCAGCGGTTTCTGGATAAGACGCTCAAAGATCTTCCCTAACCCGGCCAGGAGAGAGATTGGCCGGATGTCTCGGTGACCAATCTCTGTCCCTCGCTATTTCGGGGGATGATCTTTGCCCTCTTCCAGGCGGACAGAAAATACGGATTTCCGACGCAACCGTTGTAAACGGCGGTCGGGAATTCTGCTGCAGCGACGGGGATTTGACGCAGGACGGCATTAGGGATGTCGTCGTCCTGGGGAGCAGTCCTCAAGTCGAGGCGGCAAATCACTGCAATGATATCGCTCGCTGCTAAATGAGAGAGTTGCGCAACATCCAGCAAGAGGCCACTATCCAGCGTCCCCAGCACACTTGCGATGTCCTCCTCAACTGCATCCGACTCTGCTGTGGCCGGGTTTGGCAGAAATACCCACTCCAGGTTTTCTGCCATAAGCCCGGCTTTCTTCTCCGGAGACCTCGCGACAGGGTCCCCCTGAGCGAGCATGGGGTCCCGCCGCTGGGTACCGCAAAGGCTTCTATAGGTCTTCCCGTCGCTGCAGCAGGTTTCCTGACCGCCGTTTACAACGGTTGCATCGGGATTGCATATTGTCTGTCCGCCTGGAAGAGGGCAAAGTTCATCTCCCGAGAAAGCCAGGGACAGAGATTGGTCCCGGAGACATCCGGCCAATCTCTCTCCTGGCCGGGTTAGGGAAGATATTTGAGCGTTTTATCCAGAAGCCGCTGCAAGTCATTCTCCGGGAGAAAAATCTTCTCCCGGATGAGCAGCTCGGATTCCGTGAGGTGCATTCCACTACTCAGCAACTGGGTAGGGTGACCCACTTCATCACTGAAACCTTAAGCAGGAACCACGCGGTCGAAGGAGCCTTCTTTGGCATCTCGAAGGCCTTCGCCTGCGTGTGACATCCAGCACCCCTGTTGAAGTTGGCTCCACTACCTACAGGGCAGGACGTTCAGGGTTTTCTGGCTCCGGGTCGGATCGGGACTGCGGAAAATCAGCGCCGGCGTCCCAAAGGGGTCCGTCCTCGGACCAGAACTTTTCAACATATTCATCCAAGACTGCCCTCGGGAGTTTGGGTGGAATACAACGCTTGCCCCGTACGCGGACGACGCGGCGCTCCTGTCGCGTTCGACCAAGAAATACGCGGCTGTCAATACCTTGCAGTGTGCCGTCAACAATCTAGTCACCTGGTATCGTCGGTGGCGTATTACGGTCAATCCCACGAAAACCAGGGCCATCGTCTTCCATCCTGGAAGAAGAGCGCCGCCTGGAGCCGACCTGTTGGTGACGGGGGGGGGGGGGGAGGGGGGCGATCATACTGTGGAGCCCAGAGGTCACCTACCTGGGAGTAGTGTTGGACCGGAGGCTTTTCTGGAAGCCTCGGGTTGAGCGTGCCCGCCACAAGTCACTTGGGGAATCCTCGAGACTTCGTCCGTTTCTGCGTCCGGGTGTCTTGTCGGCCGACACCAAGAGACGCCTTTACCTGAGCTGCGTGAGGCCTATCATAACATACGCAGCTCCGTTCTGGTCTGGGTGCCCAAGACCACTTTCTATAGGCTGCAAGTGGTGCAAAACAATACACTCCGGCTGATACTCGGTCGTGGTAGATACGACCAACGTCAGCCGGATGTATTTAGACGGAAATGTGGGACCCCTGGATGTCCTGCCGAGGATGTCCAACGAATTCTACTGAAAGGCAGCAGCATCTGTGCACGTAGAAGTGCAAATGTTAGGCCACATCAAGATACCCTCCCTAGCAACAAGCGTACCCGCTTGGAGGGAGGGGTCGATGCCCCATAGGAAACTCAATAGTGATACAGAGCCTAGAATTTAGACAGATTTCCGCATTAGCAGCAATATTGGAAATGCGACGGGGCCAACCACGCTTGGTTGGATAGATCATATCGAGGACGGACACCACTTCGACCTGAAGATGTTCCCTGGAACGGAAACGAAACTGTTGTCACCTTAAGTCATCAGACGCGGTGAATCACCGAAAGCCATGTATCCAATAAGCAAACACCGCCAAAGCCTTCGCCATAATTTCAAGATGTCATTTTTTATACAGGTAAAAGTTAATTAATTAATTTGGCCTTAGACATTCTGCAAGATAATTTACTCTACTATTAGTGGTGTAATTGGTTTGGTAATTCATTGAGCTGTCATATGATTCCAATGAAATATGTTTTACTAGTCTAAGTCTCCCCAATACGGCCTATGTATCCCATATTTCCCATTTTTTGACAATTAATTTTTTGAATGATTTTAGATCCTGTTTTTTTGTTCATTTATTTATTTAAATTAAATGCTGACCTCATGTGCCTAAATCTTTGGTGGTACAATTTTACGATTTTGACATATGCAAAATTAGATTCTTGGCTTTAATTATCTCATTTTAAAAGTTATTTTTGCCTGCCAACAATTTATTGTAACCATTTTTGAGCAATCAAGCATTAGAATTTTGGTACGAGTACTTGAGAAATATTTCAGACTTTTTTCTCTTATTTTTTTAACAATAACCCAATAGGCCATATTGAGATCATATGTTCCTAATATGGCTGTAACAGCAAGGTTTTGCAAAAATGATAACCAGTAATTCCATGTTGAAGCGTTATAATTGTAACATTTTTTCTGTTTACTTAAATAATGTCTAAGAGTACATTATGTTAGTTTTCCTTTCAGCCTTTGGGAAAGGTGCTTAAAAAATTAATAAATCTTAACTAGGTCATATTGGGTAGAGTTACCTTTTACATATATATATATATATATATATATATATATATATATATATATATATATATATATATATATATATATTCCATCCTGGTATCCACGGGGCCCTCAAAACAATCCTCCATGCTGCCCACCAAATTCTTACCTCTACCTCCCACCAGTCCGTCTTTATCAACCTCTTTACCAATCGTCTCCCGCCTCACATCCCTGCGGCAACCTCGCTGTCTCATTTCCCTTATCCACCTGCTCGCTTCTTCTCTTTCCAGTCCCTCCACCAACATCACCTACCCCATCACCTCTAGAAGCAACTACACCACCCGTAACGTCATTTACCTCCTCAGCTGCACCCTATATCCCACATTTTACGTAGGCCTCACCAGCAACCGGTTAAACATCCGTATAAACGGTCACCGAAATATCGTAAATCTCAGACGCCCCCTCCCAGTTGCATCGCACGCCAATTCCCACAATGTCTCCTTCAATAGTAGCCAAAATGTTAGGGCTTTTCGCACTTTACCCGATCACACCTCTGCCTTCCTTTTCCGACAGTGGGAATTAGACCATATACATCTTATCGTCTCTTTCTCTCCCCCTTCCCTGGCCTTAACCCGGGAGTATTCGCGCACATCTTTGTAACGTTAGAGGTCGCTCGGGGTCTCTGATACATCTCTGGGGTTAGGTGGAAGAGGGGACTGCACAGTCTCAATCTCGCCCCGAATAAAAGACTCAATCCATCAATCAATCAATGAAACCCCACGGATAAAATCGTTTAATAAGTTATCAATCATATATTTTCAATAAATTTTTCATTTTATGTCTCTTGATGTATTCTCGATTAATTGAAATTTATTTTAAGAGTGCCAATTATTTAACAAAACATGGAGAAAATTAAAAATTGTGGAAAATACGATTGTTCCTACTTTTATGAAATTTTATATTTTGTAATCTAAATTAAATAAAAATGATAATCAGTTAGGTAACTGTTCAACAGCTATCCCATATCATAAACAACAACACCAACGATGCAAATAGTTACAATAATTTCAATACAAAAGGTAAAAACCAATCGCAAAACAAAAAACACGGAGATTTTCGCACAACGCTCTGTCGCACCGTCTATGAAATACGTCCGAACTCAAAGAATAACCATAGGTTACTATTTTATTTAGGATAAAATGGTTGAAGGCACTTGCTACTCTGGCTACTGAAGGGTAGGAGTCATAAAACCTAAAAGCAAAGGAATCCTGTTATAAAACATACGGCTGGGGTGTCTACAGCACCCCTCGCGACCAGTCCCAGGTTAACCTCCGCTAACCCTATTGACCATACGACAATGCCCACAATGTCTCCTATAGCTACAATGTAGCTATTCGCGCCTTATCTTATAACATTCCCTCCTTATTGGCCATCCACCCCTCCCTCTTTCCCGTCTCCTCCAATCATCAACCTTCCTACATCACCCTGTCATCCTCCATCCAGTGTGTCACTTACCGTCAATTACTCTTTTTCCATTGCTGACGAAGGGAATATGCCCGAAAAGTTTACGTATTTGTTATTTACGTGTTTTAAAACTGAAAAAGGAGTGAGGTAAGGAGATACCATGTCTCCTAAATGGGCAACACAAACTCAGCAAAGAGCCGTTCGGAGAAAAAAATATTTTTTACTGAGCCACGGAAATAATAATTTATTAAACATAAAAATGCATTTGCTACTTTCCATCTATTTTTTCGCAAAGTTGTTATCCTTGCTGGTTCTTTTTGGTTTCTCCGTAAATACATTATTTTGGATTTAATTTCTTTTTGAATTTAAATCAAAATAGCTACATGATATGATATAAAAGAAAGCACGCTGGAGCCACAAAAATTATGAAAAGAGCCACATGTGGCTCACGAGCCATTAGTTGCCCACCCTTGTCCTAAGTTATTCAAGCAGCTCTAGAGAAAGTATTCAAAACGGTAGAGTGGAAAGAAAGGGGTATAAAGGTAAATGAAGAGTATATGAGTCACTTGCGATTTTCTGATGAAGCCCAGAAGAGTACCGTAGAAGAACTGAGAAACTGGAGCAGGCATACCAAATTGCTGGACTTAGAATGAATCTTAATAATACAAAGGTCATGTACAATTCCTTCACAATTCCCGAGAAATATCTATCAACGGAGCAGAATTCGAAGAAGTAACAAATTACGTTAACTTGGATCAACTCATCACTACGGATGTATAACTTCTTGAAGAGATCAACCGGAGAGTGAAGAAGACATTGAGTGCTTTTGGCAGGAATTCAAACATCTTCAAATCAAATATCACAAGAGATTGTATGACCAATGTGTTATGATCTAAGGCTGCGAGACATGAATCTTGAATGCCAGTGTAATCCAGCACCTGCAAGCATCACAGGAGCATGGAGAGATGTATGCTGGGGATCACCCGAAAAAGGAACGACTGGGTAAGAAAGAAGAAGGGAGTCTTTGACGTAATTCAAAGAGAAAAGGCGCTTAATTGGCAGTGGGCGGATCATATTGCTAAGATAAATGATCGACATTGGACGTCTACCGTCTTCTAATGGATTCCAAGAAAAATCAAGGGCCAGAAGACCGAAAGACAGAGAACTTGTGAAGTTGTTAGGGCCAACTTGGAGGAGAGAGGCAGTAGATAGAGAAAACTGGAGGTGTCTGGGAGAGGCCTTGATACGTCAGCGGATTGAAAAGTGTTGATGATATGTAGGTATACAAGGCAGCGCCAACTCGGGGTACAAGGGGTGCACGGTGCCCGGGCGTCAACTCATCGGGGGAGCCTTCCCACCAAAATCTATGATCTACATATTAATGGAAAGCGAGTCATATATGGGGCGAAAGGGCGATGCATTTTGCCCTCGCATTTTGAACATTTTAGCAACTATGTGTGATTGTAGGAAGGGAAACGTGGAAATAATACGTAATACGTACCTCTACCCTGTTCAGAAAACATCGACGCACTCACAGTTCAAATGTAATTGCGCATTAAAATAACTAATTACTGATCGCTGTTTAAAATAAATTAAATTTAATCACAGAACGTCAAATTAACCAGAAATAATGAAAAAAAACTTTGGCTTATCGGGGGAGGTAATTACCACATCTCCCCTAGATATGTAACTGTTCACCACTGATTATTTCGTTGGAAGAGTACAAAATGTATCATCTTTCTTTTGTATTTTCTCCCCTATCCAGGATGAAAATCTCAACTATGATTTGAAGTCAGCTTAGAGGATTGATTCCTAAGACTGGCCTTCCTGCATTAACATTCATATTCTTATGAAAATAATACAGAACTACTTTTAAATCAGTTTTCTTCGCGCTTCCATTGGAGGAGTATCAATGTCTTAATGGTGTGCTTGACTGAATGTCAGAAGAAAGGAAGATTTTATCCTTCGCTTGGAGAAAATTCTGCGAAAAATAATTGGTTTTCTTGGAAGCTAAAGAGATCTACTCTCATACACAAATAATCGTGCTTATTTTTCTATAATCAAGTTTGGAGGTTTTCATCAGGGCAGTTGCGGGAGACGTTTTTTCCTGCTTTCTGATGACAAGTCGCGCATATTTTACATCTTAGTTTTTGACTACTGAAATTAAATCATTTAAATTCATTTCATCGATAGTAGTTTGTTGCAACATGTTATCGATTTAAAATATTCTAGTACCAAGTTATTAAATTTTACTTATTATATTTATAGTAATTAAAATTTTATAAGATGATACTTGAATATTTTAAATTGATCTATATTTTTAAAAGTGTCATTCGGAGTATAGATTAAATGTTATTTTAGTGACTGCGAAAGAAATTGCGAAAAATGTTGAGGCTGATACGAAATATCCTATATTGTATCGATTTGGCCTTGAAAGAAAATAAGATTATGAGCACAAGGATGAGACAATGTAAGATCCTGAAAAAATTGCAAAATAAATTTTTAAATTGCCACATTGGATACAACTATTCAATCCTTGTAGGAAAGATTCGAATTATTAGAAAACTCGAGTGATGCAGTTAAGGTTTTGAACAAAATAACAGATTTCCGTACTGTTTGTAAAAAAGAAGTATTGTATGGATCTATTGTAATATTAGGAAAGAATGTGATATTTACGCCCTTGATGGTTGTTATGAGCTCTATATAACTCGATTTATTTCAAACCTGGTATGACACTTTGTGATGCTCTGGCTTATATTTCACCAATAATTTATTAGGCACGTGTCTCATCATTGCGAATTATTTTCTGATTCTTTTAAGCCCGTTCGACTTCGATCAAATTTTCTGAATTTACCAAGTATGTTCGAATAAAATCCTTTTTAGGTTACAGAGCCTATAGCTACGAATATTTAGATTCCATGATATTTTCTTTTCTCCATTTGATTAGCGAATCAACATTTTCAATATCTTTCAAGCATTCAGCAAAATGGTTGCAACGAGTTTACCAACTCCGGGATACTAGCGCCAAAGACCGAAGAATGAATTATAATAAAATGATATTTTATGAATTATTGCCTTAAATCGTCTTTTTAATCGTTAATTTAAATAGTTGCCCCATCATGAAAGTGTTCGTAAGAAGAGATAGTAAGACTGTCCATTTCGCTTGATTGACACTGTAATGGAAAGGTAGAGGTTAGCGAACATATCGAAATTAAACTCTAATTTGTTTGAATCGTCGCTCCAAAACCTGGTCATAGAACTAACTTCCTTAGTGATTATATAGGGGAAGGGGGGAGTCGCAGAAATATTTGCACTATTGCGCGGCCCTGCAAAGATAAATATAACTTGATTAGCTTGCACCAGTAGTGCCCAAACTACGGCCCGCGGGCAAAATGCGGCCCGCGATGCTATGGCGAAAATGCAATCCGAAAATTTTAGCACACAAATTCATACAATTTTTTTAAATTTTGTTAATGAAACTTTAAATATTGAAATGTTAGCCATTAAAACCTTATTTAGACTTCATTATGGCACCTCAGAATATACACCCAGTCCCCAATTAACACGATAGATGCGTTCTTAAAAAATTTCGTGTAAGGTTAAATTGCATTAGTCGGACACGATTTTCTCATAAGAAATGATATAAATAGGGGGGGGGGTGCGTTCCAGCATCATAACCTGATTGACATATTTTTATTTTATTATAACTATTCTTTGGTTAAAGGTTTGTGTTTTTTATTTGTTTATATATATTTCATACATGTCACTTATTTTTACAGAAAAGAAACAATGATAACGCGGTTGGTTCGTAGCGTTGATTCGTTAAGTCCTGCATCACAAACGATATCACGTGATCGTTCTCATAGCGCTAAGTAAATCTAGTTTTTTCTCTAGCGATATAACTTTTCTCGGTTTCTTACTGCCGCCACCAATAAAATGTGAACTATAAACTCCAGAGTAATTTTCAGTGTAGATGACTGCCATTTTGAATCAGCCGTTTAACTGTTCACCATTTATTTAGCTGATTTATAAGATTTGTAAGATGATAATTTTAAACAACAAATAACAAAGAATTAAACATTTAATCATTTCCACCTCCCTCCGTCTTTCTCTCCTCGTAATAAAATCCTTCAAAGCACGCTTAAACCTGTATGGATTGAAGTAACAGTATGATTTCGAGGTTTAACAATGTAGTACATTGGTAGGCAAAGTAAGATCGTTAAATGCCAAGATTTTTCCAAAATATACCATTCAAACGATTAACATGAACGATTTCGAGCCAAAGGCGAAAAAAGACAAAATAAGAAACTTGAAAATGTTTTCTTTAGAATGGTCCAGATCGAAGGTCAAATTTTTCTCGTTTTAGTATCCAAAAGAAGAAAAGCATGCAAATCAAAAAGTCCATTTTTAGGTGTTACCTTATGAGAAATAGAAATAATTCCTTGGAGTCGAACCCGGGTCGTTTTCCTAACATTTTTACGTCAATCACTTTTTATACGTGAATGAAGCAATCCTGGAAAATTTCGAACCATTGCCTCTTACCGTTTTGAAGATATAAACGATTTAATTAAAATGATTACCAACCAACTGCACACTATTATTATAAGGGCGATGACAATTAAAATTTTAAAAAATACAAGTAAAATTACAGCCTAATTTTCCTACCTTTGGCATTAGCAAAGTCAGTAATTATGTCATCAAAATCTATTTCACTAGCTAGTTCATGCTCAATAGAAAGAAGACAATGTTGAAATGCGTTCCTGTCCAGATGTCGCTCGTAAATAATTTTTAACAAGTTGCAACTTCTATAAACTTCTTTCGCCGGTGGCGACAATAGCATTGTCAGTAAGATACGGATAGCTATTTCAATATTCGGGTAGCTTTCTTGTAATTCTCATTTACCCAACATATTTAAAATATCTAAATGATATATTTCAGAGGGTATTTATTTTCCAGTATTGCAATATTTGATGCTTGAAGCATTTTATTTCTATTTGAAATTAAATAGTAATATTATTCTGTTAATAAAATGGTTCTAGTTTCCAATTTCTCACTACTCATTGAATTCAAAGCTTTACTAGCCAACAAATTAAAGCCTTACGCACTCTTTTTAATGCATTCAAATCGTTCATTTAACTGCATTATAACAGAATCAATTATAGCGAGGCAAGAAATATTTGCTAAATCCAAATTTGGTGATTCATCGTCAGCAATCTCACCTGATAATTTCTTTCGTTTCGGCTCACGTTTTTCAAATTAATCTATTTTCATTTTTTTACAAGTGTCTACGATTTTAGTAAAAGTTTCGTGTACTTCATTTTCTCTAAGATTTTAAAAATTGTCTATGTCCTTTAATTAATATGGATGATCGGTAAATATCTTGTTCTTTCTTTTGCAGTGACATTTTGGCTCTATTAAATCTTTCCAGTGTCAAGTTGCAAAGGTTTAAAAATGAAATAAATTTGTAACTATTCAGTTGACGGTGTAATCATTTAGCAAGAGATTGTGCGTCGCCATATAAATGATCTTCTTTCATTTCTTCCAAAATTAAAATGATATCTTCGATTTGCTCATCAACGGCACTTACCGCATTTACCTTTGAACACTGTCTTGTATCGGCATATTTTTTCAGGTTGATTTTAATGACTGATGATAGTTTTTCCCGTTTGCTAGTGGACGAAGAGAAGAAATTGTATAACTGTATAATCCGAAAAATGATACAACATCTGCATTAACGCTGGCCGCATGAACGCCTACCAAATTAAGACTATGCTGACAAGATGGTATTAACCGAGTAAGGGGATTCTCATTTTGATTTATGGCTTGGACACCTTTATACTTTCCCGACATGTTTGTGCCATTATCGTAGCCCTGGCTACGGATATTTTCAATTAATAAGCCATCTTGAGTAAGTTTTTCTTAATATTTGACGCTATATCGTTTCCCGATTTTTCTTTCGTAGTCATAAAATCGATAAACCTCTCTTCGATTGAATATTTTCATTCAGAATATTTTATACAACAAATAATTTCTGTCAATTGTGATATATCTGGAGCGCTGTTAAATATGATACTATAATATTTAGCCACTTGAATTTCCTTTATTATATCACCGCTTACTTTAGATTCCATCAAGTTAATAAATTCAATTTGGTGGCGATAAGTAATTATTATGACGAGAAGCAAAGGTGTTGAGATGACTTGTTATGCATGCTCGCATAAATATGAGAGTAAATTTTGACATTTGAGGAGAATAATCCTGTACTTGACCGGGAATCAAACCCGGTCTCCTCGTTTGCCGGATAGGTGCTTTAACCAACTAAGCTATCAAGCCAACATGATTCTCCAATCTCGGATTGGGGTATTTACGGTGAAGAAAGGTTAAAGCACCTATCCGGCAAACGGAGAGACCCGGGTTCGATTCCCGGTCAAGTACAGGATTATTCTCCTTCTCAAATGTAAAAATTTAATTGCAGATTTATGCGAGCATGCATAACAAGTCATCTCAACAGCTTTGTTTCTTGTTAGATTGAAGCCAACTCACTTTCTTGAGTTAAAGTAGGGGTTTTTTCCGTGATGCCTCAGTGAGGACGTTTAGTGTTGGAGGTTTACTACTCAGTTAGCCCTTCTTCACCATAAATACCCCAATCTGAGAATAGTGAATCATGCTGGCTTCATAGCTTAGTTGGTTAAAGCACGTATCCGGCAAATGGGGAGATCCGGGTTCGATTCTTTGTCAAGTATAGGATTTTTTCTCATTCTAAAATATCAAAATTATTATGACGGTTAATATGCGATTGAAAAATATTTTTTACACCTACATCAAATTTTATGACGATTTTATCAAGTTTAAAAATGTAACACAGTCTTTCCTTCAATATCAATACTTTTTCCACGAAGTGCCAAATTGTTTTGAGCTCAGAATAATATACATTTTAAAATGATCTTCAAATATGACGTTATTTCGAGATTTCATTTTTCAATGCTAATTGCATAGCGTCGTCAAATAATTTCCTTTTCTTAAAGTTATTTATGTGTTACAATGTATTTTCGTTCATTTTATCAAATGGATTTAAATGTTTAGAGTCTTTAAATCCATCTGAATTACAGAATGAAACATTATTATTTGTACCAGATACAAATAATATGCACGGTAAACAATATATTGCATCTTTATTTTTGCAATAAAACAACTACATCCTCACTTGTGTTTCAAAACCAACATTCTTGTATTCTGTGAATTATTGAAAAGCCAGCCAATAGTAATGTGACATGAATTTAATACTACGTTACAGACCGTGTTGACTTAAAAGAGATCTAAATTGGTTGGAATGAAGATTCCACCTACCTGGATTAAAATTCACATCTTCGTTCTCCTTACTATTAGGATTATTATCGACAGTTTCTTCTGCTAACTGTTGTTCTTCTTTTTCCATGGTTTCGAACTTCAAAATTACGTCCAAATTTTGAGTCTCTTCCTCGGGTTCAGTGGTATCAGCAGCCTTATTGTTAGTACCATCAAGTGAATTGTGTTCGTTGTCGTGTTCGGGTTCAGTGTTATCAGTAGTCTTAGTAGCATCGAACGAATGTTCATTCTCGTGTTCGTTTTCATTTTCGAATTCGGGGTTGCTTAATTTAAGCCAGTTTTGTAGATTAGCGGATTTTTTTTAGCTCTCCTGTTTTCTCAGTCTTTCGATCCGGTACTGATACCCACTTTTCTTCTTCGGAGGCATTTCTGAAATTAATTGGGCTTACTAATTTTTTTAGTATATATTACGACATAATTATATATCTACTTATATGATGTGTAAATTACCTATTTATGTATAGGATTATTCTTTAATTAACGGATAGTACGTCCGTACAATGTACCGCGAACCTCTACTAAAAGACTGATCCATGATCCACTTGACTTTATCATTGATAGTCGCCATTGCTCACTGTGTAACCCCCCCGCGCCCTAAGCAATGCGCAACGCCGCAGGTCTTTTCGGGCCGGTATGGCAGGCAACGTGGACTCCAGGCAAGACGGAGTACGCCTTAGGTAGCGGCTACACTGCAAGCGGTCAGACCCGACCCGATCTCCAGACACGATCCGACCGCCCGACTTGACAGACCTGGGTGGCTACAGTGGTTCAGACTAGTCGGGCGACTTTGTCCTTTGTAAATACTGTGAATCATGAGCTCCTCAAATCCGATGACGAGTGGGATGACCCTTGATTAGGGGAAGACGAATAGGCGGTTTTGGATGCATCATCTTTGGCGATTACATACAGAGGGTGAATATTTTAGAACGTGTGAAATTGAGGAACTATCCGGGAAAATTAATAAGGTTTTATTATTAACTATTAAAGTTCCTTACATTGTACAAGTATTTCAGCTCACTTTGTTAATTTTAGATTATGAAATCTTATGGAAAATTAGGATTGAGGACCTCAATGAAAAATTACCTTTAGAACGAATAGTCATTATATGCGCATTAAGAAGCGCGGTGGGTGATGCTTGCTTGTTTTCCGCAAATACACAATATTTCGGCGTGATGACGTCACCAAGAATCAGGAACATTTTATTTTGCTTTCCCTGGTCCTTATATGTTCTGTAAGGTATCGATTAAAAATTTTATTCAGGTATAGGATAACAATGGCTACAAAAAAGTCCGCGAGAGCGACTTATAGTTTTCGAGATAAAAATTATTACAACAACAACAACACACCTTGACGCTTTCCCTTGCGGGGTAAGCCATGCCATGTCTGCCAATTACCAACCCATCACCTTCCTCCACACACTTCTATCCTTGCACACTTCTTTTGCTTCACTTACACTCATACACTGAGTCACACATTTCCTTTTATTCCTCATACTTTTCACGCCCCTTGTTCTCAGAGTCTCACTAACCACATCCAACCAAGTCTTGCGCGGTCTGCCTCTCCCTCTCTCACCATTCACTATTCCTTCATATATTTGCTTGTTCTACTCTCCTCCATTCTTTCTACATGCCCGAACCACCTCAGCAGACCTCTCTCATACAAATCTGTCACACTATCTTTCATACCACATTCGTTCATCACCCAATTATTCCTTACTTTGTCCCTCCTAGATTTTCCACAAACTCTTCTCATGTATCTCATCCCAACCGCATTCAAACTACTTTTATGCTTCTCCTGACACACCCATGTTTCACTGCCATACAGCAAGGTAGGCATTAAAACACTCTTGTATACAGACATTTTCGCTTCTTTTGACAACCATTCATTCTTTGCAATCGACCACACACTCCCTGCCACCATTCTACCAGCATTCACTCTCCTTTTGATCTACTCTACCATTTTTACTAAACACTCTACCAAGGTATACAAATTCATCCACTACCTCAATCGTTCCACCATTTATGCTAAATTGACAGTCGTTCACCTCATTCTCCCGATCGAACACAACTACCTTGGTTTTGGCCACATTTATCCTTAAGTCCATTCTCACTGTCGTATCATGCAGGATATCTAACATTCTCTGCAATTCTCTTGGGTTCTCAGCCATTAACACAGCATCATCAGCATACAAAAGTACACAAACATTCTCTCCACCAACCTTAACACCCACCATATCCATACATGCCTGTCTCACACATTTATCCATGAACACATTAAATAACCAAGGGGACATGACACATCCTTGTCGTACACCTTGCTCAACTCTAAACCAATCACTCATCATGCCATTCACCGTTTCACATGCCCTACTTCCAGTATACACTACCTTTATAGCATTCAGCAACCAACCATTCACTCCATACTCGCTCAGAACATTCCACAATTCATTACGATTCACTCTGTCATATGCTTTCTCTAGATCAACAAATGCACAGTACACTTTCTTTCTTACATCCATGCACTTCTCAACCACTTGCTGTAGGGCAAATATTTGGTCGGTGCAACCCCTTCCAGGCATGGAGCCACATTGCACTCCCCACATTTTATCCATAGTTACCTTTAGTACTCTTTCAATCAAAACTTTCCCATACACCTTTCCAGGTATACTCAGCAAACTAATCACTCTATAATTCTTACATTCAGTCCTATCTCCCTTACCCTTGTAGAACGGTACAATTACACCTTCCTTCCATTCAGCAGGCACTCTCGAACTACTTGCACACAGATTGCACAGATCCCTCATCCAACACATAAGCAAATCACCTCCATACTTCAACATCTCTCCCGTTATACCATCCACACCTGCAGCTTTTCCATTTTTCAACATATTCACTGCTTTGACTACCTCGTTCTTACTAATCCCCTCATATTCATTAATATTTACTCCAACAGATTCACTCAGATTTTTAGACCCATTCACAACATTTCCATACAACTCTTCAAAATACTTTTTCCAACACTCCCTTACATCACTCTCATTCCACACCATATCACCATTCTTTCCTTGAATTCCGCTCACACCCTTACTCACTCCTTGCCTTGCTCTCTTCACCCATTTCCAGATCAACTTCTTATTCCCCTCAAAATCATTCTGCATTTTCTCAGTTTCATTCATCCGCAATTGTTCTTTACTCTCTTTCACAATATTTTTTGTAGCTCTCCTTTTCTCTTTATACATTTCATACAGTGCCTTTCGCTCATTTTCATAAAAATTAATAAAATGTAATAATCGTAAAAAATACGTATAATGATCGCTAATTGCCTTTTATGATCCGTAATGTATAGATTTAAAAATTTATCCATACGGAGGATAGAATTTGCTACAAAATTTTGCAAAAGCTCATACCTATGACTTATAGCTTCCGAGATAAAAATGATTTAACTTTAGTGTACAAATGGGGTTGAAACAACCCCCAAAAATTAAAAATTTTGAAATTTTCAATTTTTGTTTGATTGTGACCAAAAACCTATTACCATGCCAAATGTCAAGTCTCCAGCTCTTCTGGTGCTCTTTTTATTAACTTGGACATTCAACTGCACGGTAGTCTGGCGAAGTGTGGCGAAAAGTCAATCTGGTTTGCTTCCTTCCGACCGTTTGAAGTGGTCTGGCGAAGTCGGGTAACGTCTGTTACGGTCGGGCGGTGCCAATGTAGCCAATCAAACCTAAAACTAGGTTTGATTCCACCCGACAAGTCTGAAGTCGGATCTGGAGGTCGGGTCGGGTCTGATCCGCTTCCAGTGTAGCCGCTGCCTTAGGTTTGATTGGCTACACTGGCACCGCCCGACCGTAAGAGACTTGATCCGACTTCGTCAGACCACTTCACTCGCCAAAGGTTATGCACCCAAAATCGCCCATTAGTATTACCTAATCAACGATATCTTCAAATAAATACTCATCCCACTCGTCGTCGGACTTGACGAGCTCATGAATCACAGCATTTACAAAGGACAAAGTAGCCAGACTAGTATGAACCACTGTAGTCACCCCGGTCTGTCAAGTCGGCCAGTCGGATCGAGTCTGGAGGTCGGGTCTGGTCTGATCCGCTTGCAGTGAGTGTAGCCACTGCATTACCTAGGCACCACGTACTCTAAAAGCAGAGGTTTTCAAACTTTTTTCTCTGCGGCCCAGTAAAATGAGAAAATATATGTTGTGGCCCACAAAACTTTGTATTCCTAAATTACTACACATAAATTAATAATTATTGAGTTTGCGAGACGAAATAGCGTAAATTAATTAAATCTTTCGTACATAGTGTTTAAAAAGTAATATTTCATACAAAGCATATATGTGCGCTGCTTATAAACCAGAAATGCAGAACTGAATTTACACCTTAAAAATGAATCTGCATGTGATTGAATACAATATACTGGAAAATGGAACCATCCAAGAAGCACGGGCAATTTAATACCAGTTAAATTAAATAATTAGTTCCTTCTTCAATCAGAATTGGCATTAGTTTTATTTGGAACTCATTAGATATTAATAAAAAACAGAATTTAAAATAACTCTTGTTGTACTAACTGAACATTTATTTACAAATTATTAATCAAAACAATATATATATATATAATGCTATTTGAAAAATGAGTTATATATTACGCAAGGAAAATAGAAATTCAGTTAATCATATCGGAAAGTAGGGTTGGAAATTACATGATGGCGAAAATTATATGGGAAATATGGTAGAATATAAGGATTTACCCCTTGGGTTTCAGTTGTTGTATATGCGCGCAGATGGTTCTCCGTTCTTGTCACCAAAGGAAAAATTTTACTAACAAATCACTTTCTTTCCTCTTTTCACACGAGGGAGCAGACTATAGTGCTAGCTTGACCACTTTCCAAAACAAAGTGATTTTAAGATTTTTTTCTTACAGCCGTAAGTGCAAAGAAACTGTGAAAGGCAATGCAGGAGGTGGGGATAAAACAGAAGCACTAAAGATTGGTACTAATGAAAAATGAAAAACCTTCTAATAAACATAAGAATAATAAAATGGAAGTGCTCACACACCGGTTTAGGGGAAATTACTCCACGCCATGGACCTAACACTAATGCAATCTCACACACTCTCCGGGTTCGTATTGGAAACTAATTGTGCGTTTTTGTTCAAAGAATACCATGAATAAATTGACCAAAAAAAGTGAAATTGCGTTCTCAATGGCTATCCAATCATAATGTTTGTAAAAAAAATTATTTAATAGGAAAACATTTTGTTCCATGCAGAGTTTATTCAATGAATATGCCAGGGGGAACACCTATATTAATGAGCCGCTCTTCGGGAAAACGAAGTGTAGTATACATTGGGATGATAAGATAGAGAGACGTGACATCAAAAGAAACTAACGCTTGGGAATCACTAAGTATTAAATTTTTGGCATTTTTAATGGAATCTTCTGCATATTTTAGGTAGGATTTAAATTCGTCAACTATCCATTTAGAAAGGAGATAAGTATGAGAATAAACACATGCAGGGCCGGATCTAGGTGGTAAGCGAGGTAAGCAAGGCATCTGGACGCCGGAAATACAGGGGGGAGGTTTACCGATGTTTAGTCTGCATGAATATATTATTGGAAGGATGCTCAACCTAGTACTGTCGGATCGTGCTTAATGTAAAAGACCCTCTTCTTTGGAAGCTCTTCACACGTATTTGCGAAGTAAATGAAACAGTCAAACCAAGAAAACCGACAACTATTATTTTCTGCACATCCGCTGAGAGAAAGCGACGCGGACAACCTCCCTTCCAGTTAAGCATGGAGGGCGTCATTTTGCAAAACTCGCTCTTGTGAAGCATCTGGAGCCCCTCGGCACAAACCTCCAACACGACACACGCCCGGCTGTTTTTCGTCCAGTGAAAGTTTTGCCCGCTCAAAGGGCTTTTCCGAATCGTTCAATCCTTCTCGGGGGATGGAGACGGAGATGGAGGCGGCGATGTGACCACCTCAGGCGCCCTTCCAGAGAATGCTCCTAATTTTGAAGCGATGCATCAGGGTCGCTTAGAAGTTTGAGGACGGTTTACCGATTTTTAGTTTACTTTAATACATCATAGGTAAGTAGCTTAAATTATATCGTGGTTAATTTTAAAACTCTTTTCTATGGAAACTTTTCACACATGCAAAATAAAGGTCTCGGAAAATCCGGGAAACCCAAAAATTCCTTTGTGCACATCCGGCAAGAGTTAGGAGATAGCGATATGGACTACGTCCATCCAAGACAAAGATGGAGGCGTCATTTCGCAAAACTCATCTTTTGAAAACATCTGGCGCACCTCCCGAAAACGCCGCTTGACAGACAGTCTTTCGTCAATGAAGATCCCGCCTGGATTTTCCCGAACCTTTAAATCCCTTTCGAGGCGAGAGGTTGTGGAAACGAGACACCATGGGAGCTGCGCTACCGTAAAATTCTTATCTTGCCCTTATGAAGGTCGATGGCACTAAACGGAAGAAGTGGGACCCCTGCCGACCACTTTCCCTCTCTCTTTTGGGCATTGTCCAGCAGTAAAAATATTCCGAACGCGCATAGCTACACTTTTACCTCTGATAGTAGATTTCATCAGTGATTTGCGAAAGATGGGAAAAACCGAGGGTGAGGACGCGGCTTTGCATGGAACTGAAGTTCGTTACCTGGGGTCCTCCCTAGCTCCATCTTAGTGGAGGTTATTGTCATTCCTCCTCTGGGCGCATGCTCAAATAAATCTGTTCTCTTTAGTTGTCGAGGTAGTGTCGTCCTGCTCTAGCGCCTTTGGAAAATTCTTGAATATTCTGTTTGCCACAATTTAGTAAACACATAGGTTCTTTGGAATAGTACGTGCATATCTAGATTATCGAATGTGAAAAAGCAATCGAAGATAAATAGGTATTTGTTATTTGCTGTAAAATATTTAGCCGGTGGAGTAAAATTCTTGCCAGCACCAGAGAAAAGGCCGGCCATCCAGCTTGGAGCGAGACTAATTATATTTATTTATTTGATTTTTTATCGAAAGGTATTTGTGACGACGTTTTATATCGAAGTGTGAATATGATGTAACAACTAAAGTATTGCATTATGATACTTCTGATGACTAAAATAATGGCCTTCGAAAGAAGATAATAGATTTAAATCCAAGAGGGTTCTTTGTTTCTTGTGCTGCTCACAGCTTGAATTTGGTGGTCAACGATGCAGCTAAGGTTTCGCGTGAAACGATAGATTTCTTTGGAATAGTGCAAGGTATATATACATTTTTACTTTCTCATATACGTAATATATTGAGAAAGTATTGTTATCGTGAAAAAATTCGACTTCGAGATTTTGATGGAAATTCACGTTTTAGGTGTCTCTGAATCCATAAAAGTGGTTTTCGCCATGCCGTGTCTGTCGGTCTGTTCGCCGATCTAGGGCCCAAACGCGTGCATGAAATCGAATGATATTTCGTATTTATGCAATATATCATCTTTTGCAGACCCTTTTTCGTAAAAATGATATTGCTCAAAAATTAATGGTAGTTTATTCTTGGCGATTTTTGAAAAATTGTATTTACTTAAAAATGGCTCCAGAGAATTTGATTAAAATCATACCAATTGTAGAGCCTGATGTCGCAAATAATACTACGTAAGTCATATCTCGTGAACACTCTATATGGCGTCCAGTGACATTACAATATACGCTAAGCTATCTTAACTAAGCCTTATGACGTCATGCCTCCGCCGCGATCCATTCAAACTCTTGCTCTTCTGTGAAAGATTTGAACAGCTAAAAATGCATAATGCTGATTTCAGTTTCCTCTATGATCTGCATAGTTTATTTAGGACGAAATAAGAAACAAAATGAAATTCTGCACAGACAAAAAAAGCTAACGGACAATGCCAGAGAAGAAAGTAGCATTAGTGCTATGGATCTCTATGACGAATTAGACGCTATTCAAGATTATTTGAAACCAAGCATAAGCCCATTTAAAATTTTGGAATATATCATCACCAATGATTTAATAGGAGGTTTTCCAAATATCTGCATCGCTTAACGTGTTTTATTAAAACTTCCTGTGACAGTTGCTGCTGGAGAAAGATCTTTCTCAAAAAGTAAATTGATAAAAAACCATTAGCATTCATCAATGAGCCAAGTTAGGTTAAGCAGTCTGGCTCTTATTAGCATAGAAAATGAAATATACAATGAACTAAATTCTGATGACATTGTGAATGAATTTGCAATAATGAAATCTCGAAGAGTAAATTTCTTAAAATAAACCAATTTGTCATTTTTATTTTGTCGATTTTCTTTTAAGACTGCTAGATTTTTACTGCGGTGAATTTTTCTCGGGTTTCCAGCTAGGTGAGAACCTAGCTGGAAACCCGAGAAAAATTCGCCAGGTCAAAATGAAAATGGTCAAAACGTGTTCAGGGGACCTCAAAACGTGTATTTCCGTTGAAATCTCGAAATCGATTTTTTCATGAAAAGAATACAGGGTGTACATAAAATAATGTCACAAAATTAAACATCAATAACTCGTAAACCACTGACTGTATTTTCATTTTGTCTTCTGCAAATGATTCACAAAAGTTGGGAGTTTTTGCCTTTTGGCAACAGATGGTATTGAATGTCATGCGTGCGCAACAATGTTCACTTGTTTGAAAATGGCGACCATGCAGGAAGAGGCTCATTGTGTTGAGTAGTTTATAGAGACGAAATCCACAACGCAAGTGCAACGAAACTTCAGAAGGGTGTACGGTAGACGAGATGCACCTTCCAGACATGATATTAAACTGTGGTATCACCGATTTATGGAAACAGGCAGTGTAGGGAAGGCGTTGCGCCCAGGAAGACCCTCTGTACCTGAAGTGCACGTTGAGGCGATACTGGAAGCTTTCCAGCGCAGCCCCAGGAAATCAACTCGTGCATCACGAGAACTGCAGATTCCACACTCAACCATCCATAAAGTGCTTCGCAGGCATCTTAAACTGTATGCATACAAGGTGCAAATTGTGCAAGCATTGCGAGACAGTGACAAACCAAAAAGAGTGAATTTTGCTGTGGATATGTTGAACAGAATAGACGAAGATAACACTTTTTTACAAAGAGTTCTGTTTTCAAATGAAGCGACATTTCATTTATCAGGCTTCGTTAGTCGTCACAACGTCCGGATATGGGGCTCTGAGCTGCCTCATGAAGTGAGGGAACATGAAAGTGACAGCCAAAATGAGAAATAATTTTTTAATATTATTTCCATATATTTAATAAAATATTTGATTTTATAAAAATCTGTGATAGTTGATCGTTATGTGTAATTATATGTGATTATATTAATTTTGAAATTATACAGTTGGTATCTATGCCATTATGGTTTTGTTTTATGTTCCGTTAATAAACATTTATACCGCCAGATTTGTAACAAAGTTTCTACTAAAAATTAATTTTAACAGTAACTATTTTTTATTTAAAAAATTACCATTGTCCTTAAAAAACGTGATTTTTGTGCCACCAGTTATACTTATACATGCATAAAGAGGACCCACCCCTGCTCACTATCGAACTAGGCCCCACAAATAATCAAGCCAGCCCTGCTCACTCCATTGGATTTCCATGAGTGGGGCAAATAAAAAGCATTGTGTATGAAGTCAAAGTGAGCACGAGGGAAGAACTTATTCAGCGAATTTTCAATGCTGCGAGGCGCGTTAATAATGCTGCAGTTCATCGTGTTATTTCATGTTTGCTCAAACTTATTTTGAAGGTTTAAAATGCTACGTTCAGGAAAATAATGATGAAATTGATTCAGATATAAGTAATACTAAAATTTAAATTATAACGTTACACAAAATATCAACACTAGTTTTAAAGAATCTCAGATTAAATGCACACTAATGCAACATCAGATTTTGCTACTGAACAGGAGAACAGCTTCAAGTAAACTGACCTATGGAAATACAGAATTAGTTTCAAATCCCTTTACTGCCTGGCATTGACCCTCATGTATAGGACTATGCATTTCATCACTTTCCCATATGTGCACTTCAGTTGACCCTACCCTTGTTTGGTTAATTTAGAGGCAGAGACCTAAAGTTACACATCTTTGTCTTTACTTCCTGTGGGTATAATTTTGAAACGAGAAAAAAGTCTGCTATGACCGGGAATCAAACCCGGGTCTTCCACTTGCCGGGCGGATATTCTACCTCTGAACTATCGTAGCAGAACACTTTTTCTCGTTTCTGAACATGGATGTTTCCTTGGTTGGGACGGAACTAGCCAAGCTAGTATCAATCTGCCCCAACAGATGTCCTCGAAGAGATCATCGATACTTCCTGTGTGGATATTAATTGCATTCAACCCAAGGAAAATTAATGACCCTTCTCTTCTACAACTTTTTCTCTTTCCTGCAATGCCTTATGCCTTTGGCCTTCAATAACGAAAGCATGATTTTGTAAAGAGAAATTCTGTTTTTTATTAAGTCTGTTCTATACTATTTACAAAGAACCAGGCACCCACCAGGATTCCCTTTTGGTGGCATTCAACCCTTGAGTAAAAATTCGAGAATCACCTGATCTTTTGATACCATTCCATATGTATTTCCCATTTAGAACGCTTCTGAAATCTCTGTGCATTCTGTTTATGGAGTATACTTTTCCATCTTGTTTCATTTTACTGGGCCACAGAGAAAAAAGTTTGAAAACTCCTGCTCTAGAGTCGACAATGCCTACAGGTACCATGGACTATAGAGTACAAGATGACAGTAGAGTTCACCCTACCTCCTACACTGGCACTCATGAATTTGATTTTTTTGCTTACACAACTTCCCCGATGCCAACCCATTGCTACCTCACTGCTTATCATACATCAGTTCTTTTCCGAGACTGTATCAATAATATTTTAATGTATCAGTAGTCTATCATGCCTGTGTCATTATCAAAAGGGCATGACACCGAAAGGGAATTATGGGTACTCATTGTGTACAATAACACCCTAATGGAATATTATTTCTCCATTTAGTTTAAAAGGGAAAGAGTGTTGGCTTTTTTATTTTAATTCAAAATTGAAAGGAAGGAGATGGAGTAAATGAGTTAGGGAATGAGAAAGGGAAGAAGGGAAGGCGATAGAAGAAGGGAGATGGGAAAAGAGGAGAGGTAGGAGGAAGAGGTCTAGGGAAATGCATAAATTAAATATTGTATCTCGTCATCTTTGACTAGAGTTTGCAGGCATCCAACAAAAGCTGGAAATGTCTGGCTTTTCATCCTTACATCCTCTGTCTGTCCAGCATTTCAAGATATAGCGATTTTGTCATGCTCTTCCACTAGGGATGTGCATTAATGACTCCGTTACTCTCCCCTTCCACTTCTTATACTAATAGATATAAAGGACCCTTTATAAGAAGTTGTCAAAGAAGATGCAAGGAGAGAATGAATCTGTCCTTATATGTTAACAATCACTTTCACTCATAATTTTTTAAGTAATATATAAGAGTGCAGTCCTCAGTAGTGAGTGTCAACACTCACAGTCAGAGAACCTCCTTTCTCCTTGTCCCTAGATTTATCCAGCAGGAAGTATCAGAAATTTTTTTGTCTTACCTTCCGAGGAGCACCTACGAGATGCCTCCAGAATTACGGTTAGGCATTTCATAATGATTTTAAAATCCCAGATATCAAAGGGCATTAAGACCACAACTGGTAAACATACAGATGAATTTAATGTTGCATGCTTAAGGCATTGAACTGGAGCTAGTTAGTTGGAATAGTTGATGATTATTGTTGATTATTAAAATATAGTTCAGACTTGATGAAAAACATTTTGAGCCCTGAAGTGATAGAAAATCTTATCAATTCAAAGAAAGTTTGAATTCATCCTTGTTTCGATGTCAGAAGGTATGAAAATGAATTTTACAAGGAAAAAAAATGAAATTAGAATGTTACCCAAGAATTAAAAAATTTTACTTATCATATCTTAAAATTATGGCGCGAGAATAGTGACAATCCATATTCCTCTGAATTAAGTATTCGTCCAGCTTTTTCCTTCCATGTCAGGAATTTTCACTATGGCTATCATGCTTTTTACTTTCCGATAAATGGTAATTCTAAAGTCTTTGATGAGGAATTATGCTAGTAATATACGTATACTAGTTGAATACCCATTCAAAGAATGCAAAGGAAAATATTTTAAGAATTTTGAATTGATTCAAAATCATAATTTATGGTTTATTTTTAATTTAAAATTTCTCAAGTCAACTATCGAACATTTCGTGATAAAAACTGTTACAAACAACATCGGTTTAGCCATCGGTCATAATTTTAAGCATTTTATTTATGTCCCCTATTCTTGACCTTATAACATAATGCTACCATGGACAAAGCTATAAATTTTAATATAAGACAATCATGAGAATTTAATAACAAAAGCTCATGCATTTACTGAGTATTAATTAATGGAGAAAGTTTGTTGAATTTTCAGTTTTTGCGATCAAACTGCATTATTATAATGTAACTGATTATATTTTCATACAAAACCTAGCCTTGAAAATCAAATGCTAACCCCAAAATCATTCAAAATATATTTAAAACACCTCACCAGAGTTAAGCAGTTGTAATATAATCTTTCTTCATCTTAGATTTTTATTTTTTGCCAAGTACCAAATAAAAATTCAGTCCTCAATTCCACAATACACTCAGTTAAAGAGCGATTTGAACAGGTGCAGCAGCTTGATTCTGTTTCTGGTTTTCTCTACAATGTCCAAGGTTTGCAAAATAAGACAGAACAGATAACGGAACAATGCTTGAAGCTAGAATTGGTATTACAGCATGGAAATTCAAAAGATACTGATGTTGCAAAGTTGTGCAGTGAACTGTAGGCTATTTCACTATGTCTTCAAAATGACTTCAACCTCAGAATGTACTGCTGTTTTTTTCTGAATATGAATTGACATGCAGTTTTCCCAACATCTTCATTGCTCTTTGCATTTGCTTGAATCTCCTAGTTTCTGTTATTTGTGAGGAGCGCAACTTCTCAATGCTAAAATTGATAAAGACACTTTCATTATTCTATGCTGAGAGACAGAATTGTTGAACTTACCAGTGTGTTGAGAAAACATGAAATAGCTGGAGAACTTTTTTTCAAAGAATTTTTTGCTGAATTTTCAAAACTAAAAACACTAAAAGCAAAGTTCTAATTTTTACACAAATGTTCATAAGGACTTTCTCTTAATTTTACATATACAATATAATTGTATACAGGTAAATGAAGAGTAAGAAAAAAATTGTTTTTATTGTGATATTGTTCATTTTTTATATCACATAGATATAGGTAAATTTTCATTCTAGACTTCTTATTTTCCTCTAAACTGGTGAAGGAGGGGAGGGGGAGCACCAAGATATGCAGTTTTCCTAGGGTGCCAGTTACCCTTTGGCCAGCCCTGATCACAAAAAAAATATTCCAGACAGAATGACATTTGACTCTTAAAATGCTCAATTCTTACTCCTCATCATGTAATCACTCCAGACAGCAGGTCACTTGATGCCCACCGATCATTTTTCACTGGTTAATGCTCACCGCTTACCACTTACCAGTCTGCCGTAGCCTTTAGCTGCGACTGGCATTATGTACCAGAAATGATTTACTATTTTTGAGAGAATTGAATTCCTTTCCATAAATCCCAAAATTTAATTTGAAATCTGAAAATTTTCCATTTTACAAGCAAGAAGAGCAAATGCTATGATGTATTGCTGTTATTTACCCAAAGTAATTGGATGGCATTTATGTTAGTATGATTAATCTTTGGAATTTTGGACACATAATAAGGAGATATTTTGTTAATTCCATTTTTTCTATCATGTATGAGTGTTAGGTTAGGTTATAAATAAATAAGCAAGAAAATGTGAAATGCTTCTAATTTATGGTCAGTAGTTCACATATATTGTTTCTATTTCTTTTCTTTGCCTAAACAAAGTGAGTTATTCTCTTAACCAGAATTTACATTTGACCAACACCATCCAGGGCCTATGGCTGCCAGGTATATGGGCTTTTACTATGGTGTGGCTGCGCATATTTACTGATTTTGCTTTTAGGAGAAAAATCAGTGAAAATTAAATACCTGGACCATGATACCTAAAATTTCAACCTGAGTAAAAATATACTTTCACTCAAACCATCGTCTAGTTACTTGTTCTGAAATATCTATTTTAATATATGTAGATTAATTTTTCTTTAGTCTGCCATTTGATTTATAAAGGATATAATTCTGATTCATTCAAAATCAATTATCTTAAAATTTTCAGGATCTAGGAGAGATGTTCCTTTCAAATCTGTTCGTGGGTCAAGCGTGCCTCTTAATCCCATCCAAACTGAATCTGGGATATTCCACATAATAGATCACAAACCCAATCTAGAATCAAATTTACCTAATTCACCCTCTTTTATTTCATCATTCATAAACACAGGAAGGCATTCAGCAGTTTCTGAAAATCCTGTTGTGTCACATTATTCTGTTAATTTAAATCGGTCACCTTTATCCCTGAGATCAATTCCAAGTTCTTCAGTCCCTTTCAACCCATATATTTCTCATTCATATACAACTTCTATACCAAAACTAGTACAGTATTTGTTACCACCTAAATATTTGAGGGGTAATCACAAAAGTACTGAAGATACAGTATCTTATAATATGCATAATTCTCGATCAAATAATAGCAAGTTGGAAGAAAGAACATTAACTAGCAACCCGCCGGAATGGGAAGAATATGAGACAGAATATGATCCATGGATATTTCCTAAACTTCATGGCCTCAAGGCTACAAAAGAGACAATAACTGAAAGTTCCTCTCTAACTCTGACTCAGGAATCTACTTATTCTAAAAGAACTTCCCCTTTACTTGCTTTCTCTACTCAAACAACTTCTGTACCAACTTCTATCCCTCCTCCTTTTACATCTCAACCTTTGGAAGCTGTTAGCAATACTCAAAGGTCTTCCCAACATTCTATGGAGAATGGTGCAGTTTCAAATCCTTGTTCTAAAGTAGCTGAGAATTTCAACTTTTTTAACCCATGGGCCAATCCAAGAGTCAGTAACAGCCAGGAGAGGTGCAGCTCCTACCTAACTTCTCGCAACCCAAGGCTCCCTGATGCTACTGCCAGGAAAAAGGAAGGTAGTGGCTAATAAGTGGGCTTTACACAGCATTACACACTTATTTCTTGTGTCTTCCATTCATGTCTGTCATATTCTTTCTCACAGAAAAAGCAGCTTTACAAAGCACAGTTTCTGACACTAGCAAAGATTTTCTTATATGTTGCACAGAGTTGTTATTTCTGACACCTTTGTCATGCATCTGCAAGAAAGAATGACAAGCCTGGTACCTGGATAGTATTATTAATGTCTCCACATTATCACATTTTTAACTGTCATATCTGTTTTCCATCTATTGTTTATTGGTTTTTACCTTGCAACATGCTGTTGTCTTTAATATTTTATAAATTATTATGTATCTTTAAAATATATCAAGATTTATGTGATTGCACTTATATAGATTATTATACATTTCATCACCAAATGTCATCCTAATAACACCATTATTCTATTTCACTTCTGTCTGTCACTACCCACCAAGTTACTCTATCTGCCTGTGATATAAATCACCACATTGATGATGGCATTACTTATCATGTTTCATCTGCACAACCTACCAGGAAGGATCTTTACTTTTGCTTGCATGTTTTATGTACCAAATTTTGTGTTTCTACTAGAGGTTTCTTGTGTCCTCATATTGTCCTCAAATTTCAATGAAAGAGAAGAGATTGGAATTTCTTACAAATATTTCACAAAAATGAACCCCAAGATTGTTATTTCACTAAAGAATTTGCATTTGATTTATCTTTTTAAAATGAACGAGACAATGTGTTGCATATAACTAACAGGATGTTCTCTGAGGTTTATATATAAAATTTTTCTCAAATCAATATATTTAAAATAATTTGTCAGAATGATGAATGAAAATTTTTGTTAGAAGAGGTACAAATGAATTATACTGAATGCCAGGAATTTATCTATGGGCAGAATCAGAAATTTTCATAAAATAAAATGGAGAAGGATGGAAGCTATGGAAATTATCATAGTTTGTTGAACTGTATTTTTCTTTTTGCATGAGATTAATTGTATAATTCTATATAACTGTTTAATATTTTTTCATTTAGGAAATGATTCTTTGCTCATTTTGAGAGGTAATCAATTGCTATGGCTTAATAATTATTAAACTTTACAATAATTACTTATATTAGTAGTAATGAAATTGTTTTATAAGGATAATCAAATTGTTGAAAAGTTTCTGTCATAAAAACCTTTTACAACACCAAAATTGTGGTTTTGTAAAAGTTATATTGTCATGTTTTTTAAGATGGAATACACCAAGTGAAACCCCATACAACCAAGTTTATTTTCTTTCATATTCAGAACGTGAATACCGGTGCTTAGGACAGTGGGAAGAAGATGGTGTAATGTATACATATACTCAGAGACGAGATCTTGGAAGTTATGAATGTTTTGTGGGCTCTATTGTGACCAATAGTGAGATATACATCAAGGAAGCAGGAGAGCACTGCCAAAGAAATGTAAACCCACTTCGATATGGCATGAAACTTACTAAAAAAGGTTAGTAGAATACAGTTTGCATTTATTGACTTAAAATCATTATTTAGCGTGTCTAATATTTTCAAAATTTCTTCGTATAAATGATAAAAGTGATACTTGTAACCCATAATTTGTAAGCAAATATCTTATAGAAAATATCTTGAATTTCAAATAAATTATAAATTAAATAGGGTAGTACCTCAAACTTTGCAGAGGATACGTTCCTAGGAATACTGCAAAGATAGATGATTGAATCTAAGGGCTTATGGGAAAAAGGTGATAGGTTCCAAACTAGATAACAGAACTATATTTGACAGAAATAAATTATATAAAGGTGAATTTACCTGTAATGCTGATGATGATAACAAAAACATCAATGATGACAAAGACGATTAGGAAAATTATGGTAATGGATATTAAGGCTTGTGTTCCTCTAGAGCAGTGGTCTCCAAACATTTTTGATCGCGCACCCCTATGTTAGTAAAAATAAATAGCACATACCCCCTGATATATGTAATATTTATTTATTTATAAATTATATACATGTATACATATTTATATAGAATCATATATAGGTATAGAATCACCGATAGAATTCAATGCAAAAATACACAAAAATATAAATTGAAATAAAAGTAGATAAAGATAAGAAAACAACAATATATTTTTAGTGCAAGCAGTGTTATTGAATATTTTTCATTATTTCTGAATATCTTGGTTTGACATTTTGTGATACAGCGATTTGAAGGCCTGGTTCCAAGTTCTGTTTATTTCGATACTTGGTTTCAATGGTTTCAATGGCTGTCATAGCTGAAAAAGTCTCCTCACACAGGTAGGTATATCCAAATGGAAGGAGTGCATCGTTCGCTGTGCTTACCAAGTCATGGTACTCATTTTTCAATCCTATCCACCAACTGTGTAAAGGTTTTTGTTGAAATTCAGCTCGTAAATTTCCGTCTTCCCTGGTGTCAATCAGCTGTTCTTGGGCAGTGATCGGAAGGTGTTGAATTTTTACGTTTTCGACAAATGGATTCAAAACCCATTGATGTTCTTCATTTGAAAGATTTCCAAACAGGTCAGAAAATTCTGTTTCCAATTTTTGTAAGTGTGCAAGTACAATAGTTTTTATGGGTGACACATTAATATTGTTTTCGGCAACAAAATCATATAATGATAGAAACATTTCCAAACATCCTTTTTCAAAATGTTCTCTCCACAGCACGAGTTTCCTTCGAAAAGCAGTTACTTTCTCACACATTGTTAAAACGTCGCCTTTACCTTGAAGGGACAGATTAAGTGTGTTAACTTTTTCGAAAATGTCTGCTAGGTAGCATACTACTGGCAGCCACTTTTCGTCCCAGAAAAACTCAGCAAATTTGGAACACTTCTTTTTTCTAAGAGAAAAATTCGTAGCTCATCTTTAAGTTCAACAACTCTTTTAAGTACTTTGCCACGAGATAACCAGCAACCCTCTGTGTGGTACAAAAGATTTTCATGGTTACTCCCCACCTCATTACAAAGTATTGTAAACATTCTACTATTTAAAGGTCTTGTTTTTATAAAATTAACCACATTGATCACATCTTGGAGCTCTTTATGTACTTCTGGCTCCAACTTCTTTGCTGCAATAGCATGCCTATGAATGATGCAGTGAATGAATTTCACGTGTGGTGCTATCTCAATAACCTTGCCCTTGAATCCTTTTTTTATTCCAGTCAACGCAACCGCTCCATTACTAGTTATACTCAAAGTTTTTCCATAAATATTGTTTTTATTGAAGAAGTCATTTACTGCTGAGAATATATCTTCTCCAGTACATCTTTCTTTTAGTGGCTCATAAAAAAGTAGTTCTACGTGTATTTCATTATTAAAACAGAATCTAGCAAATACCAAAAGTTGAGACATGTTAGAAACATCTGTACTTTCATCTGACTCAATAGTAAATTTCCTGCACAGCATCATTTGTTCTATTACTTGTTTCTTTAAATCTTCAGCAATGCTTTCTGTACGACTTCCAACGGTGTTTGTTGACAAAGGAATGGATTTTAGTTTGTCGGCATATTATTTTCCATGTATTATTTCAACCATTTTTACTGCCGCAGGAAGAACAAGTGTTTCCACAATGGTGTGTGGCTTTTTGTCTTTCGCTATTAAATAAGAAACCTCAAGAGAAGCTTCTAAACATTTATCATTAAGTTTGGTGAAATTTTGTAAAGTACTTGATTGAGTATTTCATGACTTTAAACATCGATGAAAAAATTGTACAGGTTTTTGAGCATGTTCTGGATGCTTAGCTTTTAAATGTCTTGCTAATCTTGATGGCTTCATACTATCATTAACTAATATCTCAGGACACAACTCACATTTAGGACGTGGTTCATCGTTAACGATAATGGATGTAAATCCAAATTTCAAGTAGTTTTCTTGATAATTTCGAATTTTTGTAGACTATTTCTTATTCAGTATTAGATCGACATCTTTTTCACCTCGTAATGTGGTTGACGAAGAGCTCTTACTAGGAGAAATGTCAGCGTCACTATTTTCTTGTTAGTCGTTTGTGGTAGTAGCATTATCAGTATCATCTTCAATGCGAAGTTTCTTTGAAAGGATTTTTTTTAAGCCACTTGTCCATTTTGTGAGAATAAGTCTAGTGAGAATTAGATTTAATTCATGAATTAACCGTGAACACAAGATTTTTACCTTCGTCTGTTTTATTATCGAAGATTCTTACAATGCTGTTACGCAAGTAATGACAGCCAGTGGACAAATGCGGCTATGGTTGTGGTGCAGCTCAGAGCTAGCTCCAAGCGAAATTCTGCAGTTTAATACGTATAACGCATGATGATTGTCACTTTTTATCAACAACTTCTCGCCAGCGATGCCAACGTAATTTTTGAACATACAGCGGTATGGTGAAGCATGCTTGCTGTACACTTCGAGCATCTGGGATACATATTTACATTATATTAACAATATTGAGAAGCATGGCATTTGTCAAGTGCACAGTGAACATAATATAATTAAAAAGTAAATAGCAGTTGATTGCGGATCGCCTCGTGCACCCCAATGGATCGCCTCATGCCCCCCACTTTGGGGACCACTGCTCTAGAGTAGGGGTTTTTTAATGGGAGAATGCATATCCTTGGCATTTTATAGGGGTATGCAAAAATATTAAATATTATAATTTTTCCATTCATTTTAGCATTTACACATGACTTCTGAATCAGAGGTTGTGATCTTATGATTACAAATAAGGTTATAAAATGTTCGGATATTTTTATTTACAAAGAGAAATTGGGGTAGAAAATTACCTCTTGTATCACAGTAAGTAAATTATTGAGATATCAGTAGATCTCTCTTTACACAAGAAGTCACACAGTCAATAGATTTAAAATTAGTGTAATTTCCATAAAAAATGACAGGTATACATAAATAAATAAATTAAAATTAAGGCACTTCCCATTCCTCCCTTTCTCTCTTTCTTACTCTCATTCTTTTTCCTCTCTCCCTTCTATTCTCTTCCTTCCATTTTCCTCCCTCTCTTCCTTCCATTCTCCTCACTCTCCCTCCCATTCATCCTCTCTTACTCCTTCCTATTCTCCTACCTCTCTCCCTCTCATTCTCTCTCCCTCTTTCCCTCCCATTCTCCTCCCACTCTCTCTCCCAATCTCCCTCTGATTTCCCTCCATCTCTTCCTTGTAATCTCCTCCCTCTCTCCCTCCCATGATCTATATATAAATCACACAAACAAAATTAATATTTATTTATTAACCTTTACTCTAGACAAGCTTTTTATGTCCAAAACTATTTAAAGTTTCTGGAACAATGTTGTGAATTTTATGTATTTTACCTCTCAGTGAATATAAATCGTCTCATTAAAATAAATTTATAAAGTTTATTTTCCTAAATGTAAGTATTTACTTTACTTACTTTAAATACTGTGATATTGATTGAATCAAATAGATCAATTGACTCAGATAAGTTTTGGTTATAAATATATTGCCAATAAATAAGAATTAATTATTGGTTAAATTGTTTACGAATAAAAATAATAATTTTTTTAAACCAAAAAATAAATTTCCATTTTTCAATTTTCTTTAATCATTGCCATTATGTCCTTATCCTTAAGTATAAGCAATCTGGACTCCCCATCCCTAATCATATGTAACCACCATAGCAAAACTGTTTGCAGTACATACTCCCTTAGAGCACATGTTACAGAATAAGCTTATTATAGTTATTATTAGTATAGTTAGATAAAAATTTATCACGCCAAGTTTTCTCATTTACATTTATAAATATCAGTAATTTATTAAATGCAAAAGTTTTGTTCATATCCTTATCATTAACCCTCGAGCGGTTGTGCCCAATTGTAAAACATCAGCGGTCGCACATGGTACAAAGTGCAACATTTGTCATAATATAAGTAAAACATCTCATTATTACTAAATTCGATCAAGGTAATCATAGAGACTTACTATAACTCAACTTCTGTCATTAAACAGTTAGTAGTCATTCAAAATACATATAAAACACTGTAAAACAATGGAATGGTGGATGTTGTCTGAAAAGGAACTTTTCTGAAAAATAATTTTGTTATAATTTTATAATGTAATATATATTTCATACATATTTTTAAAACGAAGTTAAACATTATTGTTATTGATCTTGCTGTTCTAAGCATCTTTTACAAACAGTTTTAATTTCACAGTGGTTTTTGCAAGTTAACTATGTCCGGCTTATCCCGTTTCAGAGGAATATGTGGCTGGAGACATGATAATACAAAGCTAAATCAAAAAAACAACCATATTTAGGAAAAATAATTTAAATGAATACAAAACATTCGTGAAAAAAATACTTACACGACAAGTCGCACGATGTACGGAGTGCAACAATACTATCCTCACACAGTTTCACCTGCTATATTTTTCCTTTCAAAATAGCGGTGATGTTCCTGCCCAAAGTGTGTGCTGGTATTGATACAAAAAGGCATAATTGAAGAGGTTGCATTATAGTTCTCGCTTCTTTCTTTATACGTGCGAAAAAACTGACAATGTTGCACTTTGTGCCACAGGGCGACCGCTCAAGGGTTAAAAAAATATGCTAGGGGGGAGGACTTACACCCCTATCCCTCTTCCCCTTTTTATACAACTTTTACATTAACCTGACCTGTATGTATGTGTACAATGTACAAATACACCACCTTTTTGAACTTTGCATGCTTGCGGTTCGCGAATTTGTACTTCGTGACCAATTTTTTATCATCATTACTTGTGTTTCGCGCATGTTACTTGGCTTTTGCGTCATTCGTTTACAATGCCAACAAACATGAACTCTATCTACTTTTTGTTTCTAAGTTCATTTTAAACTTTAGCAGCCTGGACATTAATATTATATTATATTTAGAATGCTCGTTATTAGCAGCTTTCAAAGTAAACAAACGTGATAACCATCGACTTAATTCTTTTGTAGCTCAGTTTGAACTTCACTGCCAACGATGTCATTTTCAATAATAGTCGAAGTTGCTGGCATCTAGCGGTCAACTTAGAAATTATTGGCTAATGGAAAAGCATCCTGCGCATTTAGTTTTTCAAAATTCTTATGAGGATGACATAGAAAATATTCATTCATCGCGTATGAGGTTGCTGATTTTGAACCAAAATATTTAATGACCCTGAAATACATCGGAAATCTCTGATCGAGTTTTTGTTGATGTTTTTCCATGCAAATATTGGATTTTGTCATATTTCTGGTAAATATTGCCTGTTTGCAAATTTTTATCATCATAGTATATATTTTTCGTTGTTAACTATTGAATTTCCTTATTGTTATCTAGTTTTAAGCAGTTCTGTACATCCTATATAATAAATGGGATAAGTGAGCACATTTATATCTTATGAAGTAAATAAGAAGAAAAGCAAGAAAATAATGGCTCCCAAAAGAAAAAAAAATAGTGCAAGTGATTGATTGATTGATTGATATGGTCTTTATTTGGGGCGAAATTAAGACTAAGAAGTCCCATCTTCCACCTAACCCCCCGTCATGAAACATATATAATAATACATAGCACTTTATGTAAATACAAGTAACAATAAAAATACAAGAATTGGAAAAGAAGAGATGTAATTTTGTGGGAAAAAATAAGGACTGCTGCAATAATGAAATCCATGCAAAAAACCCACAGTAGGGCAACACCCACACAAGAAGGGGGGTGTGAAAACCTGCGAAATCTACTAAGATTCACTAAAGACATTAATAACTGAATATTTAGAACAAAGATGAATACATGAAAAACTTAAAGCTATGCATCAGGAAAAATTTGGCACAATACGAATACATCATTGATGGAATGAACATATGAAAATGACAAAATGAATAGATATTAACATTGTTATGACTAAACAAGATAGAGGAGAAAAAAACAAATTAATAAAATAATATAACAACTAAATTAATAACATAAAATAACAAAGTATAAATCAATCACAATAAGTATTGTTTTGTCAAAATCAAGATTAAGAAACTTTGAAGCATTTAGTATGTTTAACTGTTCCTTTGAAAGGATAAGAGAGATTGATAGCTGTGCCGTTTGAATGATGAGAGTGAGTGCAAATTTTTATTGTTCGGGGAAACCAGAATGAAAGGGATCTAACAATTGATTTTCGTTAAGAAAGAGCGTGATTTGTTCATGTACTAATTTTTCTAGGGCTTTTGATAAGGTAGGCAAAAAGCTAATTGGGCGAAAATCGTTGATTTCAGTCGATTTCGATTTCTTTGGTAATGGCCTTATGAAAGCGCGTTTCCATTGCACTGGAAATTTTTCTTGAGATAGGGAGCAGTTAAATATATTAGTTATTATTGGTAGAATAATATGAATCAATTTCTTGATGAAGACAGTAGGTGTGCCATCTGACCCTTGAGCTTTAGATTTAATTTTTTGAAAAGCATGGAGCACTTGGAACTTGAACGGGTTAAAATCTTTGTTTGATTTTTCCGCTGCGACAGTAATCGAATTAATAACTTCCCTTTTTATTTTGTCATTAATGACATTCGGGGGTGTAGAGAATTTAGAATTCAACGAGTCTAAAGATATGTATGGAGGCAATTTAAAGTCATTTTGTTTGCCAATACCAATCGACCTAAGTTTTTTCCAAATAGTCGAAGGTGATTCGTTTGACTAGCTATTGAGTGAATGAATCTAATTTTTGCATTTCTGATTAGTTGTTTTGTTTTGTTTCTAGTGCGCTTATATTTGTCGAAAATATTATCGTCTTTAGTTCTTTTGAACACACGAAAAACCGAATCGCGATGCGCCATCATTTTTTTAATATCGTCATTAAGCCAGGGCGAGCGAGGTTTGGAAATGCGAATGTTTTTTTCAGGTGCGAAGTGGTCAAGCAATTGCATTAATAAAGTGTTTAAGGCTTCAACTTTTTTGTCAATATCTTCGATAAATTCAACGGTATACCAGGGAAGAGTAGAAGCTTCGTTCATGAATTTAAAGTCATCTATCCCTTTTACGTCTCGGTGACGCATATAAGTTTGTTTGAATTTCGGCGAATTTAGTGAGTAAGCTAAGAAGATTAGATCATGAGAAGAAATTCCTGGGACTGGTAATTGACCATGAGTTACTATTTTTTCAAGGTTAGTCGTAACGGCTAAGTTGATCCAGATTGAGGCTGTTTGAGTGTTATTAATCGGGTTCAGCGGAACGATGTTGAGGCCATGCGAATTAAAAGAATGTTTTAAATAATCGGTATCATGAGTAATAGCTGTAAAATTGGCATTAAAATCACCGGTGATTATAATGTGTTCGTAATTGGTATCAAAATTGGAAAATATGTCGTCTAAGTCTGATAGATAGGCTATTTTGGGAGGTCGATAAATTATTCCCAGCAAAAGTTTTTTGGCATTGACTAAAATTTCTAAAAAGAGGAATTCAGGCCTTCTTGCATATTGAGGTTCACTTGCAGCTATCACTTTACATTTCAAATCATTTCGTACGTAAATACCCCCACCACCACCACCTTTCCCTAAGCGATCGTTGCGATAAAAACAGTAACCAGGTATGTCTATAGTAGAAGAGGAGATGGAAGGTTTAAGCCAAGTTTCGGCCAGGGATATTACATGCACGTCATTAGAAGGAAGTATAGCTCGTAACTCGTCTAAATGCGCAGTGAGGCTTTGCACTTAAAGCGAAAAGAAAAGAATAAAAAAATAAAATAAAGATAATTTAAACTCTATTAAGGGATACACCACACTTGGATCACTTTCACCAACACTAACACCGGGGATAAGAAGGAATGAACTAATAGCGAAAAGAAAAACAAGAGGAGGGTAGGAGAGGGAACACTTTCTGCTTCGACTTCACACTTCAAACTGTAGTAGTAAACTGTAGTAGCTACTGTCCGCTCACTATGATGTAGGAGGGTTGCACAACAATTGCCTTATGACTTCACTCGCTAAAAATTGGGATCACAAAAAGGGGATGCACGCTACTTATTCGCGCACTGATGATAATAGGGGTGATATTTGTGCTAAAATAATGCACTTACTATAAAAAGGTGAAGAAAGAGGAACACAATCACAACACTTAATGCTTTAAATGAATCTTCGCCACCACAGTAGTCTTCGTCTGGACTCCGGAAACCGCCTGTAGTCCGCTTAGTCCACTAGTCCGTTGCGATGCTAATGGCGTCCGTCCCTCGGAGTGGATTCTTGTGGTGTCCAAGTTCGTCTACATCTCTGAAAATGGAGTTGAACCGCCTGGAGCCATTCTGGAGGACGACAATTTTCCCATCTTGGGTCCACACACCTCTGGGGCCTACTAATGCCTTTACTTCCTGCAAGACCTTCTTTCTCGTTGAAGTTAGCAAGAAACTTCGTACCTTTTAGGAGACGTTTGCTCCTCTAAACCTTGTCTCTGTCTTGGTAAGAGAGGAATCTCACTATCATGACCCTAGGATGTGGACTGGGATTTTTTATGGGCCCGATTCTGTGCGCTCTGCCTAGTTGGTGAATTCCAACGTTCACTTTCAGATTCTCACTGAAGAACGTCGTGGCGAGTGTTAAGCAGTCCTCTCGTTCCTGCTCTTGGATGCCATGTAATAGGAGACAGGTACGTCTCGAGTATTTCTCCAGAGCGTCCTGCCTCTCGTCCAAATCAACACATTTGCGCTCTATCTCACTCAGGCGCTCGGAGAATCGGCGGAAATCTTTGAAAACTTTTGTCCTGAAGGTCGAAAATTTTTCCTCCAGAGATGAGAGGTTCTCTTTTCTTTTTGGCGTTTCTTCTTTTTGAATTTGCCCTAGTTCCTGTTGGAAAGAGGACATAGTCTTCATCACCGTCTCCATCATAGCACGAAGATCGGTGCTATCGACGTCGAGGTCCTTCTTCGTACTCTTCGGCGGCATTGTCACAGGTAGTCAGGTGGTCACGAATAATGGGGAAAGTGAAAGGGACGGAGCTACCTGATGGCACGTCAGGCTCCCACGAACATAAGATTGCCAGGAATCAAAGAAGAAAAAAGTTCTGTCATATGAACAAAAACTTGATATAATCGAACGATCGGAAGCTGAGGAAGGCAAGACATTTATCGAACGTGTTTTAGGCCTAAGTGAATCTACAGTTAGGAGTGTTGTGTCAATTAAAGATGACATAAAAAACTTGCCAAATCAGAGGTTTTAGTTAGTTCTGTAAGTAAGGGTACTGTAGTTAACAAAAATGAATGTATGATTCATATGGAGAGATTGCTTGCAGCTTGAATTAGTGAAAAAAATCAGGGCAGAGATAAAATAGGCATCGACTTGAACATGATTAAAGAAAAAGCATTGCATATTTATGACAAGCTTAAGGATAAACATTCCATGCCTAGTACATCCCAGGAAAATAATCCTAAAAATGAAAAGACTTTTATTGCTAGTAGAGGATGGTTCACAAATTTCATGGCTAGGTATAGCATGCATTTCATTAAGAGGAAAGGAGAGGAGGCCTTAGCAGATACTGAGAGTGCTGCAAATTTCCCTGAGCTCTGAGGCAATTATTGAAGAGAGAGGCTACAGTTCTCAGCAAGTTTACAATATAGACGAAACACGTCTCTTCTGGAAGAAGATGCCTGATAAGACATATTTCAAGAGATGAAAAAGCTCTTCCAGGACTGAAACTCTCGAAAGACAGATTCACCCTCTTGCTAGGTGCAAATGTAACTGGTGACCATAAGTTAAAACCTTGAATTGTGTATCACTCTGAAAATCCCAGAGCCCTTAAGGGATATATGAAAAGATGCCTTCCTGTCATTTGGAAGTCCGATAGCAAGGCATGGGTTACATTCAAGTTGTATTGTTGCCAAAAAATACAATGGCCCTCTTGCAGCCGATGGATCAAGGGGTAATTTCCATGTTGAAAGCTTAATACATATGGCATACAGGCGCTCAGGACTACAGATGGAGAGAACAAACCTACCCTAAAAGATTTTTAGAAAGGTTACAGCATAAAAAATGCAATTGACAACATTGCTGAGAGTTTGAAGGAGGTTGCACAGTCAAATCTTAGTGGTGCTTGAAAGAAGTTATGCCCTCTTTTATTTCCTGGCTTTCAAGGTTTCGAGTGAAACATTGCAGATCAGATGCAAGAAGTGGTTGAAACTGTTGTACGAACATTAAGACTATTAGGACTTGACGAAATGGAAACAAGGGATGTCCATCAGCTGTTAGCATCTCATTCAGAGGAACTAACTGTGGAGGAGCTAATGGGGCAAGATAAGCAAAGGGTTAAAGAGCTGGAAACACCGGAGATGCAAGAGGATGAAAAACATCTGACAGCAAAAATTCTGGCGAAGTCTTTCAAACTGACTGAAGATAGTATGACATTATGGGATGAGCACGACCCAGACAGAGAAAGAAGCAGATCTTTACTCAGGAGAGTTAGAACACAATTCGAAGTTTATTCCAAGTTGTATGCAAAAAAAATACAAGGCAAAGAAGTAACCAAAATTGGATTCATTCTTTAAGAAGCCATCTTCCAATAAGTCTTAGAGTTCTGAGAAGAACATTGACTAAATCAATGACATGATGTAACTTCAGTTTAAAATTTAATCATCATTTTGGAATGTAAAGATTTCATTTGCTATTATCTTTGTATTTTGAATGTATTTTAAGAAACTGTTTTGTTTTCATTTTTTATTACGAATTTTTTTATGTAAATCTAAGAATTGCTATCATCTTGTAACGTAAGATTTTCTTCTGCTTATTTTGAATGTGATTTCTAAAATAAATGTTATAACTTTCTTACGCTGGGTTTTGATTTTCTGTTATGCATTTCTAACGTAATTAGTAAAATAAATGTAACCACTCTTTAATGCAAGTATTTTTTTTGCAGCTTTTGTTGTAGAATCCAGGAAAACATTCGTGCATGACATACTCAACATTCCATTTCAGTACAGGTATCCCTCGTCATATGCGATCTCACTTTACGTGTTTTTGCCATAACACGATTTCAACAAATCAAAATAAAAACCATACAGTTTAATTGCTCGACCGGTGAAATTGGAGCAATTAGTAAAGTAATTTTATATGCATACATTGTACATATAAGGTGGTCAATTGTGGGGAACGCATCCATATTTTGCCATTTATAATTATCAGTTCACTTTATGCGGTGATTTCTCGGAACCAATTAATTGCGTAACATGAGGGATACCTGTAGCTCAATTTAAATTAAAACATTTCCTTAGAATTAACGAAAGAAGATCAAAAATCACATGCAAAATTGTGTTGGAGGTAAACTGCACAAGTGTGGAAAGTAGTTTAATCGCTTTGTAATGCTGGGTTTACATTTTACGTGTTTTAAAGGTAATTAAAAGTTTTTTTTTTCACTTTATGATACTAGGTTTTCATTTGCTATTATGCGTTTTAAAGGTACCTAATTAAATGTATTTTATTCACTTTATGATGCTAGGTTTTCATTTGCAGTTACATTTTCTTTTATTTTCTGTTAAACTGCATTATTTATGATAAAAAAGTAAATTTTTTTGGTTGGCTTGGAACCGCTCTCTCGTAATAACATGGCATCTTATGGGAAAATAGGACTTGCACTTCGCAAATTTGCATTTCAGATCAGTTTTCCAGAACCAATTATTTGCAAAGTTCAAAAAGGTGGTGTAACTAAATTGTTTTGGGTACTTACAGTTGAGTTAGGAGTATGAAATTTTGAGTGCATGAAGGTTGTGGAATACTCAAATGTAAACATTTGTAAAACCCAGAATAGTGATCTGGGTTCATCTTGATAGAAGTTTTTCTATTCCCCATATGAATGCATGGGAAATGTGAAATAATTACTTGCAAGCTTTTCTTCTATCACAATTTATAATATGGTAGATTCAAGAGAGGATAACTGAATTTGGACAGAATTATTTGTAAAAGAATGAATTTTTATATTCTATCCATCAAATTATGAATCTAATTTGAAAAAGCTAAGAGCTTGTGGAAATAGCTGTTTTTTATGCTTCTCAAAGTCACTTCCATTGTTGAATTCCATTTTTCTTATCAACTGCATGTATGTAAGCTATTATTAGAATGCATAAATATGAGCTTAATTTAAATATTTTTAGCACATAAACATGAACAAAATTAAAATAATAATAAAATACAAAGTAGTAATTTTTAGCTAAACTTGCTCTAGCTCTAACTTTCTTCTCTTTCCTTGTTACTTTCTCCATATACGTAGTATAGGGGAAAGTGTTGTATTTATGAAAAAAATCGACTTAGAGATTTCAATGGAAATACACGTTTTGAGGTCCCCTGAACATGTTTTGACCATTTTCTTGATGATGTCTGTGTATGTGATAGCTTTTTTGTGGGTGCTCTAACTCAAAAACTATTAATCAGGTCACTGCGAAATTTTATATTTAACGTTTTTATAAAAGTCAGAAGAACTGATTAGTTTTTGGTAAAAATCGGTCAACCGGAAGTGAGTGTTTACCCTTGTCACATCCGTTATTTTGAGATATTTGCTTTAATATTTGATAAATGTAAAAAAATGTACTAGAATAAAAGTTGTAGGAAATTTAATTTTCTACAGCATTTGTTTGAAACATTTTCCCATATAATGCATTGTTTAAGAGATATATTTTTAGCTGCCAACACCACGCCACCTACTGATGACTATTGTTAACAATTGACTCTTAGTTACGTCTTAGTAATGCTACTTTTTCTTTTCTTAAATGTTGGAGCTTTAATATCAGAAGGCTATGGTTTGAGTTTATTTCTGTTCTTTGTAGTCTAAAATTTTCTCGCTGTTTCTTAAAATATTTATTATTATGTAATCTATTTGGAATTTTTAGAAATATTGCAGATATGGAGAAAGTCATGTGGTGGCCACATCAGATTTTGTTTTAATTTATTCAGTTTTATTATCAGCTATTGCCATAATTCATACTTTCTTTGCTTTTCATCATTATTTGCAAACAAGTTCAGTTAAATACCATGACAATTTCCTGCTTGGTGAACATTAATTACTAAATTCCTTGAGCTGAATTGCGAAGAATTTAAGGGTTTTTGAAAGCTCGATGATTATAAACCATAGACAAGTACAGAAGGCCTGATAGGTGAAGAGAAAGTAACATGCAGAACGATGTGAACCATTGAATTATATAACACAAAATATAACCATTCTGCATCTCTTGAACTGATTTTGATACTGCATTTAAATTTTCTTGGATAGAAGTACTAACCCATTTCCACACTTGGTTTCAAATCATGAATTTGTTATCGCCCACATTAAACTACTTACATTCATACTTGCAAATAAAGAAAAGAAGGCTTATACTTGAAGCAAGTGATGGAAACTCAATGCATATAATTTTGTGAAATCAGCAACAATGCAGGTTGCTCTTGGCAAAAAAAGACTTTCTTGCAAAAACCTTAAATTTTTGTCTTCAAATCAATTTTGCATATCTGTTCAAATTGTATTATGGTAAGTTAATGAATGTTCATTCTTTTGTGTGTTCTTTGGTTCAAGTCCCAAAATTATATGACCATTTTAAGAAATTTTAAATTGAAAACAAAAAATGCCCAAAATTCATTTACATGTTAATGAAATGTAGAATGTAAACAATCATGGTGTTGAACCCATGTACTTTTGGCAGCCTCCCCTCCTAAAACTTAGAAATCACGCCGGGTATTCAGACTGAAGATGCACCCCCATAACTGTTTGCACCCTTAAATACTGCCTATCTCTACCTTAAGGAAAATCTGCTATACTTTTCACAATATATCCAAAGAGGAATTTCATCATAAAAGGTTGAAAATACCTGCTCCTCCAGCTCATTAGGGGATCTCATGTAAGTGTGGTGGCTTGGTGTCTGAGCATTGAGAGTCTAGCTTGTGCATGAGCATCATGATTGGCAACTGTTGATCATTTCCCTGAATGCTCCTATAAATTTCCCCATATGTAATCATGACAGCCTCAATCTCTCTCTTCACCCTTTTGCTCTGCTCCATAATGGGGTCCACTTCAGAGGTTCTGCTCATGAATAAAATTTCCAGCCTGGGGATCTCTGCCAGCATCTGCAAATTTATCTGCAGATTTTTTACCTCCCCCATTTCCTCATTCTTACTTGATTTTATGAGTTCCTCCTCTGTCAGACCCTTGTTGGGACACTTGATTGTCTCTATCTCCATTGCCTCCATGTCCTCAAATTCCTCACCTCTAATGGAATTACCTCTATTGTCTTAGACAAATTGTCCTGTAATCCTCACATTTTTTGCATTATTTTTCTTGTGTAAAGGGATCAATATTGTTGTAAAAAAATCTTCCAACCATTTTCCTGAATTATATATATCATTACAAAGCTGAAGCAATTCTCCCAGAGGTTCCCAGTGCTTCTAGATAGCCTTGCGCTTGCCTATTTTTAAGCTCTCATAGCAAATTCCATTTCAATTATTTCATAACATTCCTCATTATTATTAGTTTATTCCACCTCCCTTCCCATTTACTTCAGATGTGGTCTTTGTTTCAAATCATATAATTCTTCAATATACTCTTGCCATTTCTTCAAAATAACTTTTCTGTCTGTCAACTTTCTTCCGTTACTCCCTTCAATTTGTTGTATTCCTTGCTTCTGTTTCTCCTCCCAGTTTAACGTCCTCATTCTCTAATGCACAAGATCATATCTCCCTAAGCTATCTAACTGTTCTATCTCCTTACATTGTTCTTCTAACCATTTTTCACGTTTTGTCTGTTATTCTCCTAAGCTCATTATTTAATTTCTTATATTTTATTCTCCCTTCTTCGTTATTTACATTTTTCCACTTCCTTCTTTCATCCATTTTATTAATCATTTCCTAAGTTATCCATGGTTTCTTTGCTCTTTCCCTTTTCATATCCAATAGTTTCAGTCACTGTCTCCTTAATGCAGGATTTAATTCTTTCCCATATTACGTTAGTATCTACTGGTTCTTCCAAATTTAATTCATTCATTCTTGTCTAAAGCATTTGTGAACTCTCCTTTTTCCATTTCCTTTAGCTTATTTAGATTCCATTTCTTCATCATCGCTGGTTTTTTTTGACTTTTTTCAATGTCGCTGATATTTTTGCCATAACAATATTGTGGTCTGAGTTGATGTCAGCCCCGGTGTGTGCATACAAATTCTTTACAAAGTTTATGACTCTCTCTTTAATTAAGATATAATCCAGTTGTAATCTTTCCCCATTCAATCTTGACATCCATGCGTATATTCTTCTTTTATGATTTTTAAACCATGTATTGTCAGTTATATTATTTTCCTTACAGAAATTCACTAATATTTTCCCTCTTTCATTTTTTGCCCAGACCAAATTTTCCATCTCCAACCACTGCATTCCAGTCTCCCATTATGATTATACAAGCACATTTTTCTTCTCTGTCCATTATCTCCTCAATATTACTATACATTTCTTCAACCTCGTCTTCTTTATGATTTTTTGTTGGCATATATACCTGTATAATCACCAGATAATTTGGTGCTGTCTCAAGTCTTATCATCCACATATTGTTCTTTACAAACTGTATTCTTTCCATGACTTTTCTACACCATTCATTCCCTTTTTTCCTCCAGAGTAATACATTTTCACATCTCCATTATTTATCTCTCCAATCCCTGGCCATCTAACTTCGCGTATTCCAACAATGTCCAATTCCTTCCTTTCTATTTCCCTTTTCAGGTTTTTCCACTTTCCATCCCTCTTGATTGTTAAAACATTCCATGTTCCAATTCTAATTTTTCTTTTAGTTTCTCTTTTCCTCATTGTCTTCCTCAGGATAGTCTCCACCCTGAGATTTGATTTTACCTCTGGAATCTTTTATCCCATGAGAGTCCATTGAGTATTTCATTTGGTATAACTGTTCAAGTTGTTTAAAAATAAGTTAACAAAGAAATAGTAAATAAACAAATACTCCTTCACTCTAAAAAGGAAAAGAATACATTCAAGTTGCTTGTAACACTGTCGCAGAACCGAAGTCAAAATGAAACACACGCATGCAGCAACAGCTCTGTTGAAAGGCACTCACACAGTATACTCTAGTCAAAACTGAAACTAGACACTGATGCTTAAACAGCTAAGCTGTCATCTTCTAGTGTGGGAGGGGGAAAGGTATACAGTATATACAAGGAGTAACCATTGGGTTAGGGGTTGGGGAAAGTGAAAAGAAGGGATATGGATAACTGAGTAACTGTAAACTTATACACACCAACGCATATATTTATATGGATTCTCACCACTATATCTCACATAATTCTAAAGTAAAGAAAAGCTGTATATTTTCACTTAAGTGAAAATATACAGCATTTCTTTACTTTAGAATATGAACAGATTCCACAAAATAATGCATGTGATAGTTAACTTGATGTCTCACATAAATTGGCTCATTTCCACTCTATGATTCACAGACTCTTAACCCTTAATTAATATGACCCCAAGCAATGTGTTTTTGTCAATATCAAAAGAAATTTACTTCTTATCTAGACCAAACTTGCAATACCTTCCCAGTTAACCTTCTTCGCAGTGTTATCGCATTTTTGTTATTTTGGGATTAGTTGATTGTGATATTTAAAATTTTTTATTGTATGTTTTATATATTTATATTAAACTCAGCATAGGTGAATTAGAATGGTGAGAGACCTTCATATCCTCATCTTTTGCACTTCACTTGAGAAAAGGTTGCATGTGAATTCCTCTTCCCCTACATCCCTTCCCCTCAACTTCCATACTCCCAGCTCTGTTGAAGTCAACTTTATGGCAACTGTAATTCATTTATTTATGATTAAAAAGTTTCTATTAAACTTTTGAAAGCTTTGATAATTTTGTGGCATATAGACAATTAGAGCTTTAATTTAAGACCACTCCCAATGAAATCAATCTGACCAGTCCCTAGATATAAGAGCAGCATCTATGTAATCATGCATCTTTTTATTACATAGATATCACAAATATTTTGCTTCAGGTTCATGCCAAAGTCTCCAGGACAATAAAGGTCCAAGTAAATATTCTACAACTCGACCTTATCCTGCTAGTTCATGGTATTCAAGTAAGAAACCTCCAGAACCTACTAAGCCATGGAAACCAATTACAGGTATGATGGATTATTTTTCATGCACGTATTTGTCCACAACAGTAAAAAATGACTTGTAATATAACCTCCATCCACTTTTATAAATATTAAATTTAAGAACAGATTTTCATTACCTTTTATAATATATATAATGATATGTTTGCTAATTATTTTCAGGATCACCAAAAGGACAAGCAGGAATTCAAAATGCTGTACAGAAAAATATTATCAATAATTACTGTTTTCTATGTATTTTGATTTTCACCTTAATTATTTAAGAATGATTTTATCATCCAGTTGTGATTATAACCAACAGTATTTTTATGTTACTCTTTGTGATACCTGGATTTACAGGAAATACGTAATTTATCATCTTTGGCTATTGTACTATCAGATGTTGGGATGTGCATGTTTTGAGTATTTATACACAAATATCGATTGATGAACAGCTAATTCAGATGAGGCACATTATATTTAAAGAGAGGGGTGGTATGGCCTCTGTTTCCAGTATTCTAAGATGTTGTGTAAACTAAATTATAAAACGGGTTAAATAATTATGAATACATTCCTGAACCTACTCCTAAATGTGGATTTTGTACAATTCTCTCCCTAATTATTTGGAGGCATTTTAGGAAAGTAGTTTGTGTATATTGTTGTTCCTTTATTCCCTACCCTGCATATGGTTGGTCATTTTAATGCCATTATTTCACAGACTTTATTTATCTTTCTTTATATTGCACATTGAACAATATCAGCATGCAAACAATCTATGCATTGTATAACAGGATGAATCATACAACACGATTTGATCCCTTATCACTTTTAATTCACCATTGTGGCAGTATTTTTAATTTAACCATGGCATTGATAAGCTTTATCTATTACTTTAATTTGCCAAGAAGAAACTACTGGTATATATTTTCAATCTAGATGTTAGCAATTATGATATTTCCTAAGGAGGAAATTGCTTTGGTGTAATATATATTTGAATTTTGACCTGAACCTTTGTATCAGTTGGTTAATTGCATGCATGATTAGGCTATTAGGATGAGGTTAACTTGTGTAAGTGTTACTCAATGCCATTTTCTATTGCAAAAGTTCCTCCAGAAAATTGATTTCTTAGCACTTTTTTGTCATGTTAAATTAGCCATTTTATTTGTGAAATAGTTCTATGTAGCTTGTAAATTAAATTTTTTTATTTGCCAAGCTCTTTTCATAGGCTAAGTTATGAGTTACATAATGAATTTTTAATATTTTATTTTGCATCTTAATTTTTCAGTCCTATATTTTAAGTTTATAATAAAATATGTTCTCAAAAAATATATTTACTTTTATATGAATATTACCTTTGACCCTTATGTTGGTCTTGTGCCTGGTCCTTATGTAAATTTTTAAATGTCTATAAATTGCATTGATAGAAATTACGCCACTTAAAGATATTTTCTAAATAAAGTGTTTAACTATGCGCAACTGCTTAACTAAGCGCAAGTGTTTGCTGGGTGCAGCTACACATTTATAAAGAATGAGAAAGGACTAAATATAATAAACTCATTGGGTTGTGAACACCACAATTTATTAATACTTTCCTCTTAACTTCTTAAGTTGAAATTAAAAAATATTTTTAAGTTATTCAACATGTTTTTATATACTGATGACATCACAGTTTTGGCGGGGTGGGTTTCTTCTGGATTTTGTTAACATTTCTTATTCTGTAACTTAAGAAAATGTAGAAATTTTATTAGAACTAAATTATTTATTTTCAAAAATTTTCAAATTTAAGAATACAGTTATACAATATCACAATTATATTAAATATTATCATAATTGCATTGCATAAGTCATAATTACATTACATTGTATCATGAAGTCCTAACAGTGCCAAGGCAAAAAGATAAAGCCACGTATTGGCAGAAAATAAAACCCATAATATCAGCAGAATGGAAAACAAATTCATGAATGCATTTGCAATCGAGAAGAAGGCACTAAAAACATGAGAACACACTAGGTGTGTTGCCAACATTATGGTGAAGTTTGTGACAAATGCACTCAGCATATCAGTAATGCTCAGAAGGGTAATACTTAAAAGAATAATTATTTTTGTGACGTCACATTTTTCAAAACCCCCCTACTCCCTATCATCACACAAGTCAGACCCCCTCAGTGCATGATGTCATGTATGGACGGTCCCTAATGTTCTTAAATTTAATTCAGTAATTAACGTTTCACATATTTCCTGCAATTCATTTACTATCAATTTTTCTTTGCCAATAACTACTTCATTTTCATCAAAAAAGTTTTTTGTTTTATGCACAACTTTCATCCGAGTATGTCTTATCTTCGAATGGTGGTTTGACTTCTTCTTCTATTAATTAACAAGTAGTTCTGGAAAGAACTAATCTGCCTACTTTCCTTTCAATACAATTATAATATATAAATACCACCTTCAAAATTAACAAATTTTCATGTTAGTAGCAGCAGTAATTTTTATTTTTAGGTGCATTGACAGCTAAGGTCATTTTGCACAATTGAATATTCAATTCAGAAAAATCCTTAGACAATCATGACATCCATGCCCTAGGTGGGAATCGAGCCTGTGACCTTTGGGTTAGCAGGCAGGCATTCTACCAATCATGCTAACCCGGCCAGCACAACTTTGTTGTTATGCACCATGAAATATGAAGGGTACAGTAGAAAAGTATTTGCAGGGTCCTCGTCTATAAGAACAGGGTGCATTGTGCCTAAGTGGATGACAGCAATGAAGGAGGATAACCTATATGATATGCTTTGGTATCTCTTATAACACTTGGTATTATGGTACCATTTCCATTTCTTGGTTATGGCTATTAAATGTTTTGATTTTGATTATAATAATGATAATTTGTAATGGTTTTGTGTTGTCACTGAATTACATAACTGTTTTGAGAATTTCATTGCAGTAAATACAACAATATGTAGTATTAATATTTTTCACCACGATTCTAATAGGTATAAATCGACCTAAGGGGTGATTGTAACCTCAATAACTATGAATCAAAACACAGTAAGAATGTGCACTTGGCTATGCTCCAGCCGAGTTCGGCAATAATCATCACCATAGCAACAGATCGAAAAAATGGCTTTCAAAATGCCAAAATGAAAGTTTATGAGAGAAATTCAAACAAATACGATTGAAAATCAAAATTGTGTGATAAGAATAAGAATCTTCAATTTTTTCCCCTTAGAACAGTACAGATCCCACATAAATATCATAATTCTAAAATACAGTAAAACCTCGTATTAACGTAACGGAATATACGTTTTCCCGCTATTTACACTATTTTTTTTAGCTCCTGTCAATTTTCCTATGATTCCAATGTAAGTAAAACCCTGTATTTACAATATTTAATTTTAAATTTTCCCCCTATTCGCGCCATTTAACGTTAGAATTTCAGATTTTTAAAAAGAATTTAGCGTGCGATTCCAACAGTTTTTAACATTTTCTGGGTTAGCTTTGGCAAAAAATCAGAACTCTTTTGGACGAAGATTTTGAAAACGGCGACAGAATAGGAACAACGCCCCTAGGGGCAGAAATATGAATTCTTTTTTTTTTTAACAGCACTCCACAGCACTCGCTTTAGCAGTTGCTACTCACAATCAGGAACGGCGTACTTAGAGAAGGAAATATATATTGACTCTTTTGAGCGAAAACTTCAAAACCTCATACGTAAATCACACTAGCAGAGCATAAACAGCGCACCTAGATACGGAAATACTATTTACGCTATATACTCTTTGAACCAAGTATGAATGCTGTTGAAAAGATGTTTAAGTTTGGCGATATGATGTTTTTACCCTTTCCTTTCAAATTCTGCCCCTTGGCTCCCACAGTTTGTAATTAAATTTAAGTTAATTTGTAATTTGTTGTAATTTAAATTACCGCATTGTCCCGAATATAGCGGTGTTTGTTTGTCCAGAAAATGAAATTTCGCGTAATAGTAATTTTAAAAGATCGTAAAATCGTGTTTCGAAAAATCACCGTATATACTGCAAGTCTGTTAAGTGATACAAGATTCTTGTTACATTGTAAACACATCAGGTGTACATATTACAATGTACTTGAAAAGCATCAGGCGAAAATAGATCGAGTTCAGCCGGCGGCTGAACTCCTCATTAGTCATTGAATTGAAGCTATCAGTGCGTCAGCGTATACTTTGCACCTACCGAGTTTTTACCCATCCGTTATTTTAAAAATGGTTGACAAAAAGGATGTTGATCATGTTGAGAAAAAAAGTTCTTCCAAATCCCAGGTTAACAAAGGAATCTGATTAAGTTATAACATGAATTTTAAAATAGTCGTAGCTCAAGAGGTGGAAATAATGAACATTATTCAAGCTTCAAAAAAGTATGATGTTCCTGAAGTAAATATACCTATGATGTCTATGTACCATTTTCCAGACAAATATAATATGGAGAATGTAATGGAAACCCAAGCATACTATACATTCTAGCATTTTAATCCGGCATACTATATTTTAATATTACTACTAATAAAAACTGTGCTGGTTAAGTAAATGAATACATAGATATACTCTATAAACTTAGCTCTTTTAACACTGATTTTATTGTTAGTCGTACTGTAACAAATGAGCAAGTTTAAAGTAAAATCAGTTTAGCTATTTTTCATTTTCCCACAATTTACACTTTTTTCCAGGTCCCTAGAAAAGTGTAAATAAGGGGTTTTACTGTATTTTAAAATGTAAAAGAAAAACTCTCTGCACAGTGTATTTTAGATTCACCATATAAATCAAATGGGGAAAGAACTCACCTGGAATCAAACTCAGAACCTGTAAATTTGGAATATAAATTATGGCCCGGAGGTAGTCTCTGAGAGCACTAGTCTCACACCAAGTTTCATGGAAATTAGTCCATTCATGAAGAAGATGTTAGTGGAGGACACACATGAACAGCAAGGCAATCTCAAAAGACTGTTTCATATTTTGGAAAGTAGGCTGAAAACTATTTCTTGTTTCTTGTACAAAAATAGTAAGTGATAATAACGATGCTTCTCCTTTTAAAATGTTAGATTTTGGATCCAGAAAACTTTTACCTGCAGCATTAATGCATTGCAGTAGCTTATTTCAAGACATTGTGATAAAATATTAACATATTTTCAAAAAACTTGATTAACCCTTCAGCTTCACATTTGGCAAAATTCTTTGCCACAGAAGAAGAGTTACTTCAATTAAGGCCTCTTTATATAATGAAACCAATTCTAAGTGCTAGAAGAGCATCAGGTTATAGTGTCAATAAGATTTTTTTAAAAGAACAATCTCAGTTTCCTAAAGATTTTTTAAAATACTCCATCAACTAGTGGATACATAAAAGAAACACAATCCCTGAACAAAATAAAAAAAATGGACCCTGTTGGACATGTTTTTATATATTGCCTTATGGTTCTCAAAGAAATCTCTTTGTCCTTTTAATTTAGATAAAGATTTACTCAATTTACTTACCTTAGGATGTTTTCAACTGATTTTATTACCAGTAAGATATCACTTTTGGCTGGAGCAGTGTTTCTTAACCTTTATTGGCTGTGACCCAAATTCCAGTTGCAGGGATCCATATCCTCCACTACTTCTACTGTGATAAATGATAAAATAAACCGGAATTAAACAAGTACATTCATTTAACCCTAGAACACTAAGCTTATCTGGGAGAAGGTTAACCCTAAGCTTTCACCTCTGTCACATATTTATCATGTGCACATAAGATATATTTATAGAAGTTATTGGTTTATATGATACAATCATAAGGAAGGGAAAAATATTGAAAAAAATAATTTAATGCTTGTTCATTTCTTTTTAATGAGGAAAGAGTTACAAAAAATACGACCTCAATTGTGTTTTAAAAAAATAGTTAAAAATCCACTATAAACTTTTACAAACCAAAATGTACTTTTTAAAAAGTTATTGACATATAATCAATATAAAAATATTACATTCTAAATATCAGATGAACATGTTAGGCAATCATATTTTGAGTGTTCCCCACATATGGTGATTTTACACTTGCAGCATGAATAGTTCTTTGTTTTTTGGAGGTGCAAAATTTGCAAATTGACCTCCCTGATGGTCTGTCTAGAGCAGGTGCGTCTTCAGGATCAGAAATCTGCAAAAAATATATAACTTAATTTTTTCTCGCAATGAATAATCGTTGTATCTTATAGGGTGCTTCATGAATGTTATACGGAAGCTGCTGAGACATGCTGCATAGTATTTCAATTTCACAAATAAATATAAAAAGTGCAATATTATGCTACTGAAAAAAAGTAAATGGTTACCTCCAGTACTTCTTGAATTTTACACTTCAATGTTCGCTTTAGAGTCAGAATATTCAAACACCTCTCCATCCATGGCCGCATGAGCTCAAAACTAAGTTTCTTATTAAATTCTCTTTGCTGATAGGAGTCTGTTTTTTTCTTGCAAGAATGTGTGTGTGAATGACATGTGCATTTACCAAAGCTATGTTGAGCATGCCATAAAATATGCACAAAGGCCATCTGCGAGTTTTTCTGCTACAGCTAATGTTAGCGTACATTTGGTCCATGCTGTCCACTGCTCCTTTAGTGGCATTATGCATTTCTATTATCTCTGGTTTCATAGTAAGTGTATTTATAATGGGCTGGTCATGTACTGTTGACAGTAAAGTGACTACTTTACCTGTTTTTCGCTTGTACGATACAATAGTTTTTTCTTTGTCAAAACAAAACATTGACATTCCAACTTTCCTTCTCTTCGAATATAAAAGTTCTGGCGGTGTTTCCCTTTTGTTAGATCTTAATGTCCCTACCATTGCCAAATTATAAGGAGCTTTCAGCAAGTTTTCTGCTAATGGTATCGAAGAAAACCAATTATCCATTGTGATATTCCTATTTGAGCCATGAATGGATGTTAGTAAATTCACAAAATGCTCCGCCAAAGGCAATCCATTTGTCACAGTCGATTTCCCTATATATGGCTCTGCGTCTACCATATAATTAGTACCTACATCAGACAGTACAACCAGTTTTATACCATATTTTTTTGCCTTCGGGAGAATGTACATCCTGAATGGGCACCGGCCCTTGAAGCCCAGCAAATGCTCATCAATTGTTGTGTATGAGCTTGGTTTGCATCACGTTCGGCAGTTCAAAATAAAACCACTCCATGTATCTCTGATAGCAGTAAACATGTCAGCATTTTTCCATTCGGTTCTAGTCATTTAATCATCGAAACAAAGACAAGATGCTAGAAAATCAAATCACTCCCTGCTCATTGTTGAAATGTAGATATTTCTGCAACTTTTTGAGTCGAATATTTCTGTTGTTGTTTTTCATAGCAGCCTGTTGAATATGGATGCCAAGGGAAGCATTTATTTCTTCAGAAGAAGTTTGAGAAATAGTCGAGGATTGGGTGTTGTAATTAACACTTTTTGTAATAATTTCCGAATTTGTGTGAGTCACAATTTTTGTCAGCATCGTCTGAGTAAAAAACAGTGAGAAGCACTCTGTAACCGATTCTGCTTCCTTAGCATATCCTTGTGAGCCATGGATAATATGTATTACCTATATTTCTGGCAGGTGTTCTTCGGCTGGAACGTGATGTTGGTATGGATGACCATTTATGGCCATCCTTCTGCTCAAATTTCGCTTATTGGAGTTAATTATATTGGGATGGGATGATGAAAAAGGGCAAGAAATGTCTGATCCGTTGCAAGTTCTCAGGTCGGAGGAAGAAGCAGCCGCTTTTTCTGTCTGGGAAGAAGACAACGAATTATCTCGACGGAGTTCAAACTCATCATCATTTATGGGGTCTAGTTCATTATCTTCTGGTAAAAAATTCTGATCACAATGTCGTCACTGTCCATTTCATAATGAATTTTGGTTTCCTCTTCATCCTCCGAATCTTCACTTTCTGAAAAACCCAGCTTCTTCCTCTTGTTCTTCAAGTTCTCACAGGACATTCTGAATTGCTTCTATATCATTATAATCAATCCAGTCACCCATCTACAAAGAAAAATCAATGAAGCTTTCAATGCAAACTTTCCAATATAGAATAAAACAAACAAAAAAAATTTACACCAGCGAGAATTGAATTACAAACCACACATTTAGAAGCTAGTAACTATATGGAGAAGTTTTGTGCAGAGAAGAATTATGTTTTGGTGAAAAAGGAAGGCATATGTAACTAAAGGCTGAGCCTCGTATAAAATTATTACTTATTTAATATACCCCAAAAGATTTTGATCGAAATCGAGGATGAATTGAATATTTATCGCATGGATCCGTGTATAATAAAAATTATTCTCATTTATAGGTTATGGAGACCCGTAAATGTGCAGCATTTTACCCTCCGACAGTATATCGAGTTCCCTATCAGTTTTTCGACGAACTCCAGCAAACGATGCACCCCTGCAAATGCTCGTACTTCTGCAAATGCGAGTACTTAGGCTTTGCACGTACGTACAGAGTCTCTACTTTTATATGCAACAGACATTAGCCCAGAAGAGAACGCTACCATCGTGCGATTTAACCAATTGACTTTCGCGTGTGGTGCGCCTTCTTCCCGGAGAACAGACCGAACCAGGGGACTTCCGATCTGACAACGTCGCGGACTGGCAGCCGGGAGACACGAGTGTCGAAGCTGAGTGAGAGACGGAGAGAGAGAGACAACGAGGAAGGGGACACGGAGAGAGACGAGCCTTAAACCGGCCAGTGGAAGATTTCCCTGTTAGTCCATTACTTTTCGTATCGCTTGTTATCCCTCCAAGTGGACAATTATAATAAGTATCTTTGTATATTTCTGCTTTGTATAACGTCACTCCAATATAGTTGTAAGCATTTCCTTGTCATTTTGCCATTTATTTCCTGTTGGCAGCAGCAGTGTCACCTAAGAGGTATCGTATCGTTTTTCTATTCCAAGTACTTTGCGAATTACGAGAGATTCGTGTAAAATGAGACAGTTGCGTCTCAAAAGTAACAACAAATATATCTTGTATGACAATAATATTAACCTTAATACAAAAAAATAACTTGCTCATGGATGACAGCATTGCAGCAGTTAGAAAAAATCACCACAGGCATTGAGACAGGAGTCCCATTGATGCACAAGTCAGTGTATCCTGGCTGCAAAGAAGTCCTTGGGCTGCTGCCTAAACCACTGTACCACAGCCTCCTGCACATGGTCATCCTACGTAAACATACAGCCTTTGAAAGCTTTCTTTAATGGTCTAAAGACGTGAAAATCGCATGGCGATTGGTGTGGGCTCTATCCTGGATGTTTTAATGCCTCCCATCTCATGGCATTCAGATTGTCCTGAACTGTATGAGCCACATGGGTACGGGCATTGTCGTACAGCAGGATGATGCTGTCAGTGTGTTTACCCAGACGTTTGTTCTTGATCTGGGTAGGTAGCTTTTGCAGCATTTCACAGTAACAGTTTGCATTGATTGTGTTGTTATGTGGTTTGAAGTTCAGAAGCAGGAGTCCCTCAATGTCAAAGAACAAAGTCAGCATCACTTTACCGGCGGATACTTGTGACTTGAATTTCTTCGGTCGGGGTGAATCTGGATGTTTCCATTGTATGCCTGCTGGTTTTCCTGTGGATTCGAAATGGAGACAACACATCTCATCGCCCACCACAATCTGCCGCAGAAACAGCCTCAGTCTGGTACCACAGCAAATGTTCCAGTGGCATTGAAATGTGATGCTCCTCGTGTGTCAGGCAGTAGATGTTGGACTCACTGGGAACACATTGTGATATCCAAGATCCCATACAAATGAATGCACAGTTCTGACGCTCATTCAATTCCATTGAGAGGGACTAAATGGTCCGACGTCTGTTGTTGGCCACAGCATTCTAGACTCTCCTAGTCTTGGCATGCCCCTAATTCACTGCCTGCCCATTCAAAACATATTGAGCCAATCCACCACTGCTATCTTCGATACACGCCTCACCATAGACAGCAGGCATTGCAAAGGAGGTGGTCCATCGATATGAATTTCTCCTTTATTGTAGTGTTCCAGGCATGGCTGATATCGTTCCCTCTGACGCCAATCTTCTAATTCTTGTAATTCGGGAAATGTGGCGGTTATCTGATGGATGTCACGTGGATGATACAATTCAATATAATCAAAAGTTATCAATTTCAGATCCTCCAATTTCATCGTCTTCCAACCACGTTCATGATAGGTCCGAATAGCCGACCCAACTTTATGTATAATTGCGAGTTGTTTTAAGTCCATAACGGAAAGTTAATTATTTTCAAATCAATGATTGCTTAGATTTATAATATAATAATAATTTTAAATATAAATTAAATTACCTTTGGAGTGCGATCTTATGCGTAGAATGTCTTTTCTTCGAGAAACTCACTTTATGCACGCGACCGTCCTCTGCCGAGTCTCAAATCCGAATGAAACCTTATAAGTGCAAGATTGCAAAAATGCTGAGGCTGCACGGCCGCGAGACTTTGCGTAGCGATCTTGAGTCAGCAAACCGGACGTGATCACTGCATAATTACAAAATGCCGAGTTCGTGCATACACCTGATGTGATCTGGAGAGTGGGGGTTAACGTGAACACTTTCCCAATTTGCGATTTGAAGAAAGAGTATATGTACCACGCCATAACGCTTCGAGTCTTCGACTTGATATGACGTTTTCTCAGCATCGGACCTCGTGTCATATATTTTGCTGCAGCAGTATTCACAAAATAGAACGGTTTCAAAGAATATCTTCACCATCGATTTGAAATCAGCAAATTGTGTGAAATTTTTTTATGTCATCAGGTAAGCATATTTTCATTCAAAATACTTAATCGCTGTAGAAGAATTCTATTAAAATTGAGCTTATTTCATAGTTTCTGAAAATCATCACATCCTTGAAAAATGTGTTCGATGAGGGCTAAATGTAACCTCTTAAATTTTATAATTGACGATTTTAGTAATAGCAGTGATATAAGTGATAGTGATTATTTCTTTACGAAAAAAATTAGTGATAATATTATAGGGTAAAATATTGTTCCAATCAATGTATTTTATATAAAAACATCCCAGTTCTCTTCTTTCAATGTCATTGAACAGTATAACATTTCAGTATTCTATACAAATAAAATTGTCATCTTAAAGTTGTAGAAGATTTCTTGTATGAGTATTGAAATTGATATTTTTATTTTTCAGATATTACGTATATCAATTTAACCTCCTTTTCCCTAACCTGTATATATAAATTACTCATTTTTTTATTTCTTTCATTGTTTTTGAAACGGTTGGAATGGAGACACTTTGTGAGGTGTTTCGTATATTTTAACCCACGTTATCGCGTAGCGCATGAAATGAGCGACGTTCATATGCGACACATGATACAGAGAGGTGGAAACCGAGTTGTAGAAATAGAATCGGCAGTGAGGAATCGTCTAAAGACATTATGGGTGAGTGGAGATGGGGCGAATAGAGACATTATCACGTTTTTAGACGGTATTAGGGAAATTTTGATAAGTAAAGTTAGCGAACAGTTGGCAAATACGGCTATGAAAATTAATATAATTTTAAAAGCTACGTTTAAAAAGCAGAATGAATCTAGTGAGAGAGTGTTCAAAACGAAAAATATTCGTGACCTTCAGGCTAATGATATTGGTGAAATTTTAAATAAACTTTTTGGAAAAAAATTGAAGGAAAAGTCTGAGCAGCAGGCAAAAGGTTCCGGTTGGTCGTTATCCGAGATTCTTGGGTTGGAATTGAGGAACAATAAGTACACACCATTGAGAGGGCCTTCTTTTATTGAGTTGCCACCAAAAATAAAAAACACACTTTCGGTAATAAATATCAAGAATAGCGATTCCTTTTGTTTTAAGTATGCGATTTGGGCAAAAAATGTCCAGAAAAATCCTCAACGCGTGTCCAAATACAACAACGAGGAATTTTGAAACGGGTATGATTGGGATTGCATTGAGTACCCTGTGGAGCTCTCAAAAATTTCAAAATTTGAAAAAACCAACAATATTTCGATTAATGTTTTCGATATTGATGAAAAAAATAACGTGTACCCTATCAAAGTTGTGGAAGAGGAACTCGATGACCACCGGGACCTTTTGCTTTTAACGGAAGGCTCCAAGAGTCATTATTGTTACATAAGACATTTTGAAAGATTAGTTCACTGCCAGATGACCAAAAAAGATAATAGACTATACATGTGCAAAAGATGTTTCACTCATTATCACGATGAAGAAAAGCTCGTGGAACATAAACGGGACTGCAACACCAATGTTCCCTCGAAAATCCTGCTCCCCACAGATGAAGACAAGTGGTTAAAATTCAAAAATTTCGGGCACACCATGCGTGTTCCTTTCGTGGTGTACGCTGATTTCGAATGCATCCTACCAAAATTTGCCAGTTGCAGTAACCCTCTTGATCATTCCTACTCGATATCCACCCAAAAACATGAGGTAATGTCTTTTTGTTTTGTTTTCATGTCCTCCACGGGAGAGATTTTCGATCCCGTTCTCTATCGTGGTGCGGATGGCGCCGAGGTATTCGTTAAGAATTTAAGAGAGGTCTCAGAGCTCATATGCAGAGTGTACAAAAACGTGACCCCTATGGTTGCGATGACCCCGGAGGAACAGGAGGCATTCAAAACGGCGACCGTTTGTCACATTTGTGGGGAGGAATTAGGTAATGATCGCGTGAGAGATCACTGTTATCTCACAGGTATGTATCGAGGACCTGCTCATTCAAATTGCAATTTAAATTTAAAAAAGCCAAATTTTCTCCCCGTTTTCATCCACAACCTATCCGATTACGACTCCCACCTGATCATTCCTCATTTAGGTTACGACGAAAAGGAAATACGTTGCATCCCCAATTCGGAGGAAAAATATATTTCCTTTTCAAAGAAGGTGAGTGAAAACTTTTCCATCAGGTTCCTTGATACATTTCGTTTCATTGCTTCTTCCCTCTCATAATTAGTTGAAAATCTCCCCCAAGATAAGTTCGAGCAAACTGCAAAGATTTTTTGGAGAAAAACTGGACTTAGTCACTCGTAAAGGTGTTTTTCCTTACGAATACTTATACTGCTGGGACAAATTGAACGATGTGTGCTTACCACCCAAAGAGGAATTTTATAATCAGTTGACTCAGGAACACATTAAAGACGAGGACTATGACTATGCAAAGAAAATTTGGAACGATTTTAATTGTTCGACTCTAGGTGAATATAGCGATCTTTACCTGAACACTGACGTTTTGTTGTTAGCTGATGTTTTTGAAAATTTTAGGGAAGAATGTGTGAAAACATACAAATTATACCCAACATGGTACTTCACTGCACCAGGTCTTGCTTTCGACGCCATGTTGAAATACACTAAAATTAACCTTGAACTGATGATTGACTATGACATGATTTTGATAGTAGAGAAGGGTATTCGTGGTGGAATCAGTCAGTGCATGAAAAGGTATTCAGAGGCCAACAACAAGTATCTAGATAATTTTAATCCAGAAATTGAATCTCGATATATTGCTTATTTAGATGCCAACAACCTCTATGGCTGGGCAATGAGTAATTACCTGCCCCATAGTGGGTTTCGTTGGCTTGATCGGGAGAAAATTCAAAATTTTAACGTAACTTCTATTTCAGATGATCATTCGAAAGGTTAAATTTTAGAAATCGATTTAGAATATCCGACTGATCTCAATCGTCTTTTGTTATGACGTCACATTCAAAATGGCGGATTGTGCTGAAACTGTCTTTTCGACTCACGCCTTAAAATCAGCTTTTTGGAGCTTTCCAAGCTCATGATTCACTGCATCAATGACGTCATTTCGCGTTTCAAACACTTTTCCACGCATTTGCTGCTTGAATTTTGGGAAAAGCCAAAAGTTACAAGGGGTTAAATCAGGGGAATGAGGTTGATCCCTGAAGCGCATATTAAGAGAAGAGTCTTGCTTGCCTTGTGATCGGGGGCATTGTCCTGGTGGAGAAAAAAATTCGCCAGCTTTCGTTTGGGGCGACCTTTTCCGAGATTTTTGAAAACTTTGGTCAAGCAGTTATCGATGTACGCCTGCGCAGTCACTGTCATCGAATGGGATGGCGGCAACAATCCCGTCTTGTGGAAAAATGGTGAACATCACCTTGACCGCCGGTCTGACGCGACGGTCCTCCTTTCTTCGACCAAACTGCTGCTTGGTTTCAGGATCCAACTTGTAAAACCATGCCTCGTCTCCGGGCACAATGAACTTGAATTTCGATGATTGCCCATCCTGAAAATCTTCAAGGAAACGGCGGCAAAATTCGACACGGGCGCCCCTTTCCTCCGGTTTGAGAATCCGCGGTACCCATCTGGCCGATTTCTTTGTGAAGTCGAGGTGCTCATGAAGAATCCTCAAAATCGATGACTTTGGAATGTTGAACATGCCCACAAGCCTTTTCACGTTGATTTGAGGCTCCTCATCAATAGCGGCAAAACTGTCGTGTTCGGTAGACGTTCGGGGGCGCCCCTCTCTTGGGTCGTCCTGGACACCGTAATGTCCACTTTTAAATCGCGAGAAAATTAAAAACAGTTTTCTGAGATGGTGCTCGGTCCCCGAATTCGATTTTCAGTTTTTCGAAACTTGCTTGTGCCGTGAATGCCCAGTCGAAGTGCAGCAAAAGAATCGTTCGCACTGGACACATGGAGAAGGGTAAATACAACAGATAGCAAAAGTACAATTATTCCACTTAAGGATTCCCATACAGCATTCAAATACTTGATCTAAGCATTTGTTATAACCAATGCATGTGATCTTAATGCCATATCTAGAGTATATAGCAACACCACCATGCTTAACATTTCCACAACAAAAGGAAAAAATTAGATGAAAACCAGGAATAATGAAAACATATTTCTGCAGAAGACAACTAGTGTTCAGTCATGAGTAAACTATCAGAGCCCAAATCTTTAAGTAAAACTTCAAGGGCATAGCCCTTGTTTCTGACTGATTGTACATTACTGTAAAAGAACTTGAGTTTAATATCGCCAATCTAGTCAGCTTAGTTTGGGTTTCCTAATTCCAGTTATAGCTCTAGAAGCAACGCTAGTGGAATCATCAGCAGGGGCATTAGAGGAGGGGCCAGGAACTTCAGCAGCAGATTCAATAGAATGAGCAGGAACAGTTTCTTCTGGGGATACAGAATCGACAAGAGTAGGGATGGCAGGAACAGATTCATTGGATGTACCGACAGCCATTGACGGAGTGGCAACAAGAGAGAGAGGTAGGGGAACACTGACACTTGTTCGCGATTCTTGCGATTTTTTGGGGACAAAGCCTGATTTTTTACTATTAAATCGCCTCACACAAACACCACTGAGCCAATTCACTCCATTATTTAACTCACTAAGTAACCCGTAGTCTGCGCTAACCTTAAAAGTGGCGCAGTTAGAGGATTCTGATAGTTTATCACATGTGAACTTATAACCATTGAACTTTGAAACGATTTAAAATGGCTTCAGGAGTAGATCCTTTACTAACACGGCTTAAATGGATCCAAGCTCGTCTTGGCGTGCCGGAAAACTCAGTTTGAGCCGAGCTTAAATCAAGCACAGACCAACTATTTTTAAACTTTAACTTCCTTTTATATTGCACTAATGTAAAACCATCCTCGTAGGGGGCAGGAAAAACATTGGAAACAGAAGTAGTAGGATTAAACTTCGAGATCGCAATATTCACGAAAGAATTAAGGTCAGAAGTAGTAATGATAGGGTTTACAGTAATATTACCTTTGGAGGGCAAAGGAAATTTACGAACAGGTAGGTTATTATAAACATCATTCAAAGGCACTGGGATGTTGTTAGCTGGCTTTTCGCCGGTTCCAATTCCGATGTTTTCTTGAAAACCACGTGGTTATATTTACGCAGTTTCACATTTTGAGTCAGCCCGGTTATTTTCCAGTAATAATAGCCTATTTTCGATGTATGTCCTTTAAACTATCAAGCACAGTTTTGACAAAGGGTGGAGGCTGGATGTCCTTAATATCGGCTTTCGGGGATGTGGAAGCCGATTCCGTAGCGAGGCAGTAGTTACAAGTCCAAACGATGGATTTATTACTACTTATCACAAAAAAATTCAAGTGCCGTTAATCCAGTACACTTTAAATGAAATTCAGATGCGCATTCACCACCACACGATAAAAATAGTTCACCATTATTATGTTTTTTTGCACAAGCGACAAAGGAACACATCTGTAACGTCCGCCATATTGAATAAGGGGTGCCGGTGGTGTAGTGGTTTGGACGCTGGCTGCTACTCGCCCGATGCTTGAAAAAGTAATCGGGTACGAATCCTGCGCAAGTAGGATTTTTCCAAGGTCGCCCGGTCCCCTGTTTGTGTGGTTTGAGGAGACCGCGCAAATTCAGCTGTTCCGTCCTTCGGAAGGGACGTTAAGCTGTTGGCCTCCCTGGTGTTCTTCGTAAGAGCAGGCAAATGCCGGCACCGGGTTTCCCTTCTCCCTTCCCTGGCTATTCATTGCACTACCTCTGAGATACCCACTGTAGGTAGGACAGAGGCGAATCGGCTGGGCATTCAAATTCAAATATTGAATAATTAATAATAATAATTATTATTTTTTAAACGATTTTTTATAGTTTTCTTAAAAGATATTCTAAGGGGGTCCGTAAATTTATTTTTGCTTAGGGGCCCAGGAGAGGCTTAAGACGGCCCTGAGGAAACGCGGTGCCGGCATTAGCCTACTCTTGACGAAAAGCACCAAGGGCGCCAACTGCTTCACGTCCCTTCCGAAGGACAGAACGCCGAATTTCCGCGGTTTCCTCAAACCGCACAAACAGGGGGCCGGGCGACCTCGGAAAAAATCCTACTTGCGCAGGATTCATGTCTGCTGTCCTTTCGAACAGCAGTCGTCTGTTTTTCAACTGCAAGCCTGGGTGTGTAAATCTTTGCTCCTGACGACGATCGGCCATCAACTGCTCATTGTACTGAGGAACCTGCTGTGGCATTACGTGCACCAACAAAAATGAAGAACTAATTTCGGAGGAAGATGTATGAACTACTTTTAATGATATCTACGTACTTTTATAAAATAAGATTATAAGCAGATACAAATAACACTACCTAATAAAATGAAAACGAAATTTTATTATTGAATACTTACCTTCGAATCATCAATTATTATTATTATCGTCCTTGGGGCCAAGGAACACCCAAACTAACAACAAAAAATTGAAAATGAGTCATAAGCTTAATGAGTCATGAGACACTTTGTTGACGTTTGGTCGCTACCCTACAGGCGCACCGCCCTTGCCCCGAGTCAAAGATTACCCAATTGAAACAATAGCTCCTACTCTAGTTTAGGAATTTTTACGAACAAACACTCAAAATGTTCATCATAAAATTTTCTGTTTTATTTAAGCTTTTAATTAGCTGAACAATTGTAAGCGAAGGAAAATCTCCAAAGCCAGTCAAACCCGGATAAAAAGCCGGATAAAAAACCGGATGATAGCCGATACGTATTTTGGTTACCAAATAACCATCATTAAGGCTAAAGGACTTGAGAATGGGCAACCGGTGGAAAGAATAGTCCAGTGGCACACTCTCAAGTGACTATGAGGGGCTGTGCGTGTTACCTGGTTGGTGGGCAGGGGGAGGGGAAAGGGGGTTAGATGATCTAGGTGGTGGAGGAAGGGGCGGGGTCAGTTTAAAAAGAACGCTGTTGATTATCCCCAAGTCGTTATTCATAAGTATGTGTCTGTATTTATGAATGTAGAGGCTTTCTGTCGCGTCGAGTTTGGTATTCGGGACTTGTTTAAGCATTTTGAGGTTATCTAGGTAAATCTAATGGGTGGTTGTTTTCGAAGATATGTCTCGTGACAGCAGATTTTTCTGTGTCCATGTTTATAATGTGCCAAGTGTTCTTTAAATCTGATGGATAAATTTATTTTTGTTTGGTCTATATATGAACTATTGCAAGTGGGACACAACACTTGATATACACCAGATTTTTGTGATGTATGTATTTTATCTTTTGGGTTACCTATTAGGTTTTTAATGGTGTTTGTATTATGGAAGGTTAATTCGTATCCGACATTATGAAAAATTTTTGTTGACCCTTTGGTGAGGGTTGGGAAAAAAGGGAGTGACACAAATTTTTCTTTTTCCTATCATCGATTGGGGCAAGCGTTGTAGGTAACTCCTTATTTAATGTTTTGGATTGTTTCTTGATGATATGGCCAATCAGTTCGTGGGTGAAACCATTTTTCAGGGCCGCATTTTTATGTATTTGACTTCTCTGTCAAAGCGTTTTTGATTTAATGGTGTAGTTTAAAGTCTATGTGCCATATGGTTAAAGACCGCGAACCTTTGTTTATAAGGGTGGCACTAGAGTCATTTATTATGTAATTGTTTCTATGTGTCGGTTTCCTATATATATCAAATTCAAGCAGCCCGTTATTTTTAATAATCAAAATGCCTAAAAAGGGTAGAGACCTGTTTTCTTCAGTTAAAAAATGCAAAATTCCCCAAGTTCATTAAAATAAATGGTCCCCCTAATAACCTCAATGCATCCAAAGCAATACAACTAGCACGGAGACATTGGTTCAATTTAGAAATTCGCTAAACGCAGTTACCTCGAAACTCAAGCCTACAGCCTACACCTTGTAATCACAAAAAATTTAAATAACATTGAGTTTCAGATCTTCAATGAATACTTACAACATTAGAATGAAGTAAATCAACATAAAATTAAAACCCAACTTAGAGGTGCAAACATGAAATTAAAAACACCTCAGTAACAAAGCTCCACCACGCTTTCGCATAAGACAAATTTTATTAAAAATCTTTCCAACGTTCAATTTAACAATGACGAGATTAAATTACTAAACAAATGCATTAAACACTGTTTACCTTATAAATGACCTCCAATTGATGACCTAATGATTGACATAGAATGTAGCATTGGAAACAGCAACGACATGACTAAACAATACATTAGAAATGCTTGTAAAATCGCCAACAAGAGGAACATGAAAAATCTTCCAACAAAAAACCTTCGGAAAAATGCCTCAGACCATAAAACCATCCAAGGCTTAATGAAAAAAGATTGCGTTTACATAAAATCAGATAAGGGGAACACCACCGTTATTCTTTAAAAAGACGACTACATGGAAAGAACGATCAACACAATTGAAACAGGTCCCTACATTCAGATCCCTAATAATCCCATCAATAAACTCACTACACAAGTCAAAGACACTATCAAACGTTGCAACAATACACTGGACAAAAAATAGCCTTCTCTCTGAAAACAGAAACCCCTACAATCCCCAGTCTCTACTGCCAGGTAAAAAATGAGACACATAATTGCTGCAATCAACTCACCCACTTACAAACTTGCCAAATTGCTCATTCAGGAATTAAAAGCATTAGGCATAGAAGACACATACGGTATTAAAAACACCCACAACCTATTAGAACAGATTAGAAACAAAACAATACATAAAGACGAAATCCTCGTATCATTTGACATAGGAACAACTTTTTCCTGGTGTCCCCATTGACGCTGCTCTTCAAGAATGGCTTACGAAAAAACAAGTCGAAGAAAACATAATCCATGAAAACCTTACCCTCACGAAATTATGCCTGGAACAAAATTACTTCGTTTTTAGCAATAAATTCCATATACAAACTAATGGAACCTCTATGGGGAATCTAATCCAAACAATTACATAAAAAATAACTCTAGTTCCACCCATATAAACAAAAGATCGCGGCCTCAATGCCTGTTAACTTGTCTTTGTATGAAAAGAAATTTCATGTGAACCGATGAAGCTGTTTAGGAGCTATTAGGAGATATGTATAATGTCCGGTTGAACGGCATTTTGATAGTTTTTTATGATTTTAATGGTGTTCCGACACACGGATTCATGGGGATATTTTACCACGTGATCTAGACATACATAGGAACATATCCCAAAAGAAATAAGCTTCAAGCTAATTTGTTCCGATTCATTCTGTTGGTTGCCTTTACTATTGCTCCACTTGAATGCGACTTCGAAGCGAGCGACTGGTACTAAGCGCAAGCAACCACCCAGTAGGCAAGATGCCTTGGTTAGATGCACGTCGACTGATGTTAGCAGAAAGTGTGCTTTTAAAATACTACCCAGTAAATGAAAAAGTGAAATCTTAAAAAGAATAAGGAAAGATACGAACTATACCGATGCAGGAAACAATATAGAGAGTTTCATCATTTATACCGACAGCTACGTATTGACCAAGATTTATTCTACCAATACACAAGAATGACGCCAACAACTTTTGATTATATTGTTAATGCAATTCGTGCAGAATTTTCACAGATGACTACCAATTTTCTAGAATCTTATACCCGTAGAAGAGATTACTGGATAGTATCTGTAAGATAAGTATAAACATTTTTTTCTCTCAGTAAACTATAACAAGTCAAATCATATTTTTGTAATGTAGAGTTCAATAAATTTTTAAAACGGCGGTTTATTTCACCTGTAAATTTTATTTTAAGAATCTACAGGCAGGTCACTTAAAATAATTACGTAGTTATTAAAGGATGATTTACTAAATACTTATTAACTTGTGTTGACAATTACTAGTAATTAGCAATAAATACATCTTGCTCGTTACAAATATTAATTTCTTCTGCGGGTGACGGCTGACCGTGCATCGATGATTACGAATAAGAATGCTTAGATTGGTTCTCTGCTGGACTCCATTGACAAGGGGAGACTACTTACCTTGGGTCGTCGATTTCGACGGAATTTTTTGGGTGGTAGAATACTTAAAATAAGAAGACCTGTGTATCGGCTTTTGATTGAATGGGCCTTAGTTTCGGTAGAATGTTTTTATCTTTTCGCAGGATTAACTGTGGCTGGATAAAATGCAATAATAGGCCGAAAATGTCGTGCAGCTGGGTAGGCAGGGTGCTTCCCGTACTGGCTTCCGAATATTCTGTCCTAGGTTCAAATTCCACCTCATTCCTAGTTTTATTTTTCGTTTTAATCCACTTTATTATTTTTAATTTATTGTACCTATAATTGATAGTAGCTCAATAACTTTGGCCAAAACTAACAAAGGTGAAATACTCCTTTAGCCAAAACAACTAGAGGGCTACAAAACCCAATGCATTTCGCCCACAAGGTGGGCATCGTCAGGGGTAAAACCTGTTACAACAGTGACTGAAAGCCAACTGCCAGGTTTGAAACGGAAAGTATTAAGACAACGACCGAGAAACAAGTGAAACGCAGAAAGATTTTTCGGCGTGTGTGTCGTTTAAATCAGTCAATTTGTATAGGGTCTTGTTGAAATCTGTGTCCGTGTTCATAAGTGTATCGCGGTTTTTGTAAATGTAAAGGTTTTCTAACGAGTTTAGTGAGTTATTGGCTGAAGTTATCAATGTTAAATCGTTTACGTGTATACTATGACCTGTTTCAAAGATGTGGTTTGCAACGCTTGATTTTTCAAAACGATTATATTTATAGTGAGCCATGTGTTCCTTGAAGCGTGTTATTAGTTTCCTTCTTGTTTGTCCTATGTACTTTTTGTCGCAGTGTGAGCATTGTATTTTATAAATACCGGTCTTGTTCAAGGATTCTGTTCTGTCTTTCGTACTGCCCAGAAAATTTTTCAAATTATAAGGATTTGTATATGTTATGGTATAATTCTTTTGTTTAAAAATTTTGTTCAAGCCTCTGTTTAATGGTGGAAAATAAGGCAATTTTACATATTTGTCCTCTTTTTTGTTGTCAAATTTAAGGGAAGTGGCATTGGACAAGGTTTTATTAAAGTTATGTTTCCTCACTAATTTATTAATTAAATTATTATCGTATCCAAGTTTAGCGGCAATTTGTTTTATGTGTTTAAGTTCCTTTGCATTTCTGATTTTATTGAGGGGGATGTTACATAATCTGTGTGTTAAAAATTGAAACACAGCTATTTTTTGGTTCATAGGGTGAAAGGAGTTGTTAGGAATAAAGTTATCAGTATGTGTAGGTTTTCTAAAAATGTCAAACTCAATGTGTTGTCTATTATTTATGATAAGCAAGTCCAAAAATGGCAAGGTGTTGTTTTCTTGAAGTTCATAAGAGAACCTAATTGAAGGATATATGTTGTTTAACTGTTTAACTGATTAATCATTTAATTTAATTAACCATTAACCAATATTAAATTTTTTCTTATCATATTTTTTTTTAATTACTGTATTAGTCCCAATATAGTCCCTCCCTGAATATAGTCACCCCCCCCCCCTATTTCTGAAGCTTCAGTTTTGGAAAAAAGTTTCAACCATTACAGACCTTAATTTTTAGCCTACTTTCTTGAATGGAAATAGGCTTATAGTTTTGTCGTTGTGTCTGTCTGTCCGTCCATCCCCCTTATTAACTTTTGAACCAATAGACCGATTTTCATGAAACTTGGTGGGAATCTCTTGCTACATAGGCCGAGCTCCCGAGGATAGTTTTTGTTGCAAAGATTGAAGTCCCGGGTTCGATTCCAGGAACTATCCTTCCCATTTGATTTACATGGGAAATTTGAAATCCATCGTGCAGGGTAATTTCTCTTGCACATTAAATATCTTATAATTGTAATATCGGAGTGAGTTTTGTACTATTCTCTGAGGAAAACAATGAAGATTCTAATTTTTATTGTAGAATTTTGCTTCTCGATAGTATTTCTTAGAATTTCTCGTAAATATTGGCGATTTTGCGGTTTTATCACTATGGGTGTGTGTGTATATTTTTGGCTAATCAACCTCTTGGATTATTATAGCCATAACTCCTTCCACACCGAACACAATCACAAGGGAAGAGGGAAACCCGGTGCCGGCATTAGCCTACTCCTATTATTGGACTCAGATTCGGTAAATTCTAATACGTACACGCGTTATTTTTGCCGCCCAAATACGCATGATCAGTTTAATATTTGTTGGAAAGTTCATTTATATGTAGTGTAATCTGAACGACCCGTTGTTTGCATTTATATGGTATATCGATGTATACCGATACTATCGAAACTGTATTGTATTTATCTGATAGTATCCCTTTTTTACTTCCGGTTTATTCCTTGTAGTGTCAATACGTGTGATTAAAAGCATGTTTATATATCCAGTCGAATCTGACGTTTCTTTTAATCCACCCTAATAGTCTTAACAATATTCCATTCAAATTTATTTCTAGTATTTTATAACGCTAAATTATGATATTTGGGAACTCAATGAGCTGCATATCCGCGATGACTTTAAATCGATTAAAGTCAATATAAGTATTAAATAAATGATTAAATGGAAAGTAGGCATCATAAGTTCTGTTTAGATCATCTAGTAATATTTTAAAGAACGAGTTTTAAATATGTACGAGCAATTTAGTTACAGCTATCAATTTACAATGAAACGGTGACATCATGTTTTGCGTGTTATAGTTGCAGGCGTAATTTAAATATGTATCAAGTGTTTCTAGACTAAATTCGAAAATTTTTATTTATGAATGTTATTTAAATTTCATTCATATCATTCAGATGCCGTTGACAATGTATAAAAAATTAATTATCACCAGATTTCCAGTTAACATATTCTTTTCATAATTTATTTTACCCGTATTTTTGTTACTTCCGATATTTATGCCTCAGAACATCACATCAAGGAATACATTCTGTAGATTGAAACACCTCGGTTTGATTTGCATAAGTATGCGTTTGCATTATATGCAATCAACTGCGGCGCAAGCTGGGCAGTCTTATCAGCTGACAGAATTGCCTACGGCCCTACGGATCACTACGGATTGACGGGTAACGAAGATAATTCCTTTCGTCGTAATGGCGTTTTCTCTAAAATAACGATAGGTGGTACCACTACATATCAATATTTGCATATTTGTGACTTGGGGAATAGATGAAGTTGGCCAATCAACGCTTTCAAAGCGAAAAGTTCTGCGATTCCTGCTATTATGAAAATACGAACGTTAAGACAAGGATTCCAAAGAGGGAACAAAAATAATTGACTTACTGAGGCATATATATCAAGAAATTCTCCGTAAATCAATCAAATCAAGTGAGGGCATTAATTGTTATCTATACTTACTGCCGGCGGTGATATTATCGTTTGCTAATTTTTTGGGCGCGAATATTACTTTTCTTACTAATATTTTGGCCAAAATGACTAATACTAAGACAAACACGGTAATTTGTGTTAAATTTTTCGGATCGCTTTTTCCTTATAGGTTTGCGAAGCGCACAAAAACCGATCGCGGGTCGTAGGTTGGGCACTACTGTATTAGCACATCTTTAAGAAACATAATAGGTTCAAAGTAAACCCACTTAGATTCGTAACTGCTTGCTACATCCCCGGAAAACGATATGGGTATTTTATTGAGTTTCTTTCGGAAATTGTCTCTAAGATTTTTCGGTTTTTGTTTTTAAGCTTCCTCTGAAACAAAATAATTTCAATTTTGATCCACATGGTAAACAAAGGATTCTTTAAGGTACACTCAATGCTACATAAAATTCCTGAAAATTATGAAAGTATTGCAAAACATTAATATGTCTTTGATTTCAGCTACCTTGCAACTGGAAACACTTTCAGACATTTGGCATTCACTTTCAGGATGGGAAAGTCTACAGTGTCCAGAATAGTTGGAGAGGTTTGCCAAGGCATATGGAAAACTTGAAAAAAACACACATTTGCCGGTCCCGACTTCCACACTATTTGAAAGTGTTTCAGCTAACTTCTACGGGAAATGAGGATTTCCTAACTGCATAAGAAGTATTGTCTGGAAGCATATAACTAGAGCCCGGAAGTTCATGCACTATAAAATTTCAAGATAGGCAGGCAAAATGGCACAATAAAACAGGAAAATAGGCGCTAAAAAGGCATTTCATTTAACCCGAATATTAGTATTATATGTAGGCTTGCCATGCATTCCGGTTGGACCGGGATTGTCGTGGTTTCGTGGACTTGTACCCAGAGCTGTTTTATCCATTAGGCACAGTGCCTAGGGCCTACGAGCTTTCCAAGGGCCTACGAAAATGTTTGAGACCCGAAAAAAAAATTTACTGACTCGAAAATAGGAAAAAGAAACTGCAAAATCCAAATTAATTACTTTTTAATTAAATGTCTTTACAAAAACTTACATATGTCAACTCTTAATAAACTTCCAAATAAAAAATAATAACGTTTCAGTGAAATGTTTATATCTTAAACAAAATTTAAAAATATTACCAAATCTTAAATTGTGTTAACTTTGCGACACTTTTTGTTAGCAAATTGTCTTCAAATGTCATTTCCCGCATTATATCATTTTCAATTGAAAGTAGTGCCAGGGAAGATAGTCGCTTCTGTCCTATGGTTGACTGAAAACAAATCTTTATGAAATTGATGGAATAAAGCGATCTAAAGATCCTATGCAGACAGGCATAAGCTGTAATGTTGGGAATAATTTTGAAACGAGAAAAAAGTCTGCTATGACCGGGAATCGAACCCGGGTCTTCTTCCACTTGCCGGGCGGATATTCTACCACTGAACTATCTAAGCAGATCAATTTTCTCGTTTCTTAACGCGGATATTTTCTTGGTTGGGACGGAACTAGCCAAGCTAGTATCAAACTACCCCAACGGATGTCCTTAAAGAGATACACCGAAGAAAACTCCTCCCTCTCAAATGGTGAGATTGCTAAGCAAGAAATAGATGGAAGATGGAAGAAAAAATCCACGTTAAGAAACGAGAAACTTGATCTGCTTAGATAGTTCAGTGGTAGAATATCCGCCCGGCAAGTGGAAGACCCGGGTTCGATTCCCGGTCATAGCAGACTTTTTTTTCTCGTTTCAAAATTATTCCCAAATCTTTATGAGTTTGAGTTTTGAAAAAAGTACGCTCTCCTTCCGAACTTGTGCCAAAAATGGAAACATATATTCTAAAAGCAATATTTTTTGGAAAACTTGTAATCAGCTTATCCTGAATTTGTGCACTGATCATTTCGGTCACAGATTTCTTGTACTAATCTATGCTCCCAGCTGATTCACTTATTGTCTACGCGCAACGGGTATCTAAGAGATAGTGCAATGAATAGCTGGATGGCAAGGGAGAAGAGAAACCCGGTGCCTACTCTTAATCCAGATAAGCCTACTGTCCTACATGTAGGACGGCAGTCATTTTGCTGAGTGGAGCCAGTTCAGATACTCTCCATTAGATTTCATAGTAATTACTATTCTTGTAGGAGTAAGTTTTATATTACGTGGCAGTTTCTTTGTTCTAGGCTTTGATATGGTGAACTGAATAGCCTTTCTAATTCTTTACTTTCTAGATAACATACAGCTAAGTAATTGCATTTACACACTCTTTATACCCGAATACAATATAATGTTATGGAAAATTGAGATTATAACTCATTAATTACGTTTTATGGTTTCATAAACACAACTGTCCTATATATAGGACGGTAGGATAATTCCAAGAAGTACTTATACACATCAACTACATAACAACATACATATCAACATTCAGTAAAATTCACGTATGTAATTATATATATATTGTATATCTTTGTCATATTCATGCAATAAGGGTGTGTAAATGAGAACAGCTTTAATTGTGGATATGGTTTTTGTAGGAAGCGCCACATTCGATATGAAAAAGAACTTACTCTGGATGAAATCTTGAGCGTTCTAGAGGATGAAGAAACAGATATACCTTTCCCAAATATAGACATTCATCTCTCCTCCAGATAATGCCACTTGGGATCGCAGTGATGAAGACTATGATGAAGAAGATTCCCCATAAGTTTTTCGTGTTCGCCAGAAGTTTTTGTGTTCGAACTCTTTCCAATGCCGAACTCCAGCAAATGACGACCCCTGCCTGCGACGCACCCTGCGTGGGACGCACCCTTTTTGCCTGCAGAGCGGGTGTTAGAGAAAGGCAGTGGCCTTTTCCCCCATTCCAGGCTGCCAGCCAAGCTATAAGCCTGCAAGGTTTTGAGAAGGTTTCTGCAGGTTGTGAAATTACAGGTTATGTTGCGGCGGCAGGAAATGCTGCCGCCTCAGCCGCTTGGGCAGAGGAGAGAATTCCGCCCCCATCGACGCTATCGGGCGCCTGAACCAGTCCCAGGGCATCACGCGGATCCCTGAGAGCTGCCGTATGAGGGCATGCTGTGAGCCAGCGGTCTTCCGGTAGAATGCCCTGGCCTTTTTTCCAGGACGCGTTCTACAGGCTCAACCCCTGTTGTGGCTTGGAGCTCCGTCACTCGGACGAAGCTCCTCCAGCTCACCCCTAAGATCATCCGTAGCGCATTGTTTTGCACTACGGCAATCTTCTTGATGTGGGTGGCTGCCGCGCCGGACCATATCGGCGAAGCATAGGTGAGGATCGGCAGTACGCAGGCCCTATATAGCCTAACCTTGGTTTCCAGAGTGACTTCCCTGGAGCCAAAGATAGGGCCAAGTCTGCGTACTGCACCTGTTGCAGCCCCTCTCACGCCGGAGATGTGGAGGCGCCAGGTTACCATCAGGCTTGGACCATCTCCTGCCATCACCACCAAAGGGAGTTTTGCCTGACGCGGAGGAAAACACACACTGACCAAAATTTCACCCCTAACAGGCAATTCTTCTTTTGACCAGGTATTTAGCATTACGGTTGGCTTAGAGAGGGGTATGTGCCTGAACATGGAGTTGTAAGTTTCTCCCCCAATTAAAGAAAATCCTGCACCGGAATCCTCCTCCATCGGCATGGATTTTCCCTCAGCCCACACAGTCACATTCATCGGCGGCGGTGCAGGAGCCGACGGTATGTGGAAAAGCAACGAATGCAACCTTTCACTACCGTCATTTTCATTCGGTGCCGAGCCCGCTAGGCCTAAATTATGCGTGGCTGACCTACGCTGCCCGCGAAAACGGTTTCCTTGATGTGGCTTCGAATTCTGGAGCGATCCACCGCATCCCGGCCGTCCGCTCACGTTAGCACTGGGAGCAGTTACAGCACTTCCTGGGTGCCGTGGGTGGGTTGGGGCAGTCGCGGGACCGATGATTTCCCGCGCATTTGTAGCAGCGGGCCACCATCCTACACCCAAGGGAGGAGTGCCCGAACCTCTGGCAGTTAAAGCATGTCTGCGGCGCTACTCCTCCCTTGAAGTACTCCACCTGCACCCGACAGTTTTGTATGTGGGTGATCTTGTGAAGGGGAGGTATGCCCGGAGTTTTGTCCACCACAGCGATGAACTTCCTGGTCTTGTCAGGTTGTGTCCTCCCCTCTGCCGTTTGCACCAATGTGCTTTACGGACTTAACCGTGATTCCCAACGCCGTCAACCCCGCGGCCACTCTAGCTGGAGAGAAATCACTGGCCAGTCCCTTAATGAGCAGTCTAGCTGTTTTGATATGCTCTGTCGGGTGCGAGAAGTACTCGAGCTTTTTCTCGTCGAGGATCTGCAGGACTTTCTCCTGCTGTTCCGGCGAGGTAACGATGACCCTGGTGGAGACATCTCTGATTGCGAGCTCGAATTCATTGCCACATATCTCTTGGAGAGAGTCAATGAGGTCGGGGTGGTTCCGTACACCATAGACGTTAATCGGCGTTACCTTAGGTCTACTGGGTTGGGTGACGTTAGAGGAGGGATTTTCCACCTTCTTTCTGGAGGCTCTCTTCCTCCTCTTCTTGGTCACGATCTCGAAAGGCTCATCGGCTGCGGCCTCCGCTTCCTTGGTAGCAGGCTCCAGCGGGTGATGCGATTGCCCTGAGGTACTACCTCCAGTGAGTCCGAAAGCTTCCGCTTTAGTGTGGAGCAAGAAGTTTCGGTCTCCATATCCTCGACACTCACAGTGAGTGACGCAGGAACGGGCATGGTACACTCAGAGAGGGGTAGGGAGGAATCAGGCGTCACTGGGGAGGATTCTCCAGCATTTGCCTGAGCACCCTGGGTGGCTGACTCCTTGGGTGCATGCAGTTCCAGAGAGTCATCTTCTATGGATTTAGAGATCTTCCTCTTTTGCGAGGGAGCATCCAGATTTTCTGTCTCTATAGGGTGAGTATCAATTGGAAAAGGGAGGGGTGCTGGCTGCCCCGATACGGGCTTAGGTAGAACCACCGCCACGTGCGATGGGGCCTGAGTCGTCGATGTGGTAGGAGCATTTGGGTTTTGCGCCCCCATGGAAGGAGCACCCTTCTTTTTCTTCGGGTTTTTCCCCCCCTTGGACTTGGCAGCGCCCTGTCCTGCGGTGGGTGACTGAATGGTGGAACAGGCAGCCGTGTCAGTCACCAAGCAGTCCTTTCGAGAGGGGCGGTGTGTATTGCGGGGATTCACAGGATTCTCCAACCGAAGGATGGAGGCGATTTGCATCGTTCTCAGGCGGTCCTGAGACACGTACTTTATCGCTCCATCAGGGGTTTTGAAGGCTATTAAGCCATCGCATAACATACTCCGCCTGTGCTGCCCGCGGAGAATCATGCTGGCAGGTGCATTTTCAGGAGGCGAGGACGACATTGCGAGTGGCGGAAGAAAGGCAGATGGATCCATTCAGGCAACGACCACAAGAGATCAAACTGCGGAGCAGGAATGAGAGGCCCCCCCAGCGGGGTCTACGACCGGATCCGAGGCGAATCGGGTGAGAAGGAGGGACTGCGTTAGCCTCCCCCCGGTTCGCGACAACGACAGAAGCAACGGAGCCACAGACCCTGCAGAAAGCAGGAAAAACCGAAGCCCTTTACAGGGCGAAATGGGGAGAGGGAGGACAGCAAGGGCCCTTTTCAGGGCCAATGCACAAGAGCGGAAAATCAGGTCCTTTTCAGGGCCCAGCTTCCGCAGTGGGGGAGAAGCGAAATAGGTGAGAAGGAGGAACTCTGTTAGCCTCCCCCTATTTCGACGGGAAAATACGAAAGAGCAAATCCGTTGGCCAAAATCAACGTCCGAGAGAAGCAAGGTCAAGATCAGGGTCAACAGGATAATGAGGTAAAGCACAACGAGACGTAGTGCAAGGAAGTAGGCTATTGGGACGCAAGTACCCAATAAGCGCATTACTCTCAGCGAGCTCCGCACCCTTTTTCGTGGGAATCCTGCTTTTATAGCAACGGACATTAGCCCGGAAGAGGACACTAGTAGATCGCGGGTAGAACCAATTAGCGTTCGCGAGTGGAACGCAATCTACCGGCACCTGACTGCAAACGGCGTTAGTTGCGAGCCGACAACGTCGCCATGAGGGGAAGCAGTGAAGGAGAGGGGAAGAGCGAGATAAGACGCGGAGAGAGAGCGAAGACAGCGGAGCGAACGCAGCTGTGGGAAAGGTGATCGGCGCGTCCAACTCTTTGGCATATCATTTCTGATTCAAGTGGACATTTCTAATAAGTATTGTACTATATTTGTGTTTTGTATTACGTCACTGCAATATAATTGTTAGTACGTTTCGTGACATTTATCCAGTGTATGCTTTTGTTAATTGGTCGGCAGCAGCAGTGTCTCCGAATGTATCGTATCGTTTAACTATTTTATTATTATTATTATTTACTTATAGTATTACGAGAGATTAATGTAAATGAGACAGTTTCGTCTCAAGATGCAGATATAAACATAAACAATCTTCCTGTTAATATTCTTCGGGCACCAGCGGAGATTAGAGGAATGGAAAATCACATGCCAATGGATCTGGGATCATCAGGTTCTAGCCATCGTCAAACAAAAAATGCTAACAAGAAGCCGCCTAAGAAAAAGCAAAAGGCATGTATGACTTGGAAATCCGAGGACCTGCAACCAAATTGGCCTGAATGGGTACATATTGAAGCAGCTTCAAATGGTATACCGCCTGTTGATTGGTTTTGCTCAATATTTGATGATGATGTGATTTGGCTGCTGTTATGTATTCATTTATTGTATTTTAACTATTATGTATAGGGCCGCATTTTATGTTTTGTTTGTTTGTGTTGCGCGGCGATGTTTGTTTGTTTTTTGCCACTTTGCCATGTTTTAGATTTTCAGTGAGCAAGCAGTTGTAACGTGACTATCCGGGAGTGCAGTCGCATATCCCTGGCATAGGTATTGTGTGTCATAAGAAGTAAATACAGCCATTGTTGAACCAACGATCTCGGTTTGTCATTGCCAAGGCACATACATAACATTGGCGACGAGGACGACGAAAATCCGCGTTTTGTCTCAACATTTTTTGTTTACCGTATTATTTTTGCGACCGGGTGCAATTTTTTTTTTTGGCATCGTGGCCGAACCGGAACCACGTGTTTCCCATCAGGTTACATACGTTGGCACCATAGGCACGCCGCCGAGTTTCTCGTCCGGTAATGCGGAAGAATGGTCAATATTCAAGGAACAACTTGACTATTATCGTGGCCGAACCGGAACCACGTGTTTCCCATCAGGTTACATACGTTGGCACCATAGGCACGCCGCCGAGTTTCTCGTCCGGTAATGCGGAAGAATGGTCAATATTCAAGGAACAACTTGACTATTATCGTGGCCGAACCGGAACCACGTGTTTCCCATCAGGTTACATACGTTGGCACCATAGGCACGCCTCCGAGTTTCTCGTCCGGTAATGCGGAAGAATGGTCAATATTCAAGGAACAACTTGACTATTATCGTGGCCGAACCGGAACCACGTGTTTCCCATCAGGTTACATACGTTGGCACCATAGGCACGCCGCCGAGTTTCTCGTCCGGTAATGCGGAAGAATGGTCAATATTCAAGGAACAACTTGACTATTATCGTGGCCGAACCGGAACCACGTGTTTCCCATCAGGTTACATACGTTGGCACCATAGGCACGCCGCCGAGTTTCTCGTCCGGTAATGCGGAAGAATGGTCAATATTCAAGGAACAACTTGACTATTATCGTGGCCGAACCGGAACCACGTGTTTCCCATCAGGTTACATACGTTGGCACCATAGGCACGCCGCCGAGTTTCTCGTCCGGTAATGCGGAAGAATGGTCAATATTCAAGGAACAACTTGACTATTATCGTGGCCGAACCGGAACCACGTGTTTCCCATCAGGTTACATACGTTGGCACCATAGGCACGCCGCCGAGTTTCTCGTCCGGTAATGCGGAAGAATGGTCAATATTCAAGGAACAACTTGACTATTATCGTGGCCGAACCGGAACCACGTGTTTCCCATCAGGTTACATACGTTGGCACCATAGGCACGCCGCCGAGTTTCTCGTCCGGTAATGCGGAAGAATGGTCAATATTCAAGGAACAACTTGACTATTATTTTATCGCGAACAATATTGTTGAGGACAGTCGCAAAAAAGCCATTCTGTTCACGGCTCCGGGCGAATTTATATTAAAACAGACCATTAAGCTCTGCAAACCGCGCAGCACGGGCGTATTAACGTTCGCCGAGGCCATACAGCTTCCGGACTCGCACATAAATCCGACGCCGTGCAAGTGGGTGAAACGCGAGGAGTTTCATAAGCGGGTGCAGCAACCGGGCGAGTCCTTTAAAGACTTCATGGCGGATCTGCGACTCATGCGGAGACTTGCGATTTTTCGGACCTGGAGGAGTCGCTCTTGGGCCAAGTTCTACTGGGCCTTCGGGATCTACGCCTGAAGGAGGCTCTTTTCTCCGCCGATTCCCTCGACCTGAGTAAGGCGATCGACAGAGCGCTTGCCGCGAAAGCAGCGAGGGACCACGTGAGCCGACTCCAGGGTCCATCGGCTCCCGCCGCCGTCCATCGCACCGGTATGCAGCATAAAGGGGAGGACAGGTATAAAGGACCGCCATCCCAGCCGCCGGTTGAGGGACCATGTTATCGCTGCGAAGGACCGCATAATGCGGCCTCGTGCGTCTATAAAAGGACAATCTGCAGGTACTGTAGAAAGGTAGGCCATATCGACGGGGCCTGTTTCAAGAAAAAAAGGCAACCCAGTGCTAACGTGAGCGGACGGCCGGGAGGTGGTGGATCGCTCCAGAATTCGAGGCCACATCAAGGAAACCGTTTTCGCGGGCAGCGTAGGTCAGCCACGCATAATTTAGGCCTAGCGGGCTCGGCACCGAATGAAAATGATAGGGACGGTAGTGAAAGGTTGCATTCGTTGCTTTTCCACATACCGTCGGCTCCTGCACCGCCGCCGATGAATGTGACTGTGTGGGCTGAGGGAAAATCCATGCCGATGGAGGTGGATTCCGGTGCAGGATTTTCTTTAATTGGGGGAGAAACTTACAACTCCATGTTCAGGCACATACCCCTCTCTAAGCCAACCGTAATGCTAAATACCTGGTCAAAAGAAGAATTGCCTGTTAGGGGTGAAATTTTGGTCAGTGTGTGTTTGCCTCCGCGTCAGGCAAAACTCCCTTTGGTGGTGATGGCAGGAGATGGTCCAAGCCTGATGGGCCGTAATTGGTTTGAGCATTTGGGTGTCAAATTTCAGAGAGTGCACTCCGTAGAGCAGTCAAACTTACCACCCCAAATTTCAAATTTTAGGGATGTTTTCGAATCTGCCTTAGGAAAATACGCGGGTCCCCCCGCGCGAGTTCAATTGCGAGTTGACGCGAATCCTGTTTTTCGCTGAGCTAGGCCGGTTCCACTCGCAATGGTTGAGAAAGTGAGTGAGGAAATAGATAGGATGGTGAAGAAGGGCATCCTAGAGAGGGTTGACTTTTCAGAGTGGGCCACCCCTGCTGTAAATGTAGTCAAGCGTGACAAAACCATTAGAATTTGTGGTGACTACAGCTCCACAATAAATCCGCAATGCATGAGACAGATTTACCCACTCCCAACTGTGGGCGAGCTTTTAAGTAAATTGGCAGGAGGCAAATGGTTTACCAAGTTTGACTTATCTGAAACCTTTATGCAGGTTTCGGTGGATGAGGAAACGTCACGGGTGTTAACTCTTAATACCCATAGGGGGTTGTACAGAATGCTTCGGTTGCCCCCAGGGCTCTCCTCTTCTCCTGCAATTTTTCAATGTACTATGGAAACTATCCTTGCTGGCCTGGAGGGAGTAATTGTATATATGGATGATGTTCTATGTCAAGCATCATCAGAGGGCCAGCTATGGCATCGAGTTAGAGGAGTATTAGAAAGATTAAGGGGGGCAGGTTTTCGGTTAAGGCTGAGTAAATGCCAATTTTCTGCTAGAAGTTTGGAAGTTGTGGGATATTTAGTTTCAGCAGATGGCATTAGCCCAACGGATAGTAAAGTGAAAGCATTACTAGAGGCTTCATCCCCAACAAATGTGGCTGAACTTCAAGCCTAACTGGGCTATATAAATTATTATGATAGATTCTTCCCTCAGAAGGCCACTAGGCTTGCTCCTTTATATGCGTTGCTAGGTGAAGGTGTCCAATGGAGATGGGCAGAAAAGGAAGAGGCCTGCATTACTTATGCTAAGTCTATTATGACTTCAGGTGCAGTGCTTGCACATTACTCCCCTAAGTGCCCTATAACGGTGTCATGTGATGCCTCACCATATGGAGTTGGGGCAGTGTTGTCTCATGTGTATAGTGATAACCAGGAGAGACCAGTGGCATATGCCTCAAGAACTCTTAGAGGAAGTGAGAATAATTACTCGCAATTGGACAAAGAGGCACTGGCTATTATATTTGGGATTATGAAATTTCGTATGTATTTGTTGGGGCGCACTTTTGAGATTATAACAGACCACAAGCCCCTGTTAGGAATTTTTAAGCCAGGAAAGCCCATATCAGATGTCTTGTCTCCACGGATGCTTCGCTGGTCCTTAATGCTATCTAATTATGATTTTAAATTGTCATACCGCCCAGGGAAACAGCATGCAAATGCAGATTTTTCAGTCGCCTTCCATTAGACAGCAAGGATGTGGAGGCTGAGACAATTTTCCCTGAGCCAGCAGGTGTGATTCTCCTAGAAGAAGCTTCTTTGGACTCACCATTGACAGCTGGGGCTGTAGCAGAAGCCACCAGTGATGAGAAACTGTTGGCAGAGGTGCGAGAGGGGCTACTTCGAGGGTGGAGTGCTGCCTCCAGATCCAAGGAGGCAAAGCTTTTCTTCAGAGAGCCAGCAGGCACTTTCACGGTGCATAAGGGATGCGCCCTCCGGGGTAGCAGGGTCGTGATCCCAGAGAAGCTGTGAGGGAATGTGATGCAGCTTCTACATAAGGTGCATCAGGGAGTCGTCCGCACTAAGGCATTGGCTCGGAGTTATGTCTGGTGGCCTGGCCTTGATAAGGACATTGAAGAGTTGGTATTGTCTTGCCCTAGGTGCTGTGAGACGCGGCCAGATCCAAGGAGGGGACCTGTCATCCCTTGGACTGTTCCAGAAAAGCCATGGTCGCGCCTTCACCTTGATTTTGCAGGACCAACCCATGGCCATACATTTCTAGTGCTGGTGGATGGATACTCAAAATGGATAGAAGTCGAGGAGACAAAAGGGTCCATGAGCTCCTTAACCACCATCAATTGCCTTAGAAGATGGTTTGCCACCCATGGCATTCCTGACCAGCTGGTAACTGACAATGGACCAGCCTTCAGGTCGGATGAATTTCTTAGTTTTGTCAGAAAGAATTGCATTACCCATCTTAAATCTGCACCTTATCACCCTGCATCAAATGGCCAAGCAGAAAGGGTGGTGCAGACCATAAAAAACTGTCAAAAAAAGCTACCACCAGCAGAATGGAAGCTGCAGTTGGCAAATGCCTTGCTTACATTGAGAACCACTCCTAGCACTTCCACTGGTAGAAGCCCGGCAGAGATGTTGATAGGCCGGCGTATACAAACAATGCTGGATAAATTACATCCAGCGGCATGGCCAAAATCTTCTGAGAGGGAGGAGAAAGTCGTGAATGCTGTTAATATGCCAATTAATAAGTTTAGATTTTTTGCAGAAGGAGATACTGTATATTTCCGTAGCTATTCCGGTTGGAAAGCTATGGTTGCCGGGATACATAAAAGCAGCCAAGGGTCCCTGCAATTTTGAAGTTGCATGTGAAGATGGGAGAACTGAAAGGCGCCATGTAAACCAGTTGATGCATCGTAACACATCAGCAGTGCTCCCTTCCTCATCAGATAGTTTTAAAGATTCTGGAGATAGTGTGTCATATCCAAATAATGTTTTTTATCCTTTTTCTTTTGATAATTTTGTAAAAAGTGTTAGCCCCTCAATGCCTGAAGTTCCAGTAGGAGAGCAGATCCCTCCAAATGAATTGCAGAGAAATCATGCTCGAGGTGTTACCAGCATTGGTGCTTCAGATAATGGTGAACCATCATCTGCTGCCGCAATGTCAGCCCAGAGTGATGAAAATTTACCATCACCGCAGCAGGCTACAAGAGCATCAGTGAGAATAAAGAGGGTTCCAGGATACCTGAAGGACTATAAGTGCCATACTGCTCGGACCTAAGAGTTTGGTTGATTTTTTCTGAGCAGTGCTTATTAGGCAACATGATATGTATTTAGTTTTTGGCTATATATTGAATTAATGCTAATTTATAAAATTGTGTGGCTCTTCAAGCTAAAAGGGGGAGGAGTTGTTATGTATTCATTTATTGTATTTTAACTATTATGTATAGCGCCGCATTTTATGTTTTGTTTGTTTGTGTTGCGCGGCGATGTTTGTTTGTTTTTTGCCACTTTGCCATGTTTTAGATTTTCAGTGAGCAAGCAGTTGTAACGTGACTATCCGGGAGTGCAGTCGCATATCCCTGGCATAGGTATTGTGTGTCATAAGAAGTAAATACAGCCATTGTTGAACCAACGATCTCGGTTTGTCATTGCCAAGGCACATACATAACAGCTGCTTGTTTCTGAGACCAACAAGTATATCGCACGTAAAAATAAGCTAGGTGATGTGACTATAGAAGAAATGAAGTGCTTCATTGGCATACTACTTTTAAGTGGTTATCTCAGTCCGGCTTGGCGGAGAATGTATTGGGAAAACTCGAGTGAGTTCTGCAATGTCACGAGATTGTTTTGATTTCATATTTCGACATTTGCACCTAAATGATGTTGAAATCTGGACAAACGAGATAAATTCACAAAAGTTCGACCTTTGATAAGTTTACTGAATAAAAAGTTCAAATTAGATGCTCCTCATGTTGAAAACCATTGCATTGATAAGCCATGGTTCCCTATTACGGACGACAAAGGTGCAAACTATTTATAAGGAATAAACCTATAAGATATGGATACAAAGTTTGGGTTGGTGCAACAGACAATGGATTTGTCATTTGGTTTGAAACATACCAGGGGGCTTCAACACCAAGAGGAATATCTAGAATATGGCCTGGGAGGAAGTGTCATACTACAGTACTCTGATAGTTTGAGGTCTACTGAGTTCTCAGATGCTGCTTACCACTTCTTCTTTGATAATATCTTTACCAGTGTTCCACTGTTACTTGAGCTAGGTAAGCGAAAAATCAGAGCTACTGCCACCATTCGGGACAACAGGACAACAAACTGCCCCATAGAGGATACAGCTGCCATAAAGAAAAAACAAAGAGGTTCTTTTGATTACTAAACAGCTGATAGGCAAGTCATCATTTGTAAATGGAATGACAACAGCGTTGTCAGTGTGGCGTCGAATGCTCTATCTGTGCACCCAGTGCAAAATGTTAATAGATATTCCAGAAAAGACATGAAGAAAATCCAAATTTCTCAGCTGCAAATGGTGTCATGTACAATAAGCACATGGGGGTAGTTGATGGTGCCGATCAAAAAATTTCTTTGTATCGCAAGGCCGTACGGGGGAAAAATGGTATTTCCCAGTAATAATGCAGTGTATTGACATGGCAGAGCAGAATGCATGGCTCCTCCATAGACTAAATGGTGGAAAATCGGATCACTTGGCATTCGGGCGACGAATTGTTACTACACTGTTAGTGACAAATAAGCGTAAAACAAAAAGAGGACCCAACAAACCATCTCGACTGGAACACATTGACATATGAAAGGCTATACCATCTGGTTATCCCACAAGACAGTAAAACAAGGTGCCGACAGTGTCATCAAAAGACCACAACACGCTGCAGGAAATATGATGTTGGTTTGCATGTCAAATGTTTTGTAGCATACCACCCAAAGAAATAGGTATTTTTATCAGTTACTGTTCTTTTTTCTTTTGTGTATTATACTTCTAATTATATTTTTAATAGAGTATATGCCACTATAAATAGCCTAAATCATATTAAACAATGTCTGTTTAAAATAAAGATAAATAAACAGTAGATATGCAAATGTGTTGTACTTCTGTACCTTAACCTACTGCCCTACATGTAGGACGCCACTATTTATCCTTATGTTCCTGTATGAAGCCTACTGTGCTATATATAGGACACCATTTTTTTCAAAAACTAATTTAAGAATTTAAAAAAAATTGTTAAAACCGTTCACATAGGACCCCTTTGAGTACATTTTAAAGCGTTAAAATAAATTTACTCAAAAAATAAGTTTCAGGCTTATCTGGGTTAATGAAGAACACCGAGGTGCCCAACGGCTTAACGTCCCTTCCAAAGGACGTAACAGCTGAATGTGCGCGGTCTCCTTATATCACACAAACAGGGGACCGGGCGACCTTGGAAAAAAATCCTACTTGCGCAGGATTCGTGCCCGCTGCCATTTCAAGCAGCAGGCGAGTAGCAGCCAGCGTCCTAACCGCTACACCACCAGCACAAACGATACGCTCTTGTTTTTCATACACAGAAATCGTTTGTCCCGGTTTTGTCTTCTGAATATATGGTAAGTCTAATTATATGGAGTAGGTATAACATTTCAATAAAATATTATTGCGATTGCTGTTAATAATGTCTTAAAATTATTACATGAGACAACGGTATGTTTTTTTTTAATTCAAATGAATAACTCTGTCTACTGTCAGCTAGGATGTGTTTTAAAAGTGAATAGGATCTCTCTACCACAAGTGAAGTGACAGGGGCGTGTTTAAAGCGAGCTATGTCTGCGAGAATCACTTCAACTTCTGCGCTACTGTCCCCTTCTAGAATATTCGCAAATATTTTCATTTTATCTAAATCTATGTTGGCTCTTTTTAAGAACTTGTAGGTTAGGGAAGGAAAGGGGGAGTAATTACAGAATGAGAGAAAAGACGGAGTTAAAGCCTTTTTTTAAGTCTTCCTTATTCTTGTCCCACTTCTATCTCCCGCTCTCTTTCTCTTGATCTGAAGGGTCGGATTAAGATAAAGGCATAGCTGCCAATGGTCAGAATTTTATATGATACCGAACCCAGAGTGAGTAAAAACAGTCCTTAAGAGTCAAACAAAGCAGTGCACCACCTTTCTGAACCTCGAATAATTAGTTCCGGAAAAACGGACGCAAAATGCAAATTCGCGAAGTGCAAGTCCTATTTTCCCATAAGACGCAATGTTATTATGGGAATACAGTGCTTAGTCAACCTACAAAATTAACTTTTTTATCATAAATAATGCAGTTTAACAGAAAATAAAAGAAAACGTTACATCAAGCTAACATTAAATAAAAACCGAGCATCATAAAGTGAATAAACTTCTTTCGGCACTTGTACAATTTACCATCAGTGCAATTTCGCATGCGATTTTCGAACTTCTTTTGTTAATTCCAAGGAAATCCTTTAATTTAAATTGACGAACTACTGAATTTAAATGTTGAGTGCACAAATGTATTCTTGGGTTCTGCAACAAACATTTCTAAGTCGCAAAAAACACTAGCATTAAAAAATGGTAACATTTCTTTTATTAATTACGTTCGAAAGGCGTAACGGAAAATCAAAACCTAGCGTATGAAAGTGATATCATTTCTTTTCATTGTTCAAATATGTCACAAAAAATAAAGACGAAGCATTAAAGTGATAATATTTCTTTTAGTAATCGCGTTCAATATAGACACGCAGCAGAAAATCTTACGTTACAAGATGGTAGCATTAATAGATTTACATTAAAAATTCGTAATAAAAAATGTAAACCAAACAAAACAAAATAACTTTTCTCTAAATTACGTTCAAAATACAAAGTAAATGAAAACGTTACTTTCCAAAATGATGGCATTTCTTTCAATTTTAAGCTAAAATTTCACGTCGAAATTAGCGGGGAAATTGAAACTGAGCTACAAAATAATTAAGTCGAGTTTGTTTACTTAGAAACCTCCTAATAATAAGCATTATAAATATAATATAATAATAAAAAGCCTTTTTCTAGGGCACCAAAGCTTAAACTGAACTCAAAACAAAAAATTAGATGAAGTCCCGCTTGTTGGCATTGCAAACGAATGACGCGAAATGCAAATAATCGGTGCGAAACAGAAGTAATGGTCATAAAAACGTTTGCCGCGAAGTGCAAATTCGCGAACCGCAAGCACTGGGAGATCAAAAAGGTGGTGTATATTGGCCAATTTTAAGAGATTTGGCAGAACGGAACGATATTTGGCAAAAATGTAGTTAAATAGGAAAAATTGGAGTTTTTGGGTAAAAAGGGCATATTTGGAAACAAAAATGAAAATAGGCAAAAAAGGCATTTATGGCATTTTGCCTGAACTTCCTGACTTTACATATAAGAATCAAATGTCTACCCAACTCAAGCAGTATATAATACAACTACAAGAACTTTTTTCTATTGTATTATTGGCAGTCTCCGATGGTAACTATTAATTTATTATTATAGATGATGTTTCGTACTGGAAAAGCGATGGAGGGATATGTGGACATTCTTCCTTTCACCACCTCCTTGAATCGGGAAGTTTAAATTTACCAAAGGACAAAACATTGCCAAATTCACAAATTAAAATACCGTTTGTCCTTGTAGGAAACGAAGCAATTCCTTTAAGGAGGGGCCTTTTCCACGGAACCAGTTAAAAGAAGGGGAAGAAAAGGCAGCTTTTAATTATAGACTTTCAAAAGCAAGAATGGCTGTAGAATTTGCGTTTGGGATGTTGCTTCCAAATGGCGTATTTTAAATAAAGCTATTGAAGCATGTCGAGAAAGGAGTATGCATCGTGAAAGCCATAAGCATGCTGCACAATATACTTACAGATCTTGAAGGGACACATGAAATTTCAAACAAGTAATATAGGAGGTGAAAGAGGTCATATAGCTCCTTCAAGAAATCATAATCGATCATCTAGAATGGCGATAGCTATAAGGAACAAATTCTGCCAGTACTTAAACAGCAACGTCGGTGGATCTAATAATATTTAATGCAACGTCTCTATTTCTCTTGTAAAATTATGGTGTTCTTAAATTTTTTGATAAAGTAAAAATGCTTTGCTAACTATATTGAAAATTGATAATCCAACAATGTCAGCTACTTTTCCCCATTCTTTATCGAAAAGTAATCGATTTTGGTCATTTTTATCCTTTAAATTACATAAGATGGACCTCTTTTGGATCTCGGAAATTAACACTTCGTTCATTTCCATGGCAGTGTAAGCACTCAGCGTAAAACGGTAATTAAACGACGAAAACGACGAACAAACCGCTGAAATACAAAAAATGTTTGACACACTAGCGGCTCTGGTCGCTCGCTTCGAAAACAAAACGCTTCAAAGACGTTCGCTCACCGCTCGACAGCGTAGGCACTTGGGACACCACCATTATATTGTCTTCTTTTTTCGCTCCCACCGCCAGCGTCGTGGGACACAGCGTGTTCCAGATGAAAGCGGTGGAAACGACCAAGTGGAAAATCGAGATAACGAATTGGCATGGCAGTGTCCCAAGTGAAGGCGACTAGGCGCGGGCGAGCGGAGCGCGAGCAACAAATGTACCGTATTTTTCGGCATATAAGACGCACTTTTTTCCAGAAAATTGTTCCTCAAATTACCTTGCGTCTTATACGCCCAAGGCAATAGTATTACTGTTCTCAGTAGTTACAAACACACATTCGTCGCAAAAACATTAAAATATACATTATTAATAATTAATACTAAACATTTGTACATTTGTAAATATTCGATAGTTATCAATACAGTTAAAGTACAACAATAGTGTACATTCATCACATTTTAATAATTGCAGGGCAAATAAAGTCATGGGTTTAAACCTATCAAAAATATTTCTCGTGTATAAGTCGACCCCTGAGTTTTTCACTAAAAATTTAGTCTTAAAACCTCGACCTGTACACGAGTATATATGGTATTTCAATATTTTATTGGCAAATCCTTTAATATTTATTTTAAATGAATCAATAACTCTTATATTATCCTTCATTAAAACAGTCATAGTATAAATTAAGGAGAGTTTCTTATAATTAACCACCAAAAATGAGGAGGATAATTAATAATTTGTTATCCCCATCAATGTCAAGCAATGAAGAAAATATCTAGTTTTTGAATTGTATGCTCTCAAACATTTATAGTTTCCAATTTCAGCATTTATTTATACAAATATATTAAATTTTTAACATACATTTATATCATAATATATACCTATAATAGCCTAATTTTGTCCTAGCCTAACCATCTATTGCTGCAACAAAAATAAAAAAACCCTAGAAATCTAGCTCATTTGCATCATATTTTTGCGTATTAATTGGTGGTTTTTGTCAATCGTTAAAATAAGTGTGATTACTATTGGCATTTTGGTATTTAATTTCACCCACCGCTAAGTTGAAGTAGCTTTTATTCACATCAATTATCTGCTTATTTTCTCTTATGAAACGCAGCATTTGCATAAAGATAAATTAAATGTACCTATTTATTCACCAAAATGCAGCAGTTATAAATTTCCTTTCCTATCGAAAGGATGTAGGATTTATTTAGGTTATTTGTTGCAGCAACATTAATAAACAAACATTGGAAACATCATAATGGTTATATAAACACAAGAATGAAGAAAGAAATGGCTTAAAAGAGACAAACAAATCGATGAAGAGCTCATCAAAGCCAAGAATCTCTTAGTAATGTAAAATAACAGTTTTACAAAATAATAAAAAATTAATTTTTCTTAATAAGTGATTTGTGATTCTTGTAGAGCTTGTGATGCTGAATTTGAATCTGTGCTTAGAATTTTTCTGTCAGGCACAGATCAGGAGTTATATCATTTCAAATTTTTGAATGGTTTATTATGTATACTCTAGATATTGTAAGCTGTAAATCAATTTGGTGCTATGCGTCAGTTCTCTGATTTAGGGGCCTACAAATACACCTTTGATCTTCGATGTTGTGAGTCGAAGAAATTTATAATGTAAATATGCCAACCCTTCTCCACTCTTGTCCATTGCTTTTACAAACTGTTTTGTAAGGACCAGTTTAATATGCAAAGGTGGAAGAATTACGTCTTTGCAGGCAGCAAGGCTTTCCCGTTTGACATATTTTTTGTCCAACAGTTAACCTTCGTGCAGGCCAATCTTTTCTCACATAATGATATTGTCTAGCATGACTATTCCACTCACAAAGGAAGCAGCAGTATTTTTATAGCCTTTTTGCATTCCCAATATCATGGCGATGATTTTTAAGCATCTGCAGATCATCCACTTATGCTCTGCGTAGTTAATCGACGTTAGCATGTGTTCCAAAATCTCATATGACTCCCTTGCAAGACTAGCATAACCAACAGGAACAGAAGACATGTTATTCCCATTATGAAACAAAACGGCTTTCAAACTAGTTTTCGAAACATCTATAAAAAGCCTCCAGTTCTGTGCTTCGTATCTGTGACTTAAAGCAGCCAATAAACTACTTACATTACTACTTACAACAACAAAATGTTATAGTACCATCATGTGTAAAGAGCTCAACATAATAACTTTCTCTGTTTCTGTACATGGTTACATTGGTGTTGGATTGCAGAAGATTCCATCCCTGCAACCTGGAACCCAAGAGTTCTCCTTTCATTTTATTTAAACCTAGGTCGCGAACTCAGTCGTTTAGGTCAACCTGTGTTAGAAAATGAGGAGATAAATGTCCTGCTGGTTGAAATAGAGGATCTTTTTTTCACACGCTGATTGAGGTTTCTGAGTATCTTCTTCTTCCTCTTCTAGTTCTTCATTTGAAGTCCTGTTGGCAATGGAATAATTTTGCTATATGATGCAGGCCTAATTGCAGAAGGCAAGTTTGGGTAAACAATATGACCCTTGGATTTATTCATTCTGAAGCTCTGCACATTCGTTAAACAGAAGTAGCAGTCTGTAATGTGATCTTTTGGTTCTCGCCATACCATGGGCACTCCAAACGACATTGACTGACATGTACCTTTCCACCAGTTTATTAGCTTCACATAACAAGTCGCACAGCAGAAATGTGGTGCCCATTTTTTGTCTTGGTCCCCTATTTCACATCTGAAGTAATGCTTATAGGCCTTCTTGATGATAGGTGTCATTTTTTTCCTGTGCCTCTCAAAAGTATATTCGCCACAGATGTAGCAAAAGTTGACCGGTTTGTTGCAGCACTTACGAGATGACATTGCCTATAAAAATAATAAAATACTTAAGTATTGCAGAGAATATAGAACATTTTTTATTCAACATGCTATCATTGAAATTAGGAAGTAGGTATTAAAAAGTAATATCAATCAACTATACTTACTGGGAAAAGTATTTAAACTGCAAAATACTTCAGCAACCTGTAACAATAGAATATAACTTTCATAGAATGCACAACAATGAGACAAGCAATACAGAAATGATGAAACAGCATGTGTTTACTACTGCAGATGGTGCATGAATCATCTGTGTGCATTAGCAGTATAGCCAACAGTTCCCCCAACTAAATTCCCTCCATTAAAAATTTACAACTCAGGCAAATTTTTTGTAATTATAAAATGCAGTATAACCCGAGTGCCTCTCACCCCCGCATTGTACTTCACTACTGTAATTGCCCATCAAATATGATGGTTATGAGTGAATTAAGTATTAAGTTCAAATTTAAATATAAGTTAACACATTCAGCTCGGACAATTTTTAGTATTAGTTCAATAAATGATGGATAGTTTTTTTTGTAGAATTAGTTAGGGCTTATGTTCAAAATTAATGGAAAATTGTCGGAAAAATTTTTTTAATTATAGAACCTATTTAATTTAATTAGGACGCGTATTCGCGTCCTCCGTTTTCTTGGCACGTCAGGCATGCAATCCCGCAACAATCCTGCTGTATTCGAATTCCTTTTTAGTTATGCATACTCGCACAGCACAAAGTTTCATTTATTTAGACCTTGCAAATGATATTTTTAGTCTCATAATTTCATTATTTGCGCACACTAACTGTTAAATTCATGTGTTTTAATTAGTAAATTTCATATATTATCGTTCTTATAAATATTAACATTAACCTGATAATGTATTTAGTTTAATATATTATGTTTTTCCTACGTGATTGTGGCATACATTTGAACTGTACCACTACCATGGGAAAATGTAGAATTGGAATCCGAGAAGCACTAATGGCCATGCTTTGATTTTTTGAAAATTCAAAGTATCTATTTCCTTCTTTTCATGAAATGTTACGTGAAGTTACATATGGCAAAAATTTTCCCCTATTATTTGGTCTTGCTGGTTGTTATATTGGAGTGAAAGCTTCTAGATTTATTCTGGATGTTTACAAGAGGATTACCTAAAAGGAGACTACTAGCGGCACTTTTGTCCAGAAAGGGTAGTAAGGACGTAAACGCAACATGTTCGGTTTTTTCAAGGGTCTTCCTTGCGTGCGACCATATTTATAACATTACCTGCGATCGGATTCTCCTGAGCCTCAGTCACATGCTTCACTCGAGCTGAGCGGAGACCCTTTCTGCAGTTCTCTACCAAACTGTGAGCCAAAAGAAGCAGCAAAACCAGTAAACGAACAATGCATGCAGTAAGGTTCGGCCCCAAATGACGGCTAGGAGGAAAATGGAGGATCACAGGATATGCCTGCCTCCAACTCCAAGCAATAAAACAAATGGAGAAAGGGAAGCAACTGCAGGACACGAGGACTACTCAAGCGGTCCTCAGCACTGAACATTTTAAAATAAAAAGACTTTTGCAGCACAAATGAATGTTTATTGCATTTACTTTTTTAAACATGTACATAACAAGTATTACAGAAATTTACGCCAAAATTTTAAATTATACAATTAATATTATAGTTATTTAAACAATTAATATATATATCAATCATGCAAATTATACAATAAATATTTCAATAATAATACAAGTATGTACAGTTATAATAGTAATTACAAAAGAATAAATCCGAAAACTAAACCTAAAAGATTTTCATTTTTATTGAAGTGGCCTAAAAACTGAATCCAAAAAATAGAAAAAAAATACATTTTTAATAATTGTGATAAAGTTTGAAACAGGGTTCCAAACACAGAGCCGGTACATCAGGGCATATGTTACATTGAAAAGAAACATCTTTTCTGATTTTACTTTGAAGGCAGAGCTTGAATTTTCTTCTTTTGGTTTTTCCCTTCGAGTCCCCTTTTATGAATGTTGGCAAATGTATTTGTTCTGTTGATTTTTTTTTATTTTTTGTGTCGCTAAGGAATCTGTTTTCATCAGCTTTCTGATAATAGCTTCCCTAAATTGTAACAGAGACATCTTGCTCCCACTAAATCTGTTGTATAGCAGATATGCATTTACAAGGGATAATTCTAAAAAGTGCAGACCTATCCTGATGTTCCACCTTAGCGTCCGTCTTTTGACATAATAAATGATAACAGCTGGTCCGCCCTGTCTATTCCACTCATGTACCTATTGTACTGTATGACCTGCATCGGTTTGGCTTCCTCTTTCCCTCTTTTATTCGTTGCATTCACTACTTCACCACCAAATTCAGTCGATAAGGTCATGACCTCCCTTCTATCCTTCCATTTTGTGACACAGAGACTCTCTTTCGAATAACGGCTAATTAATTCTCCTTTCTTCAGCTTAGCCTCTTTTCCATCATTAGGAACCCCAGTTCTTGATGGTCGTAATATCCCAGTAGCAAAAATTTTTTAAAAATAATTCTAAAGACAAATTTGGACTACTGTAGTAATTGTCCATGTAAACGGCATCCCCGACATCCTCGTACTCGGAAAGAAGTTTCTTTACCCCTTTTTCTGTGTGGCCAGTTCCACCTACTTCCTTGTCTCGGGATCCTGTATAAATTAAATTATTGAGAACGAGACCATCTGGCTCCGACAACATAAATTTTGACACCATATTTGTGGCTTTTATTTTGAATGTATTGTCGAAAGTACAATCTCCCCCTCCACATTACCATCGACTCATCAAGGCTAAGTTCCTTTTTGGGATAATAAATTTTTTTCATATTATTTCGAAATGTTTCCACAATATCTCTAACTTTGTATAGGGGATCCTCTGGTTTTGGCTCACCAGGAAGAGGGTTCCTACCAAAATGGAGAGCCCGTAATATTACCATAAACCTATCCCCGGGCATGGCTTCTGTAAAAACTGGGAAATTGTATAAATTATTCCTGGACCAATATTGGGCAATTTTCGGAAGTTTTACGATTCCCATCAAATATACAATGCCTAGAAATTTGTAAAACTCTTCCGAACTTACTTCAACCCACTTTTCCTTCAATCGTTCTTTCCCATAAATATATGTTTCTTCTAAAATAAAATTAATCATTGAATGAACTGCCAGAAGAGTGAAATACCCAAAAGGATTGTTACCAGGGTTGGGGACCCTAAGTCCAGTGTTCCCCGTAAAAGCTATATTGTTGGTTGTTTGTCGGTCGACAAACCAAACAATGCCACTGCCTCCATCCCTGATGGTACCGGGCTGCTCCTCATCGTCAACTTCACCTTCAGATTGGTCCATCACTCCAATGTCCTCCGGAATATCCTCTTCCAATATTTCGGAATCGGAGTCACTCTCCTCTATCAAAATGTTTTCCATTTCTTCCTCAGTTACGATTTCATCCCTCTTTCTCTTGCGGCTCATCCCAGGAGTAGATGGCTGAGAATCCATTACTAATTGAGGATACAATTAAAAAAAAATTTAAATTACAAATAATATAAAGAATTTAACAAAAATACGAAAAAATACAATAAAAATGATACTAAATCAATACTAAGTCAAGTATATTAAATTAAAAACGGCATTCAGAAAGAAGATTAGAAGGACAACCAAAAATAATATGGAAATGTCATGATAAATCGATAAAAATTTAAAAATTGCACTTACCGGAGTTTTCCTTGAAGAAATTTTAAAAAAGGCTTGCAGCTGGAAACTGTTTTGAACAGCACAAGGGCACGAATGGTACTGTGGTAAATTACAAAAAATATCAAAAAAGATATAACAAAAACACAAAAAACAATAATAAAATGATAATAAATCAATAATAACTAAAGTATTTTACTAACATGAAATTTTCGTTAAAGAAGCTGTAAAACGGAATAGCGAGAATCGCATGGACAGCAGTCGAAAAACGTAAAAATGCTAAAATATATAAAATTAAAAACATCATTAAAAAAGAAGATAAGAAAGATGACCAAAAAATAATATGGAAATGTCATGATAAATCGATAAAAAGTTAAGAATTGTACTTACTTGAGTTTTCGTTGAAGAAATGAAAAAAAAGACGCAGCTGGAAACTGATCTGAACAACACAAAGGCACAAACGGTACTGAGGAGCTAGCTTCGAAAAAAGGGACCATAAAAGAAACCTAGCGGTGGGGGAGTGCGTTGAAACGGTCACGACGAGGGAAGCGAATGCGCGCCCCCAGGCATCTTGGCAAGTCCCGACGGACGCGCATTCGCGTCCGTCGGGTTGAATGTGTTAATGAAACCAACTTTTGTAGGCACTAAAAAGTAAGCAATAAATATAAAATTCACATAATTGAGTGTTCCAGAGAGTAAAAATAGTTATGGGTGAATAGAAATTGTATGTCAAAGAAATACATTACACTATACAAAATTATTTTTGATTTATGGAACATTTAATTTTGTTTTTCTCTCCCTCTATCTCCTTTCTTTCTTCCTCTCTCTCTCGCATTAAAGCATTCAAAGCATGCTTTCCTTATGCATATAGCATAAGGATTATGGCAGCTATACTATTTCGAGGTTTAACAATGACATGGTATACATGTGTATCGTTAAAAAGCTTAAAATTTTCAAATAAATATGATTTAAACATAGAACTTGAGTGATTTTGTATTGTAGGTAAAATGTGATGATAAGAATAATTTATTTTTCTTTAAAATAGTTCAGATCTGAACATTGTAGGTCAATTCTTTCTAATTTTAATTTACAAAAGAGTAATAGCCTGTAAGTCAAAAAATCAATTTTTACGTGTTATCTTATGGGAAATGGCACCTCCCTCCACTTCCCCCCCCCCCACCAAACAAAAATCAAAATTATGGCCCTGAGGTGCACATCCTCATGGCCCCATTAGTAATTGTATCAAGTTATAAATCTCTAAGTTTCTTGGTTTTTGAGAAAAATTGTCCACACACACACACACACAGACACACACTGCCTTTTATTAATATAAATTTTGTTCCAAAAAATTACTAAATTATTATTTTAAAAATTAATATGATGTTACTAATAATGGGAATAATTTTGAAACAAGAAAAAGAAGTCTGCTATGACCAGGAATCAGAACCCGGGTCTTCCACTTGCCTGGCGGACATTCTACCACTGAACTATCGTAGCAGATCAAATTTCTCATTTCTTAATGCAGATGTTTTCTTGGTTGGGACGGAACTAGCCAAGCTAGTATCAAACTGCCCCAACGGATGTCCTCGAAGAGATACACCGAAGAAAACTCCTCCCTCTCAAAAAGTGAGATTGCCAAGCAAGAAATAGATGGAATAAAGCAATCTAAAGATCCAATGCAAATAGGCATAAGCTGTAATGTTGGGAATAATTTTGAAATGAGAAATGTTACTAGTTGCTTTTTGTGTTGATGCCCGAATAGCAGGCAAAATTTAAGAGAAACTGCTATTCAAATATAATTTGTATACATACTATAGCCCCCTCTCCTGTGAATCTGCATCTGGTGCTCCCTGTGAGAAGTTAAGTCATTGTGGTGCTCATCATCAGAAAAAGGTTATGGACCCCTGTTCCTGATGATTCTGTATTTATTTGAAAATATTTCCAGTTTATGTTTCAAGCACCACTAAGTGGAAAGCTCCGTAAACCTCTCAGAATGTTCTAGATCAGGGGTTGGCAACCTTTTTTGCATGGTGGACCACATATGTAGTTGCGAATGCTTTGGAGAGCCGCATTGGAAGTCACAACAGGTTCGGCGGGCCAGATGACCGTTTGCATCAGAAGTTACCTTGAGATTCTGTGTTCTCATATTAATGAAAATCATGACTAAATATTTTATTAGCGGTAAGACTCCACAAGAGAAGGTTTTGAGATATGATATGAAATTATCTATTTTAAATTTTGCCAAACACTTTTTCACCTTATCTTTGCAGGCTGCATGAAGCGCTCTTGGGAGCCGGCTTGCCGTACATTGCCGACCCCTGTTCTAGAAGACTCCAAATGGATTTGGAAATATTTCTGGCTTCTAGAATGTAGAATTTTATTGAAGTATATGGAAATATGCAGGTTACTCGAGTTTTCTGGATAATTAGGTGCTGGAACACAAAGCTTTTACTGTATTTATGTGTTTGTTGTTTTTCAAAGCATTCTGTTCTTATTGAACACAAGTCGATTAGATAGTTTTATGGAGGATAAACCATTGTTAGTGAAAGAGTTTTGTTCTTTTTCTAATTATTAAAGATCACATAAGATCATTTTGAATATATTGTGTCAAACTTATAACTTCCAGTCACTGTCGTTATAAGTTCCCCCTGAAGATGCCCACTTAGTGGGTGAAATGCACTAGGATTTTGTTAATTTTTTTTATGGCTGAAGGAGTTGTCACACTGATTCACACTTATAAGATAATAACATCATTTATTTTCTTTTTACATTAATATTTGTAATAAGCAACAAGCATCAACTAGTTTATTTTCTTAAACCAAATAAAGCATTTTTTCTTGTTGTTTTCAATCTAATTGATTTCTCTTGAAGATTATTTTATATTTGCTTCAGATATACATTAAAAAAAAGAAGAAATCGAAGCTAATATTTTAAAAGTGGATTTAATTTTTGAAATAATTGATTCGTAGTATTTATCATTTGTTTCTACATAAGTAGCATTAAAAAATCATTTGTTATATTTTATTTCCAACAATCTGAAAGAATCAAACTTTTAAATAATTAAGTACCATCTCCCGATTTGAGCATTATTTAAATCCAGTAATAATTCAACAAAAATTTCGATTCAAAGAATTTTCATTAAAAACTTTAAAGAAAATTTTAACATTGTTATTTTTAGGGAAATGAGGTAAAGGAGGGAGTACATATTTGTTTATAATTTCATTGAATTTTATTAAATATTATTATAAAGTTAGCTGCTAAAAATTATATTTACATGCTCTAATTTTTGAGCCTAGCGCCTAGCATACCATTCTTAGGGTTCATTATTTTATTTAAACACATTTATTCAGTTAAAACAGGTTTATGCACAATTAAATTATATTTACCAATTTTCTTGTGCGCGCATGGAATGTTATTTTCGCTTTGCCGCCAAATGTCGTAATGATTGACTTCGATATATATCGACTGTATTTTATCAAATAAAGAGATGTTATTGGACGCCTCGAATAAGTAGCTTTTCCTCCTTAAGGGATATTTATGTTTCTGTTTGTAAAGGAATTGTACATGGAGTGTGCAAGGCGATAAAAAGTTTAATTAAAGTGTTAGTTTTTAATGTTAAGTAAACAAGAACATCCATGCTCGTATTAGCGACACTCGCGAGGTACTAGGAAACTACCGTAATTTTAAACCAAACGTACATTTTAAACGAAATAATGTATTCCCGGCAGGGTGGCTCCTAGTTTCGCAGCGAGTTGTTTCGGTAAGTTGAAAGATTGTATATAATTTAAGTTTTGATTAAAAGTTCGTTAATACTTTTTTGCATAAATTACTAATGAACTAATGTGTTTATCTGTTGCTGTTGACAGTAGAAAACATTTCAGCTATACTCATGACATTTGAACAAAATAAATTCATTTTGAATATATACGTCATTGCTTGTAGTTATCGAGGGACATTTAATTTAACGAAATTACCTAACCATCGAGTCTTATCTTCATAGCATTAATTTGCAGCGAGATGATATTTCTTTAGAAGATAAACAGGGACGAGTTATTCTATACTAAAAGCAATTAGTATGCCGTATTTAATCGATACGTCGAAAGTTATGGCAATTTAGTAAAACGACAATTACATGATGTTGCATGCTAGTATTGTTTTTATGAATGTACTATTTCAATTCAGTTTTTGTCCTATTTCCGAGAGAGCGATCTGTGTGTTTTGTTCATCGAATGTGACGGTGATGGCCAATGAACTTTTGCAGTCGTTCTTTTCACGGTCCATGATGTTCAAGGATGCTTAACATGTATACCAGAATTCGCCAACGCACGCCGTCGCGTGGGACCAGCTGTTCCGCCCCCTACGCAATTCTGTTGTCAATCTGCGAAAAAATGTTTTAGGCTCATTCCTACGTAGAATTCTAGGGGTGCGATCGATTCGGAAATTAGAGGGTTACCGACCCTTCCCTCGTCTGGCGACCGCTCCCAACCTCCCACTCGTGATCTTCCCGCCCCCTCGGCCTCTCTCTGGACCCATCCTTCCCCCTCACGCTCTCTTGTTACTTTCCACCGACTGTCCCATATTTTATATCGCATTGAGCACCCATTACGCCGTCGCTGCGTGAATAGCATCGGAAGTGGAACGAGCCTGTCTTCTTGGCGAAATGTAAGATGATGTATGAGAATAATTTCTACTGCTCTTTCCTAAGCTGTTTGCGCGAATTTCCAATAGCTCTCTACCCATTAAACGGAGTATATAGTGGTTCGTTGTTTAGCATCATAATAAATCCGTTGACGGAATGGAAGGTCCTGAAAAGGAAATTGGCCAGGACCTTTCCCTAGTGAATTGGTACTAATTGGATGATGTGCGTTAATTCACTGGCTTGTCATAGCTAGTTGTGCAAACTGGTAATTTTTCCCCCACCTGCAGTTTCATGATATTAAGTTAAATTTAAGAATTGAAAATTTTGATTGATCTTTAGAAATCCTTCATGAAAATGTATCTGATCTAAATTCTGCAACAGAGAAAGTTTTTCTATTTTTTCACCAGTCATTCAAGCCAGTTGTATGCTATAAGCAAATTATTATTTTAAGTATCAATAATGAGGTCAGGCTCAACCCTGTGGAATTAAATTTGTGGAAGTAACTAAGTTCTTTTTTTCATGATATTATTTTAAGCTTTATTTTTTCATTGTTTTGAATTTACTTGGAACTGCTTATTTGAATTTGGTCACTGAGAATGAATTAGAATCTCACGTCTTATTTTGGTAAAAGTTGGAGGAAATGAAAGATTTAATCAATACCCACTGTAATGTGATAGTATAATCCTGATAATGCTTTACAACTAGAGTTGGGGACTGTGCCTTTTTTCTGTCACAGTGACAAACAAATACCTGTCACTCCTACCTGCTACTTGAGTCACCGGTGACATTTTCATTGCGTTAACCTTGTGCTGGTGGAGCTGGTGACACTGGTAACACCATCAAACCAAGTATCGGCCGATAACGAGTACTTACTTGGTAGCCTGGTGGTAGATAGTATTTATTAAAACAGTGACTCGTGAAGTAGTGAGAAAGAAAATGAAAAAAATTTAAATGATAGAAAATTAGGTGTATTTCAGATAATAATTATATGATATATTATAAATGAACATTTTTAAGGAACAAAACATGGTACCACAAGAATTATATTATGTACCTATATATTTGATATCACAAGAATTACGTACAATAGGAACAGTTTTTTAAACTTTAAATACTTGACTATAGAAAATATTTAGTTAAGCAGTAGCAGTATGTTACTACTTTACTTCCTTAATTTGTAAATATATTTTGAGTAACAAACAGCATGTTCGGTGACATCATATTAAGCCTCTCAAGAAATGCAGGTGATAGGAAGAATACATGATAAAGTGGACACATGAAGAATCCATGGGTAAACAAGATGGTCCTAGTGACCCCAAGAGCTTAGGTAAACATCCGAGTTTCTTTGATCTGAATTGGATACATGTTATTTGGTTCATGAAAGTAAACAAAATTTTCAGTGAAAATTAAAGCCATAAAATCCAATTCATTCGTTAAAGTGAACATTCGTTCAACGAATCGTCATATTTTGTCACAAAAACTCAGACCTCCTCCATAGATGATGTCAGAAAGCTTTGACACCCCCCCCTACCCAAAAATCAAATTAAAAAAACATAATTGGTTTGAAATCACTTTTTATTGAGAAAAACAACAAAATAACAATATAACATTGCATTCTGAATTGCATAGTACTTCTGTAAATATCTTTGAATGGGCTTGGTTGTGCAATGATGTCATAAGTGTTTCTCTCTCACTCTCATTACTTATATTGTTCTCAAGAAATACTAAACCAAGCACTAGCCCAGACCCGAAGACTCTTCCTCCTCCCTTTCCATATAGCTCTCAAGTGTTGACACAAAGAAAAAAATATTCATCTCAAGAGTAGAGACGTCAAAGAGCAGATAAGCAGTGCCTACATCCCCTCCCTCTACTCAGTTCGTCTCGGCCATTGGGACCAAGTTAGGACTTGGGTGGGTGGTAGTGGGACTAGGAACTGCGCCACTTCTGTTCCACTGAGCCCACAGTGACTGAGTCTGTGACTGGCTGTGACTTCCATACTTGTTACTTCCCATGCGTGCCTCTTACCGGTCACAGTTCTTCATTAGTCATTCTGACAAAATAGCAGTGACTGCAAATAGTCTATTTACTTACCAGTCTTAGTACTACCCATGATGATGCCCAAAGAAAAGCCCTAAAACTATTTTGTAATCACAGTTTGCCAGTTATCTTCTCTTAATGTCAGTCATAAATATTTTAATGGTTTGTATTGTGAACAAATTTTATATTATTATTAAGTTAGTGTTGAGTTGCTATAAAAGTAACTAGTGAGAAAAAAATCTCTTTGAAGTGAATGTTTAGAAAAATACTCTTTATGACAGTAATTGATTTTTCCATTCTGGAGACTTCCCCAATACAAGCCGGTGTTTTTCCTCCAAGTCTATCATGAAAAAAATCACTTAAATGCGAGTCTGAGAAAAAATTTGGGTTAGGGTTAAGTCTCGTAGATGGCAGGACGTATCTCATTGCTGTCACATTCAAAGGATAGTATATACTATATTTTTTGTAAAGTAAATATTTGACCTATGATGAATATTAATGAATAAATAATAAAGCTAGAATACTGAATTTAGCAGTAACTGTTTTGTTACCATTGTTACCTGTTCTTTCATTTCTAAATGCTATTGGATATTTTCTTTCCTTTCTCAGGGCTATGCATATGTATAATTAAGAATAGTTAGCAATTTGTATTATTTTTCATTAGTCATTAAAAGAAGTTCCTATTAGTTTTACTTGGCTATTGTAGTTATTGCTATAGCCATTTTAATGTTTGTATGCATGTTAAACCCTCATTCATGAAATCTATTAAAATTACGTACATTGACTATGCAGACGATTACGTTAAGTTTGATGATGGCTTTTGATGCTCAGCTGTTTACTTTACATGAACGTGTATAATTATAAAAATGCAATTTCTTATGGCAATGTAAATGCTAATTTCATTGGAAGTAGACTTGGATTAAAAATTATCTTGGTGAGGTCGTTATTGCTTTATTTGACCTTTTGTGAAAATGAAGATGAAATTATCGTCACTGAACGTGGAACATTATTCAACAACGCGAAAATTTTAATTGGAGTAATATTTCAAAATGTCAACAACTAAACCATTTCCCACTCTTTTCTTTGATCTCGAATAATGTATTCTAGGCCATGCATGCATTCCCGGCACACTTCAGCATAAAATCTATGAAATTTTTTGTCAAAAAATGGTGGAAATTTTTGGGGGTCAGCTTAAATCCAGAGTCAGCTTCTATTCGTGCAGATACGGTAGACCTGTTAACTTATATTTTGTTTTACTGACACTATGACTAAGTTATACTCCTTAAAATCATCTGATTACAATTTGGAGTTTGGACAGAACCTTAAAGTATTTCATGATGCATAATATCAATTTGTTCTCGTGTATTATATTATTACAATGCATGTTGAAGATATTTCAAGTTGTAAGACATAAGTCATTTATTATCATTGGGAGGAGACTTCATCCTAAACTACGTGAAAAATGTTCCCTAATTAGTTGCATGAGGTCAATGTGACACCAATGTGATTATTTGATTTTAGCTAGAAAATATTAATTTATTCATTTTGTGGTGGAACTATAAATAATAATTATACAATTCGTATTATGAATAAGGTACTTAAATATTTTATAAAGTAACATTTTATAACATTATCATAATTTAGGATTCTTATATATACATATATATATAAGGAACGTCTATATATAATGATATATATATGAGTTACTCTCTCTCCATCGCTGATGAAGGGCATATGCCTGAAAAGTGTTTTTGTGTACGTGTTTTCTGTGTGTATCTTCGACCCCCCCCCCCCCCCCAGCAGCCTGCGAACTTGATCCTCAACTTGGTAAGTGTCCGCTGGGCTTCCTTCAACACCTTGTTGCCACCCTCATAACTACCTTTCCTTTTCCTTAACACATTCAATGCCACCTTGGTTTAGTATATCCATCCCGTATGGCCAAAGTGAATTATTACAATTATCTGTTTTAAATAATTTTGTTATAACATATATCATAATTCTTTTAAGAGGAAATGTTAATTAACAATATTTTAACAAAAGTTTATTTGCATCAACCCAGTGGCGATGCTGGCTCCTCGGGTTCGAATTTAATTCATCGGAAATTATTATTTTTTATTTTAATACCAAATATCTCAATTAAGTCAAATTTGAATATTTGTGTGACAGTTTCTTTATACAGATGCCGAAATACGCCGAACAATATATTGAAATATTATGCTGTTGTTTGTGCTGCAGGTTGCCTATATTCAATAATTAAGCATTGAAATAATAAAGGCAAAAAGAAAACAATTTCTTGACTTGTTAAGTACGTTTTAGCTTTTCATATTTACTAATACTTTACGTCTTGGACACAATTCTAATTTAATGACTTTTTGTGATAGTTTGTTTTACGTAAGAAATCGATCTCTTTTTCCAGCTATTTTATACAAAATACAGCACTATATGTCACAAAAGGCTACTCGTTCCCCACCCCCCGAGCCTGTCGACTCCTGCCATAAATTCATTATATTTTGCAATGGGAAGAGGTTTCATTTTTTTCATTCCTCTGCTATGTGGCACTTCCAGCATTTCGCACTTGAATTCGCTGGAAATGAAAAGTACTTCCCTCTTGTCTTTCCACTTTTCAACACAAATACCACTTCTGTTGTACTTGCTGACAACCTCTCCTTTTTTCAATTTTTTTTTACAACTACAGATGGATTATTTTTTCGATTATGCCTACCTGTTGAAAATGTTTTTTTCTCAACAAGCTGTCTGCCAGCTTCACACTATTATAATAATTGTCCATAAAAATGCTAGATTCCATTCTCAGAAAAATAGAGTGCATGAAGGATAGACAAAAACCTATTTCCACTCATATGCCTCGAAAAACATGTCAAATTAAAAAGTTCATCCTTTTTCCAATAATCTTGGAGTCTGTTCATTCGTATCGTCCCTGTATGAAACAATAACCCAAGAAATGTATTAAATTCTTCCACTGCCATTTGTCTCCACTGTTCGGTTGTAAATATTCTTTCACCATACTTATTTGAATGTTTTAGAATGAGATCATAAAAATCTGCATTTGCCAACAAATGAAAATAATCAATCGGCTCAGTACCAAGCATGTTCACACTTTTAGACCATATTTACCAGAGAAATGAAATCTTCATCCTCAGTTGAAGAAAATTCTTCTGCAAGAAGATTCTTGGAAGATTCTTCAGGATCTTTTTGTTTTCTGCGTTGCATAAGTCCTGATGGTCCAGGTTGAGAGTCTGCCATATATTTTTAAATGTCCAGAGAATTTCTAATAATTTTCCAAGAAATATAAAAATAATTACAAACCTATTTCACTTTTTGTATATTATTTCTTAATAATAATAAATCAATAGTAATATAAAAAAGTAATTTATATAAGGTACACACATATGTATATAAATACTGTACCTTGCTGTTGTATTCAGAATTCAGGAAAAACTTGCTGAAAACAGAAGCCAACCAACACATACACGGATGAAAGCTAAACTAAGGAGCCCGAGGCCTAGGCAAATTCAAACAAGCAAGCTGTCACATAACGGAACATTTATTATGGAGCGGTAGATGCGCCGACTATGTGTCGATGCTGGTCATCTGCGATTGGTTGAATCCGTCGATGCATGGCCGACAGTGGCATTGAATGTGTTAGTTTATATATATATATATATATATATATATATATATATACACACACACACACACTGTATTTACTCAAGTTTCGATCAAGGTTTTAAGGCCAAATTTTTAGTGAAAACTCGGGAGTCAACTTATGCACGAGAAATATTTTTGATAGGTTTAAACCCATGACTTTATTTGCCCTGCAGTTATTAATATGTGATGGAATTTACACTATTGTTGTACTTTAACTGTATTGATAACTATCGAATATTTAAATGCCGATGTATAGAAAGAATAAATTACTACATAATTTGGTGATCCTAAGTTGATCTCTGATGCTTTGCAAATAATGAAGCAATTTTGGTAGACCTAACATTCAGTAACGTGACAGTGGCAAAACAGAAAACTGGCAGAAAGATAGATGCGCAATATGGTAACTCCATAACATTAAAATAAAAAACACCTCATTGGTGATTTACGGAAAGGCTACGCCTACCTTTAAGCTTTGCAGATTCAAGTAGTATCGCCAAAGTATTTATGGTATAAAAATTATGATACTGTGCACATAACCGGGGCAAAGGTAAACAAGGCAACACTAGCACTGGTGATGTCAAGAAGGGGATGAGAACCAGGAGGAAAGGCAGAAAAACAGAAGACAAACGTATACATAAGATTTCGAGTTTTGTAATATAAGGGGAGACATATAATATTCCTTATTGTAATGTCAATGGTGCTAGCGTTGCTTTGTTTACCTTTCACATCCTTTCCTTCCACTTTCACATTTGCCCTCACCGAGATATTGTACTACACACTCATACCTACGTATTACGGATATTTGAAACTTATGAAATATTACGCTTTCCCACTAGGTTGGATTGGTTAGGAGTCGTCTTGCATTTCCTTCCATGTTCATATTTTCACTCTCTGAGGGTTATGTTCCTCTTCGTAAACATACAAAACTTTTCCTCGGACCACGTAGTATATCTTTCTGCGTTTCTTCTGATTTATCATCAGCTGTGGTGCCACCTATCCACTGAAGTCCAACATCAATTTTGTTCCTGTTCTCCTTTACAAAGATAGATTCTGAATGAGTGCCAGGATGAAAGACGAAGTCATTCGATCTATTACAAATGCGTATACAATGTAACAACTTTTGGTGTTATGCAGTGGTGCTCTGGGAACTTTGCTGCTACTTTGACACAAGCTAGTTGTATTGGACTAAAAGTAACAATCTGGAACTTAATGGATCAACACGTATTGAATAAAAAAATTCATTGACCTATACACGAGATCACCTTACACGCAAGTATATATGGTGTGTGTGTGTGTGTATATATACATATATATATATATATATATATATATATATATATATATATATATATATATATACTAGTAGAAGGTGAAGGCATATCATCTCACTTGAAAAAACATTCATTTTTCAGAAAAAGTTTACTAAATGCGGGAAGCGTCAAATAAAAATTGAACTACGAGTACATAATATTTTTTCACTAAATGCGGGTTTTTCACTAAATCGGGTTTCACTAAATGCGGGAAAATAATACATTGTTTATATGGAGCTATTGTCGGGACATGAAAAAATCTTCACTAAATCCGGGATTTCACTAAATGCGGGAACACTAAATCGGGGTTTTACTGTATATAGACGTTCCTTACAGAGGAGGAGGAGGAGGATTTAACATAGAAGTATTTGGTACTTGCATACTGCAAGCATTTCATCTCACCTTGAAAAAACATTCATTTTTCAGACAGACATTTCATCATTACAAATATTCTTTTAATTCTAAAGATTTCAACTCCGCAGCAATTTTCGTTTGCCCCACATGTAAAAATAATAGTTTAAAAAAATACCCAATGTTCCAATTTTAAACATTTTACACTTTCTTCATTTTAAGGTACTAATGCTACACATTTCTGACAAATATTAAAGTTCTAGCACTTCTAGAATTAAAATAATATTTTTTCAATTGTTTAAATTTTAAACAATTTTAACGGCCGCCGCAATATGTTTATGGGGAGATTCAAATGTTTATTTGTGCAATTGCACTATTCTGTACAAAACCTGAAATTTTCAGCTTCCTAGTTCATCCTGTAATGTCTAAAACAGTTACCTATTTGTTTAAATTTTAAGAATTTTTAACTGCCAAACAAATCAAAATAGGTATAATCCCTATTTCGTTTTTTACAATTCCTGTCTAAAAAAAATTTTAGCTCCGTAGAACATTTGGAAATACATAAACCTTGAAAATTTGTTTGAACAATTGCGAATTTTTAGCAGCCGCATTGTTGCACTTTTTGAAGATTTTCGTTTTTTCTAGTCGGTTTTACACAAAATCCTACCTAAGAAAATAATTTCGAATCCCCAGCTGATCTGGAAGTGCCTAAACATTAGTATCCTCCTCATCCTCCTCCTCTGTAAGAAACGTCTATCATTATATATAGACGTTCCTTACAGAGGAGGAGGATATAACATACTAGTAGTTGGTGCTTGCATTCTGCAAGCATATCATCTCAACATAAACAACATTAAGTTTTCATATTTCATCATTACAAATATTTTTTTAATTCTAAATATTTCATCTCCGGAGTGACAATAATTTCTTATAGATATTGCGGCCATCTAGCAACACTGAAAATTTCATCTTTCTACCTTTCCAGCAAGTGCCCATAATTAATTTACAAAAATGGCGCAATGCTTTTCTTATGGGAATAAACGCAACTTTCGGAATTTCTGGAGTCGAACTCAGGTCACTTAGGCAAGAAGTCTCATTTTATTTGAAGGTTTCTCCATCATATCTGCAAAAACTAAAACTTGCAGCTATCTAGCTCTTGTAGTTTGGGCTGGATATTAATATCCTCCTATGTGTTGTATATCATTATACAGTAAAACCCCTATTTAACGAATCGCTGGGGGATTAGAATATATTTCACTAAATCGAGGTTTTCATTAAATGGAGGTTTTCAATTAAAATGAGTTAAATTTATCTTTTTTGCTTGTGTATTAGTTCCGTTATACAATACCAGAATAAGGCCACTGAAAATGGTCTCTATAATAAAAATCCATTTTTCAATTTTGTATGCACAATACTTATATTATTACTTTTAAAATAAACATTTATAAACAAATTCCAGTGACAAACAAGCCTTATTGCTATTGAATATGAAAATTTCTGTAATGAATCATTCATATGATTACAAAAAATAATTTCAACATTTTAAAAGTATTTTCAAAATTGACAAATCTTGAAACAATTTTTCATCCCTCCTTTAAAAAGTTTCATCATACAACATTAAATAGAAAATATTAAAATATATTTGGAATTTCACAAAAAAATATCAAAATTATTCAAAAACCAAGCATACATAGCTACAAGAAAATTATTTATTAGAATAGTCCAGCAAACTTGTTTGCTTCTTCTGGCAGGTGCTCTGGACATTCAGAACTTCTCGCTCCAAAGAATTTACTTTTGATATAGTAGTGCTGTTCACATCAAAAGAAGTTAAATATCTTCGCACCACTTCAAGTGCCTGAACCGCTTCACCACGTGTGGGAACTGATTCTTCTTCTTGTACTGCCTCTTCTTCTACTACTGCGTCTTCTTCCTCTGCCTCTTTGGTATTACAGATTTCTTTCACGTCTTGTGGAGGACCAGATGTACTCTCAAGATCATCACACCGGACAAACTCTTCAAAATTTGTGTCCATGTCAGGTGCAATTTTCAACCAATTTTCGTGGTCAATCACATTGATATCTACATCAATTTCCATAGCATTGTTGCAATTGAACGCAGCCTTATGAAAACAGTTTGAGGTGTAACTGAATTCCATGCAGCTGTTACCATATGCAAACCCTGAAGGACGCTCAGTTTCAAATGTTTATTCATCTCAATGTAGGATACTGCTTTCTGCACCAAAGCCTTCCTGTACTTTGCTTTCATGGAGTGAATAATGCCTAAGTCAAGTGGCTGCAGATGGCTAGTACAATTAGCTGGAAAAAACACCACTTTAATATTGCGAAGAAAATCAGTATCTGGAGGGTGGGCCGGACATTTATCAATAAATAGAAGAATTTTTCTATTTGCACCACCCATATTTGCATCTAATGATTTCAAAAATGTTTTAAATATATCCGTTGACATCCATGCATTTTTATTGCTGGCATATTTACATGGCAATGCCCGTACATTTTTAAAACACCTTGGCTTGGCAAATTTACCTATTATTAGAGGCGTCAACTTTTCACTGCCATCTGAATTTGCACATAAAAGTGCAGTTATCCTATATTTACTTCTCTTTCCACCATGGCACTTGTCTCCTCTAGTAGCAAGAGTTTTTGATGGAAGAAGGTAGAAAAAAATGCGTTTCATCTGCATTAAGAATATCATTGGGCTTATAGCCTTCTAAATACCTTACCAATGTTACACTCTTCCAGTAGTCAACAGCTCCTTCATCAACACTAGCACTTTCGCCACAAACACTTTTATATTCAAGTCCATGGCGCTTCTTAAATCTGTCCAGCCATCCATTGGAACCCTTAAAGTTTTCTATTCTAAGCCTAGTTGCTACCCTAATTGCTTTCTCCTTCAACAGTACACCATTGATTGGGAGGTTGGGGGAGCGCATTCCCTCAAACCACTCTATCAATATCTTCTCCATTTCATCATATGGTGATGATTTCATATTTTTTCTTTTGATGGCTTTACACCCACATTTCACTTCTTCGTCAAGTATTAATTGTTTATTCTTCATTATACAAAACAATGAAGACGGTGCAAGATTAAATTTGCGTGCAATTTCTATCGCAGGCATGCTTGGGTTCTTTTCCACTTCTTGAATAATTTTCACTTTTTCAGTAATTGTCAGCTTCTTCCTTTTACTAGTAGCCATTATTAAGGAATAAAAATAAAAATAGTAGAAAGAATATTTTTCACAATTGCTTCAGGTTTACACAGTGATCGCCGAACAGGCAGGCAGCACAACGAAGAGTTGAACTGCTAGATAAGATAGACGGAGAGGGGACAGGCATTACGTCATCGGGATCGGCGTAATCAGCTGACATGTCTCACAAGGGAAGGCCCCAAGGTGTGACACTCGTATCGGAATTCGACTTTGCAGAATGAAATTATATGCAAAATAACGGACTCCTATTTCTACCTAGGTGCCATCTCGACGTCGTTTATGAGAAAATGTCCTTTGAAAATCACGATCCGAGAGTCATCAAAATAAGAACTTTAAATCATGATCAATACATGACGAGATGGTAAAGTGAATGGGTGATCCGTAAAATTATGTTCGTTAAGAATTACGGTGAAGAATTACGATGAAGAAAATATTGGTTATAATGCATTGAATACATTTTTTTAAATGATTTGCATGTTTTATCGATGATATGCTGGAAATTGCGAACAAATTAAAAAAACTGGAGAAAAAAATATTGGTCCCTTCGGGAATCGAACCCCGGAAAAATATTTGAAATCCAACTCGTTTCCCCTAGACCAACGCTCCAAGAAAATTAGGAAAGGACTTTTAACGTTCTTATTTCGATGACTCTCGGATCGTGATTTTCAAAGGGCATTTTCTCGTAAACGACGTCGAGTATATAGCACACTATGACAACAGGTAACTGAGCGTGATACCAGAAATGAGGAACATACGAGCAGGATTCATTACATTGTAGGATTAACGGTTTCTTTGCGGCTGCTACCGTCTTAGCAGACAATGTAGCCGCTTGCGCGTGATAAGCCATTCACAATGTTTTGAGCGTATATCGTAATTTTTACGTACAATATGTTTCTTTTGTGATTTCTTTTTGCACATGAAAAAGTTTACTAAATGCGGGAAACGTCAAATAAAAATTGAACTACGAGTACATAATATTTTTTCACTAAATGCGGGTTTTTCACTAAATCGGGTTTCACTAAATGCGGGAAAATAATACATTGTTTATATGGAGCTATTGTCGGGACATGAAAAAATCTTCACTAAATCCGGGATTTCACTAAATGCGGGAACACTAAATCGGGGTTTTACTGTATATAGACGTTCCTTACAGAGGAGGAGGAGGAGGATTTAACATAGAAGTATTTGGTGCTTGCATACTGCAAGCATTTCATCTCACCTTGAAAAAACATTCATTTTTCAGACAGACATTTCATCATTACAAATATTCTTTTAATTCTAAAGATTTCAACTCCGCAGCGATTTTCGTTTGCCCCACATGTAAAAATAATAGTTTAAAAAAATACCCAATGTTCCAATTTTAAACATTTTACACTTTCTTCATTTTAAGGTACTAATGCTACACATTTTAGCCAAATTTTAAAGTTATAGCACTTCTATAAGTAAAATAATATTTTTCTAATTGTTTAAATTTAAATAATTTTTAACGGCCGCCGAAATTCATATATGGTAAAATTGAAATGTTAATTTGTGTAAATTCACTACTTTGTAAATAATTTGAATATTTCAGCTTCCTAGGTTATCCCGTAGTACCTAAACAGTTATCTATTTGTTTAAACTTTAACAATTTTTAACTGCCAAACAAATTAAATTATCAAAATTTGTTTAATCCATATTTCGTTTTTTTAAGAATTCTACTTATAAAAAAATTTCAGCTCCGTAGCACATTCGGAAATGCCTAAACCCTGAAAATTTGTTTAAACAATTGCGAATTTTAAACGGCCGCACTGTTGTAATTTTTCATGATATTCGTTTTTCTAGTCGGTTTTGCACAAACTCCTACCTAAGAAAAAAATTTCGAATCTGCAGCACATATGGAAGTGCCTAAACATTAGTATCCTCCTATCATTATATATAGACGTTCCTTACAGAGGAGGAGGAGGATATAACGTACTAGTAGTTTGTGCTTGCATTCTGCAAGCATATCATCTCAACATAAAAAATCATTCATTTTTCATATTTCATTATTACAACTATTTTTTAATTCTAAATATTTCTCCTCTGCTGCGTTTTCCGTTTTTCACTTATGCAAAAATTAGAGTTAAAAATATCCCCAAATGTTGCAATTTTAAAAACTTTACACTTTCTTCATCATGGGGTACTAATGCTACATATTTTAGCCAAAATTTATAGTTGTAGCACTTCTAGAAGTAAAATAATATTTTTCTAATTGTTTAAATTTAAATAATTTTTAACAGCCGCCGCAATTCATATATGGTGAAATTGTAATGTTTATTTGTGCAAATTCACTACTCTGTAAATAATTTGAAAATTTCAGCTTCCTAGCTCATCTAGTAGTACCTAAACAGTTATCTAATTGTTTAAACTTTAAGAATTTTTAACTGTCAAACAAATTAAAATATCAAAATTTCTATAATCCCTATTTCGTTTTTTTTTAAGAATTCTACTTATAAAAATAGTTTCAACTCCATAGCACATGCACAAATACATAAACCTTGAAAATTTGTTTAAACAATTGCGAATTTTTAGCGGCCGTATAACGCAGAATTTTTTGACCTGGAAAAGAGGGAAAAGGTGTTATGGAAGCCGAAATTTATTGTTTTAGTACAATAATAAAATGGGTGGACTGGATAGGGCAGATTAGCACCTGACAAACTATCCCATTATAAAAAAAAGCGGGAAGAAGTATTATAAAAAATATTTTCCACTTGTTAGATCAGGCCACTTGGAACTCATTTGTGTTGTACAGGAAGAATGGAGGAACAAATAGTAACCTGGAGTTTAGAATGGAACTTGTGGAAAATATAATTGAGAAGTACCACACAAAGGACATGAGTTCTAAAGGTAGAAGGCCTTCGGCAGAACCACTTCCTCTACGTCTGACTGAAAGGCACTTCCCTGTGTATATTCCACCTGCAGAGAAGAAGGAAAAGCCATGTAGGCAGTGTGCAGTTTGTTGTGCCAAAATGGATGAAAATGGCAAAAGAATAAGAAAAGAGACAAGGTTCTATATCCAAGAATGTGATGTTGGACTTTGTGCTGCACCATGTTTTAAAAATTATCACACCATGAAGGAATTTTAGTAAATATTCAGAAAATAGTTTTGTAAAAAATAATAAAAATTACATTTTGTAATCTAATCTATAGAATATTTATATTACATGCAAGAAAACTTTAAATTTTTACTTTTTGAAAAAATTAAAAATGTGAAAAATAAGAAATTAGTAAATAAAAATTTTAAGATTGTTGATTGAAAAATGTAATTATGATTTTCTGTTATTAATTGTTTTTCCTAGTCATAAACATATCTTGAGAAAGGAAAAATAAAAAACCTGACATTTTCTGTGCAAAAAAATTTTTAAAAGCTAACAGGCAAGTGGTTAAGAAACTCAATGGAACGTTGCTGATAAAGACATCCAACGATGTACAAACCAAAAAGCTGCTGGCTATGAAGAAACTCCACAATATCGAGGTCATGGTTGAGCCACATAAAATGCTTAATACCTGTCGGGGAGTAATTTCGCATTATGATCTACTATATGTCGAGGTTGATGAGATAACGAAGGAGATGGCTTCTCAAGGAGTCGTCTCCTGTCGTAGACTCACGACCAAGCGGAATGGCAAGATCATCAACGCCACCTCAGTGATGCTCACATTCGCCCTTGACAAACTTCCAGAGAAGGTATTTGTTGGATACGAATCATGCCCAGTACTGCCATATATTCCGAACCCCATGCGATGCTTTCAGTGAAGCATGATGGGAATTCCTGTGCCGAGCCTGCTCTTTGTGGCAATTGTGAGGGACCACACCAGGTGTACTCATGGAATTGCCCAAAGCTGCAGGAAGAACGCAAGATCATGGAGATCAAGGTGACAGAAAAGATCCCATATTTTGAGGCCAGGAAAAAGTATAGGACATTGATTGCCCCAACTTTCTCGAAATCCTTTGCGGCCGTAGCAGCTATTCCAAAAAAGATGGTTACCATTGCGACCCAAAGAGGAACAGAAGAAAAGCTGAAAAAGACTACCAAAAAGCATTAGCAACCAGAAAATATAAAGCCTATGTAGCAAAAGCCTACCAGGACTTCCGCGTCAGATGACGCAAACAAAACTAATGATGAGGGTTCTCTGAATATGAGTATCCCACCAAAAAAACAAAAGTTCCCCAGAAAATCATCCTTCCTCCCGGCGAGAGGAAGCACTGTCATGCAGCACTCCCTGTGCTGAACAAGCATCAGGTGAGGAGGGCATGGAGGAGGATCAAATGGATGAGGACCAATTACAGGCCTTCCTCCTTAATAGACACAATAGGGAAAGACGAAGCTTAAGCGCTAAGCTTCTTCATAACTTTATATATTTTGTAGTTTATACAAATATTCTATCTATATTTTTATGTAAATATTTCTATCTAGTCAGACATTTTTAACGTCAATTATATTCAGGGTTTTAAACTTAATTTCCACTTTTTAATGCCCCTATTCATACAGTGGAATTGTAATGGTTTTTATACATACAGAGAGGAGCTGGCGATTTTATTAAAGGATTTTAACCCTGCTTGTATTTTATTACAAGAGACCCATTTTAAAGAAACAGACAAGGTTAACTTGAAAGGTTTTAATGTTCTTGGAGTTGACAACCTTAGTGGAAACAGAGCCCGGGGGGGGGGGGGGGGTCGCCGTGGCCATCAGGGAGGCCCTTTACACCTCCCAGGTGGACCTTAGGATACCCTTTCAAGCCATAGCTGTTACTGTAGCCACTCCGGAGGTAATTATGTTATGTAACGTATACCTTCCAGAATGTGCTCTGAACAGGGCGAACCTTGAAGACCTGATCAATCGGCTACCATGGCCATTCATGCTGCTGGGCGACTTTAACGCCCACAACACACTCTGGGGGGACACGATGGCTGACCACAATGGCAGAGGTCGTCTTTTAGAAAACCTTTTTAATGATTTTAACCTGATTTTATTGAATGACTGCGAAAAAACTCGTTTTAATGCTTTTAATGGGGAGTACTCCTCCATAGATTTAGTTATTTGTAGCAGCATCATTGCACCACTATTTACAATGTCTGTGCATAATGATCTTTGTGGTAGTGACCACTTCCCTCTCTTAATTAAGCAGAAGGCTAACATTTCTGTTGACTCTGAGCGAGAACATGGGTTACACATAGAGCCCATTGGCCGGATTTTAAATCAAATTTTAAATTCAATTTTGACAGCACTCGAGGGGAATACGCAATGTTGAGGTTTTTACGGCAGCTGTACTCAATGCTGCTAGTAATAGCGTTCCAATGTCATCTGGGAAGACACGCCACATTCCCGTTCCCTGGTGGAATGAGGAATGTGCTGTGGCCATTCGGAAATGCAAATGGGCATTGCGAATTTTTAATAGACACCCCACGTGTACAATTCTTCCGGCATTCCGACGACTGAGGGCAAAAGCTCGCCAGGTCATCAAGGATGCCAAAAGGTCCTCGGGGATAAAGTATGTATCCTCCATTAACCACAGGACTCCAGTTGCACAGGTCTGAAATAGGGTTAATAAAATCTCGGGCAAATACCACCCTACAAGTGTGTCAGGTCTAGAAATTGGAGGCCAACTTATAACATCTTCTGCTGCCATTGGCGAAGCATTAGACCTTCTTAGGCCTTCATTATGCCAAGGTTAGCAGCACAGCCGAGCACGAGCCTTCTTTCATTCGAATCAAAGAGAGAATGGAAAGAACTGTACTAAACCTTGGCAATGTCAGCACTCCAGCGTCCTACAATGAACCTTTTTCATTGTGGGAGTTGAAGTCAGCGATTGGGGATGGTAAGGACTCTTGTCCTGTCTTGGACAGTATCCACAATGCCTTCCTCAAACATCTGCCCATAGATGCTGAACAGAATCTGCTGAAAACCCTCAATCAGCTTTGGGCTGAGGGGGCTTTCCCTGGATCTTAGCAGGAATCGGCAATTGTCCCTATCCCTAAACAGGGAAAGGACAAGAGCCAGCCATCCAGCTATCGCCCAATCTCTGTGACCAGTTGCCTGTGCAAACTGATGGAGAGAATGGTCAACAGACGTCTAGTTTGGTGCCTTGAGAGTGGTAACCTTCTCTCAAATGTCCAGTGTGGTTTCCGACGTAGCAGGTCTACAGTGGATCACCTGGTCAGGATCGACAGCTTTATCCAAGAGGCCTTTCTTCTATGCCAGCATATCATAGGAGTCCTTTTTGGCATAAAAAATGCGTATGACAATACCTGGCGATACAAGATTTTACGCACCCTTAATGACTGGGGTTTTAAAGGTAGACTACCAATGTTTATCCAAAACTTTTTAACGGGGCGTACTTTTAGAGTTTGTTTGGGCAATCACCTATCACAGTCTTTTACCCAAGAAAATGTTGTTCCTCAGGGTTCTGTTTTAAGTGTTACGCTATTTGCAATTGCTATCAATGATGTTGTAGACTCCATTATCCCACTGGTTATAGGCTCATTGTTTGTCGATAACCTAGATATCTTCTGCAGGTCATCGAATTTGAGGATGGCTGAAAGGCAAATTCAGCTGACCCTGAATCGGCTCCATAAATGGTCTTGCGAAACTGGCTTCCGCTTCTCCGAAGAGAAGACCAAGTGTATGCATTTCCACAGACGACGGGGAATATTTCCTGATCCCTCTCTTACACTTGGTGGAATTACCCTACCGGTGGTGGATTCTGTATGGTTCCTCGGAATGACACTCGACAAAAGATGGAACTGGAGAAGTCATATTGGTATTTTAAAAGATAGGTGTTTTAAAGTTTTAAATGTTCTACGATACTTGTGTAATTCGTAATGGGATGCTGACCGCAAATCCATGCTTCTCTTATACAGGGCATTGGTACGATCAAAGCTTGACTATGGGTCCTTCATATATTGTGCTACATGAGTGTCTTATCTCTGCCCACTGAGTACAATTCACAACTCTGGCCTCAGGTTGGCAACTGGTGCTTTCATGACCAGTCCGATTCCCAGCATCTACTGTGATGATGGAGAATTGCCTTTTGAGATGCGGAGGATGATTTTAATGTGTAATTATGTCAGCAAGATTTTATCCCAGAAGACACACCCCTCTTTTAAACTTGTGTTCAGACTCCGTTTTATTGAATTATTTTATAGAAGACCTAGGGTGACGAAACCCATAGGAATTCCTTTTAAGAATTTCATTGACAATGCCGGGATTCAGCTCCCCGAAGTGCATCCTGCTGGTTTTAAAAAGTCCTGCCATGGCAGATGTCTTGTCCAAATATTAATATGGATTTGTCTCACTGCAACAAATCAGGCACACATCCTAGTGTATATCTCCATCGATTTATGGACATTTTGGAAAAGCACCGTGATGCCACTCACATTTACACGGATGGCTTCAAGTCAGACACGGCCTGTGCGTGCGCTTGAACATCTTCCCAAAATATCATCTCCGTGGTGAAGCTGCACCTGCTGTGTAGTATTTACACAGCGGAATTGTATGCAATCAAGACAGCCTTGGATGAAATAGAGTCACGAAACATGTCGTATTTGATATGTAGTGACTCTAAGAGCGCATTGCAAACCATCCTTTCCTTTGATTCCTATCATCCTCTGGTCCATTTTATTCATTCCCGTCTTGCCCTTTTAGAGGGTTGTTTAGAGGGTGTTTGGGTTCCAGGGCATGTGGGAATCAAGAGGAATGAGAAGGCTGACTCTGCTGCCAAGGAAGGCGTCTGCAAGCAAGAAATAGACTCGCGGTCCACGACAGCAGCAGACCTAAAAAATTTTTAGGTTAATTGTAGCGAAACAATGGCAGGACTCATGGCTTGGTTTACAAAACAACAAATTGCGGGACATAAAGGCTGTTACAACTTCTTGGTCCTCCTCTGTCAGGAATAGTAGGCGGGAGGAAGTAGTGCTGACCCGTTTGAGGATAGGGCCCTTACTCACTGTTATCTGTTCACACAGGAGAAGGAAGTACCTCACTGTGATCATTGTGACTCCCGTCTCACTATAAGACATATCCTGACTGAATGTACCCACTACCAAGGTATGCAAAATAGTAATAGGCCAGCTTAACGATGTTCTGGGTGATGACCCAGTTAAGATAGACGTGGTATTCAAGTTCCTCAGGGAAGCTAAATTGCTCCCATACATTTAACTAATTTTTAATATTACATTTTTGTATACACATTACTTGTGTACAATTTCAGCAATGTAATGTACATATTTTGTTCAGTTTTTTATCTCTATTAGTAAGGAAATATATATAATAAGTTTTATAGTATTACTAGTTTGAGTACGGTGAGAAATGACCTAGCTGTCGACGCACCTTATAAAATCAACTCTACTACTACTAGGACGATATGACATATAACATATAGGAGGATACTAATGTCAAGCCCAAACTACAAGAGCTACAGAGCTGAAAGTTTAAGTTTTTGTAGATATGATAAAGAAACCTACAGATAAAATGAGACTTCTCATCTAAGTGACATGAGTTAGACTCCAGAATTTCCGAAATTTGCATAAGAAAAGCATTGCGCTTTATTTGTAAATTAATTTCGGCCGCTTGCCCATAAGCTAGAAAAATAAAATTTTTAGTTATGTTATATGGCCGCAATATCTATTAGAAATATATGTTACTTTTTCGTACAGTGTCCTGGGTTCGACTCCAGATGCCCCGGAAAATCTCCCATAAGTTAGCATGCAAAAAAGTTATTCCAGTGTGTAGACCAATCTAATACGTTTAGGTAGGTGAAATTTTGGAGGATAATAGAATTTTCTCTCATAACCAGCTATAAAAATCGAAAATTTCAAAATTGTTCATTTTTAGGGGTATTTTAAACCCCAGTTGCACATTAAAGTTTAATAATTTTTATCTTGGCAACTATTAGTAGTAGATTAGAGTATTTTCCAACATTTTGTAGCAAATTATACAAAGAAAAAATAAATTTTTTCAAAAGTTCAACAGTGGGACCGCTAAAAATTCGCAATTGTTTAAACATATTTTTATAGTTTATGTATTTCCGAATCTGCTATGAAGCTGAATTTTTTTACCGGTAGACTTTGTAAAAAAACGAAATAAGCATTATCGAAATTTTGATATTTCAATTTGTTAGACTTAAAAATTCTAAAAATTTATACAAATAAATAAATGTTTATGTACATAGGGGCAAGCTAGGAAGCTGAAATTTTATAGTTATGTAGAACATAGTGCATTGAAACTAACAAACATTTTAAAATCTTCATCAAAGAATTATTGCAGCCGTAATAAGTTTTTAAATTTTTAACAAGTAAATAAATATTATTTCACTTCTATATTTTCTGCAACTTCAAAATTTGACAAAAATGTGTGGAAGTTAGTACCTTACATTGGATAAAGTATAATATTCTTAAAATTGCAAATTTTAGTCATTGTTTTTATTAAATATTGTTCAATAAGGAAAGATAGAAATTGGGTGCAGAGGTGAAATATTTTGAATTAAAAAAATATTTCTAATAATGTTATATCTCTCTGAAATATTAATGATTATCAGGTTGAGATGAAATGCTTGCAGAATGCATGCACCAACTACTTGTATGTTATATCCTCCTCTGTAAGGAACGGCTATATATAATGATGATGTGCATCATCCTCGTTTAATACCATCCTCATATTTGAATTTGTTGTTAGTGCTATTAATTCATCTTGTAAACTTTGAATCAAAAATCTTTTATATTTATCGTGAAATATTTTTGAGCGTTCACAAATTTCAGATTCGCTTAGCGTTAAAAGCTTCTTTGGTTCGAGGAAACTGAAAAAATGCCTTAGTTCTGTTCTTTTCTTGAACCGCTTTCCTATTTGTGATATCACCAAATCAATAGTTTTACAAAAAATATTCATTTTAAATTTTCTGCTTTACTTCGAACAAATTGTTCCTCAATCATCAAAGAACTTCTTTTTAATTTGAATTTCTTTTGTTTTAAACTCGATTGATATACCATACTTTATAGCCATTTGATTTGCTTCATTAATAAATCCATCAAAATCATTTCTTCGAGACAAGTGTTTCGGTGCATTTTTACATTCGCCCGAACTGACAATCCACCCCTCCTAATGTACTTGCACTTTACAGTTTTTTTGTCACAGTCATTGACCAAGGCTGCATTAAGATAGTGTGAGACACTGGCGCACATTTTTGAGGCCCTCTTGAAACAGATAAAAAGAGAACAAATCTTTAAACAATTTTGAAACGTTTCAAGTTATATTTGAATTTTCACGATAAGAAAATTAACCTTCATACTTTTCTCCATAATAATTTGCAAATCTCATACTATCTATCGACAACTCAAATATATTAGAAAATTTTAAGGAAAAAAAGATTGCAAGTCAAGAAATTGATTTTTTCATGTTATCTTAAGAGTAATAAATATTAAGCTCTGGAGTTGTACACAGGACTCTTCATTTTTTTTCATTCTCTATTTTTTAACTGAGTCAAGTTTTCCAGCCAAATTTCATTCTGCTACCTAGCCAGGAAGATTGTTAATTGTTAAAAATGAACTGTAATGGGCAGTGAATATGACAAATTATATAAAGACTAGTGTATTGCCCATCATATGACAGGTGTCAGTTACTATATGGTTGAAAACCCATCATAAGACTGGTAATCCTACTGAAACCATGCATCTTAAGTAATCGTAACTCATTATTATGGATAATCACAAAGTTAGTTTATTTTTCTAGTGTACTTGGCTGTTGAACTTCAATGGGGAACTTAGAAATGAATAATAACAGCCATAATTATTCAGTTAGAGCCAGTGTAAAATTTTCCAAAATAGAGATTCGGGAGAATTTCTTTCTCATTCTAGTTTTCTCCAATGATGAGCCCCTTGTCATAAATGAAGTCATAATAATAAATAAATAATAATATTCCTTCCATCATGCCATTCCTCTCTCCCTCCTTTCCTCTCCCTTTCCTGCCCTCTCTCTCCCATCCTCTCTCTGCCTCTCTTTTCTCCCTCTCTCATTCCCTCCTGTCCCAATCCATAGCTCTCCCTCTTTTTCTCCATCTTTTTTATATCTTTCTTCCTGTCCTTTTCTAATTCTATGCCTCCCTTACTCTCTATGTAGCTTCCATTCTATATCTCTTCCTTCTTATCTCCCTCCCCACATCCTCCTCATTCTTACTCTAAATCTACCTATATGGTCATTTAGATAAGCACAAGAATCCAAACTAAATACCAGTCCCATTATGATTACGTAATTTCGCAAAAAATCCTACGATAATTTAAGGCAATTTAGCACTCGTATAAATTACATGTATGCAGGTTAAGACAACAATTGATTCTCTAAGTTTAACCCTTAATTAGTTGCGTGGGATCCTATATGACCCCAAGCCACTTATTTTCATCAATATACTCAGAACTCTGATGTCTGTTCAGACCATACTTGTAATACCTTCATTATTTAGCTTCCTAATTATAATTTCGCGTTTTTGTTAATTAATAATTATTAATACAAAATTTAACAAATTGTAAGAAAATTTAAAGATTTTATTTTTGTTTTTTTATGGGAATCATCTCTTCAGTTATCTCAGTCTGAATATGTTATTTTTTTGCACAATCATCCATCTGTCTGTCGTTTATTTTGTTCTGCTGCATGCTTAACTGAATACAACTATTACTTCTGACACCCAAATAAGAACTCTGAAAAACGTACATATTTTTCACATTACATATTTTTCTAGGGCTGTCTTTACTCCACTTTCTCTCTTCACATGTGACCCCACAACCCTACCATCGCATCGCAACAATAAATGGAGCCCTAAGCAACCACGCATGCCATCCCTTTGGCTGTGCAGAGCGTACGGTCATCCACCCCCGGTATTCGGTACTCTCACAAACAAATGCATGTGTTCACACTAACTTCTTTGTAGATTTTTGCCCCAGAAACAAGAACATAAGAGTGCAAAATAAATGTGCAAATTGTGGTGATTTTATATGTAAAGAGTATATGATTTTGAAATGTTACGATTGTTATGATTGCAGTGGTATATAAAAAAGAAAGTAAAATTTTATTTACAAAACTTGTTTTTAATTATTTTACCTTGTCATAATTCCTCATAAACTATTTCATTTTAACTTAAAATGATATACTTTACCTTATAATGAAAATAACATAACATTTTATTATTAAATTTCAAAAATCAGTTTGGGGTCTTAAAAGACCCCACGTGACTAATTAAGGAACTTTTTTCACGCGACTAACTAAGGGTAAACAATGATGTTGTTGGCAAGGCAACATCCCATTTAAAAGCCGATATTTTCCCAAAATATGTGATTTAAATGTTTAATATGAGAGATTTTGAACGGTAGGCGGAAAAAGATGAATAGAATAAGAAACTTTGTTAGTTTTCCTAAAACAATCGTATGTCAATTATTTTTAATTTTAATTTCCAAAAGAATAAAATCCTGCTCTTTAAAAAGTCACTTTTTACGTGTTGTCTTACGGGAAATGGAAGTCGAACCCTGGTCTTTTTTCGTATTTTTTTTTGTCATTTAATTTTTATATCAGCGTTAGACACAGCAAGGCTTTTATTAATAGAGACATTTAATGTCTTTTCATGCACACACAGAGTTTATTACATGAAATGAATTAATTAACTATGACGACGGTATGAACATAAATTCGGGCATTTTCCTTATGTGGGCACAGCATTTTGTAAGTGAAAGTATAATAGATAATTTACAATGAATAAATTGATGTAAATGTAGGGTCTATTTTTGTTTTAAAGAAAAAACACCTATACTAAACTACTTAGCAACAAACTTATTTGGATAGAATTAAAAAATAATTTTACCATTCAACGTGAATGCAGTGGCGGATCCAAGGGGGGAGGCGATGGGGGCGATACCCCCCTTGTATGTCCTGATGTATTCTCAAACCAATTCTGTGCTAAATTCCTCCTTTCATCACTACAGATTAGGTACAAACAAGAAACAAAAGAAATATTCTGACGAGGGAACTTTGTTCTGAATCCATTTTGACAAGGCTAAGGATATTTAGGACAAAGAGTAATCGGAAATGTATGACTCAAGGAAAGGGAGTGGCGACTGGGGCGATCGCCCCCTCTTTGAGAAGGTTCAAGATTCACCCCTGCGTTAATGATATAAATAAAAAGATCGAATAAAAATATTTGCTAACCTCCTGGTATGAAAAACTCCATTGGTCATAGACTTGGCATATCTCCAACTCTAAGGGTGAAAAACCTGCTTTCATCAATGGGAAAAGATTAATATTAACACTAAATATTGACATAACTTCTTGAGCAAAGACAAAAACATCAATTATTCCCAAGGAAAACTAACCTGCTATTACTTGATAACAGATTCTTCAAATACTAAAAGATGCACACCACTTGACTGACGTTTCCGCAATGATGGATGTATTGGAACTAATGCAGACAAACTGCTCTTCTTTGATGTCACCGATGCAAAATGCGAGGGAGGAGGAAATTTTGAAGGAGAAGGTTGAAAACAGTGGTGTGAGAATATATAACCTGTCTTCAAGGTGTAGAAATTACTAAGATGCAGTGAAAGAAACCCAAAAGCGGCTCAAACAAGAGCGGCAACCAATAAACCGAAAAATTTGAGCATGCCTGAATGAATGCATGTGAAAACAAAGAGGAACCGCAGGAGGGAGGGTCTTGGGAAATCCCACGTCCTCCTCAGACTTTCTTGCCTTGGGACTGCAAGGGGAAGTGGGGTGAGGAGGCTCTAGTTTGGGAAAACCAAGGAGAGGGTAAATATAAGACAATTGGAAGAGACCGACACAAGGGTACATGACCTCCCGGAAAATATTTTGCACTCAAGCTATCGCCCCTATTACCGACACTTCTGTCTTACGGACACGTAAGTTGCTGAAATAGCTTTAGAATACAGAAAAGAATCAGCTCTTGGCCAAAGCAGCCCCAGCCCAGGGGCAGCATCGGACCACCAGGACTTTGCCTGATGTCGTGGCAGCTCAATCAGCCCTTGAGCCACAGTTAATGCGGCCTTGTTGTTGACACATTTAAAATAAGCTATGGTCATATTTTATAATGTAGTTGCTGCTAAATCACTAAATGGGGAGTATTTCATAATTTTTTTGAGGCCCCAAGGCAATGCCTTGCCATAGTTCCGCCTCTGTCAATGGGTGTGATACCTTTTTTCTTCTTGTCTTCATTTTACATGGAACAGTAATATGGTACTGGGTATTTTGATAACTCCATTGAGTACAATAGATTATCTTTTAGAAATCAAAATGATGAGGTAAATATAGGCATCCATTGAGATACCTTTTTGGCCCAAAATTAAGGAAACATATTTGATATAAAAGGCTTTCTATTGCTAATATGACACATGGAAATCTAAATGTTTCATTGTTATGATTCATTGTTTCTTTTGTTGATACAACTTCCAACAATGTAATTCTTTGAAAAACACAGTAATGCCTGAGACTGTTTCTCAGCCTTGCTCATAAGCAGTGGGCTCTCTCTTTAAATAGGTCCTATATGCATTGCACACAGATAGTTATGCCACTGTCTTTTGCCTCAGGTCAGGATTATATATTGTATGTATGGTATGTCATGATAAGCAGTTTTAATATTTATTTCCTTTTGTTCGCAGATAGAGGAGCACAATGAAACTCTTTGTCTGCTCACAGCTTGATGCAATTATTCTTCATGCATTGGGTAAGTTTTCATAGCTTTTAAGCTTACCATACTGGTGATATCAGTGGTAAAAGCATTACATTTTATTGCTTTACTTAAGCCAAAACATTGGACTCTTGATTGTATTTAGGATAAAATAATAATCACCATGTACTTTATGTAAAGGAATTTTTGTTTTAATGAACATGAAGTATGCTTCATTAACCCATTAACTTCCAAATTTTATTCTTTAAATTTATTTTCTTTGGGTGATTGAAAATACATTATGAATGATGAAAAAATATTTATTGTTAATATTAATACAAATTACCAGAGAAATTGAACTTTTTTCTGGGGGTCATGGCACATTCAGTGAATATTTTGCATACCCATCAATACAAAGTACAATTTAAAAAAATATTTTTTATGCTATTTTTTAAAAATCTACATGAAAATTAAACATTAAATTTTCCTCATTACATTTTAGCATGCTGCACATTTTTTGTGGAACTTTCTGCGAATGTAGAAACACAATGGGAAAAGATTTACCTATGCCATTTTTGAAAACATTCTAGATGCAAAATATTACACATCTTGCATTGTTTCTTACATTTTTCTTACATACTGCACATTTATGTTGTTTCCCTTCACAAGTTCTCTCTAATAAATGACCAATAGGGTCTGCTTGAACGTCACCTGATGTGACTTTTGCGAACTGCAATTTGGTATGATGGCCTACCAATAATTTTTGGGTCTGAAATAGAGTTTATCTTTGGATAATATCATGCAATCGTGCATGTTTAAGTTAAAAGAGGAATATTCCCATTTGCACTTGAATGTTTTTTCAAGGTGAGATGAAATGCTTGCAGTATGCAAGCACCAATTACTTCTATGTTATATCCTCCTCCTCCTCTGTAAGAGTCGTCGATATATAATGATAACATATAGGAGGATACTAATGTCCAGCCCAAACTACAAGAGCTAAAGAGCTGAAAGTTTTAGCGTTTGTAGATATGATGGAGAAACGTTTAGATAAAATGAGACTTCTTAAAAATTAAGGTTTTTTTCAAGGTGAGATGAAATGCTTGCAGTATGCAAGCACCTTCTACTAGTATGTATATATATATATATATATATATATATATATATATATATATATATATACATATATATATTTATTTATTAGAGTGGTCCTTATAATGGGGGAAAAACAAACATTTTATTTTGAAAAGGGGCACCAGCCTATCTTGCTCCAATATTTAAAAAAATAATATTCCCAAAATTTGGTGAATTTTAGATGAAATTTAGAGGTTGCTACCAAAGTTTGAAACATTAAGTTTTCTTTATTTTAAACAAAATGCAATACAGTACAAAGCATATAAAATTTAGAGTTGGTAATTTCCATGCTACAATGTCACATGATGAACATAACAATACTGACACAGTGGTATATTAATTGTTTGTGGCAAGTGTTCCCTTCGCAAAGTCTGGATATCTCCTCTGATGATCGCTGACAACCTGCAGAAGAAATTGCTTTTGCTGTTCATCCTGGGTGTGTAATCCATTGTATTCCTCGATCAGGGCAACTCCGCAAAAATTGCTATGTCCCTTATCCCAGCTTCCTCTTTTTTCTTCAATGGAAACTGTCCTTTGAACATCCACAGTTTGATAGCATTGCACCAGGTGCAAGAAATCGAATTCCACGAGGGTTCACTTCCAAGAAAGGTGGTAGAGATTTCCAGGAGTTCTCTGTAATCATCGTGAGGTTGCTGCTGGTTCAGTTGGTCTGTAGCAAAAGTGATTATTTCCTCTTTAATATTGGCAACAGCACTGGCAGTGAACTCATCATCAAGTGCAGTTCTGTATTCGGACTTATCCAGTGACACCCAATGAGCTTGAAATCGCTTGGAGATTTGTATTTCTGGGCTCGCTGATAGACTTATGATGACAGAGAAGACAGCTTCCAGTACCAGCTCCAATATGTGGTGCCTTCAGGGAACGTAAAGAAGGTTCTTGTCTAATTTCTGTTCAATCCAAAGACATGCTTCATTTTTTCTTCCAGTATTTAACGCAGTAGTGTCAAAACACATTCCTTTTACTCTCTCTGCTAGATTCAACAGTTCCAAAGTTTCAACAACAGCCTTGCCCATTTCCAATCCAGTTCTAGTCGCAATTTTTGGAACACTGAGCAGTTGTTCTACTCCATCACCTGTGACTAAAATAGGAAGACGATCAACTACTTCCTTTCCAGTAAGATCTGGCAGCAGCTTGCCATCCCAATGCACAACTAGTGGAACTGTTGGATTAAATTGAGAGATTATTTGTTTAGCTGTTGCTTCCCTTTGCTGAATGCGACTTACACGAATTGAGGAACGATTTACTGCGAATTTGGACATGTCTTGTCCCAGACTTTCTTCAGCAGCATAAAGCAATGCAGTGGCTTTTCTGTCACTCACCTTTGTACGATTCAGTACAGCTGCGAAGCCTGATGTAATAAATTGCTTCCTTCCTCTTTTTCGAGAAGGCTCTCTAAGAGATGCGTGTTCCAGTTTAGCAGGTTCACTACTCTGATGTCTATCCTGTTCACCTCCTCAGAATCACTGCTGGAGGATGAGGAGCACAAGGTTACAGGTTTGGTTTCTGTTACCTTTCTACTCTTCTCAAGGCGGTCTTGATATTTCTTGGCTCACTCCCTTCTTCTAGCTTCTTGCTGTTCTAGATTCTTGTCAACTCCAGCCATCTTTCCTCTCCACCCTTTTTCCCTCTGAGCCAGAAGAAACTCTCCATCTTCTTCTATTTTGATCATGGATAGCGCCTCTGCATGTGTATTATCAAAAAGCTCATCGAGGCTGTTATTGAAAGCAGTTTCTTTTTCAAACAGTGTTTTGGATCTTTTCTTCTTGTTTTTTTCGTTTTTCTTCAGCTTCTGCCAGTCATGGAAGATTTTTTCAACAGCTGCAATTACGTGTTTTTGAAGCCGAGTAGGGATCCTCGCTTTATCTCAAATCCCAATGGCAGCTTCGGCAACTACAGTCGCACTTTCTCAAACAGTTTTCTTTCCAGTCAGATGCAAATGAAGAAAATAAGCCATTACCTCTCACTTTGAAGGTAGCCTTTTTCCAGGTATTTCACGTGATTGTAGTCCAATTAGCCAAACATTCGTCATTTTATGGGTAGTAGGACTAACAGTAGCCATTTCTTCATAAAAGTGAACCTGAAAGTAAAGTGAAAAATTTGCTAACTTATTTCTGTTGTCATTAGGCTATTTTTTGGTGTTCAGCAGGATGCAGTACAAAACTTACAAACTGGGAGTGCACTGTATTGTAATCTTCTACGAGTCAGGTTCACTTGAGTCTCTACACAACAACTTTATGGGAGAAAACCCTTGGCCAAACTGCACTCTTTGGCTGCCTGATGACAACTGAACTCACTGCACTTGGTGGGCTGCTTAAATAGTTTAGGCCATAGATTGTTCCAGAAGGTTCTAGAACGTACTGAAAATTTCTATGTCATTACAGAAGGTTCTAGAATGTTCTGGAAAGTTCCAAATTGTTCCGCAAGGTTCTAGAACGTTTCAGATTGTTTATGAAGGTTCTATAACGTTCTGGACAGTCCAATATTATTCCAATAGACCTGATATGGACTATTACATAAAGCAAAGAGTGCTCCTGCAAGTGGACTTACGCAGGATTTCTGAGGGGTACATCTGAAAGGTTATAGCTATTGCAGTATTGCGTAACATTGACCTATGGGTGCTGCATCACAATTTTCAATACTAATTATCTACAATTCACAATTCAATTCAAATAAGTTTAAAATTTAAACTAATTTAAAAATGAGTGAACCTATGTTTAGCATTATGATATATTGGGATTTTTCAGATCTTGGTAGTGACCCCTAAATATTATTCATAACTAACCTAATTTTACCAAAATTATTTTTTTCATAATTGAAGTGGTTCAAAACATGCCCCGTCCAGTTTTCCAAAACTTAAAAATAAGGACCACTGTAATATATATATATATATGGTCACTTGCAGATACTCTTTCGCTGAAGAAGGGCATAGGCCCGATAAGCTTGCGTGTTTTTTTGTCTTTTTGTGTTCGTGTGTTTCACGTGTCTCTTCGACGCCCCCAGCAGCCTGCCAGCTTGGTCCTCAACTTGGTAAGTGTCCGCTGGGCTTCCCTCAACACCTTGTTTCCACCCTCATCACTACCTTTTCTTTTTCTTTAGTTAATATATATATATAAACATCCGCATGAATGGTCACCGGAATAGCATTTCTCTCAGATGCCCCCAGTTGCATTACACGCCAATGACCACAATGCCCCCTTCAATAGTTGCTACAATGTAAGGGTTATTTGCCCCTTACCCAATGACACTCCTGTCTCCCTTCTCCAACACTGGGAACTGGCACATATACATATTCTTGACACTTTCTCCCCACCTGGCCTCAACCTCCGCTAACCCTATTAGTCCACTTACAATGTCTCCTCTGTTACATTGTAGCTATTCACACTTTACCTTACCACACTCCCACCTTATTGGCTATCCACCCTCCCTACTCCCTGCCTCCTCCACTCATCAACCTTCCCACATCACCCTGTGATTCCCCGCCCAGTGTGTCACTTTCAGTTACTCTATCGCTGAAGAAGGGCATAGCTTGTGTGCTTTTTTGTGTTCGTATGTTTAACGTGCCCCTTCGACGCCCCCAGCAGCCTGCCAACTTCGTAATTGTCTGCTGGGCTTCTCTCAACACCTTGTTGCCACCCTCATTACTACCTTTTCTTTTCCTTAAGTTAATATCATTATATATAGACGTTCCTTACAAAGGAGGATATAACATATAGGAGGATACTAATGTTTAGGCACTTCCAGATGAGCTGGAGAATCGAAATTTTTTTATTAGGTAGGATTTTGTGCAATACCAACTAGAAAAAACGAAAATTTCGAAAAAGTGCAACAGCTAAAAATTCCCAATTGTTTAAACAAATTTTCAAGGTTTATGTATTTCCGAATGTGCCACGGAGCTGAAATTTTTTTTAGAGGTAGGATTTATAAAAAAACGAAATAAGGGTTATGGAAATTTTGATATTTTTATTTGTTTAGCAGTTAATAATTCTTCAAGTTTAAACAAATAGGTAGATGCTTAGACACTACGCCGTAAGTTAGGGAGCTGAAATTTTTAAATTATGAAGAGGTTAGTCAATGTAAACGAATAATCATTTTAGTTTATCCATAAAATCGTTATTGCGGCCTTTAAATTTTAACAATTAGATAAATGTTATTTCACTTCTAATTGTGTTATAAATTTAAGATTTGGCAGAAATGTGTGGCATTATTAACCAAATGCGGGAAAAGTCTAATATTCCTAAAATTGCAAAAATTAGTGATTGTTTTACTCCATTATTGTTCCAGAATGAAAAAACAAAAACTGGTCCAGAGGAGAAATCTTTAGAATTAAAGAAATATTTCTCATGATGGAATATCTCTCTGAAAAATTAATGTTATTTCAAGGTGAGATGGAATGCTTGCAGTATGGAAGCACCTTCTACTAGTCATTATATATAGATATTTCTTACAGAGAAGGATATAACATACTAGTAGAAGGTGCTTGCATACTGCAAGCATTTCATCTCACCTTGAAAAAAAACATTAATTTTCAGAGAGATATTTTATCATGAGGAATATTTCCTTAATTCTAAAGATTTCTCCTCTGGACAGGTTTTTGTTTTTTAATTATGGAACAATAATGGAGTAAAACAATCACTAATTTTTGCAATTTTCGAAATATTTTACTTTTTCCACATTGAGTTAATAATGCCACACATTTCTGCCAAATTTTAAATTTATAGTACAATTAGAAGTGAAATAGCATTTATCTAATTTTTTAAATTAAAATAATTTTTACGTCCAAAATAACGATTTTATAGATAAATTGAAATGATTATTCGTTTACATTCTAATAATTTAAAAATCTCAGCTCCCTAACTTATGGTGTAGTGTCTAAGCATCTACTTATTTGTTTAAACTTGATGAATTTTGAACTGCTAAACAAATAAAAATATTAAAATTTCTATAATCCTTATTTCGTTTTTTTACAAATCCTACCTCTAAAAAAATTTCAGCTCCGTGGCACATTCGGAAATACATTAACCCTGAAAAATTTTTTAAACAATTGCGAATTTTTAGCGACCGCATTGTTGCACTTTTTCAAAATTTTCGTTTTTTCTAGTCGGTTTTACAAAAAATCCTACTTAAGAAAAAAATTTCGAATCTCCAGCTCATCCGAAAGTGCTTAAATATTGGTATCCTCTTATACGAGTATTTTATATGTTATATATATCTACTAGTAGTTGGTAAGTGCATTACTGCAAGCATATCATCTCAACATTAAAAAACATTCATTTTTCATATTTCATTATTACAAAAAAAAATTTAATTCTAAATATTTCACCTCAGAGGGATTTTCGTTTTTCCCTTATGTAAAAATAATTCATTAAAACAATCCCAAAACTTTGCAATTTTAAGAATTTTATACTTTCTCCATTATGGGGTACTAATGCTACATATTTCTGCCAAATTTTAAAGGTGTAGTACTTCTAGAAGTGAAATAATATTTTTCCAATTGTTTAAATTTTAAACATTTTCAACGGCCGCCGCAATATCTCTATGGAAAGATTCAAATGTTCATTTGTGCAAATGCACTCCTCTGTACATAACTTGAAAATTTCAGCTTTGTAGCTCATCCCATAATGTCTAAACAGTTATCTATTTGTTTAAACTTTAAGAATTTTTAACTGCCACACAAATTAAAATATCAAAATTTGTATAATCCCTATTTCGTTTTTTTTACGAATTCTACTTATAAAAAAATTTCAACTCCGTAGCACATGCGGAAATAAATAAACATTGAAATTTTTTTAAAACAATTGCGAATTTTTAGCGGCCGCATTCTTGCACTATTTCAAGATTTTCTAGTCGGTTTTGCACAAAATCCTTCCTATGAAAAAATTTCGAATCTCCAGCACATCTGGAAGTGCCTATACATTAGTATCCTCCTATATGTTATCATTATATATCGACGTTTCTTACATAGGAGGATATAAGATACTAGTAGTGGGTGCTTGCATTCTGCAAGCATATCATCTCACTTTGAAAAAGCATTCATTTCTCAGACAAATTCAAAATTACAAATATTTTTTTAATTAAAAAATTTCACCTCCGCAGCGATTTTTGTTTTTCCCTTATGTAAAAATAAGAGATTAAAAATCCCCAAACTTTGCAATTTTAAGAATTTGATACTTTCTCCATTGTGGGGTAATGCTACACATTTATGCCAAATTTTAAAGTTGTAGCACTTCTAGAAGTGACAAAATATTTTTCTAATTGTTTAAATTTTGTACATTTTTAACGGCCGCCGCAATATATATATGGAGAGATTAAAATGTTTATTTGTGCTCATGCACTACTCTGTAAATAACTTGATAAAGAATTTTAACATCAAAACAAATCAAAATATCAAAATTTGTATAATCCCTATTTCGTTTTTTTATAAATCCTACCTCTAAAAAAATTTCAGCTCCATAGCACTTACAGAGGAGGAGGAGGATACTAATGTTTAGGGACTTCCAGATGAGCTGGAGATTTGAAATTTTTTCTTAGATGTGATTTTGTGCAAAACCGCCTAGAAAAAACGAAAATCTTGAAAAATGCAACAATGCGGCCGCTAAATATTCGCAATTGTTTAAACAAATTTTCAAGTTTTATGTATTTCCGAAAGTGCTACGGAGCTGAAATTTTTTTAGAGGTAGGATTTGTAAAAAAAGGCGATTATAGAAATTTTGATATTTTTATTTGTTTGGCTGTTAAAAATTCTTAATTTTAAATAAATTGGTAGATGCTTAGACACTACGCCGCAATTTTGGTAGCTGAAATTTTTAAATTATAGAGAGGTTAGCCTATGTAAACGAATAAAGATTTCAATTAATCCATAAAATTGTTATTTTGGTCTTTAAAAATTATTTAAATTTAAACTATTAGATAAATGTTATTTCACTTCTAATTCTACTATAAATTTGAAATTTGGCTAAAATGTGTGGCATTATTAACTCAATGTGGGAAAAGTATAATATTCTTAAAATTTCGAAAATTAGTGATAGTTTTACTCCATTATTGTTCCATAATGAAAAACGAAAACCTGTCCAGAGGAGAAATCTTATGAATTACAGAAATATTTCCCATGATGAAATATTTCTCTGAAAAATTAATATTTTTTCTAGGTGAGATGAAATGCTTGCAGGATGCAAGCAGCTTCTACTAGTATGTTATATCCTCCTCTGTAAGAAACGTCGATATATAGTGATAACATATAGGTGGATACTAATGTTTAGGCACTTCCAGATGTGCTGGAGATTCGTAATTTTTTTTATAGGTTGGATTTTGTGCAAAACCGGCTAGAAAATCTTGAAATAGTGCAAGAATGCGGCCGCTAAAAATTCGCAATTGTTTAAACAAATTTTCAAGGTTTATGTTTTTCCGAATGTGCCACGGAGCTGAAATTTTTTTAGAGGTAGGATTTGTAAAAAAACCAAATAAGGATTATACAAATTTTGATATTTTGATTTGTTTGGCCGTTAAAAATTCTAAAAGTTTAAACAAATAGGTAAATATTTTGATACTACGGTGCGAGTTAGAGAGCTGAAATTTTCAAGTTAATTAGAGTTTAGTCCATTTCAACGAATAAACATTTTATTGTATCCATGAAACTCTTATTGCGGCCCTTAAAAATTATTTAAATTTAAACAATTAGATAAATGTTATTTCACTTCTTAATGTGCTACAAATTTAAAAATTGGCATAATGTGAGGAATTATTAACCGTATGTGGAAAACATATAATATTCATAAAATTCAAAAAGTTAGCAATTGTTTTATTCCATTATTGTTCCATAAGGAAAAAAAGAAATTTGGTTCCAAGGAGAAATCTTTTGAATTAAAGAAATATTTCCCATGATGAAATATCTCTTTAAAAAATTAATGCTTTATCAAGGTGAGATGAAATGCTTGCAGTATGCAAGCACCTTCTACTAGTATGTTATATTCTCCTCCTCCTCCTCTTTAACCCTTTCAAGACCGGAGATGCTGTAGTCAGTCTGACCCCAAAAGTCCAGAGAAATCCAAGATGGCTGCCAAAATTAGGGTCAGATTTAGTAAAACAATACAACATTCACTTAAAAGGCTATTTATTGACTAAAAAAGACATTTAAAGAAAAAAAAATTTATTTATTTTAAAGAAATATCATTATGGTATTTTAGCATGCAACCAGAAGATTTACATAAATTTACATTGCATTGCATGCACCCATAAGAGCTTTGAATGCTCCCTCCCTTTGGTGCCTTCTGTCCTTCATTTAAACACTGCACACATACTCTTTTTCTACCTGGCATTTTTACTAGAGAATGACTTGCTGCATTCTCTTTTTCAAGTAACTTCTCTAATTTTCTCTTTTGAGGAATGCTCCTCTTACTAGGAACCCCACCACACAGTTGCTTGGCAAGGAGGTGCCGAAATTGAAAATGAGTCATGGGCTTTTTTTGTTTTGACTCTTGACACAAACAGTACAATACATGGCAATTAACAATTGCAACATTAATGAACCACCAAAACAAATATCTCCACCACTTGCACCCAGTCCTTCCAAGCTCATAATAGGACCTTTTTTGGTCTGCTAAATCAACACCTCCCATGAACTTGTTGTAGTTAGTTCCTGAGACAGGCTTCATGACAGTTTCTTGGCCTCGACCTTTCCCTTTTCTTGAAATCTGCACCATGTTAGGGTCAGAATTTGTAGATAATAGGTGAACAGTCCTTTTGTCCTGCCAAACAGAAGCCACCAAATTACCACTCTGCTTGTGAACACACTCACCCCTTTTCATTTTTAAAATATTTTTCAAGGGATACCCTTTCCTATTCGCCCTCATGGTTCCACAACTATACGTTTTGTCTCTCAACAAGTCCATTTGCAGCTTCACGCTATTGAAAAAATTGTCAAAATAAAGATGACGATATTCCCATTTCATTGTCTCTGTTAGTCTCATCACTGTGTCATACCCCAACCCTTCTGCACTTTTAGCCTCGGCTTTACCAGTGTAAACATTAAAAGTAAATGAATATCCAGTCTTAGGGCATGCTGACATCCAAATTTTCATACCCCTTTTCACAGGCTTCATTGGCATATATTGCAGGAAACTAAGCCTGCCTTTGAATTTGACCATGGCCTCGTCGACACTCACATGACATGGGGGAACAAAATTATTCAGAAATGTTTCTGACAGGTGGGTCAAGAGAGGACGCACTTTGTATAGTTTATCATAACTACCAGTTTTATCGGGCTGCTTTTCGGAGTCATTTAGGTGCAAATATTTTAACAAAGATTTGTACCTGTTTCTGGACATAATTCGTTTTATGAATGCGTTACCTAACGAATCGTCATTGCTCCAATAATGATTCACTTCTGGAAGCACATTTATTCCCATCATAACACTAACTCCAAGGAATGAATTAAGGTCTGATGCACTGGCTGGAATCCAATCACTATCTTTCACCGTTTTTTGGCGAAATTCAGCATACTTATTTGTTTCCTGGACCACAGTTTCGAGGAATTCTGGTTTCACAAGCAGCTGGAAGAATTCGATCGGTTCAGCATCAGCATCCATCTCCACAGTTGGACCACACTTTTTGGTAAATTCCTCAATTCGTACAGGCTCCAAAGACTCGCTCCACTGAATATTTACGGAATCTCCCTCATCAGACAAAATATTTTGCGTTTCATCTCCGGATAAACTATCATCATCCGAAAAATCAGACACTTCGATGTCTGACTCGCCTTCCAAACCTCGTCGAGCATTGCCTGAAGTTGCACCGAAACTATCGTCTTCCACGTCAAATCCCAAGAATTCATCGCTTGAATCGTCAGAATTCAAACTCCAATTCAAATTGGCATAATTTGAGTTATCGTCAGCCATTTGGGGTGACTTGACTCGCGAAGAAAACCGAAAAAATGTTGATAAAAAACTTCGAAAAAACACGTGTACGCAAACTCCAAAAAGGACGCCAACAATCTAGTTGATTTCGTTATTCTTTTGTTAACATGAGAAACAAGCCATTTCAACGAGATACGTCGACCAATCCGAGTTTTTGGAGGTAATTTCGAAAGAGTCTTTTTCGGGCGGTTTCGGGCGGTCCGGCCGATCACAGCAGCCATAATTACGGGCGTTTTCGGGCGTTCCGGTCGTGAAAGGGTTAAGGAACATCTATATATAATGATATCACTTGATTCGTTTAAATTACACACCTTGATGCTTTCCCTTGCAGGGTAAATTACGGCTAGTATATTTTCAAAATTAGCCAAGCTTTTCAAAATGTCTGCAGTGGAGGTGGTGGGTTCACTCTCTGAGCAGGATTCTTCATTTTCTAAACTTACCCTTGATCTTCAACGTTCACACAACCATTGTGTAACCAAATTAATATTAATTGCTCAAACTTTATCTCTGAGAGTCCAGTGCACTTTATATGATAATAACCAGATCATTTTCCTGCACATAATATATTTTTTCGCTGTTTATGCTTTTTTTATGAATGACACGTCTTTCCATAATGTCTGCCATCTTGGATATACAGTCCTTCCCATAAGTCCCTATACCCCTAGGTAATAATATAATAATAAATAGTGTTCTGCATATCTGCAGATTTAGGTGCTCCTCCTCCACCTTTCTCTATCCTGTGCCCTTCTCTTCATCTCCCCATACCCTCCTCCCTCCCTTAGAATATCCAACATGTTAATTCTTCTTCTTCCTCTTTTCTTTCTTCCCTCCACCGTTCCTTCGATGACATCCTTTAGTAATCCCTCTCTTCTCAAAACATGTCCTATCCAATTCTTATTCCTAGTCACTATCGTGTTCATCAAACTCCTTTCTTCTTCTACTCTTCTTAGCACTTCCACATTTGTAATCCTGTTAGTCCATTTAACCTTCAGCATCCTCCGCCACACCCACATTTCAAATGCCTCCACCCTCTCCCTGTCTCTCTTCTTCAATGTCCATGTCTCTGACCCATATAGCATCACACTCCAAACATAACACTTTACCAATCTCTTCCTCAATCCCAAATCCATCTTGCTGTTAAATAGCTTCCTTTTTCTATTGAACGCTTCCTTTGCCAAACCTATTTTTATCTTAATTTTCTTCTCACATTTCCAGTCCTCTGTCAACAACGTACCAAGATACCTGTACTGTTCCACCTGCTCTATCCTCTCTCCCCTCACCTGCACTTACATCCTTTCCTCGCCCCCTATTCTCATTACTTTCGTTTTCTTTCCATTTATTCTCAACCCATATCTGTCCTCCATGCTCACCAGATTCTGTAGCATCTCTCTCAAGTCTTCCGTCCTCTCAGCAAACAGTATCATGTCATCAGCAAACCTAATTGACGATGTAATTCTTCCTCCAACGCTTACTCCTGTGCTCGTCTCCCAACACTCCTTTATCATTTCTTCAGTATAGATGTTAAACAGGGTTGGTGACAAACAGCAGCCCTGAATAACTCCTCTCCCAATCTCGAACCATTCTGTCCTGCTTTCCCCTATCCATTACCCTCGTCAACCTTCTATTCATCACGCTCAACATTATCTTGGCCGCATGAGCTATCAGACTAATAGTTCTATGCTCCCCGCACTTCTTTGTCCCTTTCTTTTTAGGTAGTGCTATCATTTCCGTTCTGACGAACTCCTCCGGCCACTCCCCACTCTCATATATTGCATTGCATAAGTTGGTCACCTCTTCCTCTTCTTCCTCTTGCAGATACTTGAACAGTTCCACAGGTATCCCGTCTACTCCTGCCGCCTTTCCCTCCCTCATTTCCTTCATAGCTGCCACTACTTCCTCCCTCAGTATTGCCTCCCCCATCTCCTCCCTATCACTTCTCCTTCTTCCGCAATTTCCAGCTCTGCCTGCTTTTCCTTTGCCTTATACTCCTCCCCCATGTATTCTTTTCACCTGCACATAACCTCCTTTTCCTCCTTCAGTATCCTACCATCCTTGCCCTCAATTTCTTTTGAGCCTCCTCCTCCAGATCTCTGTCTATCCCAAGTAATACTCCTGACCTTCTGATATGCTAGGTCATACCTTCCCCTCTTCTCGAGCTCTTGTACCTCCTTGCACCCCTCCTCCAGCCACTTTTCCTTCGCCCTTTCCGTCTCCCTCCTCAGTTCATTGTTCAACCGCCTGTAGTTCCTTCTTCCCTCCTCGGTGTTTATATTCTTGTATCTCCTTCTCTCCTCCATCTTTGCTATCATTTCCCCTGTTACCCAGGGTTTCTTAGCTCTCTTGCCTTTCCTGTATCCTATTTCCCTTTCCGCCACATTTACTATTCCATTCTTAATTCTCTTCCATTTTTCCTCTACTCCTTCGTTCTGTGTATTTCCTCTCTTAATCTGGTTTGCCATATCATAACCGATTTCCTCTTTCTGCCTTTCTTTCAGTTTCTCTAGATTCAATTTCTTAGCCATTATTGTTTTTTAACTCTTTTCATTTTGATCTTCATTTCCACCATTAACTCTCGCTTGCTATATCTGCTCCTGGGAGCTCACACACTCTTTTCACTCCATTCTTATACCTTCCTTCTACAAATATATAGTCTATCTGTTTCCTGTACATGTCACCTGGCGATTTCCATGTATTTAGCCTTCTCTTATGATTCTTATACCAGGTGTTGGTTATTATCATGTTCTTCTCCCTGCAGAACTCGATAAGTCTGTCTCCCCTTTCGTTTCTCTGTCCCAGCCCAAACTGCCCAACAACTCCATCAGCTCGTCCCTCTCCCACACTTGCATTCCAGTCTCCCATCACTATTTTACAGCATCCCTTTCCTTCCTGGTCCAGTATGGCACTTATTCTCTCTTACACTTCTTCCACTTCCCTATCGTCATGGTCACTGGTTGGCATGTACACTTGGATGACTAGCATGTTCTTTGGTTTAGCCTTTAATTTCAGTCCAATAATTCTATCACTGTCATAAATGACCCTGTTAATACTTGGTTCAATCTTCTTATTAACTATCATTTCTACCCCGTTTCTCTACCATTTCCCTCCCATCTCACCTCGCTTATCCCAATAATGTCCATCTTGTTTATCTCCATCTCTCTCTTGAGATTTTCCAATTTTTCAGCTTTTAATAATGTCCTGACATTTCTCTAGACTCTTCGTAAACTGTCTCCCCGGAGATCCGATCGGGAGACTATTTTAACTCCGGTATATTTAATTTGCGAAGAGTCCATAATGTTTCTAACTCCTCACCATAACATGAAATAATTCCAGCGGTGGTTTCCCATTGCCTTCCGCTGTCTAGAGAGGCCGCCTCTAACCTGGGTTACAGACGCCTTTTCTAGCTGCCTCTAACATGGGGTACAGACACTACTAGATGGGTTCCAGGGGCATTTCCTCCACCTGAGGGACCATCACCCTCTCTAAGAGGTTCATCTGCCTGAAGCCGTTGGCCCCCTAGGGTCGGCAAATTATTTTCCGCTGCCTGGCACTCAGCGTTGGGTCCCTGGCTGCACGGTCTACCCAATTACTGTGGCAGGATAACCTGGCCAGACTTCAATAGATAATAATAATAAAGAAAATGAAGTTTAATCAGGTTATTTTAATTAGGTAATTATATAATGTTCACATCACAACTTCACAGCAACTCAAACATCAAACATCATTGTTCTCTGCACACAGGATGATATGTCGCCAGGTTCGATGATTCATTTTTCTTAACATCTGTGGTGTGATGCTTTGGAATGTGGTGAAAATGGCTTCCTTCAGTTGTTCTGTTGTTTCATATCTGTTTTGGCTAATTTTCTGCTTAACAATATCCCAGAGTGCGTTATCGCAGGTTTTAAGATCTGGGCTTCGTGGGGGTCAAGGAAGTGGTGTGGGTGCTGCTTCAGTACCTCTCCCAATCCACCTTCCTGGAAAAATGTGATTTAGGTATTCTCGAAGCACCAGGGTGAAGTGAGGAGGCATACCATCTTGCTGGAACCAGTAGCCATCATCGACACCAAGGACATGGAGTTGTGGAAGAAACCATTCGCAAAGCATTTCCAGGTAACTGCTGCATCACAGAACCATTAAAGAAAAAAGGCCCTATTAAGTGTCTGGCACTAACTGCTGCCCAGACCATAACATTCGGTGGGTTGTTCTCAATTTCTTCATAAAAGTGAGGATTTTCTTTACTCCAAAACACAACATTTCGATGATGGCTGCTCCTGTAAATTGTACATTCGTCAGTAAACAACACTTTGCTTTGAGAAGGAAGTGTGCTGAATGTTTGAAACAAATTCTCATAAGCTTGTCTCCTTCTGTCCATATCTTGATCAGATAACTCATTCACAAGTTTGGGGTGGTAAGGAGGAAGTTGAAGATCTTTCTGCAAATGCTTGTGTAAGCTTGACTTTGGTACTCCCAGTTCTGCTGAACGTTTTCACACATTAATTGGGCGAATGCTGAACTGATTCGAGGATTTATTCACTTCTGCTGGTTCGTGTTCTTGGTCTTCCTGGATGTGGGAAATCTTTAATTCTACCTGAGGCAAATAACTTTATTTCTCATGCAAAAGCTGTCGCTTTTGTTGGAGGTTCTTCATTGAAATGTCTTTGAAAATCCTGAAACACTTTCTTCAAGTTTTGTCCAGTCTTTGGTCGTTCATGCACCCACCCTGCTATTATTAATCTTTCCTCAATTGTAAAATGGCTCTGATCGGCCATGATGCTCACTGTAAATAACTAAACAAATGCAGAGCATTGCTATGTTACAGTGTAGCTCATCTTTTGTTCAATTAAACTTTATTTTCTTTATTATTATCTAGGGGTATAGGGACTTAGTAATCCAACTTCTTTAATATTTAAAAACTAATATGTCAAGTCCATTATGCATTTGTCTTCAAATTGCCTTGATGTAATATTATTTCATGGCCATTGCTGCATTCTCGATTGCGTGCCCCGACTAAAAGTTAACCCTCTTTGATTTCTGGTGTGGTATGACTGTCTTTTAATTTCATCTTTGAAGGCTAAAAACAGAGCATTTCGAAAGTGGAAACGCTCTTAAGTTGCATAGTGATTACGTTGAAGGATATGGATTTATTCTTATAATCCAATCCAAAACTACTTTGGCATGACATTAGGTGTAAATGAGGGGGCAAATGCATTCCGGCAATGGTGTATTACAACGGTCAAATAGCGAATGATTCCTAAAACATTAGCAATTAGTCAACCTGTGTCCCCATCATCCAACTTTGACTTCGTAACCTTATCCCACGCCCACCTCACATCTTTAAGTTTCACCAAACAGGAGATAATTGCATCATTAAATAATCTTAAATGTGATTCTTCTTCAGGATCTGATATTATACCCTCTTTAATGCTTAAGACAAATGCCAACTAATTAGGCAACCCTCTGCTACTATTATTTAACAAGATTGCGCTTCACCAATCTTTCCCTTCAAGATCGAAACAGGCCCTGGTTTCGCCTATTTATAAAAGCGGCAATAAATCAGATGTGAAAAATTATCGACCCATTTCCTTATCGAAAGTGTTTGAAAAACTTGTTTATAATAAGATTTTCAACCACTGTAAGCCATATTTTTCATCTAAGCAGCACGGCTTCTTTCCCCATTGGTCCACCATTTCCAATTTAGCACTTCATGTTAACCAGCTTGCCTCTGCCATTCAGAAAGGTGGTCAAGCAGATGCCATATAGACATAGATTTTGAGAAGGCTTTCGACCGAGTGGATCATGGTCTTCTCGTACACTAACTTCAGACGTTTGGCATCAGTGGTCCTGTTCTTAACTTAATGCAATCATACTTAACCAATAGAACCCAAAAAGTGGCTATTGATGGCTTCTCGTCTACAGTAACCAATGTCAACTCAGGAGTTCCACAAGGATCCATTTTAGAGCCCTTACTTTTCAATGCCTTCATTATTGATCTCCCAGAAAAAAATCAGTAGTACAATTTCACTCTATGCCGATGATTGCAAAATCGTAAATTCGGTCAATAGCCCTGATGACTGTGAAATTATCCAAAGTGACCTTGTGAAACTGTCCTGGTGGTGTAAATCATGGAATCTTTTCCAAATATACCAAAGTGCAAGGTGATTTCCTTTACACTCAGGAAAAATCCCTACATTTATTCATACAAATTGAATGATGTTTCATTAGAAAGGGTGAGCTCAATCATGGATTTAGGCATAAGGCTTGAATCAAACCTTAGCTTTAATATTCACATTAGATCTGTTGGTGCAAAGGCATATAGGATCTTAGGATTTATCAAGCAAAATTCACTAAAATGTTTCTCTTCAAGGTCATCTATCCGCTCCTACTGCGCACTTATTCGACCCATACTATAATACCGGAGTGTAATCTGGAATCCCCATAGTTCTTGGTTGATTCCCTAGAAAGAGTCCAGAGACGTTTTGTGAAGTGGCTGTGCATGAAAGAAAATTTAACATATAATAAAAATGACTATGTCAAACTTTGTCATTCATTCAAACTTACCCCACTGGGACTAAGCGTAAGGTGTTGGATGTTTTGTTTTTGCACAACATTGTTAGTGGCCGGCTTAATGCTGAAAACTTACTGCGGCTTGTTGGTTTTGCAACTCCTATGAGAAGATCACGGCATACTTCCCTCTTTTACAAGCCCTACTCTAGGGTGAATGTGTATAAGTATTCTATCTTAATAAGGATGGTTAGAACTTCCAATGAGGTGCTTGCCAATCTGCCGTCTATAGACTTTTTTCACGACTCTTGTCATTAGAAATAAGCTAATTAGTGCCTTATGCAATTGAAATCAACTTCCATTTTTATCTGTATTTATGCTTACTTTTTGTCGTATTTGTATTTATTTATTTGTATTGTATTTGCATTTGCCTGTTAGGCTACTTATTAGTGGTAATATTTAATTTTGTTAGACACGTTGTATTTGTTATTTCTTTCTTTTTTTAATTTTATATTATTTTTATTATTCTTGACTATTATAACACATGTTACTTGGGGACACCTGTTTGTGTTTAATAAATTATCTATCTATTTATCTACAATGACGTAATATTACATCTTGACCACTTAACTGACTATATAATAAATGTAGGTAATTTATATTGTAAATTATAATAAATGAATGGTAATAATGTGACATCACAGATTTCATGTAAACATTGGAAGTTTTCTATGGATTTACTGGTCATCCAATAACCTTCACATTATTGGACATTTACTTCCATGTTTTCTCCAAAACATTGACCATATGGGACTTGTATGTCTGAAGATTTCATCAAAATATTTGTTAACCCCTTAATGACAAGTGATGCAAATTTGCAACAAACTAACTGAAGATTTTTCTTGGACAAAATATACTAGGAAATCGCCGGCTGAGGCAAATTCCTGGCATTTGAATGCTCAATTTACTAAATACTTGTAGCTACTGTTGACTTTATGAGGCGAGTTTTGTGCAGGCAAACATTCCTGATAGGTTCAAGAGTTTTGGGCCAACGTAGAATTTATTTATAAAATTATCATTTTAATATTTCAGCTTTAAAACATCTAATTATTTATGGTTCAAACAAAAAAAATTGTCTTTGTAATGTGTCTCATTTTTGCAACATTTGGCCATTTGAACTATGTACTTACATCATTCATTTATATAAGGTCTAGGAAGTGTTACCATAAGCTTTTGTTTCATTTTCTCAGCCTTGCTCTTATCAATAGCTGGCTTCTCGATTGTGAATCACTTGGAATTCCAAGAAAAAGCAATTCTATATGTATAGCATCATTCAGGGCCTCATATGCTGCTGCACTTAATAATGGGGGAAAAGAAGCTTCAAATAGAAAGGGAGGTACAAAAAATTCAGCACAGCCAATACTGATGCAGGACATAAGATATGGTGATGTTGATCATTGGTCCAGGGTGAAGAAATGAAGACAGCATTGTCAAAATCCAAATTGTAAAGGTCCGACCATTTATAAATGTTCAAAATGCAATTTCCATCTTTGACTAACTAAAAAGAACTGTTTTCAAAAATTTCATGAGTATAAGCATAAGTGTAATACAGGTAGTCCCTGCTTAACACAAGAGATACGTTACTAAAAAGTGTCGTATTAAGTGAATTCATGCTAAGCGAATACATGAATCCCATAAGAAATGAAATAAAATGCGGGAGATACGTGTTCGAGCGAGAGAGATCATTGTATCTCAGTGGATATATAAATTTTTATTTATACATAAATATACTTAGAATATTCATTAATTTATAATTTGCTTCTATAAAGTTGCAACAAAACTTCTCGTAATACTTTCTGTGACTTGAATCGCAAAAGTGACAAAAAACATGAAGCATAATTTGCGAAAGTTGATATTTCCTCTGTGAGGACAGCAGTGTCTTGTCACTTATTTCGCGTGTTTTAGTTTAGTGTTCCCTCATTTGTTTCTCTTTGAATAGAATGCAAAAATTTTAAATCAGTTTCTCTTTTTCCGACATTGCGACTTTAACCGCAAAAGTGATGAAAAATGTGAAGTAGAATTCGCGAAAGATGAGCTCTGCCTGTGAGTCATACCTGGAAATTATCAAATCTAAAATTCCTGGTCTTTTTCCATTGGCGACTTTAGGCCAGTAAATCAACTCAAGGATCACTTCCTAGGGTTGTGGTCTTGGTATTTGATAATCGTTGTGATCATGATATTATCTTATGTTTTGATAATGTTTTCGGTTTTACATCTACAATTATGAGCATGTTTTTTTCACAAAAGCCATTACAATAAGAATTCGTCTTCCAAAGCTTAGTTGGCATGTTTTAGTCTATTGGTCCTTCATTTGTGTACAGTTTCTCTTTTTCGTCTTTCACTCTTTCGTGGTAAATGTCACAAAAAATGGCTACATGAAGTTTTACTTCAACTTTAGACTGCAAATTTTATATTATCTAGTATTTTACAAATAAATATATATATATTAATATGCATGTTGCCTTAATGGCAACATTTTTTATTTTATTTTTACATAATGGATTGTGTTGAAACTCATGTAAAACCTGGAATTCTTTGTGTAAAGTGAACAGGTTCCGCAAATGGTAAATCATGCTAAGCGAATTTCATGTTAAGCAAACTTGTGTTAAGCGGGAACTACCTGTATTGTCATCAAAGAGTGGAACAGACTATAGAACATAAGAGGATTGAATTTTAGTGGGGTTAGAGGGAGAGGAAGGAAGAAAGATATCTTTGGTTGTGTTTATAGGGCAAGTATGAATTTTTCAGTGTACTTTTTAAAAACAAAAACATTGCCTTATAATCTGGCCAATAAGGTAAGTAAATTCCTGATAAAATAGATACAACATTGCATTTAAATAATGGATGTAGTCAGCAAGGGGGCTGGTTAAGTAAACTTCTCCTGGCCCAGAAAAAATTGCCAGTCCATGCCAGGCTTTAAGCATCTTACCATGAAAAGATATACAGAAAAACCTCATTCATTCAATATTGAATAATTCGAAGTATCTGATAATTCGAAGTACTTGTCAATCCCCCACCAACAGAATAGGATTTTATCTATTTTTCAGTATTTTATTTTGAAATATGGTTATTTTTAAATTTGAATGCAATATTTGGTCCCATGGACTGCTCAAAGCTCAAGTTTATTTCAAAGTAAATTTCAAAAGTGATATATAGCACATTTACAGCAAATTCTGATTATTTAGTATAACTATCTGCCATTCAATGCATTTGTTTTGATCGTTAATTTTATTTACATGTCAACCAAGATAAATAAAATTTCTTTTTTTCAGCCATAACTTTGTGGTGCTCCATTTTATAAAATGATGGAAAGGAAAAATAGGGTTGTAAAAAACAGGAACATCAACCATGTTTCATTTATGATTCTCTATGTTAATTGAGAATTTGAAATCATTGGGAAAGGCCCGACCGAAATTCTGTGGGAGGCACATGGTGTCCAATTCTCAGAAGGTTAACTGATAGAACAATCATACAATGTACACCAAATGGAAATTGCGAAAGTTGTTCCTATTCACAAATCTGGTTCAAAATCCATTACCACTAATTATCGTCCAATCTCCATCCTTCCCATTCTCTCCTCTGTCTGTGAACAAATTATTCTAAATTGCCTCTATTATTTCACATCACCCCATATTTCGTCAAAGCAGCATGGTTTTCTTCCCAACCAATCCTGTTTAACTAACTAGGCTGTTTTTAAGAAACGTGCCATTGATGCAATAACAAATAAATCTCAGTTAGAAACCGTATTTTTATGCATCACTAAAGCGTTTGATTCTTTAAATCACACACTTCTCTTACATAAACTCCAACACCGCTTTGGTGTTCATGGTTGTTTTCTCAGCCTGATTTTCAGCTACCTAACTAATAGAAGACAATGTGTTAGTATCTGTGGTGTTTCTTCTGACTGGCCAATGATATCATCTGGTGTTCCCCAAGGCAGTGTCCTGGCCCTTATGTATTTAATTTGTTTATAGTTGACTTAGCAATTTCAGTATCTACTTGTCAAGCTGAAATTTTATTATATGCTGATGATTGTCAAGTTTTTCAACCAATTGATTCTCTCCCTGATTTTCTTTCCTTCCAATATACGATTAATAATGTAACAAATTGGTGTGATACTTGGCAATTACGACTAAACTCGTTATCAGAGTACGATTTTCCCAGCACTCTAGCAGCACTTTGCACAGAATAAAGAAAGTCATGAGGGGACTCATGTATGAATTGGAATCTTTTAATCTTAGTGGTTATGAGCCATTCATATTCCCTATTAGAGACTAAAGTTTCCCATACTCTCGGTATTATCTGTTCCCAGGGCACCTTTTGATTGACTACGGACAGCCAAAATTTGCAACAATTAGTCTGAAGTTTGGACAATAACAATATAAGCAAGTAATGTTCCAGAATAAGCAACAAAGACAATACATCAGAAACAGCGGATATGAAAGTAAACCAATTCTCAGAGGTGGCTTCTTGGAAAGTGGGAATTTCAAGTAACAGCTGATTAGCGACTCTTATACTGTCGGAAAATTGGGGCATCATCTTGGCTTTGTTAGACTGGGTGTCTTCAGTGAATACAGTAACACCCTTTTTATCTTGTTCCCTAGACATATTTGAGGGAAGACAACGAAAATCTTGGGGCAAATGCTTAATTGGTAGAATGGAGGAGATGGAACAAGTGAAACATCAAAGGGGAATGACCAACGAAATACGAAAATAACTATACCACAAGTAAACAAGAAATATAGCAGGAATCGAGGAACTATACCATGAGAAAACAAGAAATATAGCAAAAATCAGTTAAAACAATATACAACCTAGTATGAACAATAATCTCTCTGGTGCCTCCAATTTGCATCAAACCAAAATTTTCAACTGATATGCTAAAGGTCTTATGAAATTAGAACATGAGAGACATGGTCGTAAAGATATTATCATGTTAATGCTAATACAAGACAGGTATAACAAACAATGATCATAAAAATAAGATCGTATATGAGAAAATGCATAAATCGAGGAATACCAGTACATTCTCATTTCATAATCTGTATTAACATGCTTCCACTTCCTCTCTTCCATCTTTTTAATAATCTATTCTGTAATCCATCACTTAGTTATTATACTTGAGGTTATCTTTCATATTGTTTTACAATCACTTTTCATGATACATGCTTTACATAACCTCCCACTTGGTCTCAACATATGTTTGCTGACTAGTAATTTCTAAGGTCAACCAAAATGCCTCCTGACAATCTATCCTCTTCCTTCTCTCGAGAATTTCTAAATTCCATTTTGGTATTTGATTTCCATTTACAAATTTTTTAAATTTTCAGACAAGACCTCAAGGCCACCAAATTGTGATCAGTTAGCATCTGCCCTTAAAAGCTGTGCGAGTTTAAAACACTATTCCTATATCTTTGTCTGAAATAATCAATCTGGTACCTTTTTTATCCCTCAGCAATTTCCAAATACAAGAAAACCTCAGTAATTCAAAACCCAAGGGACCAAAAGCACATGCTTTGAATTAAACAGGTTCAAATTAACCGATACTTCATTACCATACACTATGATCAATATAACAGAATTTCACATAATAAACACAATAAGCAAATACAAATTTAACTATGATAGACAATTCAAGATGGAAACTTGTCTCTTGTTCAAAATCAGTAATATTACTCCAGATATAATTACGATAATCTCTTCAAGCCGCTGGTATAACAATGTCCATTCCAACACAGAATAGTGTCTTCAGCTGCTTGGTATATCACTGCCCACTTGAAGGAGGTCAGCGATCTCGTGGAATGCTCATACTTCAGGTGAATCACAGTACAACTCGTCAGCGTGCGCAAAGGTCTTTGACTCCTGGCCTCCGCTCGAAGTAATGCCAATGACTCAGGACGACACGCCCTGGGAGTACCTGCCTGCCTTATATACCCTAAATACCCCTCACCTTCCTGACCTTTCCTCTGGTTATGTACGGACAACAAAAAAGTAACCAATAAACGGTTACTAAACCACCATTTCAAAAGGCCTACCTGACGCCATTGAGCATTCCACAAGATCGCCGACTTCCTTCAAGTGGGCAGTGATATACCAAGCAGCTGAAGACACTATTCTGTGTTGGAATGGACATTGTTATACCCGCAGCTTGAAGAGATTATCGTAATTATATCTGGTGTAATATAACTGATTTTGAACAAGAGACAAGTTTCCATCTTGAATTGTCTATCATAGTTAAATTTGTATTTGCTTATTGTGTTTATTATGTGAAATTCTGTTATATTGATCATAGTGTATGGTAATGAAGTATCGGTTAATTTGAACCTGTTTAATTCAAAGCATGTGCTTTTGGTCCCTTGGGTTTTGAATTACTGAGGTTTTCTTGTATTTGGAAATTGCTGAGGGATAAAAAAGGTACCAGATTGATTATTTCAGACAAAGATATAGGAATAGTGTTTTAAACTCGCACAGCTTTTAAGGGCAGATGCTAACTGATCACAAATTGGTGGCCTTGAGATCTTGTCTGAAAATTTAAAAAATTTGTAAATGGAAATCAAATACCAAAATGGAATTTAGAAATTCTCGAGAGAAGGAAGAGGATAGATTGTCAGGAGGCATTTTGGTTGACCTTAGAAATTACTAGTCAGCAAACATATGTTGAGACCAAGTGGGAGGTTATGTAAAGCATGTATCATGAAAAGTGATTGCAAAACAATATGAAAGATAACCTCAAGTATAATAACTAAGTGATGGATTACAGAATAGATTATTAAAAAGATGGAAGAGAGGAAGTGGAAGCATGTTAATACAGATTATGAAATGAGAATGTACTGGTATTCCTCGATTTATGCATTTTCTCATATACGATTTTATTTTTATGACCATTGTTTGTTATACCTGTCTTGTAATAGCATTAACATGATATCTTTACGACCATTTTTCAATATACGCATTCCATATTTGTGTTAATGCCATTCGTTATTCACACAGTATGTATGATTCACAGTTTTCTTATTAAATATTTCATTTATTCTAGCCCATTTATTTTCCGTGTGGTGATACCATTCATTGCATCATCGGATGCAGTAGGGTTTCCTGGGAGTTCCCCTCTTTGAGCAAACAACACACTTGAGCCCACTTTTTTTGTCCTGAAGAGAGGTTTTCTTTTAGAAAGTGATGCACTGTTAGCGGTCAACAGCCATATGGGGTAAACCTCTCGTAAAAATATTCATTGGATTGGGTAAAGAGAATATATTTGTATAGGAAAGTTCACTGATTGAAGAAGCTTCAGGACATTTGAGATTTATGACAGAAATTCAATGTACAAAAGATTATGCAATTGTAAAAGTGGATGCTGTACAGGACATCATATGTCGTCATACACACTTCAGTGGTTAAAACTCTCATTAAATCAAATTTAAAGATGTATCTAAGTAGAACACATCTGCTCAGTAATGTAAACAATGCCTATTACATTATTTTCAATGGAGAAATTATTTTTGAGTTTATATAGAGAATTAAATGATAAGATCAGGAATGAAACTGCAAAAGTAGAGAGTTGTGGTTGATAGAACAATGTGAGGGCATGGAGGAATTGAAGAGGTAGGGCAAAATAGATTTGCTGTATGGAAAAGTGAAGGAGTTTATGGAAAAGAAAAAGAAATGTGTTAGCTCTCACTGAAGACAAAAACGCCAAAGCATTAATTGAGCCCAAAGATTTGACAAATAAATGGAAAGTATGCATTGAAGAATTAAATGGAAAAGTTTTGAAGCCAGAATCTATTGAGATCAAGATGGAGGAAGATGTGGACTGTGTTTGTGTTGGCCCAAGAATATTGGACTACAAGATTGAAAAGGCTCTTTGGGATATGAAATCTAATAAAGCAGTAGGAATTGATGGTCTCCCAGAAGAGATTTTGAAAGAATTAGGAAATGAGGGGAAAAAGAGTTTTTATAAATTTTGTCGTAAATTATACAAAGATGGGGAATGGCCAAAGGACTTCGCTGTATAAATTTCGTTTTCATTGTAAAAGAAGAACAACGCAATTGATTTTGAAGATAATAGGGCAATTAGTTTAATTGCACGTGCAAATAAAGTTATCCCTAGGAATTTGAGAAGCAGGATAGAAGCTGAAGCAAAGAACTATAATGTGAAAGATCAGTTCAAGTTTTGGAAAGGGGATGACACTAGAGATGCAAAGTGGTGATGAGGACTTTGGCAGAAAGAAACACTGAATACCATCTGGATATTTTTGTGAATTCCAAGTCTTGAATAAAGTCTTATGGTCTTGGCCAGGGGTGAGTAACATTTTCTACATGATGGGTTTCATCAGTGGCAGGGAATTCTTTGGTGGGCCGTAATGGAAGTTGCAAATTCTTTGATGGTCTGTATTTGACTTTAACCTTTAAATGCCTGGTGTGTCTGTATGAGCATGCAAAATGGGTCCCGTTTGGTGCCTGGCATGCCCATACGAGCATGCTTAGTTTGGAAGTCGCCCACATGTTGCATTCCTCATGGATGAGTGAAATTTGGGAGTGGTCCTCCTAGAGGCCTGCTCTCAAAATGTGTTGAGGCAAACATGCGGTAGACCCAACTACTGAGGGTGGGGACACCTCACACTGAGAGAAAACAGAAAATAGGGTGAGAGCGTTAGCCTAGCCCCTTTCTAACTCCCCAACTCCGACCTTTTCATGACCCAAGGATGTTGGAAGTGGACAAAGAAGCTCTTCTTCCACCTCCCCAAGGTCACAGTGCTCAATAGCTACATTTTACTGATGTCAGAGGGAAGGCAAATGGCGTATTGGTAGTTTCGCCTTGCTTTTTTGAGGGAACTTATTGAAGAAGAGGCATCAGCTATTCCCTCGAAAGCTTCCCAAAAGAGAAGACAATGTGCAAATGGGGCTCCATTTGGTCTGTTAGAGATGAAAGAAAATAAACATTGTCCTGTAAAGGGAAAATCCCTTCGATCCTGAGTATTCTCAGAGAAGGGAAAATACACACGGCAGTGGCAAAATGCAATAATGCGATGTTGGTCTGTATGTATTTTCCTGTTTTGAAGAATTCCACACAGTGCAAGATTTCTAAGTGTAATGCAGAATGAAATTTCTATTGTAATGCATGAAAAATGAACTATAAAAATTATCACTAATGTTTTTACTGAATTTATCATTGTTATATTATAGAATTACACCAGATTTGCATTCTTTTGTTTTCTTTTACTATAAAAGACATAATCCCATTATTTCCCAAATGATTTATTAAATAATGCTTTTTATTTTAATGTTTTATCAGTAATGGTTCAAGAAATACAAGATATTTTCTGATCAAATTCAAGAAAATGGCCAAAATTAATTTCAGCCGCGAGAGTCTACTAAGGGACATTTAAATCCAGCGTTTAATGATTAACTCTGAAGTTTCTATATTCAATTCAATTCAGTTTTATTCTTCATAGGACCAAACAATAAATCATGTAGGTCATCAGACAATGCAAGTATAAGTAAAATACATGACAAAATAATTCTATACATATGTTATACTTACAAAATGGATAAAATTCCAAACAAGATTACATAAAATTGATGGAATGATATGATCCGAAGATCCTATGCAGACAGGCATAAGCTGTGAAAGTTGGAACAATTTTTGAAACGAGAAAAAAGTCTGCTATGACCGGGAATTGAACCCGGGTCTTCCACTTGCCGGGCGGATATTCTACCCCTGAACTATCATAGCAGAACATTTTCTCTCGTTTCTGAACACGGATGTTTTCCTTGGTGGGACGGGAACTAACCAAGTTAGTATCAAACTGCCCCGACAGATGTCCTCGAAGAGAATCATCGAAAGAAACTCCTTCCTCTCAAATGGTGAGATTGCCAAACATGAAATTGATGGAATGATATGATCCGAAGATCCTATGCAGACAGGCATAAGCTGTGAAAGTTGGAACAATTTATGAAACGAGAAAAAAGTCTGCTATGACCGGGAATTGAACCCGGGTCTTCCACTTGCCGGGCGGATATTCTACCCCTGAACTATCATAGCAGAACATTTTCTCTCGTTTCTGAACACGGATGTTTTCCTTGGTGGGACGGGAACTAACCAAGTTAGTATCAAACTGCCCCGACAGATGTCCTCGAAGAGAATCATCGAAAGAAACTCCTTCCTCTCAAATGGTGAGATTGCCAAACATGAAATTGATTGAATGATATGATCCGAAGATCCTATGCAGACAGGCATAAGCTGTGAAAGTTGGAACAATTTTTGAAACGAGAAAAAAGTCTGCTATGACCGGGAATTGAACCCGGGTCTTCCACTTGCCGGGCGGATATTCTACCCCTGAACTATCGTAGCAGAACATTTTCTCTCGTTTCTGAACACGGATGTTTTCCTTGGTGGGACGGGAACTAACCAAGTTAGTATCAAACTGCCCCGACAGATGTCCTCGAAGAGAATCATCGAAAGAAACTCCTTCCTCTCAAATGGTGACATCTGTCGGGGCAGTTTGATACTAACTTGGTTAGTTCCCGTCCCACCAAGGAAAACATCCGTGTTCAGAAACGAGAGAAAATGTTCTGCTACGATAGTTCAGGGGTAGAATATCCGCCCGGCAAGTGGAAGACCCGGGTTCAATTCCCGGTCATAGCAGACTTTTTTCTCGTTTCAAAAATTGTTCCAAGATTACATAAAATTAATAATTTATTTCCTTGAAAAATTAATTATATATACATTATATAGAAAAGTCTAAATACTCTTTTGTGTCATAAAAGCTTTTGTCGATTAGTTCTTTTTAAGGTCCATTTTGAATTTATTTATATTACTGAAGTCTTTAATGTGTAATGGCAGGTTATTATATAATTTGGAACCCATAGTAAGAGGGGTTCTTAGGGCTATTAACTTTTTATGATGCTCTATATCAGGGGTGTCAAACTCATAACCGCTCAGGGGCCAGATTCCTTATTTGGAAGGATACGTGGGCCAAATGGTATCATGAATTGTTTGAATCAATTTTAATATGAAAAACAATATACATACAAAGGTGAGAGGTTGGTTTATTTCGATAATTTCATCAATTTAATTTGAAAATAGCACAGAATTAAATAATTTTTCAAATATTTATAACATTCACACATTCATTAACCAACTAAGTGTTTGACGAATCAATAATTTCAATTTGTTCCATGGCATCCAGTTTTCATCCTTTGAGTAACAAACAAATATTTTGGCACAAAATCGCATTTATGTTGATTGTCTAATAAATGTTTGGCAAATAATAAAGTGGGGTCCTTGTTCCTGTGGCTGATGGGAATATTTTCCTTATATTTTCTTGAAGTTCTTCCCAAATAATAATGTTAAGAAATTTTGATTACACTAGCTTAAAAGTAGTCAGTAAATCTAACAAGGGGATTACCAGACATCGATGGCACAAACTGTGACAAACTTTTGCTGGCGGATAGAAGCATAAAAATAAGAAGACACGTGTCTCGGCTTTTGGCTTCATAAACCCTGGTTCAAGAAATTGGGGGTCAATGTTTATAGAAAATTACTGCACTCCTTATAAGGTCTTCACAGGGAGTTAATTAATGCTTAGGCAGGCAGGCAGTTTAAGGTGCTAAACTACGGAGCTGATGGTTCTTGTTTTGTGGTTTGAACCCCAATACTGGCAGTTCTTTTTTGCTTTTTTAATCTATTACAATGAAATACTATTTGATATAAGCTTTATTCTATTTTGAAATAATGCCTTGGATTATTGTTTTTAGAAAAACAAATTACGCTCTGTAGGGAAAAACAGTTCCTATTGCTTACATAATGCATATTCATTAACAGTTAATTAAACTTATAAATTAATTTCAAAGCAGTAGCATTGTTGAGCAACAGGAAGGTATAGTTGGCATAATCTTTTATTATTTTGAAAATGTATTTTATTCTAATGAAGAGAGTACTAACAATTCAAAATGAAAGAATACAAGTTGTATTCATGTACACAAACTTTTGCGCACACATACGCTTTGACCCATGATTTCTTGTGAACTAGGGTCTATGGAGCCAAAAGCCGAGACACATGTCTGCTTATTTTTATGCTTCTATCCACCAGCAAAAGTTTGTCACAGTTTGTGCCATCGATGTCTGGTCCTCCCCTTGTAAGTTTTGTTTTATCATTTTCAATCAACTAACTTTCCGCTCGAGTAAAAATATGTGCTGGAATTTTTAGTATACCTTTTGGTGCATGGAAAATTTTGTATTAAATTATAGTCATCCGTTTAAGTAAGGGTTTGGTAGAAATTTCATTAGACATATGACTGAATTATTGAACATCTATTAGGCCAAGTTTATAAAAAATATAATTTTATGCTATAATTATCTAATAAGCATCAAGTTATACTAACAGCAACATTAATTCTACTAACTGCCTTGTTTTTTAATGATATTTATGGATAGTTAACCATGCATTTCTGGGTACTTTTTTAAATGAGTACTTGTCTTCCAAGAACAAACAGTATTATGCTTTGGTTGTTTGCCTTCTTTGCATTTGTTGATGATATGTGCTTTTGTGGGTACACTAGGTGTGTGATAAGAGTTTGGTGGTGGAGACTGAGGGGTGCAGGTTGTGCTGGGTACCTTCCTCCTTGTCTGATAATGGATCCACGGCGTGGGGTGTTACGCCCACAGCAGCCACGTGCATCTCGGCGCAGCTTGTTTCCTTACACATCACATACCCTTGTCACAAGGCCCATGACTCGCCCAAGGATTCTGACCAAGCTCTTTCAGGTTTGTGATTTTTGCTGTCCTTTTAGTAAACAACTGTTGAAGACATTTTTCAGCTTTCTCCCTTATATTGGCTTTTACATTCTGTATCATTAAATAGTGGTATTTACAGTTAAGTGGAGTTGGAAGATAAACCTTGGTTGTAGTTTGTTGATTTTTAAGAAATGCATGTAATTTTAAATTATGGTAGCGTAGACATCTAACAATCATATTTATTATGGGAGCCATCAATGTCAATGTCTTTTTTCGGAACAGAAATTAACAAAAGATTCTATTTTGTTTAAATTTATCTATCTGTTGCTCTTTGCTAGATTTTCAAACATGATTTTATCTTGCTAGTTTTATGGAAAATTTTCCACTTTCAATTAATTTGTTTCTCCTTCATGATTTGTGTGGTATGTTTTTACATAGTGTATTTTTCGGCATATAAGACGCACTTTTTTCCAGAAAAATGACCGCCTGCATCTTATACACTGAAGATAAGATTATTAGTGTTGTCGGTACTGACACTAATGAACATAATAAATTAAAATCTTATATTTGACTGTTATCGTGCCGTAATATTTTCTGTAAATGTTGCCAGATACGAACTTAATCACGGTTGGAAACGATACACGACTTGGCTCTTTGTAAATGCCTTGGTGAACCAAAATACTTTCTTACCTGAAAAATCTTCTAAAAACAGGGGTGCATCTTATACCCCAGTGCATCTTAAATGCTGAAAAATATGGTATATTGATTTTACTGAAATACATTATAACCATTAAACAAAAATGAACTTGGGAAATGTAAACACAGAAACTAAACTAAAATGACTAATGGAAAATCTCCAAGCAGAATAGTGTATCAAATTATAGCCAATGTATCATCTTCTCTCTCTCTCCCCCTCTCTCTCACCAACTCCATCATACCAAGTATCTCCCTCTGCCATCATAAGCACAAACCATCCTCTATCCATGACATGTTACACTGCCAATTAAAATAAAAATCTTCTAGATTCCATATAAAAATATTTCATCAGGTGAAAATAAATGTTTGCACCTCTGCACCAATTTTGTTCTGTTCTTATTGGACAAAATTGGAGTAGAAGCAATCCCTCCCACATTAAAAATTTCAAGTCTCTAGTTCATCTGGAAGTGCTTAATCATTAGTATCCTCCTATATACGACATATCATAAGTCATAAGCAGCTATATAGAATGACAAGTAGTTGATGCTTGCATTCTGCAAGCATTGCAGCTCACTTTGAAAATCACATACATTTTTCAGACATTATTAGAAATATTTTTTTTAATTCCAAAGTTTGCACCAATTCATCGATTTTTGTTCTTTCTTTGTGAGATAATATTGGAGTAAATGCAATCCATATAATTTGCAGTGTTAACATTTTTATACTTTTCCATTGTTTGGTACAAATGCCACACATTTCTGCCAAATTTTAATGTTGTAGCACATCTAGAAGTGCAATAATATATTTATCTAATTGTTTAAATTTTAATAAATTTTAACAGCCACACTTACAACTTCATGGAAATTTTCAAATTTTAATTTGTGCCGTTGCACCAAACTCTAAAGAGCTGAAAAATTTTAGCTTCCTAGCTCATCTCCAAGTACCACCGCGGACAATAAATTTGAGACACCTTGAAGTCGCTCTGGTGGCGACTCCGTGAACTTTTTACGCTGAGGTACCGAATTGCAACCCTGAAGGTTAGCTGTGGTGGGGAGGGGTGGAGGACGGAAGAAGGTGATAAAGGGAGGAAGGAAGCGAGAGGATGAACAGAAGAAGAGGGAGGGATCTTCAACGCTGTCCCCTCCCGTTCTGACAAGGATAGTAGGCCTAGCGCTCACATGCAATTTTTAGTCGGCCGATCGGTCATTCCGCGCTCACTAGGTAACCAAACAATCTGCCAAAAGAGATGTGCGCGCATATGCAATTAAACAGTCGGCCGACTTTCTTTTCCTATCCATCAGAATGTTCTTCCATGGTTTTGTTGTAAAGAACTGGTCTCGATTCAATTGTTTGAATGAACATTTCGGTCCAATCATCATTGGTATCCATATTATCTAAACAAATATATTTATATGTATTGAAACGAATGTATTTTTTGATATAAATATAAGAATAAATATGAGAATGTTGTTTTGTTTGACTCACCTAGTAGACCTAGCGTGCACACTAGGGATGAATCCCGGTATTGGAAAACCGAAATTAATACCGGTATTGAATTAGATACATAATACCGACATCGTAATTTATAATACCGTGTTTTTGGTATTGAAATTAATTTACATTGTGGGAGCAGTTCCAAGTTACCAAAAATGCATTTGTTGCTTGTGTGAATAGAAATAAAGTGGAGGATTCTTCCAAAAAGTGACTCTGATGGATTGGTATGAGAGTTTTATAATATTACCTAGTTCGATGAGAGAAAATGGTTGGAAATGGTCTCGTCGTCCTGAAACGCGTTTTAAATGAAATAGTGAATGATCAAGGATGCAGTTATACCATAAGCAGCATCACACATATTTGATGGATTTATCCTGTGTTCCTAATCACTCTGTATTTTCGCTATAACAACTAACAATTACATAACAACTGCGTAGTAACCAATCGAAGAATAAATAGCTAAAGTCTGGTTAACAGTACGGTCTACTGGAAACCAATGCAACTACCTTGTTAAAGAATGTAAAAAAAATCAGTTGTGTGGAATTATTTTACTAAGAAATACAATGACACAGCTGAATGTTCTACGCTTGCAAAAGTTATAAAATGCTGTGGAGGGTCGACTAGTGGATTATCTGTTCATTTAAAAACAATTCATAATATAAATATTTCTGAAATGAAGATAGTTGAAAATCAACCCAATAAAACTTCGGAAGGATACATTCATAAGAAATCTATTGAAGAAGAAATTTCGAAACTTGCATGTGTTGATGGGATTACCTTCAGTTCTATTGCCATAAGTGGATTCATCGAACCGAGTTTATCGAAGAATAAATAACACTGTCAGGGCAGAATTTATTAGTCTATATGTGTCCATATTTTGTATAACCATCCATACAGTGTTTTAAGTATTTTAGAGTGAGGTTTAATGTTATGGTTAATGTGACTGAATCATGTTATGCAAACTTTTTATACAAATATGTATTTTGTTTTTGAAAAGTCCAGATTTATGCAGTTGATGAAATACTCATTATTAAAAATTGTCAGTATTATTTCATCCCTCGTGCACATCACAAGCAGACACAGAACTGAGGGGTGAGCAGAAGAGCGATCGGCCGATTGTTTGGTTGGCAAGTGAGCGCGGACTAGTTCAGATCTGTAACATCCGAGTTAAGCAACTGTTTGGTTGCATGGAGTTTGTAGCAAATCACAAACTATTTAGTTGGCCGACTAAACAGTTGCATGTGAGCGCGGTCTCCTTAGAGCCAATGGTTCTCACTCATGCAACCAAACAGTCGGCCGACTAAAAATTGCATGTCAGCGCGAGGCCTAAAGGAACTACCAATGGTTACACTAAAAATCAATCTCTTTGCACCTGCATCAACCCTGAAGAGGCCTTCTGCCTATACCGGGGTCTTACTGATCAGGCCATGTATAAAGAAAAGGAAATGAAATGTAAAACTTGATGTAAATGAATGAAATGTATATGGCTTATAGGAAATAAAAACCTTTTGAATTGCCGACATTCGTAAGAAATCGGAGCGGCCGATCAGTTCAAGTTAAGAGGCATTTTTTATTCAACCTGAGTTCGCGGATTCAATCCCCATGCGCAGCATATTTGTTGTTGTTGCCTATGGCCATTTTTACTTTCTCCATATACATAGTATAGGGAAAGTATTGTTTTCATGAAAAAAATGGTATTCGAGATTTCAACGGAAATACATGTTTTAAGGTCCCCTGAACACGTTTTGACTATTTTCGCGATGATGTCTGTGAGTGTGAGTCTGTGTATGTGTGTGACTGGGTTATTGTGGGTGCTCTAACTCAAAAACTATTAATCAGATCAACACGAAATGTTATATTTAACATTCTTTTTAGAGGAAGAAGAGCTGATTAGTTTTTGGTAAAAATCGGTCAACCGGAAGTTGGTGTTTACTCTTCTCACTTATTCGTTATTTTGAAATATTTGCTTTAATATTTGATAAATGTAAAAATGTATTGGAATAAAAATTGAAGGAAATGTAATTTTCTACAACCTTTGTTTGACACATTTTCATTTCAGAAGAATTTGCTCAATGATTGAGGAAATGGAATTTTCTTTTGTTACAATCGAAATGGAAGAAATTCAATTATCACCCAATGGTTTTTGCATGCTTTAATTATATTATTATATTATAAATTGCTTTTCAATGTGTGTCGCAAGATAGTAAGCATGCATAAATAGTACAAAAGTAGTGATAAAATCTACCGAAGGAGATACATAATAACATAATATAAATGAAAAAAATTAAGTTAAAAAATGTCCGTAGGCGATAACAAAAAATATGACGCGCATGGGGATTAAACCCGCGAACTCAGGTTGAATAAGAAATGAACCTTGCTTTTAACCACTCTGGGACGCCAACTTCTTGTGAAGATCGGCAATTTTCGGGAAATTTAATAGTCGGCAGGTTTTTCGTAACCTTTAAATGTTAATAACTTTTGAAGGAGAGGCCATTAGGAGTATAAGAAAAATTACATGTGTCCAGTTAATTTTGATGTTCTTTCATCCCAAAGTGGTTATCGCCATGGATCATACTAACACGTAATTCCTGAAAGTTAGAGCGATGGCAGCATTTAAAAACCGTTCTTAACAATGCATTATGCAGATGTTCTAACCGCGACGAGTTTTAGAAATGCATTTGACGTAAATATTCGTTTATCTTTTCATCCAAGTATGCTCAGTCAGGATATTCCCTACTGAGAGGAATGGGTAAAGTCCGCTAAATAAGGCTCACATTTCTGGAAAAAGGGCCAATGGCCGATGAGCAGGTAGCTGTTCGCGTTCGCTTGTCGAAAAATAGAATTCAAGATTTCAACGAAAGTATATGTTTTAAGGTCCCCTAAACACGTTTTAACTATTTTCTTGATGATGCCTGTGTGTCTGTCTGTTGGTCTGTATGTGATATGATTTTGTGGGTGCTCTAACTCAAAAACCTACACTTATATCAATACCAAATTTTATATTTAGAAAGAGTACTATATAATGAAGAGCTGATTAAGTTGAGGCAGTAATCGCTCAACCAGAAGTGGATGTTTATTCTAGTCATGTTTTAGTTTTTGGCAAATAACTTTGAAATCTTCGTAAATGTTAATGTTGTTTATTATTAACTTCACAGATAATATTATTCTCTATAACTTTTGTTTGAAACATTTTTTCATAGAATTTTAAGTAGATATTCCATTTATTTAATATATGCTTTAATATTTGATGAATGTAAAACAGTACTGGAATAAAAGTCGTAGGATATTTAATTTTCTACAACCTTTGTTCAAAACATTTTCCCATTGTTGAAGAGATAATTTAAAAACTAAATTTTTTAGCTGCCACAACCAAACCACTTACCGGTGACTATTGTAAACTCTTGATGCTCCTTTTTATTTTCTTAATTGTTGCAGCTACCAGGCTATATCCAATATCAGAAGGCTACAGTTTTATTGTAATTCTTTTCTTTGTAAAGTCTTAAAATTTTTCTTACAGTTCCTTAAAATATTTATTATCATTTAACCTACCTATTTGGAATTTTTAGAAATATTACAGATATGGGGAGTCATGTGGTGGCCACATCAGATTTTTTGTTTGATGATTCAGATTTTGTATTATCTGGGCCACCCTTGGTCCAAGTTAGTCTGGATAATCGATTCTCTACTGCAGGGGTTCTCAACCTTTTTTATATTTTTACCACCAAATCAAAAACAAAAATGTTCGCATACCACCAGAAGGTAGATCTATAATATAGTAGCAGTGGATTTGAGTTTGGGTTGAGGACTTTTTATTCTTTTAAAAATAAATGCAGAGAAAGAAGCTAATTTCATATTTATTTATAGTCACGATGTGTTTTTATTTTTTTTTCATGTACCACTTTGCACTAGCTCATGTACCACTTGTGGTATGCATATCACAGTTTGAGAACTCCTGCTCTACAGTATGTGTATTGAGTTTTAATTTTTGCCACCTGTCTGCCTTTGTTTTTTGAATACCTTGAACACTTTCTAAGTGTGGGCCTAAGCAACATAAAGCAATTGCACAGAGTGGATGTGTGCTGACAATGCTCTGTGACCAAGAGCATCATAATTGAACAGTGCTGAGTGAAACTGCTTTAAGTGAAGTTTTCCTGTATTTCTTTGTTATATCTTGTGTAAATGACATGTAGCTGAGTAGATGCTTAAGTTTGTGAACATACAAGCAATTTAGCCATGTCCTTTCTTTTTTTTTTTCGACCAGAAAGTTCTCGTTAAGTGTAGCATTCATCATTTTTAAATTTATATCAGTCTGTCTTTAATTAATAACACAAATAGGTCTTGAGCTATCAATTTACTATAGGTGGGCTGCTTTCTAAACAACATGTGCGGAGGGCCAACATGTGCGGAGGGCCACCATGCACGGAGGGGAAGTTCCCTCCTTCACCTTGACTACCCCCAACCTCACCACTACCAAAAAACAAATAAATGATCATAACAATAGTAAATCAGTGATAGAAAATGTTACATAACATAACAAAATAATGCAATAATGAAATGATTTTTGAATAAAGTAATGAAAAATGTTAACAAAATTTTAAAAATTAGTGTAACGAAAAACATAATAAAAACGGAAAAACAAAAACTTTTATTTTGATATTCTCACGGTGTGATTGCACACAGAACTGATCCTAGGCAATTAATGGATACTGACTTTGCACGGTAGATATATACACCTATCCCTCGATTTACACGGTGCTTGATGTACACGGTTTCAGTTTTACACAATCTAGAAAATGCGACTATCTCTCGATTTATTAGTAGGCATCTACTCAATGTTTTTGTGTTAAAAGACTGTTTATAACATCATAAGATGATTTAGGTCCTACTCTAGTGGGATGTACTATTTAGATACAAACTAATAGTCCTCATTTATTTAATACTTCTTTGTATTTGTGTTACACTGTGTCAATCCACCAAGAATTTAATTACTTCATTTCCATTAATATTTATAAGCAAAAATTTATTACCTTATGTAAGTACATAAAATGAAATTGTAAACAAAATCAATTTTTAAAAATGATCCTTTAAATTAATATTTAATTCCATTAAAAATATAAACAAATGAAAAATGAGAACATACAAATTTTAAATTGTTTCCTTGGATAATAAAACAAATTCCATTTCTCAGTTTAATGTTATTGTTTTCTGCATATTTTGATAACCAAAATCATGGATTCAACCTATTGATATTCAATGTCGTGTTTCTAGCATCAAAATGTCCTTTAGAATCCTGTTATAATTTTTTTAAATACACCAAAATCAATACATTCATCATTGTCAGTATTTATGCTGGAAATATTATATGATCAACTAAAAAATTTGATACACCACCTTTTTGAACTTCGTGAATCATTGGTTCCGGAAAACTGACGCGAAATGCAAATTCACAAAGTGCAGAAAACATTACAGCAAATGAAAACCTAGCATCATAAAGTGAAAAAAATCTTTTAATTATCATCAAAACGAGTAATAGCAAATGAAAACTCAGCATTACAAAATTATTACACTTCTTTTGGCTCTTGTGCAATTTACCTCCAATGCATTTTCACATGCGATTTTCGATCTTTTGTTCATTCCAAGGAAATCCTTGAATTTAAATTGATGAACTATTGAAATGGAATGTTGAGTAAGTGATGTACAGATGTATTCTTAGGTTCTGCAACAAGCATTTCCAAGACAAAAAAACACTAGTACGAGGCGTATTCGAAAAGTAAGTACCATTTGGCTATTTAAAAAAATGAGAATTTATTTTTATCAGATTCCGCAACTACATTTCTACATAGTTTCCACCATTATTGAGGCATTTATCATAACGGGGCACCAGTTTCTGTATCCCCTCCTCATAGAACGTGGCCGCCTGTGAAGACAGCCACTTTTGCACTGCTCCTTTGACGTCATCATCGCCTTTTCGGCGGACAAACAAAATGCAATATAGAAACACGCTTCAAGGAGCATCTAGCTCATTTTAGAAATAATAGGATCAACCTCTCGAGTGTAGCCTCCCACATACAGGAAACCAACCACCCCATCACCATACAGAACTTAACACTTTTAAAATCAATACGCGAAGAAAACAAATTGGATGCATATGAGAGCCTGTTTATCAACAAATTTAAAACAAACGTTATGAATATCGATCGGGGCCCCCTACCTTACTCCTCCTCTACAGTTTAACAGTTCCCCCTTCCCCTCCTCCCCTTCCCCTCCTCCCCTTCCCCTCCTCCCCTTCCCCTCCTCCCCTTCCCCTCCTTCCCCTTTCACTCCCGTCATGCCAACTTTCACTTTCCCGTCAACGGTCAACCATTCAAATCCCCGCACCCAGGCGAACCGTACACTACCTAACAGAGCCACTGAGGATGAAGGCCTGGCCTTCGAAATACGTATTTAGCGATAGTTCTTCTGGCTATTTCCTTATACGGTCGGAGTACAATTTCTACGAATGACTCCATCTATATGGTATGGAAAAATATGTGGTCTTTTACATTTTAAACTTTTAATTAAAATCAGGCTAAAATTCGAGACTAGAGTAAATATTGCCCAAATGAGAAATGTTCTTTTCCACCAGCTTCTTTATTATGCTTTCAGCCTGTAGTAATTTTTTAAACTGGAAATTTTTATATTTTAACCTATAAAAATCCATTTCAAATAATTGCATACATTGACACTTTAAAAGAAAATGAGACAAATTATCATGAATCAGTCTACAAGATGGTAAAAAGCAGCACAATGCTAGAAGTAAATAAACTTTTATTCGCTTTTAAGGTTTTAATTTTTTTCTTATGTACAGGCAGTTCCCGCTTTTACGTCAGGTTACGTTCCTGGAGACTGCAATGAAAAGCGGATCACCATTTTCCATAGATGCAATATTAAAATGAGGGATTTCATTCCTGACCAAGGACACTAGACTCAAAAATTATTGGAAGTGACTATTTTAAAATATTGTAAGATAAGCGTACAAAGGAATAGACTAAACATGATTACTACAGATGCAATAATTACTTCATATTTCAATAACATGCATTCGAAAAGCATTGTGTTAAACAGAATGTAAAATTTAGATTATCATCCTATTACTCTGTATTAAGATGTACACAGCTCAAACTTATTGGAATAGGACAGTTTGGCACAACCGATTCGGTGACGGACAATTCGGCATTACCAATTTAGCAGGATAATTCAGCGATGGGACAGTTCCATGCCAGAACACAATTCTGTATCGGGACACTTCGGCAGCAGGAAATACATTGAATCCAACCCCCAACCCGGGGGGAGGGAATAGAACGAATCCAACTCCTAACCACTCAAACCAACTAAAAGTTGTTGCTTTTTCCTCCAGGCATGGACTTGTCCTGACGCAGAATTGTTCCTGTGCCGAATTGTCCTTTTGCCAAATTTTCCAGTCACCAAATTGTCCTGTCGCCGAAGTGGTCACACCAAACTGTCCTATACCCCAAACTTATTGCCTATGTCAGTAGTCGGCATACCATCATAACCAAGTTTTATTATTTAATTTCCACACAAAGGCTTTCTAGTGTTTTTTGCCTAAAACAACACACACTATCATTTTCCTTTTTGTCTGCCGTTATTTAAGGGAAAAGATGCAAGAAGGGTGTAAAATGTCTATACATGTGTACAACTTGTACACAAACAGATTAACAATTATTGCAATGTGCATAATAAGCAGGTCACGAGAACTTGAGAATGGATGTTGCCAATTAGGAACATACATATGAGCTGAACAACGAAAAGCTGAATGACAAAATCATTCAATGTGTCGTATAAGCATATAATGAGGATGGAAGATTGAGTCAATGTTGTCAATTAGGAACTGACATAGGAGCAGAACGATGAAAAGCAGAATGACAAAAAGTGGGGACGGCCTCTATACTGCACATGACCATTTTTGCCAGATTTTTGAAATTTTTTGTATGGATAATGTGCACATTATTTATTGAAAAATACGGTAGTTTGTGTGTGTTGTTAAGTGATTTTTTCCTGCTTTTTTAATTACTGAATATTGGATATAAGTATGTCCAAATCTGTAGCTGTACAGGTAAATTCTATTCAACCTAGCTATGGTCAAGAAAATGGAAAAGCAAGTTCAGTACAATTTCTTTTCCATTATATAAGAAGTTACATTAGTAACTGAAATTGTAAATAGATAGTATTCTCTCTAAGATAAAAGGTCAGCTCTTCTTAACTCTCCAGAACATATGAATACCAAGCCGTAGCTATGAAGCAAGAATAAAATGAAAGGTTTGCTCATTCCATCATTTAAAATGGCATCTTTTAATGAAATATTAAAAGTTAAGAAAACAAAAAAATTAACAAAAATGTCATATGGAATAAAACATTGATTTTTCAAAGAACTCATTCTGAAAGACCATATGCTGTAACTCAATTTCTTTCAGAAAGCCTCTTGATTCAAAGACACACAGGACCAAAAGAATTTAATTCAATTATTTTTATATGAAAATAAATTGTTATTAGATTTAATATTGGTATTCAACAACTAAATGGTAGCTTGACTTTTCTTTGCTTTTATCAAATAATGAAAACCACATGCTGAGCTATTTTAGAATCTGTGTTGAATATGCTGTCTTGAAGTTTCTGTATTAACTACTGCCAAAGATAGCTCAATACTTTGGAATTGTGATTATCAAACCAAGTTGATTTATTTTTGAGAATTCAGATGAATATGATTCATACACTTCATATTTGCTGTTGAATAATCTATATATTGAGTTCGTTTTGTCAGTGTGTCAGCAAGAGAACATTAGGGCACTTTCATCAAATGCCATGGTCACAGGTCATTCCACCATGACAATTAATTTGATTTTGAGTCCAGCTGATTCGCCTCTTGCCTTACGTGTGCAATGTGTATCTAAGAGGTAGTGCAATGAATAACCAGATAGGAAGGGAGGAGAGAAACTTGGTGCTAGCTTTTAACAAAAATTGGGTTAATGTCCCTTCCAAAGGATGGAGTGTTGATTTCAGCGTGCTCCTCATTTCTTTTTCTCATTGGCTCATCCTCGTCTCCAACATGCACAAATAAGGGACCAGGTGTCCTAGGAAAAAATCCTAAGGGGTTGAAACCGGGTGTCACTTTAGCTGGTGGGGCCAAAACTCAAACCACTACACCACTCCCCTTGTGACAATTAATTTTTAATTTGATTTGAATGCCCAGCCGATTCGCCTGTCCTACGCACAGTGGGTATCTCAGAGGTAGTGCAATAAATAGGTGGGGAAGGGAGGAGGGAAACCCTGTGCCGGCATTTGCCTGCTCTTACGAAGAACACCAGGGGGGCCAACAGCTTAACGTCCCTTCTGAAGGATGGAACAGCTGAATTTGCACGGTCTCCTCAAACCACACAAACAGGGGGCCGGGCGACCTTGGAAAAATCCTACTTATGCAGGATTCATACTCGATGCCTTTTGAAGCAGCAGGCGAGTAGCAGCAAGCGTCCTAACCATTACACCACCGGCACCCCAAGACAATTAAACTTCATCTTTTGTCCCCCCAATAGTTAATGGACAATACTGATCCATGGCCTGTTAACTATGTTATTGAAATTTCATAAAAGTATTTATTGTTCCTTTTTTGATCGCAAATATCATCTAAAACATTAAAATTAATAAAGTATGACTATCTAATAATAGCAATTGTTGTAAAACCTAAGTTGAGCAGATAACTTTGTTAGAAAATATTTATGTCATTTTATCTCACTGTCATCTCTTGGCCATACAAGGTATTGGTATAAATTTCTGCTTAACCTTAAAAGTGGGAACGTCAGAGATAGTCAGGAGGCTCTCTAGTATTTTGAAAGACATTTCTAAAAAGTACACCCACATACAGTCTTGATATACATTACATTAATATCACAAAAAGCATTAAAATAAAAAAGTACGAATATCTAATAGTAGCATTTGTCACAAAATAATTTGAACAGAAAATTCTGATAGAAAATATTGATGTGCATTTTTGTATTACTGCCATCTCTTTGCCATACAAGGAACTGATATTAATTTCTCCTTGACCTTAAAAGTGGCAACATCAGAGCCAGTAGAAATATTCTCCACCAGGAGGCTCTGTTGTATTTTGGAATTCATTTCTAAAACGTAAACCCACATATATTCTTGATTTCCATTGCATTAATTTACCATGCCAGGAGGCAGTATGCACATATTTTATTGATGCTGTAAGCAACACTGCAATTAGCAACTAGTAGATCTTAGTCAGTAAAAGGGTATTTCTGGTAGTTTGGGATGATCAAACCTGGAAAATTTCAAATTCCAACTCATAAGATTTTATTAAGCCTGATTTTATGGATTTTTATGTTCTATATCATGTTTGAGCAATAGGTAAAATGAAATTCTTGCATGTTTATTTTGAAGAGTCTGCTGGTCATTGTGCTTCTAGTCACCATTGGGATCAACATAATGTTCATCATGGACACGAGTCGAAGACTTCAAGAAGAGGCTCAACACTCAGGTATTGGTTATGAAACTAAAAAAAAGGTTTAAGCTTCAAGTACCTTGTTTATATGATTGGCTCACATTCACCTTGGCTGTTTCTTAACATTTTGTATCAGTTTCAGGTGACAACATTGATCATGTTCATGCTGAAAGTAGGAGGAATACCTTGAGACTTCAAGAGAGCATTCCAAAGTCATTAGCCATTGAAGTTCTTTCCAGTCAGTTAAAAGTGTCAGTGTCAGTAGATGGCACCACAGTAAGCATTTATTTTATAGATTTTTCATATGATAACATATTTACTTGTATTATTACCCCACTATTATGAACAATATCTTTGATACCAAAACAAGGGTGGGGCAATTAAATGCTCATGGTCATAACAAAATGAACTCTGCCAATAATGCCATTTTAAATTGTACAGGAATTGTTCTCTTAATAAACTGGTATGTAAGAACACTTGATCTTATTTTTGAAACTTGACATTGTTTTCAGGTGTATCTTACATTCTTAATCTTGGCTTCCACTTAGGTATCTCATATATATATATACAGGGTGTCCGGCAGCTTTATGTCATAACTTCGGGTACTTATTCCTTAAGTGATTTTGAGTAAAAAATGTCTTATGGACATGGGTCCGATTCTCATTTGTTACAGAGCTACGGGCATTGAAATTATCTCGTACTTTGATTTGTACAACTTAATCGCTGAAAAATGCATTGTTTAAATTATTATTCGTATACGTTGTTAATTGTTGAAAAATGTATTATTTAAATAATCATTCCTTCACATTGATACTTAATCCATTGTTACAACAATGAGAAGCATGATGCTTGCACAACAGACATGGACGTAATTAGCAAGCTCGCAGGCAGCGTGTCAGTAGAACGTAAGCTAGCGTTCAGTGTAGTGTGCTGTGACATGTGTGGTATCATTAACTTTCAATAATGCCGTTTACAGTTTCAAATGAAGAGTGTACGGATATGTACTTCGTGTACGGGTTTTGCGATGGAAACTCTGTTGCTGCCATTTATGAATATCGATGACGATTTCCACAAAGAACACCAGATCGACATACTTTTATTCAAGTTCACCGACATTTATGAGAAAATGGCTCATTTCCGTGTCTTAGAGAGCTTTACGTCCAGTACTATATACTATATATTGGTAGATGCTTAGACACTATGCCGCAAGTTAGGGAGCTGAAATTTTTAAATTATTTAGAGGTTTGACTATGTAAACGAATAAGCATTTCAATTTATTTATTTTATTTTGGCCGTTAAAAATTATTTAAATTTAAACAATTAGGTAAATGTTATTTCACTTTTAAATGTACTATAAATTTAAAATTTGGCAGAAATTTGTGGCATTATTAACTCAATGTGGGAAAATTATAATATTTCTAAAATTGCAAAAATTAGCAATAGTTTTACTCCATTATTGTTCCATAATGAAAAAACGAAAACCTGTCCAGAGGAGAAATCTTTAGAATTAAAGAAATATTTACCATGATGAAATATCTCACAGAAAAATGAATGTTTTTTCAAGGTGAGATGAAATGCTTGCAGTATGCAAGCACCTTCTACTAGTGTGTGTGTATATATATATATATACCACGCTTCTTGCAATAGGTTCCCACCCCTGCGGAAAACCTCGCTGCCTCACTTGCCCTATCCACCTACCATCATCTTCTTTCTCGAGTCCCTCCACCAACATCACCTACCCCATCACCTCCAGAAGCAACTGCACCACCCGTAACGTCATTTACCTCCTTACCTGCACCCTTTGTCCCGCGTTTTACGTAGGCCTCACCAGCAATCCGTTAAACATCCGAATGAACGGTCACCGGAATAGCGTTTCTCTCAGACGCCCCCTCCCAGTTGCATTACATGCTAATACCCACAATGTTCCCTTTAATAGTTGCTACAATGTTAGGATTATTCGCGCTTTACCCTATGACACTCCTGCCCCCCTTCTCCGACACTGGGAACTAGCACATATCCATCTTCTCGACTCTTTCTCTCCGCCTGGCCTCAACCTCCGCTAACCCTATTAGCCCCCTTACAATGTTTCCTTGTTACTTTGTAACTATTCGGACTCTACCTCATCACACTCCCTCTTTATTGGCTATCCACCCCTCCTACTCCCCACCTCCTCCAATCATCAACCTTCCCACATCACCCTGTCATTCCCCGCCCAGTGTGTCACTTTACGTTACTCTTTCGCTGAAGAAGGGCTTGCCCAATAAGCTTGCGTGTGTTTTTGTGTTCGTGTGTTTTACGTGTCTCTTCGACGCCCCCAGCAGCCTGCCAGCTTGGTCCTCAACTTGGTGAGTGTCCGCTGGGCTTCCCTCAACACCTTGTTGCCACCCTCATCACTACCTTTTCTTTTCCTTTAGTTAATATATATATATATATATATATATATATATATATATATATATATATATATATATATATATATATATATATCATATATCAAATATCAAATGCTTACCCCTACAAACAAGAGTGCATGCTGAACATGCAATTTCAATAAATCTTACACCTACAAAATTCATCCATAAGAAAGACTTTTTGTTTACCCATCCCTCCACCATACTTAGGGACCTTTTCTTGGAAATGAAACCATCCCTTCTCCTTTCCTGACTTCCTTTCCCTTTTTACCGAAGCAGTGCGCTTTCCAATTTTCTCATATCCACACCCTCTTTCAAGGATTAATAGCATTCTTTAAAAAAACATGAATCTTCCTACTATCTTCACCTTAACTCATGATTTAAAAGGACCCCATGAGGGGGAGGGGGGTCCAGACTGGGTGGAACCCCCCCATGTGTGCACCACTGCTCTACTTGATCTGTATGACTCTTCACTCTTTAGATTAACAGAAGATTGAACGTTTTTGCGAGGATTATTTAACTTAACTGACATCATGTTACATTTTACGGCCTGATATATCGAATTCTCTATTTGAATTTTAACATTATTGTTAGATAGAACTCCAACCACCGATGTCAAAGGGAATGTCGTCTACCTTAGTATAAAAATATTTAACTAGAGGCAATTATTTCATTCTACACAAATATTAGACCTGACTCTGTTTTTAAATGCTAAATAGGTATAAATATCATCATTGTACAAAATATGGTAGATGTTATTGTGGATTTATTTATTGTTTTTTAGATTCTAGAGGATGGTGAAGATCACAAAGGAAGGGGCATCCATGTTCTGGTGTTGAATCAGGCCAGTGGAAGTGTTATGGCCCAAAGAACATTTGACACCTATTCTCCTCATGAAGATGAAGCAATGGCTCTGTTTTTAAACATGGTTTCTGATGGACGAATAATTGTATTTGCAATAAAGGTGAGCTGTTAATCATATGTTTTTGGATTCTGAAGAACATGATTAAAATATTTTCATCCTTTTTATTTTATTTAAGGATGAAGGTACTTTTCAAATGAAGCAGCCAGCTAGAGATTTGCTTAAAAGACTTGGATCAAAAAGGGCCCAGGTTATAGGGTGGCGTGATATGTGGGCTATGGTCATTCACAAAGGAGGGAAAATGTTTGGAGAGTCATACAGCAAAAGCTCTGAATTTAATACATGGGGTGCACCTGTGATTCTTAGAGTTGAGGTGCCTCTTGTGCCGTTTGAAGGTGAGAAACTATTTCATTTAATGGGGTAATCATTTTATGTAGCTTCTGCTACAATTATATATATATGGTGAAACCTCTCTAAAGCAGACACCAGTGGGACAGAATAAAGTGTCCGCTATATAGAGGTGTCCAATTTGGAGAGGTCAATGTCCCAGGTTTGAATATCAGAAATATAAAATGTATACAAATTGATTACCTATGTACAGCAGAAATACATTTAACAGGTACAATATGTACAATCAATACAATAGAGATAATTATACACACACACACACACATACAATATATACCGTATTGACCCGAATATAGTGCGATGTTTTTTTCCTCAATATGTACCTTTGAAAGTCGCATTCGCACTATATTCGAGTACTTGTTGCATTCGTACTATATTCGAATACTTGTATCTTTAAAAAATAACTGCGTATCGGCGCGTTTCATGACGCGTGTTTCAGCACATATTTTTATAATTGCTACATTGTAAGTGAATTGGACGTTCCATGTTACGATGCTACATTGTACAAATATACTCGGTAGGGGTCTGAGGAGATCATTCGTACTATATTCGAATACTTGTATCTTTAAAAAATAACTGCGTATCGGCGTGTTTCATGACGCGTGTTTCAGCACATATTTTTATAATTGCTGCATTGTAAGTGAATTGGACGTTCATGTTACGATGCTACATTGTACAAGTATACTCGGTAGTGGTCTGAGGAGACTTGAAAATAAATCAAGGTCAAATTGCAGCAACCACAGCACCGGCACAACTTCACGCTGGGTCGCGACACTCAACGTTAGAAAACGAGGACTGTCTAAATGTGGCATCACATTACCCCCCTTTAGTACATAATTCATGAGTTTACAGGTAATTCAAATGTGCAAAATAGAGAAAATTAAATGTTTTTCGTCTTTTTCTAAAATTCCTTTCAAAATACTTGGGGTCGCACTATATTCGGGGTCGTATTATATTCGGGCTAATACAGTATACACACACACAGTAAAATCTCATATTTACTTTATCGGAATGAACGTTTTCCTGCTATTTACAGCATTTTTTATGAGTCCCATCAATTTTCCTATGATTCCAATGTAAGTAAAACCCTGTATTTACGTTATTTCATTTCAGTTTTCCTGCTATGCATGTCATTTTACTATAGAATTTCCAATTTAAAAAAATTTAGCATGCGATTCCCAACAATTTTTAACGTTTTTCGATTTAGCTTTGCAAATAAATCCGAAATCTCTTTGGCGAAGATTTAAAAAATGGAAGCAGTGTAGGAACAGCACCCCTAGAGGCAGAAATATGAACTCTCTCTTTTCAAAACAGCACTCCCTTTAACAGGCATTAACAGGTGCTGTGATGCTACTCAGGAACAGCATACTTAGAGACGGAAATACATATGAACATTTTTTGGTGAAAACTTCAAAACCTCATACGTAAATCACACTAGCAGACCATAAACTACTAAATACTATTTAGGTATGCTATTTACTCTTTGAACCAATTGCTATTGAAAAGATGTTCCAGTTTGGCGCTATCATGTTTTTACCCTTTCCACTCTGCCTCTTGGCTCCCACAGTTTGTAATTAAATTTAAGTTAATTTGTAATTTGGGTGAAAACTTCAAAACCTCATTTATAAATCACACTAGCAAAGCATAAACAGAGCACCTAGGTACGGAAATAATATTTAGGTCACTAAATTCGGTGATGGGGTGACCTCCACCAACTGGGTAGTTGTGCACTCCTCTTCACATCATCTACCCTCCCTCTCTTCACCTTTCTCTCTTCTCCCCCTCTTCACTCTGCTCCTTTATCCTTCACTCTCCTTAAATCATGTGACATTTGATATTTGGGATTGTTTTTGTTCAGTGTGGTACACTGATTTTGACTTATGAGTGTTATCACAAAACAGTCTTTTAAGGCATAAATTTCTTAATCTAAAATGCACAAAGTGATCTGAAATGCTGGCAGCACCAACTACTTGTATATATATTATGGCTGCAATTGATTAAAAAAAACTAATTGATTAATCAAATTTCTTGATATCGAAAATTAATCAATTAATTCGAACAATTTTACAAATTATCAAAAATCATAAATGAAAATGCTGAAAAAGTTAAAACCAAACAATTTGTAATTATTAACCATACTTGCCAAATTCCATATCATAAACCCCTAACAAGGCAAATGCTCTTGCATTCAAGCAGAAAACATTAAACAGTACTGAAAAATGTAATACTTGTGTCAATGACTTAATTTCAATTTGTAAGTATTAGTTATAAACTGAAAATTTTTATCTATCTTAACCATTCCCGGAGACAAACAAGCATAGTCACATTTCCCAGTAGTCAAGATACTCGCATTTTGTTAACAATATACCCAGATGAACTAATCAGTCGTTCGCACAGTACAGATGTCGCTGGGACAGATAGAATGGTCTTTGCAAAATTAGCTTACATAGGAAAATGATGTTGATGTTGATTCTCTGTTTCCAGAATCCAATCTTCCTCTATGTAGCGAGAAAGTTCTGATACTCCCACGCGTGCCTGTTTATAGGGTCCATCATCTGAAGAGTCGGAGTCTGTAAATGCCAGTATTAATCTTCGTTTTTTCACTGGTTCTTTGGTACCGTCATCGTTCAACTGCTGTTGTTCACTTTTGCTTTCTGCTGTTACAAAACGTTTCTAAATTGTCATGTACTACTTTCCACACTGCTTCCCTCTTATTTTTTTGATCAAATTTGAGTTTCTTGAACTGTAGATCTAAAGCTGTAGCCATTTGCAAAGTTGACAAAGCATCCATACCTTTAACTCTTGTAGTTAGATCATCTAAAGTAACTGTTTTGAAGCGAGAAATGTAACCTTGATCATCATCATGATTTCGCATTTCTTTTGTCAAAAATGCAAGTAGTGGAAACACAGAGCTACATGACACGAACTGTTCAGCACCTAAAAACTGTCGCTTCAGCAAGTACATTTAAGACCGACACATACTTGCCAACCTTGTCCCAGTCAGTATCTAGCAGTTGCGTCCCACTGTAATTTTTGGGATAGTCGATATGATACTGTCGTATGGCATCTTTGACTTGCAATAATCTAGCCAGCATCAAATATGTACTATTCCATCACATTGGAAGATCCTGATACAATTTGTGGAACTGGGACTCATCTTTACAAATATTTGCATGGCTGGTTTTCAACTCAGATGTGTTGGCAGAGCTGTGCTTGAAATATCCAACTACTGTCCTTGCAAAAAGTCTAGATACCTGAGTTTGAGACCATATAGCTCGAAAACAACTGCAACAATTTTAATGGAGTGAAAAGTAGCGATTAGAGAATTTAGTTCCACATTAATTGATGTACATTTTAAAGTTTTAGTCCATGTTTAAATATTTTATATTGGCCTGTATTTGAAGACAAACAGTTTTTAGAACGGGAAATCCGATAAGACCAATTTGAATGTTTACATCTCAGAAACCCTACATTGTATCAACTTTGCAATTTTAATAGCACTTACCGAAAACTATTAGGAATATGTATCTGGAAGCGTTATAATTATAACTGCAACATTAATACCCCATTTTGTTACATTTCTGAAATTCGGCTGTCTTCGTCAATCCTGGGTAGTTTTCAAAGTTCGAGGTACCGTTGTCACCGGACAAATGCCTATACAGTAAAACCTCTGATTAACGAAATTCAAGGGACCCAATTTTTCGTCTATTCGTTATTCGGAAATTCGTTGATTGGAAGTTATTGGGTGTTGCATAACTTCAGGGGCGCATTGCCTGTTAGATTATACGGGAGCAACGGGGTTATCCAAATTAAGGTGTATGTGCAGATACGGCGTAACTACTAAAATAAGCCCATTTTCACGAAAAAGTATCACATAAGTGGACGATATTCAAAATGCGCCCTCAATGTTTAATAACCAGCCATATTGATTTGAAGCTCCGACGACATAATGCTTTCTTATGGGAAAAAAGGGCCACTTTCATTCATCTCGTTTTGCAATGTTTGACAGTGGCAAACACCAAATAACTGAAATGCAATGTTATTTTTGCTAGCATTGATTGGCAGGTTTTGCACGAAAACATCCTTGGCAATTTTTTATTATACGACTTTTTTCGAGGTTGCAATGCGTGAAACTCACTGAGCCTATGCTGAAGCATCTGTTGAGCCGCTAAGTTTATAAAAAAATATTGACAACAACGCCACTTCTTAATACCAATTAATAAACTACTATTTGACTACTATGGCGCGGGTTGCAAATATTTCAAAACGAAATGAATGAAAGCAGCATTTTCCTCATAAGAAAGCACTAACTGTCGTTGGCACTCCAAATCAAGACTCCAATCAATATTTTTCACTAACCTTCTTAACAACACTCGAGCTTCGTCTCTGACGAATAAATTACCTATCACATAGAAACCACCTCACCACGATACATCACTCATTGCTGCAATCTTATGTTGAAATTCCCTTTAAATGGATTAGGGGATGAATTTAATCGGGAATGATTTCAAATACAACACTTTTTTAAAAGATTTATTTAAAATATATCAACATTTTTTCTGTTTCAAATTCTTTGTGAATTCTCGGGAAACGGCAGTCTCCACTTCCCTAAAAGCATCATGCATAGCGGCATCACTACAACTCTCGGATGAGATTATCAATGGCGCGAGAATTCCTGAAACTCAGGAAATACGTCATCATGATAGAAAGCGTGCTATGATTGGCTTGTTGTAAGCTTGACGCTAATTGGCGCGTTGGCGACTGTTTTCAATTGTTTTCCATACGTATGTAAGTGAAAAAAATATTTAGCGAGCAAAATTTCATTCTGAAGAGGTAAATATAAACGGAAGTGACCACTTTTTCTTTCGTTGTTCGGAAGTTTTCGTAGTACGGAAGTTCGTAGTAAAGAGGTTGTAATTAGGGATTTTGTATATAAGTTTGGCGGGACCGCCATCAATAGTTTGCTATCTGGAGGTTTTTGCTATAAAGGGGTTCGTAAGGTAGAGGTTTTACTGTATTAATAATATATAAAAAATAACATCAGAAAATTACTTCCCAAAATGATCCTGATTTTGATTTCATCTTCATTCTGCCTCTGCCTAGCTACCTCTGGCTTAGCAAAACTGTTGGGAGAAGGAAGGGATGTAGCAATTGCAGTGTGCGCTGTTGTCACGTCTTCTATGTTAGTAAGTCATGTATATGACCGGGCGTGCAACGAATTTGTAGGAGGTAGGGACAGCGCGTGCTCTCTCCTCTTCTCTCGCGCCGTTTTACTATGCCAGACATGCTGGTTTTTTCATTTGCTATTACACATTTTGAAGGTAGTTAAATGTATTTTTTTACTTTATAATGCTAGGTTTTTCATTTGCAGTTACCTTTTCTTTTATTTTCTGTTAAACTGCATTATTTATGATGAAAAAGTGAATTTTTTCTTGGCTGGGAACAAATCTCTTGTAATAACATGGCGTCTTATGGGAAAATAGGACTTGCACTTCGCGAATTTGCATTTTGCATCAGTTTTATGGAACCAATTATTCGTGAAGTTCAAAAAGGTAGTGTACAGTGGAATCTCCATTTAACGTTTGCCTGGGGTACATGTTTTTTGTACCTAAAATAGAGTAATAACTTAAATTTGGATATTCTTAGGGACCAAATTTCGTTTTTTTCCTTATGGAACAATTATGGTGTAAAACAATTGCTAATTTTTGCAATTTTATGAATATTATATGTTTTCCACATTGGGTTAATAATACCTCACATTTATACCAAATTTTAATTTTGTAGCACATTTAGAAGTGAAATAACATTATCTAATTGTTTAAATAAGAATTTCATAGATAAAATGAAATATTTATTCGTTTAAATAGACTAAACTCTAATTAACTTGAAAATTTCAGCTCTCTAACTCTCACCGTAGTATGTAAACATTTACCTATTTGTTTAAATTTTAAGAATTTTTAACTGCCAAACAAATCAAAATTTCAAAATTTTTATAATCCCTATTTCGTTTTTTTACAATTTCTATCTCTAAAAAAAATTTCAGCTCCGTAGAACATACGGAAATACATAAACCTTGAAAATTTGTTTAAAGAATTGCGAATTTTCGTTTTTTCTAGCCGGTTTTGCACAAAATCCTACCTAAGAAAAAAGTTCGAATCTCCAGCTCATCTGGAAGTGCGTAAACATTAGTATCCTCCTCCTCCTCTGTAAGAAACATCTATATATAATGATGCTCAAAATTACCTACAAAATTTCTCTGATTTTACAGCATGCTTCTCGGATATAACATGTAAAACTGGAATGTCTGGGAGCAAAATTTGTTGGATATTTGTGAGTTTAAAATCCTTTCTATTGTTTTACGTCCTTAAGTGGTCAGTTTTTACCTGTCTGTGAAGGAGGGTACCATACACCCCTTAAAAGGTCACTTACTAGGCTCCCCATAGTGACCTTGAGGAATGCTGGTTTCCCATTAACATTTTGAGGATGCAGGCCAAAACTTTTGCAGTTAAATTAGGACACAAGGAGTTTAGCTTCACTAACAGATGGCTGGACTGTTTCGAAAATCGGCACAACATGGTTTATGCTCATATGAATAGAGAGGCCATATCTGCTGACACGAAAATGGCGAGTGAGTGGATAAAATACATTTGGGAAGTCTGCAAGAAGAATTTCACAGAAGATGAAATATACAATGCTAATGAAACTAGACTCTTTTATAACATGACCCTGACTACAACATTCAAATTTCAAGGTAAAAAATGTTTAGGTGGAAAAAAATGGAAGACCGTTTTGACTGTTATTTTGTGCCAATATGAGTGGGACTGACAGAAGAATACTTTTTGTAATCAGGAGATCTCAGAAACCTTTGTTTAAAAATGTGAATAGACTGCTATTGGATTATGCTGCAAACCGTAAAGCATGGATGACTTCCGATATCTTCAGCCAATATTTAACAAAATGGAACAGTGAATTGAAAAATAAAAATAAGAAAGTTTTGCTTGTAATTGATAATTGTCCAGCAACTTCGGGAATTCCAACAGACAGGGATATTATGGATGCAGTAGTACGTCAGAAGGAATTTATAATTTGTATAGTATGTGAATTTCATATGTATAACAAGTATCGGTTATAACGGTCAAAATTACCCTGTCCCATGATGCTCGTTATATCAGAGTTTCACTGTGTGTGTTTATGTGTATATATATACTGTATATGACGGCGTATAAGTCGACCTTGAGTTTTCAGATTGTAAATATACGACTAGACATATATTCGCCGTATAAGTCTACCTCTCCACTTTTTCACTAAAAAAAAACTTTGAATGAAGAATACGAGGAATTTTATGGTTTTTAAAACATAAATGTAACCTTTTCTAAAAAATGCAGTGTTGATTTATGAGTTATTAAATCATTTGTTTAATTTAAGAAAGATCAGTCATATACCTTATTGCCATCTATTGGCAGAATGTATTTCTACTTATCCTTCATACCTGTAATTACAAATAGATCATTTATATTTTGGAGATTCAGCAATAAAAACATAAGTTAACATTTTTAATTTTATTGACTATTAAAAATAATTATCTTAAATCTTCTAAAATAAATGACAGAATAGTAAACAATGAAACAGCTGATTCAAAATGGTGATCATCTATGCCATAAGATCAAATGTTTTCGTAAATATCAACGTTTTTAATGTGATTTAAGGGTCACATTTTATATTCAGCATATAAGTCGACCTCAAGCTTTCAGAATTTTTTTTGAGCTTCAAAGTTAAACTTATACACTGGTATATAAAGTATATATATATATATATATATATATATACAGTCAAACTCGGATATAACGAGCGCCACGGGACCGTCTAGTTTTGCTCGTTATAGCCATTAAACTTAATATCCGTGAAGGCAAAAGCATGCATGCGTATGGTGAAATAAGACATAAGAAGTAAAAGTGAATATATAAACAGAAAGTTTATTTAGTAAATTTATGGAAAAACATAAAAATGAGAATAAACTAGAAAATTTAAAATAAACATTTGTACATATAAAATTTACTCACAGCTGCATCCTTAATCACTCCCCTTTTTAGAAAAATAACTTTGAATGGTAGCCTGTTTCATAGATTTCACTTTGAAGTCTCTTAAGTTTCCTCTTATTACACTTATTGCACTAAAAACACCATCGGAAATGTCAATGTTTTCAAAAAAATCATTTAATGTTTCCACAGCATCCTGAGCTTGAGAGTAAGTTGGCACGGCTTTCGTCGGGATTGTGTCTTCGACACATTCAACTATGTCTTCATCACTGTCTGCTGTGTTTTGTACTGTCTCTATTATTTCACTCTCCGTAGGAATTCCACTGGTAATCAAATCATCATCAACATGAACAAAATTGTCAATGTCATTTACATGGTCAAAATTCGCAATTCCATTTTCTTTAAGCCATTCTGACAGAGGTAGATCATCTTAATCAACGTTATGGTTATCAATCGAAAATTCTCCCGTTATTAAACCAGACTTCCGAAAACAGTTTATGATCGTTGTAGGTGAAACATTGTCCCATGCATCTGTCATCAAATGAATTGCATCCAATACAGATACGTTGCCATCTAAACCTCTTTCCCTCCTTTCAATCAACTGTAGAACAAAAAATCGCTTGAAATGGCCTTTAAAACTTTTAATTATCCCCATGTCCATTGGCTGCAAAATAGAAGTCGCATTTGTAGGCAAAAACACCAGTTTTACATTGGATAACTCCTGCATATGTGGGTGCGCAGGACAGTTATCGACAAGGAGTAAAATGTTTCTATTTTTCCTCCGTAACTCGTTGTTCCACTGACTTACATATTGCTGAAAAATATTGGAAGTCATCCATGCCTTTTTATTAGCTGCCTATTCAACGGGAAGCTTCTTTACATTATTGAAGCAACGCGGCTTTTGTGACTTACCAATAACAAAAAGTTTTTTTTTGTCACTCCCATTCATGTTTGCGCACATTAAAACTGTTTAACGATTCTTAGGTCTTTTGCCACCAACACATTTGTCACCTTTGAATTTAAACGTTGCATCAGGCATCATGTTGTAAAACAGTCCAGTTTCGTCGGCATTGTAGATGTCTTCTTCTCTGTAACCTTTTCGACACTCCTCCCAAACACTTTTCACCCATTCACTTGCCGTTTTTGAATCTGCTGACAGGGCCTCTCCACTGACTTTCGCATAAACAATGTTATGCCGATTTTTAAAACGATCGAGCCACCCATTATTGCATGTGAAGTTTTCATGTCCTAACTGTTTTGCAAATTTATCTGCCTGTACCTTTAAAATGGGGAAACCAGCATTTCTCTGCGTCTTAAACCACTCCAGTAGTGCTTGATCAACAGTACCCAAGTCACACTTCCTCATTTTCTTGTTCGTTGTTAGGTTGTTCTCTAGTGCAGATAAAATCGCTTCTTTGTTTTTCCATAAGGTTGAAACCGTAGACGACGATAAATTAAATTTTTTGCACACTTCAACATTTTTTTCACCACGTTCTAACTCTCGAATAATATCAACCTTTTCGCGAATAGACAGACACTTCCTTTTATGTACGGACATGTTACTCGTTCAAGGGCTAAATCTCAACTGATTTTTGTGATCAACGCTATGAACTTTCTTTGCAAACTGCGAGCATACCAATTCCAGGAAGAGTTAATGAGGAGACGGATTAAATCTTTTCGTGGGAAAGGGTGTTGGGTGCATTCGGCTGAGCGACGGGGGCGGGCGCCATTGTACATGCCCGTAGCCCCTTACCCCCCTTCCAAACACAACCTCCTGGCTGTAAAAGAGCTGTGGGTTGGGAGGAGAGGACAAAGGACCTCCGCGGGTGCCACTGTACCTGCAAGTTGGGAATTCTTGGTTTGAACGAAGGGATTATTTTTTAACAACAACGCCGCGGTCTTTAACCTCCCCGAGGGATAGGGTGTAGAGGCTGGACTCGAGAACACAAGGTTACATATCTTGGGTCACTATGAGGATTGAAGGGGCTGACCGCCACCGCGTTTGAGACAGTGAGACGTGGTCGAAGTTTGCTCGATATATCCATGAAGCGTGCTCGTTATATACGTATATATATATATATATATATATATATATATATATATATATATATATATATATATATATATATACAGGGTGTCCTGCAATGAGAGGTCGATACTTCACCTACGTTTAGGGGAAGTCATTACAAGTCGAAAATAAAGAGTAATCATTTTGCCTATTCTCAATAATAGAGGAGTAATGGACATTTGAAGTTGATGGAAATAAGAAGAAAAGCAACCATTGGCAACACTGCTAAGCACACAGGTTGGCACAAGCTTGTTCAATAGTAGCTAGAAAGAAGAAAAACAACCGTTGGTGCTGAGCACACAGGTTGACATAAGTTAGTTCAATAGCAGCTAGTTCGCTTGCTGCTGTAGTTTGTAGCATATTAAATATGTTCACTGCTACTTGACCCAATTTGGAGCCAAAACAAGTACCTTTCCACCATACTACAGGACCAACACTCGGAGCCAATTTTGTTACCTAAGGTTTTCCAAAAACTTCTTCTTTAGCTCTGTACTCGGCCAGTTCTGAAATGACTTCTACAGACAAATAATCCCCATACAACCTTGTCACAAAATCGTCAATTAGTTCAGTTCCACATACTTGATTATCTCTAGTAAGGCATTCACCATTTTACATTGGATCAGGGATGTTTGCTGCAAAGTGAATTTCTTTTAAAGCATACTTTTTCTTTTCTCAAGATTTTTAACATATCTCTTTCCTCCTCCTTGGTCAGTGGACTCTCAGGAAGTACTTTCTCAAAATTATTGCATATTTTTCTGAAATATTCGGGAACCATACTTATTTTGTTTGTCAGATTCTAGAATTGTAATCCATTTAACAATTGGATTGATCAGGTCATGTAACTTTCAAATTCGTACCCAAAATGCATCTCCATGTAGGGTTGATGTTCTGGTGCATTTCCTCAGAGTATTTTCTAATAATTCTTCTTGAATAGCAAGCAGTCTTAACACATTCAGTGTGGGTGACTTCATATGAAGTCATTGGTCTAGGGATGCTATTTACCTTAAGGTTTGTGTTCTAGCACGCTTGGGGTGACCTTTTTTCACTGCAGCGCTCTTAGTTGTTCCCTAACCATCACAGAGGAAGCAGCCATTTCATTGCCAGCCATTTTTTTGATATCATATATAACTATGATAATTATAGCCCCTTAACGTCTATACTAGTGAAATTAGAAAAAAATATCCCATCACCGGGAATGGCAAACAAATTTGCACCCACATGGTATGTGTTAAGGATTGTTTAGATTCCAACAAGCTCTTGGAACAAAAGAGAATTGAACCCTACCTGGTTTTAATAGAATTTCAGTGAACAAGCTTGGTTTTTTCTTTTTGAAGTGCATTAAAATGAGCTCGCAAATCTTGGGAACTATTAATTTCTTTTGCAATAGATTTAGCGGTAGCTTTGACCTTGTAGCTGTGACTTTTTCACCAATCAATAATTTCAGTGTATGTGCAGCACAAGTGTACACAGCAATATGGTTATATTTTTCTGAAGTATTGTTATTGCTTTCACCATTCCTGCAGTGTTATCAGTCACAATATCACCAAATTTTGCGACACCTATTTCAGTCATGACTTCATCTATCTTATCAGCAACATACTCAGCAGTGTGTCATTCAGCTTTGGTTACCAGAGTCTTGGAAAACACTCTCTGGGGTGTTGCTATTATGAAATTTATAACTGATTCATTTCTTTGGTTGCTCCACACATCACATTGCAGTCTGAGAGAGAGCTTCAGGAATTTTTGTTTTGACAAGAGCTTCAACATGGTGGTATTCAGCTTCCAGAAGTTTGTTGGAAAGTGTATCTGGATGGCAACTTATAAGAGGGTCTTAATTTTTGCAAGAAAGTAATTTATTCTTCATTTTAAACCATTGAGAGAGGTGATCCTGTTGAAAAGATAGCTCTTGATAGGAGTTTATCCAAATCGTTGCTTTCAGCATCATTCATGGAATCAAAATAATGACTGATGGGGCTGGCGATCTTCATGTCTGAGCCAGATGTGGAAGGAGATATCAATGCCTTGTGCATTGGTGACCTAACTGCTTCTGCTGCCTTCGTGGTTGGAATTTTTAGTGCTATATCATCAGCTGAACTGCTACATCATTCAGGAATCAATGTAACCATCTTCTTAACATAAGCAGCACATTTCAAACAATTCTTAATGTGTTTCTTCATTCTAGTGGCATTTTTGGTATATTCAGTCTTGCAATACTTACACTCATTATTTTATCTTGAATCTTTTTCACCTCAGAATAGTTCAACACATCTCTCTTGGGCATAGTGCAGGGGTGTCCAACCTACAGCCTGCGGGCAAACTTGTGGCTCGCAAGGTGATTGGAAATGGCCCGCTGACCTTTATCGTCCTCCATTTAAATTTCCGTAATAGGCCTTGCTGGCTGGATTTTACCCAGGAATTTAAATTAGACCATATAGACATTTAGATTTCTGCTCTTCTCACCGCAGAGACATGCCTTATTAATTTTTTTATGGCCTATTTCATTTGTTCTTCTGAGCTACAAAAATCCTTTGCCTTCTAAAAAGGATCTGCTGCGTAAATATCAACTGAGTATACATGAATATCATCAAGCCATTAAAATTTTTTAAATTATTTTTTCTCTCTCTTCTATGCTTCGAGCCAGGCCTTGGGTTTTGGATGTTAAGGTTGGAGTTTCAATTTCCTTCTTTGTTTCTTATACTGGTATCTGTTTCATATTATTCTCGATGAAATTCTTACTAAGCATGTGTGCACTTATGGAGCTGGAGCCTCCTAGCTCTCAGTCGAAAGATTTCTTTTGTTAGCGGAGGTTGGGAAGATATTCTTTTTGCTACCCCTGTTTAGATAGCAATGGCATCTAATGAGGGTGATTCTTTTTTAGTGCTAAATAAATTCAATTTCTTGTTGAACAAGAAGAAAGTGAATTACCAAAGCAAGAGAAATCGTATATTAAGTGTATGAGTACTTCAAAAACAAGACGGAGCATGCAAACGATTCAACACGTACAGCTGTTGACAATGTTGCCAGCTGTGAAGAGCAAACGGCGAGCGCTTGTGGCATAGCCGCATAGGACTTTGTGCATCATGCGTTGTTTTCCGAGTGAAAGTTTATGCAGGTTTGTGGTTTGGCAGCATTGTAACGTGAATTTCTCTCTCTCTGCGCAGTAATCATGACTCAGCTGCCTTTGTTCATGCTCCAAACTATAGTAACTACAATGTATTCAACTAGTAACTACATAGTTTCAAATGTTTGAAATGAGATTTCTATGGGAAGATAGAACCAATAAGGACCACTCTTATATATTTCTCGAAGAAAATTGTTAGAATATTACTATTGTTCAGTGGAGGTCAGTGGATAGTCCTGCTTTCGCTGTGCCAATCTGTGACAGTTTCTACAGGCAACATCGGCGATGGTTCCGGTATGTACATAATAACTCCTGCATCTCAACCTCATGGGGGTGTGATTTTTTCTTGCTCTAGGTTACGTTAATTTGAACAAGTCATCGAAACCAACAAAATTTATGGGCTTTTCTGAACGGATAATTATGTCAAGTTTTTGTTAAAGTTTTTGTCCACAAGCAGGTATGTATATTGTTTTAATTGAATTATTTTTGCATTATCCCTGCTTTTCGGTTATTCATGCTTACTGGAAATGCCCAATTACTTATATTTGTCCATTGTGTTAATGAAGATTTTGAGGTACTTCAAGATATTCTCGGTCTCACCCAGCTTTCAACAACTACGACAGGTTTAGACATATTTGAGACCCTAAATGGATGCATTGAAGGTAGTAAGGATGATGAAAGAAAACTTAATTGGAATGAACTGGAGAGTATTTGCACTGATGGAGCTCCTTCAATGGTTGGCAAAACAAATGGTTGTGTTTCTTTGTTACAGAAATATTTACAGTGTAGGTTATTTACTTATTGCGTAATTCATCGAGAGACTGCCTGTGGAAAGGACATGAAATTCAGTCAAGTTTTCGACCCTGTTGTGCGCTGCATCAACTATATCCAAGCGAGGGCACTCCATTGAAGGGAATTCAGGTGTCTTTATGAAGATAAAATTAAGGAACGTGGAGAATTATTGCTCCAATCCTCTCTTCGGTGGCTATTGAAAGGTGTGGTATTGACCCGGTTTTTCAAATTGAAAAATGAAGTGTTTCACTACATGGAGGAAAAAGGTTTAATGTCCACAGAGTGTCAGCTTCATAAAGATCAATACTGGCTTTGTGATTTAGCATTCTTAGTAGACATGATTAACTATCTTAATGTTCTCAATAACAGGGTGAAAGTAATTTATTTCCTGCAATGTATGACCTCATCATTAGCTTCAAATCAAAATTGACTATTTTCAAAAACAGTTTGTCTAATAAAAATCTTGACCATTTTCCTACTCTGATAAAAGTTTAAAATGAGTTTGAAGACACAATTTTGGACACTGATAAATATCATTCCGCTGTAAAAGAATTAGCGGAAACATTTGTGTCTCGTTTCCAACAATTTGATGCAGAAAGAGGAAACATACGACTATTTATAAACCCCTTTGTCATTACAGCAAATGAATTAATGCACTTTCCAGCAAAAGTTCAACTAGAAATTTCTGAAATTCAAAATCACACTGGACTGAATGCTAAATTTAGGGAGCTATGCAAGTCGCCAACTTCACCTGATTTAGTAAATTTCTGGAAATTTGTTCCTAAACTAAATTCCTGGAACTACACGATCTTGCTCTGAGGTTTGTTTGTAGATTCGGATCAACTTATATTTGTGAGCAGACATTTTCGGCAATGAACTTCATCAAAAATAAATTCTGATCTATGCTGACAAATGCTCATATTGAAAATTTGTTTGTGTTATCAATTTCGGAAATCAACCCACGAATTGAAGAATTGTTAAATAAAAAACAAGTTCAAAAATCACATTGAAGTGCTTCTAAAAATGTTGAATTGATTTTGAAAATAAACTTGTTAGTTCATTGTTTGTCATTTAAAGTTGATTTTTATCTTGCGTCAAAATATAAATTTGCTGTTTTAATGATTGTGTCTAAATATAAATTTTCTGTTTTAATGATTGTGTCTAAATATAAATTAGCTGTTTTAATGATTGTCTAAATATAATTGTGATGTTTTAAAGATGTTAATACAAAAATAAGTTTCTTCCCCAATCCTGTTTATTTCTATTTAATCTTTTTATATTTGTTTCTCTTTGATATCGTAAAACGGAGGTGGAGGGAGGCGGAAGTGGCCCACCACTGGAAAAGGTTGGCCACCTCTGGCTTAGTGTTTCTCTTCATCCTGTCTGCTGCCTTCACTAATTTCAGGTTACACATTCACAGCACAAAATGTGAACTACAACTAATAAGCCAATTTGTGTCTGCTGATTTATATACTATAAGTTGATGGTCTGGAACATTCCAGAAAGTTCTATAATGTTCTGGAAATTTCTATAAGATTCTTCAGAAATCTATAACATTCTGGCTACATGGCTTCAATTAAAAATATTTAAAACTTCTCAAAGGTTACATGGAATGTTAATTGAATACATTAGCTGGTTTTCAGAAAATCTTTGTAATTATTTTGTTAAAATTTCAATATTCTCATGAGAATAATCTTTTGGAGAAGATTCTGAGAATATTCTCGTTCTCCGAGAATATTCTCACCTCGCATCTCTATGTAGGAATGTGCTGGACTGTTGATAGTTTCTTGTAGCCTAACATATGCTTGTATCCATAGATTTTTATGATCAACATTTTCCTTTACATGTAACTTATGATGTTCTGCTCATTCAACACTTGGGCATAACTACCATACTGTTATTTTACAAACCTATCTGATTATTTGACTCTTGGTCATCACATCTATACTGCATTATCAGATTATAGGCTCATGTGAATGTCTTTAAGGTCTAAATTAGCTTGGTGTTAGAGAAGCAATATTAAGAATGCGTATTTGTGATAATTTCTCTTCCATTAATCGTTCATGTTCAAATTCTTTTTTGTTTCAGATAGTGAATGTGACTGGCCATATTCTGAGGAAAATAGGAGAAGGAGAGAATTTTGCAACCACATTGAAGGTTATGGAAGTGTTTGCAGTTGTACTGACCCTGCCCCTCTAATTTTTAACCCAGAATCGGTATGTTTCTAAATGGTCAAATAGGCCTGAACTAATATGGAGGCATGCTATAAAAACATTATTTAAAACTTTTTGGTAATTAGGCTCATCTAAAGTACCATATTTATGTGAATCCAAGACGATCCCATATCTAAATGAAAAAAGATTTTATGGCTTAATTTCTCTCGGAGCATATTTGGTGTATATTTCGAACACACATATTCATCATAGGTATACTAGTTTGTTCATTCATTGAAGTGGTTTGTTACAAATTTCGATTTCAGAAAAAAAGAATTTTTACATGTATTTAAAAAAATTTATACTGTATTAATTGAAATCTGTATTGTAAGTTTGCAGTGAAAAAGTGCAGCAGATACAATTATTTAATATGTTTCATTTGATTAAAAAACATCGATTAAACGCGTAACCATTCTTCCTACAGTTCTAAGGCAACTTGTCATGGTCAGTTTGTCGTGCGTCAATTCGTTGTATGTCATTTCATCGCTCTACAAATTGGAAAGTGAGGCACCATAACTAGTGTGCAGCAGGGGAAGACATTTTTCCGCAGCAAAATTCTTCTTTATATTTTGATGATACCAGAATGAATCTGAATTTTCTTTGCAAATTATGCAAGGCAAGACACATTGGATAGTGTATGGCAGGGGGAGACTCCCAACTGAACAAGTGTGTCCCCCTGCTATACACCAGTCATGATGTTTTGCCTTCCAATTTGTCTCGCAATGAATATGTCTCACGACTAAGTTGTCTCGTGATGAAATTTTCTTGCGATGAATTTATCTTGCAATGAATTTGTCAGGTGATGAATTGACATGCGATAAGTTTGTCATGTGACCAATTGACATGCGATGAATTGACCACATTGTATTGATGGTATACCACTTCATGTTCAAATTTAAGGCAACCCTTACCTACCTAATCTTGGATTCGGTAAATATGGTGATGCCCAAGTTGAATTGGATTTAATATATGGGAAAATAAAGAAAATCTTTATTTTTAAGGTAAAAATCAGGGTTTTCATGAAAATACTCTGATAATCTGTAAAATACAATTTTTACTCACATATAAGCCATACTTTTTCCAAGTGTTTTGTTTACAAAATGAATGTGAGAAAAAAATTGAAAAAATCTAAAATATGAGATCATTGGTACATTTCACCAGAGCACTGTCAATGGTCCTCATGATTCAGTATACAGTATGAGACTGATGTTATATGACCATTTTAACAAATAAAAATGGGAAATAAATATTGTTATTCTAGTAAAACCTCGATATTTCCAAGTTCATGGGACCAAAATAATACCAATTCTAAGTATGTATCTGGGTTCGAAATATGTGAACTGTTATAAAAATCTAACTTTCTAATAATCCTATACTTGAATAGCAAAATCGCAATACAGAATCTTCTCTATCCTGTCTGCTACAAATGAATCGGCCTTACGAGTTAGTACACATGGCGAATTCAAACAGCTGAAGTGAACACGTAGTTAGTCATTCGCAAACACCACTACATGTGAAAAATAGGCTCGGGTGAACATCCCAAATTTCCCAGTGTATATTTCAAGTTATTCTTTCACACCACATTTTGAAAGAAAAGACGTTCAACCATGCACACTCAGCCAAAAGATTTCAAAAATTCATACTAAAAAGACCAGGAAAAAATTGCTTGTGTAAAATATTGTATAGATAATAGATTGGAACCTTCACAAAGTAATTCTCTCCAGTTTCAGTAAGTATCCAGAAAATGCACAAAAACCTGTACAATTTTTTCACCGATGTTTAAAGTTATGCAATACTCAATCCAGTGCTTTACAAAATTTCACCAAACTTAATGATAAATGTTTAGAAGCTTCTCTTGAGATTTCTTACTTAATAGCGAAAGACAAAAAGCCATACACCATTGGGGAAACACTTGTTCTTCCTGCTGCAGTAAAAATGGTTGAAATAATGCATGGAAAATAATATGCTGACAAACTAAAATCCATTCCTTTGTCAGCAAACACCATTGGAAGACGTATAGAAAGCATTGCTGAAGATTTAAAGAAACAAGTAATAGAACAAATTACTCTGTGTGGGAAATTTACTATTGAGTTGGATGAAAGTACAGATGTTTCTAACATGTCTCAGCTTTTGGTATTTGCTAGATTCTGTTTTAATGATGAAATACACATAGAAGTAGTTTTTTATGAGCCACTAAAAGAAAGATGTACTGGAGATGATATATTCTCAGCAGTAAATGACTTCTTCAATAAAAACAATATTTATGGAAAAACTTTGAGTATAACTAGTAATGGAGCGGCTGCGTTGACTGGAATAAAAAAAGGATTCAAGGGCAAGGTTTTTGAGATAGCACCACACGTGAAATTCATTCACTGCATCATTCATAGGCAAGCTATTGCAGCAAAGAAGTTGGAGCCAGAAGTACATTAAGTGCTCCAAGATGTGATCAATGTGGGTAATTTTATAAAAACAAGATCTTTAAATAGAAGAATGTTTACAATACTTTGTAATGAGATGGGGAGTAACCATGAAAATCTTTTGTACCACACAGAGGTTTGCTGGTTATCTCGTGGCAAAGTACTTAAAAGAGTTGTTGAACTTAAAGATGAGCTACGAATTTTTCTCTTAGAAAAAAGAAGTGTTCCAAATTTGCCGAGTTTTTCTGCAACGAAAAGTGGCTGTCAGTAGTGTGCTACCTAGCAGACATTTTCGAAAAAGTTAACACACTTAATCTGTCCCTTCAAGTTAAAGGCGACGTTTTAACAATGTGTGAGAAAGTAACTGCTTTTCGAAGGAAACTCGTGCTGTGGAGAGAGCATTTTGAAAAAGGATGTTTAGAAATGTTTCTATCATTATATGATTTTGTTGCCGAAAACGATATTAATGTGTCACCCATAAAAACTATTGTACTTGCACACTTACGAAAATTGGAAACAGTATTTTCTGACCTGTTTGGAAATCTTTCAAATGAAGAATATCAATGGGTTTTGAATCCATTTGTCAAAAACATAAAAATTCAACACCTTCCGATCACTGCCCAGAACAGCTGATTGACACTAGGGAAGGGGAAATTTACGAGCTGAATTTCAACAAAAACCTTTACACAGTTGGTGGATAGGATTGAAAAATGAGTGCCATGACTTGGTAAGCGCATTGAACGATGCACTCCTTCCATTTGGATATACCTACCTGTGTGAGGAGACTTTTTCAGCTATGACAGCCATTAAAACCAAGTATCGAAATAAACAGAACTTGGAACCAGACCTTCGAATCGCTGTATCACAAAATGTCAAGCCAAGATATTCAGAAATAATGAAAAATATTCAATCACACTGCTCGCACTAAAAATATATTCTTGTTTTTTAATCTTTATCTACTTTTATTTCAATTTATATTTTTGTATATTTTTGTATATTTTTGCATTGAATTCAATCGGTGATTCTATACCTATATGTGATTCTATGTAATATTGTATACATGTATATAATTTATGAATAAACATATTATATATATATATATATATATCAGGGGGTGCGTGCTATTTATTTTTACTAACATAGGGGTGCGCGATCAAAAAAGTTCGGAGAGCACTGGCCTAGAGAGAGGTGTAAGCCGACGAGTTTTGTTGCGAGACTACAACATCAAGTCCCAAAAGGAGAAACTTTTACAGTTTTGTGCAAAATCAGAATCCAGCAAAGTCACAGAAAACAGAAAAAACTTGCGAAAACCACATTTACACGAGCTAGATGCGATGTTATATGAGTGGTTCAGGATGAAAAGATTAGATAGTTTCCCAATCACTGAAATGATTTTAGTGGAAAAAGCAAAAGAATTATTCCAAAAAATGAGGTAGGATGAAATAGGCAATCAATGCAGTTTCTCAGAAGGAGAGCTAATGCAATTAAAACAATGACATGGAATAATACAGCTAGCTGTCAATGGCAAATTATGATCAGCTGACCATGAGGACTCAGCTAAATATAGGGAATCATTTGAATCTCTCTTGCATCAACATAATTTAGGAGATGAAGAAGTGTACAATACAGATAAAACTGCATTATTTTGGCAATGTTTGCCTTCTTCAACCCTTGCAGGTGCAGATGAAACAGGAAGGAATGGCTTCAAAAAGAACAAAGATAGGCTTATGGTACTTACATGTGCCAATGCAGCTGGTCCTCACTGTCCAGAATTATTAGTCATTGGAAAATATAAACATCCACGAGCCTTCAAAGGACTGCAAAATCTGCAAAATCTACCCGTAATGTACCAAACACAAAGAAATGCATGGTTTATGACAGAAATCTTTCATAAATGGTTTCACGGAAATTTCGTCCCCGAAGTGAAAAACGAGGAAGGCCAGAGGAAACAAAAGTTATAGTTTTGCTTGATAACTGCAGGGCTCACTCTCCTGAATTGTTCTCAGGGTAAATTTCAACAAGTATCCTTCCTGGAAATGTTACATCCATAATTCAGCCAATGGAACAAGGCATCATACAAAATATGAAATGCCTCTACAGAAAAGTGTTCCTGAAGGCATTAGCCAAGCATGACAGTTCTCTACCAGAATTCCAATCAAAATTCACCATAAAAGATGCTGTGTATAGTGTAGCAGATGCTTGAAATAATGTAAGAAATGTAACAACTACAAAGGGCATGGAGAAATTAGGGGCCTAAAATCAGCCCCTTGGACATTCAGTCTTCATCCAATGATGAATTTAGAGGTTTTGATGATGAAGAAATCAGCAGTGTGTCTGAATTTCTTGAATTCGTGCAAAATTCACAAAATCCCTTTGCGAAGCTTAGCTAAAATGACCTACAGGAATGACTCACAACAGATCAGGAAACTCCTGTCATTCAAGATCTAACCGATTTAGACATCATTGACAGTGTCGTGGACCAAAGTCGTAGATTCAGAAGAAGATGAAAGCGTCGTGACTAATGAAAAGGTATCATGGCAAGAAGCTGATGCAGCACCCCAAACGTTGTTATTCTGTCCAGGAGGTTGCTCAGATGCAGCTGATCATTCTTTCCAAACGAAAGGAAGAATGTTAGCAATAAAAAATTTGAAAATTCTTTCCTGATATTTCACAAGAATCAAGCCATCTCACGAAGAGGGGAATTAGATTTATTACGATAAAGAGCATCCACCAAAAGTGGAATGTTTGATTGGTATTATCCACCGAATTTTGTTCTTATTTTGTATTTTTATTTTATATATTTTTGTATTTTATTTCATTTCTTGTTTGTATTTCCTGTGGTGTGTGTTTTGTGTTATGACAACATTCATGATGTTTGTGCTAAGTTGTTATTTGCAATTTGTGTTTAGAAGTTTAAGTTAAATGATGACGATGCAGTGGTATTGTAAACAAAGATGGGTAACTGCATTTATTTCTATAGAAATGGTAATGTAAATTAAAGAAAGAGATTTCTTTTGCCAAGAAGGTTGAATTACATCTCGGTTTTTGTGAAACTTGGGAACCGTGAACTTTAAATTATTTATTTATTTAAAAAAAAAACATTGCAATTTGGCCAGCTGGCCAGGTGGCAAGGAAAACATAGTATATAATTCTAAAATTCCAATTTTACAAATAAAGTCCTCATAAATTATATTTGAAATATTAAAATATATTTTAAAATATTTAACAATATACAAATTCAAACTAATTACAATCAGTGCCTACTGTCCGCGTCAAAAAGACGTGCATCTCAACTTTGACATGTGATCATTTGCGCTACGTTTATTGGAAAGAATATACAAAAATACCATAGGAAAGCTTATTTTATGCTGAATAAGGTTTGATGTTTCAATATTTTTAAAAAGAAAATGTAAAATTTTACGGCGAGTTAAACACAGAAACTATCCATAAAAACCAGCTACGCAGCCAACTTTCACGAAAGTAGTCATATATATAATAATTCATAAACGAATAACTACCGAACAAAATCATTTGAAATTTAAAACAGTGATGAACTAAAATATAATAGAGGCAATGCAATAATTTTCTAAGCTCTATGTTAATTACAATGGTTTTAATTGGGTTACAACTTTAAAAAGAAACTCGTCAGTGGGGAAAAATGATAGAGGAATTCTGAAAAAACTGTTGTAAAGAGAGACATAAAGAAAATGTTTTGTAGGGACCAAATTTTTAATAAAGACTTTTAATAAATTTATATAGATATTTTTCTTTGTAGCCATAAGGCACTTCATTTCCTATGCTGATGTAGGTAGCGACATTGCCATACTAATCTGACGTGCAGGATGGCTGAGCGGGATTTAAACTCCTATCTCTTTCTCTCTCTATCTAGCCTCATTGGAGGTTGCTAATGACTCATATAATGAGTAATAAAGAAGGTACTTGTTTTGTCTAGAGTTTTGTTTTCTTAGTTCATTTAGTGTCTCATCTCAGTCCAGTTGGTGCCTCATGTTTTCACTATGCCTCGAAGAAAGCAACAAGCTTTACAATGAATAGAAAATATTAGTAGTAACAAATACGGTCTTTTCTCGAGTGATCAAGAAAATAATTTAGAAAGTGAGCCTTTTGTGATTAACAAAAAATTACGTAGCCATTAGAAAAATGTCATTCAAAGTGCTAGAAAATTTTTTCAAATTGTCAAAGATGGTGTGATTAAATTTGATCCTAATCAAGTTGTTAAAAATACTGCAATGTGTTGTAATGTTAGTGAAAGGACTGTAGTGAATGTAAGTAATGAGTGCAAGGAAAATGTGCGTCCTTCAGAAAGTTCTCCCAAAAAAGCAGCGGTAGAGCGCGAATTGTATTAGACGAAATGTTTCAAGGAGTGCTACAAAGAAAAGTGCATAGTTTTTACTTAAGAAAAGAATATCCAATAGTGTCTAATATTCTAATCGATCTGAAATCAGGTGTTGGGAACACTTTCAAACTGATAACAAGAGTTATTTTACATACTAAACACAATTGCAATGTAATATTAATATTTTGTATGCGTGCCTTTGGCATCTATTACTGCCTGAAATCTTTGGGGCATTGAATCGACCAGCTTTTCTGCCAAGTCACTTGAAAGTTTTGACCATTCTTCACACAATATTTCTTTTAAGTCTGTCCTGTTAGAAACTTTGCGTTTTCTCACCTGAGTTCCCTTGATGTGATCTAGATAGTCATTGGTGTATATTGCATATAATATGGATCCTAAAACAGAACTTTGTGGAACTCCTCCTAAGATCTCAGTGAAAGAAGATTTAACTACTCCATATGAGTTTCTTATATATACTACTCACTTGTGATAATTCAGAAAGGACTGAAAATGACATATGATTCTAGTTTTTGTAGTAATTTGTTGTGATTGACACAATCAAAAGCCTTACTCAAACCAATGAAAATTCCTACTGGTATTTGATCATTGTTTAAGATTTCATATATATGATTAAGGACATCAAATACTGCGGTTTTTGTGGATTTGTATTTGCGAAATCCATGCTGATGTTTAGTAAGTAAGCTATTGATGGAATGATATGATCCGAAGATCCTATGCAGACAGGCATAAGCTGTGAAAGATGGAACAATTTCAATTATATCCCAGGTAGTTTTAGTTTTATTTGTAGTATATATAATTTGATTTGTGAAATAGAGATTTTTTTTTCAACAGGTTGATGTAATTAGCTTTGTCTCTCTTATACGATAGCATTCTTAAATTCATTCTGCGCAACATCCATTGTTTCTACTCCAAAGATTAAGTCTGTATGACAAGGGAAATAAAGACTCTGATGGGGGTAGGGATTTTCAAAATGTATGGTTGTCGGCAGAGGAGGAATCAAATGGGGGAGGGGTAATTGGGGGCCCCCTCCTTGGGAAGGTTCTGGATCCGCCCCTGCTATGTGATGATTATGTTTTCTTTTCTTTATGTAACTTCTGTGCGAGTCTTGTATACTGCTTTGTCTTAATATTTTATGCATTGTTGTAAATGACTCTTGTATTATTCCTGACTTGACATGTAAATTTCATGGTAAATAAATATGATTATGATTATATTTATTTCATTCTGAATTTTCCGTATTAAATTATCAGTGATTTTGGTATTACAATCATTGTTTGTGGCAATGTGTTTTATGTTTTAATTCATTGTGGCAGTTGGTGTCACTAAGGGATGTTCTAAGTAATCTGTAAATCATGTGGCAGAAAGCTGATAGCTTGTGTGGCATAGGATGATTAAAGTCGAAAGGTATTATTCTATTGGTGTCTGTGTTTTTAGATGTTGTATTCTATGTGGTTGTTTATTTTGTGTAATTCAAAATCAAGGAAAGTTAGTTTATATATATAAATTCATATTGGCTATTTAACTGTGAGAGAAATTCATTGATACCTTGTTCGTCTGTGTTGAAGATTGTGAATATGTCATCTACATATCTTTGCCACATGTGTGGAAAACATTTTAAGGTTGATTTGCAAGTTGTTTCAAAGTAGTTCATGAAGTGGTCTGCAATGAATGGTGAAAGTGGATTTCCCATCGTTGTTCCATCATTTTGTTTGTATATTTTGTTTACATTATGTAGTATTTTGTGTTCATGCATAGTTTTGTAAGTTTTATCTATTCCTGTCTACATTTTGTTTTTTGTTGGTTAATCAGTTACAACATTCTGGCACCAATATAAATTCCCCATCCAGTCCATTAATAGATACTGGTGTAGTGTCTGATTTTCTGTATGAGTGTGTGTGTATGTGTGCAAGCTCATGAGTTCCGGGCATGGAGTCACTTCCCACAAACACACGCATAATACTTCGGTCCCTGGAGCGAATTACTGTATTTTTGGGTTATATGATGGATCCTGATTTTTTACGTGATTTTTCAGGAAAAAAGTATTTTAGTTCACCAAAGCATTAAGGAAGGGCCACATTGTGTATCATTTCTAGCCGTGATTAAGTCTGTATCTAGAAACATATAAAGAAAATATTATGGCATGATAACAGTAAAATATAACATTTTTGATAAACTTAATTCGTGAAAGTAAATAGTAATTATCTAAAACAAATAATTGCTTTGATATTTGAATAACTAAATGTGCCCTGCATGCATTCTGTAATTAGGCTGTAAGAGTGCACCACACGTGTCGCACCCCTTACCATAGTGCTTACGTAAACTTAAGTGCAAGATGAGATTTTAATTCCTAATAAATGGAACGCATATGTAATAACGGTATGTATGCTCAACTAGTCCTTTACCTTCTGTAACTCTTTTTGCGTTGTACATAACCATTTTGATCATTACAGCAATACCTAACTTCCTCTCTTCTACTGTCCATTTTTTCACTTCCTTCTCTAGTTGTGGCAATTTAAGACCAAGCTTAGTAAGACTTTCTCTTTTTCTGCCACCTTCAGCTTTCCCTCTTGTTTTCTCCATTCACATATCATTAATGTTTCTGTGGTACGTTGATTGAAATGATGTTCTGGTGCTCAGATTTTGTGAATTTTTATGTATTGAATCACCTGAAGCTTATAGGTAATAGTGTACGCATATCTTTTCACACTTGTAGCCATTGGGATCTCAATATACATAATGGTATTTATCCTAAAAATTTATAAAATTTTTATGACATCTACTGGAATTCTAATGTTCTTTGGCATTAATCTTGCTATTCAATGGGCTCATTAGGAACTAAAACATATGACTAACATCGCAAATGCTCTTAAATAGTAATCATTGTGAGCGGACATTTAATGGAAAGAAGTAATGAAAATGCATCATCAGAATTCACGTTGGATAAGGTTTTATTATATTAACAAAATTTTCACTGTTAGTTAATAACAATGTACATTTTAATGTTTTTGCGATTTAAGACTGCCAATTATTCCATTTTGGGGATCACTGGGTCTTGGAGTGTCAGTACTGAATACAGCAATAATCTTATCTTCAGTCTATAAGATGCAGGCTGATTTTGGGAGTCATTTTTAGGAAATAAAGCATTTTACAGCCCAAAATATAGGTAATTTTTCATAAACCAGGTGTCTGTGTGCTATCACCGTTGTATGTTTTTATATATTTATTTATTTTTATTTTTTTGTGTATAAGGTTTTACATTTTCATGTAACAATTAACATTAAATGTCAACAACAAGAATTTGTATATTCAAGGCTCAAAATAATAAAATAAATTTATCTAAGCAAAGAGTTATTTGCAAACTGCAACATGACTTTTAACGTGCTTATGATTTCTGCTTTTTTTGCCAAGTTATCATAATTACTAAAAATAATATATTTTAAGAAGTAAATAAGTAAGCTTTCTTTTTATTTTATTTAAGGCACTTTCATTATTATTAACTTTTTTATTAACAGTATCAAGTTATTGTTACAAATTAATAACTTTGAACTTAATTCCATTTTCAATTAAAATTAATTGGTTTGCACTTAAGGTTGCCTACATAAACCCCTTTTTATTTTTATTAGCAAAATAAATGGAAGGAGAAGAAGATACTGTCAGCTACAGTGAATGTAGACGACAGGCTAAGTATATGTATGAACAGTATGAAAACATATGTAGTAGTCTACATTATATTATCCTAACGTCTGCTGCTGCATGACTGAACTGGGCAATTTGATTAGTTGCTGAGGAACAGCAGCACTGTCTCTAGCAGCAAGGAATTGAACTATATTATTATAGGACTAGAGAGCATGTGACATGCTTTGCAGTCAGAGCTGGCTAGGAAAATCACGGGGCCCGGTCCAAAGTGCTCTCAGGGCCTCATTCTTACTTTCTCCATATGCAGTATAGGAAAAAGTATTGTTTCTTAAAAGAATCAAATTTGACATGGGCAGACTGTCCCGGCAGGATACCAGGAGTTTCCCAGTAGGCCGTTGTCTGAATGTGCCATACAGGGTTGTAACAGCGGCCTACAAATTCATATCGCCAACTTTTTAAAATCTTGTTCGATAAAATAATAATAATAAAATTGTGCTGCATAAATTCGTCTTGGGCTGTGCATCGGGCCACAGTTCAGTTCTCAGAGATACTCATTGGTAGGCAAAAGTTCGAGCTTTATCCAAAAGTTTTGGTTATTTTAACATTATGGATGTTACATTTTATTGTTATACTTGCTGGAGTACCCAATGTTGCCTGAGACCATTTTATGCCACTGCCATGTGTATAAAATACTGGGAATATACTTCAATAATCGCTTGTTTTATCTATTAGCATTACTTGAGAAGCTTAATGTTTTGCATTTGAAGGTGTTACAAATTGCACTCAGACCCCTTCCACAGTAGAACTTTTTTACTATTGTTTTCTGAAATGTAATTTATTGAATACACTTAAAAACAATTCTAATACATTTTATTATGAAGTTTCTAAATACATATATTAGATTATTCTGAATTTTCTTAATGACATATGGAAATCATTTTTTTATCGCCATATAGCCAATGTCACCCACTGGGTAAAATTATATACCTATGCAAAGTTTCATGATGATATCTTCAAAGGTGTGTATTTGTATCATATAGCAGACAAACAAACATAATTTTAGATTGATATAGATGTTACAAACATCACAAAATTTCAGAATCCAATAAATTTAACAAAGATCTGCATTACAAAGCCAAAACAGTTTTGGATTCTCTGACCCATTTTGAAACAATACTAACTGCCCAACTTTTTTTACAGATTTTTTAGCACACATCACCGTTGTCATTGTATTTAGTCGAATAACATGCATATTATAAAAGTGTATCAAATGATAGAAATTACATCTAGAGCAGTGTTTCTCAAGCTGTGGGCCATGGCCCTCCAGGGGACCACAAAATTATTTTGGATACAAGGTGAAATGTCAAAAAATAAAGTTTTCAGGAATAATAAAATTTTATCGGGGAATTTTAGGAAATATGATGTCATAAAAGTTATTAATAGTTAATAAAGTGAAGAAATTTGCAATAAAGTTTCTTATTTTTACTATTTACGATTCAAAGGGGGCTGTATGATATTCAAGGAGGCCGCGACAATTGAGACAAGTTGGAGAACCACTGTTTTAGAGAATTGTCTGAAATATTGAGAAGTTTTGAATAAGTCTATATGGCAGCATCAAAATTTGTAGCATCAGTAAATGAAGAGTTAGAAACCAGAATTATAGAGATAATCATTGGGTTGAGTGAATAAAAATTAAGCAAATGCTTAAAGCAAACAGTAAAAGCAAAAGCATTTGCTAAAAGCATAAGCAAATGCTAAAAGCATTTGCTTCATATTGAGTGAATAAAAGTTTGCTTTTGCTTATAAGCATTTGCTACTCAATTTTAAGCAAATGCTTAAATTTTATGGAAGAAAGCTCTTTGCAACTCTTCCTTCACTTTTTTTTTGTTTACATTTAAAGTTTTACATAGTTGAATTTCAAACTAAAAACATAAATATATTGGGTAATGTTTTTAAAAAATTAATTAATATTTTTTTAAAACTTTCTTTTATAACTGAATTCGATAATATCACAAATCATGGGTGTATTTTTATTCAATTAGTTATAGTAATTTTATCTAGTAATTTGCCTTTATAGTGACTGTGGACGCCACAAATTTTTCTGTCTTACATACAGTTGTGCATTGTATGTGGTGATCTTCCCCGACTCCTATTTGAAATCCGGGATCACTTAAGTACCTTAAAAATATTTCTATCTTCTGTTTGGAAGACAGTACCCCGTCACGTCTCTCTTGATATTCTCCGAATAACAGAATTGAAATATAGGTACTTAACACTTTTTTCAGAGAAACGATATAAATTTTTATAACTGTTGGTTGTTGAAACTTTTCTCGTATTTTTTAACCTTTCGTGTCACCATAAATTACCATATTTATATTTAGGATCAATTATCATGAAAATAGAGTACATAGAAATATTTTAGCAAGCCCTTGACCTCACTTAAAAAAGTTTAAGCATATGCTTAAAGCATTAAGCAAAAGCTCGGTTTTATTCACACAATTGTGAAAAGAAAGAAAATTCCTAAAAATAAGCAAATGCTTATTCTTTCTAGCAAAAGCAAATGCTATTCTTTTTATTCACCCCAAATTAAGTATTTGCTTAAAAAGTGAGAGAAATCTTAAGTATAAGCATTTGCTTATTTTTTATTCACTCTACCCATTGAATCAGACTTTAAAGAAAAATGGATCAGAATAAAGAAAATGTTACCTGTAAATTGGTTCCAATGAAATGCTACGAAATGCAAAAGAATTTTATTGAATAAATGTGTATAATGTTACATTGGAATGAGTGGTTAACAGCTTAAATATGAGGTATTTAAAACTAATCTTTATGAAGAATTTTTTATTTGGATCCTAAAAACTTTGCAAATATTCGAAACACTCTCCTGGAGAATGCGTTAGAAAAAGCAAGTCAGTTGTTAAAAAAATTAGCAACTGCATCATTAAGGAAAAATTATATGCAAAACTGATGGATTTGGCTACAAAAGGGACCGAATTCAGTGCAACTCGGAGAATACATTGTTATTGAGACTAGTGACAATGATGACAAAGATGGTGACAAAACTATTCTGTAAAACTGTAAATTATGCAAAAACTGCATAGTATTTAGTTACAATGTTTTGATTAAATTCAATCTACACACACTGGCATACAGGAACATCTTTCTATTGTAAAGAATGTTTTAACATTATCTTTGATCCAGGTAGCCTGTGAGAGGGTATTTTTAAAGCTGAAATATATTCTAAATAGATTATGAAGGAAACTCCGTAAAAATTATTTTACGTAAAAAAATCTCAACAGAAGGCTGTTCTCAATGAATTTCTTGGTCCCTGATTAGAGAAATATGTTTTAAGGTTCCCTGGGTACGTTATCACTATTTTTCTAAATATCTCCTTTAGGACTTCATTTATGTTTATATATGTGTTTATAAAAGTTATAAAGAATATAATTTTCTACAAGTTTTGTTTCAACCATTTTTTCATAAAACATTGTTTAATAGATATTTTGATTGTTTGAATTTGTTAAGTTGGTCGCTAAGTGATACCTTTGCTTCCGTTGCTATGATAGAATTTTCTGTTGATAGTGATGCTTCTGTTGCCAAGGTTAATTTTAATTGCGATAAAAATTATCCCAATGCCACCTAGCATCATATTTTGTAAATAAATTTTCTTGTAAATATTGACCAAGTCCAGTGCCGCCAACAGTAATTTTAATTGCACATTGATATTTTGTTTTCCATAGCAACAAATAACAATTTGGTTACTTATTGTTTATCACTGTAAAAATTATTCAGAGAGTTTAAAAATTATTTGTTAGTGTAATTACAGTAAATTATTCTTGAGGATGTTGTTATCAAGAGAAACTTGTAAGTACTATTGCAATCATAGTCATTACTCTGTATGGAGAAAGTCATGTTCTGGAGTTATCAGATTTTTTACTTAGTTTCAGTTTCATTTTGCATGCTGGAATACTGGATCATGATTATTGACGAAAACATATTACCATGTAGATTCATTAACCAATTTCATCAAGGTGTCCTGCCACTAAAAGCTATGGCTGTTTATTTAATATTTTGTCTTCATTTTTTATTCAATTACTTCTTAATTACTTGCTATATTGTTTTTGCAATTATTTTATTTACAGATATTGAACAACCAAGTACATGATGTTCCAGTAGCTATTATTGCCAGTAATCGGCCACATTACTTGTACAGGTAAAATAAAACAAAATAATAAAAAAAATTGTTATATTACTAGTGTAATTGTCCATCAATAATGATGGGCATGCATGACTTATATATTAAATTAAAATAACATATTCAGCTTCCCCAGAAAATGGATTCAATACTTTAAAAAAATTCAGCAATTTTAATCTCTTTATCTGACTTAGGAATACTCATTATCACAATATCATTAAATAATTGAATATTTATTTATTTTCTTTACTGCCATATTGTTCATCATTACAAAGATATTGTTTAAACTTCAAAATAGGATACAAATTTTTTGAATATGTGGATAGATGTGACTCGATTTAATAATCCCAGTCAGTCGTTTGCAGTTACACGAAACCTGGAAAAATGATAATCACCTTGATTACAAAAGATTTTAACCTAAAAATATGTTAAATTATGGCATTAAAAACTATTTTTTTCCTGATTTGATGTCTATCTGAAAATCAACAGAAGGAAAATGAATTTTTTTTCTTTTTGCTGTTCTTTGTTATGATTCCTGAATTCCTACAATGATCTATGTAACTTTAAAATGCAAATGATTAATACGCTGCACCTGTAACCGAGTTAATTAAATGGAGAAAATAAATGCTCCTGGAACTCACCATCAGAGATGTGGCCAGCAGTGTAACACACACAGTGAGAACTGCCTTTTATTACCATCTTACATTCAATGGTATCTGTAGTATTATTTTTTTCGAAAGGCTATTACTAAATAAAGGGTGCGTTTTATAATTGATGGAGTCTTAAAGTCGAGAAAATATGCTATATACGATTATTATACATAATTGATTACAAATTATATTCTTCTGGTATTTTTTCTATAGAATGCTGAGATCTCTGCTTTCTGCTAATGGTGCTAACCCTGAAATGATAACTGTGTTTATTGATGGCTATTTTGAAGAACCTCTTGAAGTCACTAAGCTTTTTGGCCTGAGAGGAATACAACATACACCTATTGGAGCTAAAAATGCTAGAATATCTCAGCATTATAAAGCTTCTCTCACAGCTACTTTTAATATATTTCCAAATGCAAAATATGCCATCATTGTTGAGGAGGATTTGGATGCATCACCAGATTTCTTCAGGTAGCAATGTCATTCAGTACTTAAAAGTACTTCAAATGTAACATAATAGCTGGTATTTGGAGGGTTTTGGCTGATTTCACTTTTGTATTTTGTCTTTTGCATTTTGATTGGAATTTATTAATTCATCTTATCCTGTGTTCTTATAATTTTTACCATTACAAAATCATGTTTTCAATGCACCTAGGCTGTGTATGTATAATTTTTTGTGTGTGCTGTGCCAACATAGAACACGTCACCTTTTTTTCTTTAATTGGACAAACTAAAAGCTTGTTCTGGAAAGAAGTTGTTATCTCAGTTTATTGCATTGTTCAAGACTTTTGGTTATATATAACTGCTAAATTTGTAAAATTTATAATCATTAAAAGCAGTTCTTCATTTTAATTACAACTTCAACATTTTATGTCTCAGTTTTATAATATTTAATTCAGCATTTTATGTTGATAAAATAGTATTTATTTGGTGATTAATTGCTATTTAAATTTAACCTTGGCTAATTGTTTCATTTTAATTGGTTTTACTTGTGCAATTGGCTTGTAATTGTCCTTACTGATGCTTAATACCATCCATTTTCAGCTACTTCAGTCAGACTAGAAGACTGTTGGAAGAAGATGAAAGTATTTATTGTATATCTGCATGGAATGATCAAGGATATGAGCACACAAGTGAAGACTCGAGCCTTTTGTACAGGGTGGAGACTATGCCAGGTCTGGGTTGGCTTTTAAAGCGCTCACTATACAAAGATGAATTAGAAGCCAAGTGGCCTACTCCTGAGAAGGTAATCAGAATCTAACAATAATAAAAGGCTACTTTTGTCCCTTTGTGGCTCCCTCTGTCACGCTATAAAAATGTGAATAACTCAATAATGAAACGAGATTCATTTGTGATATTTGGCAGGAATGATCGATTCACATATTGTAAGGTGATGACGAAAAGAAATCTCAAAAATAGTCCTAGGCTCGACTCCAAGGTAGGCATTTCCATTTCCCATATGATAACACGTAAAAATCGACTTTTTGACTTGCAGGCTTTTATTCTTTTTGAGATATAAATTAGAAAGAATTCACCTATGATCTTCGGATGTATCCCATTTTAAAGAAAAACTATGAAGTTTCTTATTCTGTTCATCCCGCCTGCATTTCGAAATTCCTCATTTTAAACATTTAATTCACATATTTTGGGGAAATCTTGCCATTTTAACGGGATGTTGCCATGCCAACCCATTACATTGTTAATCGTCAAAATCCTATTGTTATTTCAATCATTATGGGTGAAAGCATGCTTTGAATGCTCTTACAATTAGTACGAGAGAGAGAAGGAGAGATAACTTATTTTCATAGCAACCAATGTAAACAACACTCGTTACGTTATTTACATTTGAATGTAGAACATTAATCATTCGCATATTAAAATTAGGTACTTAGAATCATCGTAGGAGTTCAAAACTTGAAACAACAAATGGCTAAAAGAACGAAAGTTTGTTTTTTTGCCATCCAAAGAAAGTCAAGGTATATTTATGTTCATTTTTTATTTCACAGAAACCTTTCCCATTGAATTTCAATGGGCATCTCCCTAGTCAATAATAATTTTATAATCAACATAGACTCCAACATTTTTGTGTCCATTGGGGAGACATAGTTTTTAATAATTTTTATAACTATGGTTTTGAAATTCTTATCAATGGTAGGATATTTCATAATACTTATTTATTTAGTTTTTAATATTTTTTATAACTATGGTTTTGAAATTCTTGTCAATGGTAGGATATTTCATAATACTTATTTATTTTTCATATTCAGATGTGGGATTGGGACATGTGGATGAGGCTGCCTGAAGTTAGGAGAGGTCGTGAATGTATCATTCCTGATGTGTCAAGAACATACCATTTTGGAGCATCTGGGCTTAATATGAATTCATATTTTCAAGATGTGTATTTCAAAAAGCATTCCTTTAACACACAGCCTCATGTGGAATTAAGGAATATAGATAAGTATGTCATAATTACAGATCTTTGCTTAGTATAATCTGAATTACCTTCTGTTTATCTTTTGACTGTATGATGATATATAGTAATGTTTTATTGAACTTGGGGCATATTTATCTAGGAAATTAGCCAGTGAAAGGGTGTAAATGGTGGCTATTTTAAAAAATCTTTAAAATCTGTCTCTTAAATTTGGAATTAAAGACGTTTCTTTAATATTCAAGAAGTGGCTGACTTGCTGCTGGGAATCTATTTAATCTTTGAGAAAATCTCTTTTCAATATTCATTTCATTTTTAAAATTAAGCAAAACTCAGTAGTATCTATAATATGGTCTATTAACAACAAATGAAAAATCTTCCTCTGAATTCAAGCTTCGGAGTTGCATGGTACCTTGTTGTGTGGACTTTGATACAAATTTGTGATCTTTAATTTTTGTTTGAATATTTTGATATCACATTCATAGCAGAATGTCTAAAAAAAATAGAAGCTGTTGTTTTATAAATAAAGCAAATGTAATTTTAAAGGAAGGCCATTTAAAATATTGTTTCAACAAAATCAGGTATAATTTTTTAAGCCATTGTTATTTAAAGACAAATATGCATAATCTCCACACAACTTTTTGCAATTTTACTAGCTTTGCAGTGTTATCAGGAGCTCTGTATATAGAGTCATACCTTGTTTAGTGCATCTTTGGTTTGTGCAATTGGCATCTCGTGACTTTTATTTTTTTTTATTAAAAAATAAATAAATAAATACTGTACTGTAAATTAAAATACTGTGCATCATGCACATTTTTGTTTGTTTTATGCTTTTATTTACTTTTGTGCTGGCCAGTCCCTACCGAAGTCTTCAGTTTTGATATCATCAGTTCAATTGTCATGTACCATAGTTTTTGTGCATTCTTTGCACAAAGTGAACTTATATAAAGGAGGTTTTTTCCATCCATCCATCTGTCCGTCCATCTATCTGTCCGTCCATCCATCTGTCCGTCCATCCATCCATCTGCATGTTAAAACTCAGGAACTGCTAGACGTATTTTGATGAAATTTGGTATTGGGGAGTTTTGCTAAAATCGGTCATCTGATTCCAATTTTGGTTAAAATCAGACAACAATTATGATCACTTTACATGAAAACCTACATGTATTTTACAATGTTCATGTTTCAACTCGGGAACCACTGGACATATTTTGATGGAATTAGATATTTGGGAGTTTTGTTAAAATTGGTCAACCAATTCCAATATTGTTTAAAATTGGACAATAATAATGACATCTTTACATAAGGACTTACATGTATTTTACAACGTACCTCGCTAGCTTCTTGTTAAATACTCATCTGAGCGAAAAATATTGAGAACGTTATGAAATCTCAAAGAACGCATTTGGAAACTTGGTGTATTCGGACATGGAGTACACCTTTCCAATTTTGTTTTACTTCATTTCTAATGCAAAATAATTATTTATCAGTAGATAGGGAAAAAATTCAAATAAATCATCGCAGAAAAGAGGAGAGTGATTTAAGTCATTGAAAGTGCAGGAAATAATCCTAAATTAACAAAGAAAAGCATAAATATTGAAGAAAAGTTTAGTGTTTCAGTGTTTTGAGTGTTGGAGACCCCTGCACTAGATAATTAGATAATCAGCTGATTGCTGTAGTCTTCTACAAAATCACCAGGTATACTTCCCGCAAAACATGCATTGAAAACAAAAAAAAAACGTACATATACACAAATTGAAATATTTTTTTAGTTTAATGAACATATTATATATAATAACAATGTAAGTAATTTAATGCCCATAGAATTCATCTTCCTCATTATCTTCAGCACCACATAACAATGCGAAGAAGGCGACCGCTATATGCAATGAAATTTAAGATTTCATATTAATGCTGTCATTGAATATCTCGAGCCATTCAATATTCCATAAATAACTCTTATATGTAGTTTGATAAATTAAAAATAAATTGATGTGTTTAAACTTCATTCAACATTTGACCTTTAAGCCTAAAGCTTTTGCCTCAAGCAAATTTCCTCAACTCAGAATTTTTGGATTTTAAAAATTAATTTTCGGAGGTTTTTATGTAAGGTTGGATTCGCGTAAGTTGAGTCTTGAGTTACCCAGGATGGTTCTGTATTTATTTATTTATGGTACTCTAGTTAATACCTAACCTGACAATATAATTCTAAAATTTTGTTCTTATACCCCTCATAATCTAGGGTGTGCGTTATACACTGTATGTGAAAAAGTCAGGATATTTCAGCAAAAAGTATGGGTGCGTGTTATGCATGAGAGCGTGTTATATATGAGTATATACAGTATGTATTAGATTTAATTTAACCTTGGCACACAAAATGCGATTGCTCACATACGTAGATATTGTGTAATATTTTTTCAAGATGTTTATTTCTGCTAAATAACAGAAGGATGCAAATCTTCATTATTTTTACTATAAAATGCTTTTTATTTGAACATTTTGTTACTAATAGTTAATGAGATATGTGATATTTCCATAAAATGAGCAAAAATACTCAAAAATAAATTTGCATTTAAAGGTTAATTAATAATTATTATATAATACACATGCACATTATTCATTATTCGTAACAAATACTGTGAAATTTGTTTGAAGTTGATGTACAAATACAGTATGATGTATTCATTTCTCATTGGAATTTACATTATTAGGAGAAATTGTCATTTTTTATACTAGTACATACTAGCTTAAGTACACGGCGTTGCGCGGGCTTCTAATAACAGTTTATAGAAACTTAGAGCATCATGATTTCTGAAAATTTCAAAATCAAACTACGATATTATGATTAATTCATATTTTTTATTCTTTTAATTCACATAAGTTAAAGAAAACAAATAGATATATAAGGACCAGCAATATATCTGTCTGTGCGGGGGCTATATCGTCATAAAGAAAACAAATCGATATGTGAGGACCCGCTGTATATCCGTCTGTCTGTCTGTGCAGGGACTACACCGGCATAAAGAAAACAAATCGATATATGATGACCCACTGTATATCCGTCTGTGAGGGGTTATTATGGTTAACCTATGTTACCCGTAGGGTCATGGGAAGTCACTTTGCAAAGTTTGGTCCCGATGGGTCAAAGGGTGTGGGAATGTATAGGGAAAAGACAGACATTCAATTTTATATATAAGATATTGTGAGTTAATGGTAATGATTCAAGAAGAAACTAATGTGAATGATGTTTTTTCATTTATAGTGTTAAAAAGAATAACTATGAAGAACTAATTATAAGCCTTATTAAGAGAGGAACAGTGTTAGATCACAACAAGTCGCCATGTGATGAAACTTTCATTCCTGAAAGAAAGGTACTTAGCTTAGAATTTTTAAAATATTTATACAATATTTAGTTTTTGCAAGTTTTCATTTCATTTTGGATGTTTTCTATCATGTTTAATTTTTACTTTCTAGGGTGATGTGTTTGTCATATTTATTAAAATGGATGACCCTAAGGATTTTGTAACATGGTTACATGTGGCAAAGGTATGTGGGAATTCTTCAGATTTATTCCTTTGGAAACATTCCATATTTTTTTGATAATAAGATACTTCTTGATTTTAAGGCATATTTTTCACAAACAATTTTTAATGCATGTATTTTCACTTGTCAACATTTCTTTGAAAAATAATCATCAGCAACATGAAATATCTCTGAACTTGTTGTTTATGTGGGCATGCTCCAAACCACACAAGCATCCTGAAGCACTTTTTCTTCATTGACATATTGAATGAACCGTCAAAATTGCTCTGTTCGAGATATCTGTTGATTCATCTATTTGAAGTGCAAACAACTTTGATTATTCTCAGTTGTAGGAATGAGTTGAGTTTTGATATCACAAGATAAGCTGTAAAAAAGAACAATTTGAAAGTGGGACAGGAGCAATCTTATTTGCTGTTCCAAGGACCTCTTTGCAGGCATCTAACATTGCTGCTTTTATCAGTGGCTCTCCTATTGCGCATGGACTTTCACATTTAGCAATCCACAAGGAGATTAAAATGGATACCACAAGGATGGCATATGTGTTTTCCTGGTGAATTGGCCTCCTTGGCTACTGTTGCTGTAGCTTTACTTACACGACTCTTCACAGAAGGGAAGAATTTATGAAGAGCACCAAGGGGGCCATCTGCTTAATGTCCCTTTTGAAGGATGGAGCATTGATTTGTGCTCTCCTCAAACTACACAAGTAAGGTATAGGACAATCCCAAGTTGAAAAATCCTCCCTCCACTGGAGCTGAACCCAGGACCACTGTGTGAAAGGCCAATGCTCAAGCCATTCCGGCACCACAACCCACCAAAGAATAGGAGTGCCAAAGTTGATCAAAGAAAACATCATTTTATTGAGTTTTCATTGCTGACTTAAGCCTTTAAAAGTACTCGATAAGTTTATCCTTAAGGTAAGCATGTCTTTTCTCCAAATGCCTCTTCAAATTTTTAGGTTTCATTCCAGAATTGTTAATATTTCTCCACATGAAACATAATGGAATAGGTGCATTATCATTTTCAGTCTGAGAATCGTGGCATACAGCATTATGTATAAACAATTTAATTAGTAATTTTTAGCACCAGACATATAAACAACTGAATAGGTCAATTATACTAACCTTATTATAAACATCTAAATGGGTAATGTGTACAAGAATTATTAACAGCTGAATGGGAAATATTTACCACCACTAGTAAAATTGAATGTAACCAATATATTGATTGTTAACATTTCCTGCCTATTACATCCTGTCTACATAAGTTCTGTTGACATATGGTCCGTTTGGCATACTGTCTATTCCACATAACGACCGTTGACATCGGCATAATATCCGGGTACCTTTGAACATACTGAATGTACCATCATCATCTTTCCTGTTAACTGCCTTTTTCTGTTTCTTCTCAATTAGAATACCGCCTTCAGATTTTGTTGGTGTTTCTCAAGTGGTGAAAGCAAATCTTCTGAGTCCTTGCTTGCTTGCTCATTATTATTCTTAAGATAAAAATATCAAAATAAGCCTAACTTACAATTTCACAGCAGTATATTACACCTGTCATTAATAAATGCACAAATCAGTTATGAAAAAATAATTTTCAAACAATACAAAAGTAAATATAGTGAAAGCTTACAAATAAAAAATGTAGGAATAATTTTATTTATAATTTCAAAGAGAAAATAAAATGCCACTCTTGTTGGAATTCTTAACCTTAGTAGTACAGCATGTAAATTGAATTGTAGTCCCCACAGTTAGAGGTAATTGTAGACAATTATATCACAGAATGAAGATTCTTCAGAGAAAAGTGTTTGAAAAACCTTCCACTATTTCTGTAAGAATAAAATGGCTATGTGAAAGAGAGCAATGATGATTGCCCTGTTGGAATGATCCTTCAGAAGATCTAAATTCAGAAATAATGTCTTTATGGCTGCATATGGATGAAGATACAAATAGGAGGCTAGACATTTTGCACTTTTCCTAAAAAAAGGATTAGTGAGGACAATGGTGGTTTTATATGTTAGAAAAGTTGCTTGCTTGTCTTTGGTACTTATAATTAATTCAGCAAAGATACATGATAAATATGTCAGAGAGAAAGCAGTAATTGCACCCCTGCCAAAGGACACAGCTACTGTATTGCTACTGCACCACAAATTCGGATCATTTTCAAGAAAAGGATAGAACGAGAAGAAGAAACCCATGATATCTGGCGTGCAGAAAGAAATGTTTTGTTTCCATGGTGTTCCCACTTTTCCCCATCAATTTTCACACACAATTGCTAAATACTTCTAAAAGTGTTTTAAAAAAATAGCACACAAAAGCACTCCTTAAAAGAAAATATATGCTGCCTGGAATGAAGGAGAGTTATTGCATTACCAATATTTACCACCCTGCTATTGAGCATGTTTTTGCCCAATCTCATATGGGAACCTTCCTGTGACAATGGTTAATAATTATTTTCAAAACTTCATAACCCACCTAAAGAACCTTTGCTTACCACTGGTTGAGAAATACTGCCCTAACTCACATGAAACTGTATTAACTCGGACAAAAACACAGAGTGCCTCCATTATTGGGAATCACTAGGTGAACAATAGAGACTGCACTAAAACCAAAACATTAACTGTGGAGATTCAAGTACAAAATATTTTATGTAGTGATTATAACTCCAAAATTGCTGTAAAAAACTATTGATACACTAGGGAGATGCCCATTGATATTCAATGGGAAACTTTTTTATGAAATTTCATGAATAGATGCGATGTGAAGCTATTATCCAAGTCAACGGTATACTATTACGTGAAACTGGCAACAATGCAAATCACTAAGAATACATCAAATCACTGTCAGGCTATCATCTGTTCAGGTCTCTTTAAAACTCCTCATTGGCAATAACTTTTTGAGGATCTAAAAAAACAAAAGAATATTTTCATTCAGTACCTCAAAAATGTAATCAGGATGACATCATAAAGCTACCTAATAGATGGGAAGGATTATAAAATAGTATGGAAACTATATAATTGATTAAAAAATATTTCATATGAATGTTAAACATTTTGTATCGTATAAAAATAGGATCAAACTTTTTGGCAAGCCCAATGTAACACTTTTCACTTCCTCTGTATATTGTATAGGAGAAAGTACAGTAGTCACTTGCCTAACGTGGAGGTTAGGTTCTTGGAAATGGCCACATTGGACAGAACCGTGCTGCACAAATTCAACGCCTTATGGAAAAAATCACTTGTTCTCATAGGCTATGAGTTTTCACATGTGACATGCATAGGTAAAATGTGGCATGCGCTCAATTTAGTACCACGTATAGTGTATATGCCAGCGTATAAGTCAACCTTTGTAGCAAAAAAAATTCCGAAAACTTACGGTCGACTTATACGCTAAATATAAAATCTGGCCTTTAAATAACAGTTTTAAAACATTGATATTTACGAAAACATTTGATCTTACAGCTTAGGTGATTGCCATTTTGAATCAGCTGCTCCACTGTTTAAATATTCTGTCATTTATTTTAGAAGATTTAAGATAATTATTTATAATAGTTAAGAAAAATCAAAATTTTAACTTTTGTTTTTATTACTGAATCTCAAAAATATAAATGATCTATTTGCAATTACAAGAATGAAGGATAAGTAGAAATACATTCCGCCAATAGATGGCAATACGGTATGACTGATGTCTTAAATTAAACATTATTTAATAACTCAAAAATCAGCACTGCATTTTTTGGAAAAGGATACATTTAGGTTTTAAAAACCATAAAATTCCTCGTATTCTTCATTTGAAGTTTTTTTAGTGAAAAAGTGGGGGTCAACTTATACGGCAACTATATGTCTAGTTGTGTATTTGCAATCCAAAATATCGAGGTCAACTTATACGCTGGCATATTTGTAATATCAATGGAAATACAAGTTTTGAGATCCTCTGAATATTTTTTCACTATTTTCTTGATTATTTCTGTTTGTGTATGTGATAGGAATTTTGTGAGCACACTAACTCAAAAACTAATAATCAGATTGTCACAAAACTTTATATTTTAAGATTATTATTAGTAATTCAAGGTCTAAAAAGGTTTTGGTAGAAGCTGGTCAACCAGAAATGGTTTACTTTTGTCATTTTTCCATTTTTTCCAAATATTTCCTTTAGAGCTTAATTTACTTAAATATATGAAATTATTAAAGTTGTGTAAAATTTAATGATGTTGTGTTTGAAACATTTTTTCATAAAACATTGTTTAAGAGATATTTGAATTATTAATCCTTATTATAATACGCTAGCATCCGTACATATGACCTTTGAGAGAGGAGAGTGGAGGGGATAGAGGGAAGAGGATTTTGTCAGAGAGAAAGGGCAGGAAAAGTGCATGCACATTGTAGCAAGACAATACAGAGTAGCAATTGTTTCTCATACTTTCACCTGCCATTGGTAGTTTGTTGTTCATTCTGTTTGTCATTGTTGAATGTTTGTTGCTATAGTTCTCACTTTGTTTGTCTTTGAAAAGAGCCTCCCATGGAGTTATCAAGGATTCGCAAGATCACATAAATAATTTAGCCATAGAACAAAATGTTGGTAATATTTCTATTCTGCCATCATCTTTTGTTGGTGGGCCATGCCATATGAGCAAACTTTATCAAGACTCTATGGCTATGGTTTGCAAAGTTGGATGTGTGGATCTCTTTATCACTTTAACTTGCAAACAAAAATGGCCAGACATCACCAACTAGCTTCTTTCATGGCAAAATGCTTCCGATTGACCAGATTTGGTTGCATATGTGTTTCAGCTAAAAGTGGAAGAATTCATTCGTGATTTAACTGATAGAAATGTTTTTGGTAAAGTAATTGTGTTGGTGTTAGTTATGGAAGAACAAAAACGTGGTTTACCACATCTTTGTGGCCTATTTACACTTTGTGAAGACAAATGTTGGACAGCATCTGATATTGTTAACGTTGTCCATGCTGAACTACCTGATAGCAATAATGATCAGGAATTGTCTAATGTTGTTTTGAAGCAAAATATTCATGGCCCCTATAGTAGTCTTAATCCAAGTTGCGTCTGCATGGTTGATGGTAAATGCTCAAAAAATTTCCAAAAGAATTTTGAGATTAGACTAACACCAGTATTGATGGTTATCTGGAGTACAAGAAAACCAACAATACAGCTTATTATCATACTGTGCATGGGTTGAACGTAGACAATCAATTTTTTGTCCTTTTTAATGCCTATCTAAGCGAGAAGTTCGATGCACTGATTAATGTTGAAATATGCTCTTCAATATTATGCATTAAATATATTCTTAAATATATTTCTAAAGGAACAGTTTGTGTACGAGTTGAAATTTGACAAAGCATCATGACAGTGGAAAAAAACCTTTTATTATACATGATGAAATAAGTCAATTCATTGATGTGAGTGCATCAGAAGCTGCTTGGTGATTATTGGAAAACCCCATTCACGGCCAGTCTCATTCCAGTATTTTATTATCTGTGCAAATACCAGATGGGCAGCTGGTAATCTTCGAAGGACATGAATAAGAAGCATTTAGACATGCTTCTGCACAAATCACTATACATATTAACTGCATGATTCGAGCTAAATTGTGAAGATCCTGCAGCACGCACTATTCACTATCAGGATATTCCATACAATTATACACTTACTAGCACTAAGCATTGGCAAAAAGGCTGAGGGGCAGTGATAAGGTTATCGGACGAATTACTTCTCTATCTCTAAGGGATATAGCACAGTATCATTTGTGCTTATTGTTACTAAAGGTAACAGGTTCAACTTATTTTGAACATTTTCATACTGGGCATAATAACATTTTCCTAACATTTCGTGATGCAGCGAATTGGATCTTATAGATGACAATGGGCAATGGTTTCGATGTATGGAAGAAGAAGCATCACATATGATGCCTAGAACTCTATGAAACCTTCACAATCAGATTCGTCTGAAGGTATAGGTGAAATATTTTCACGATTCAGGAATTTCTTCCTCTTGAATATCACTATCGATAGAGGATATATCACTTTTTACTCCATCATCTGATATAGAGAACAATAAATCCAATTTGTGATCCTCGCACTGTCTCCTCTTGGTCGCCATTGTCATGTTAAAAAAGGGCTAAGTTTAAAAACAGGCAAAATGGTAACCACTTAAGAAATATTGTATATCAAAATTTCTATAATCCTAATTTCGTTTTTTTACAGTCTACCTGTAAAATAAAATTCAGCTTGTAGCACATTCGGAAATACATAAACCTTAAAAATATGTTTAAACAATTGCGAATTTTTAGCGGTCACATTTTTGAACTTTTTCAAAATTTCATTTTTTTCTATATATAATTTACCACAAAATGTTTTCAAAAACTCGAACCTACAACTTATAGTTTCCAAGATAAAAATTATTAAATTTTAATGTTTAAATGGGGCTAAAAACAACCCCTAAAAATTAACAATTTTGAAATTTTCGATTTTTATAGTTGGTTATGAGAAAAATTCTATAATCCTGCAAAATTTCAGCTTCCTAACGTATTTTATACCTAATGGTATTTTATGGTTTTATGGTATTTTGGACATTATAGCACCTATGTGTGAAAGAAGGAAAGGAAAGCTGAAAATATTAGAGTGATAGAAAAATATACCTCAGAACCCTCACGATAGGTATTCACATTGTTCTCCTCTCGGAAATGTTCACATACAAGCAAACGAAAATCAGAGCACTTAAGGGGGTCACTGCATGCCCATCCCTGCAATGTTAAATTTGCTAAGTTCATGAACCTTTTTCTCAGGAACCAATGACAGCAGTACTTTAAAATTTTTAACACATGTTCTACCATTCTTTTTGAATTCTTTAGCGTGGGGAGTATTAATTTGAGCAAAAAGTTTGGATTTGAGAATTTTTTTCCAAAAACAATATTTTACACAAAACTGTCCCTTGTAAAATTAATTTTGGGTTATGTAATATTTTTATTAGAAAACCCTTGCGTTAAAGTGTAAACACTACTTTTATAAATATACTCTATAAGTTTCATGAAAGTGTCTTTAGTAGATGCTGATAAAAAGGTACATAAATCTGAAAAAAGTAAAGTTTCAGGAAATTGAAGTTAAAGTATCATACAACACTAACAACTGTTTCAGTGCATGCCTGAGCCATAAGAAGGGTCATCTGGGTTCTCCTGAGCCTCATATTCATCCTCTAATCTTCTTTTGGCACTGCCCCTCTGCTGTCTGGCCTTCTTTGCTATCTCACGATCAGACATAGCCTTTTCTGCTTTCAGTATTCTTCAATCGAGGTTTTTTATTCTCTTCACACAATTTTTCCCTACAGAAAGTCTCATTCTTCTCAAGACCTGCCTATTTCATCATCTACTACTTCTTGAGAATTCCATTGCTCTACATTTAGGCTACAAACAGTGCAACAAATCTTGAATGTCATAGCCAAACCAGATGACTGGGTTTTCGTAATTTGGAGAGTATTATGACACACTTTACAAACAGCAACTTCCAACAGACATTTTTCTAATGATTTCAAATCCACAATATCATATTTAAAGTCATTCTCACTATTCAATTCTTCATACTGAGACAGATTAATAAGTACTAAGTACTAATTGGTGATGCTGGTGAAGTTACCTGATGAGTTGATGTACCAGGTTGAGGTTCACATTCACATAAATTTTTATAATCTTAGGTTGTTGAAACTCATCTTTTTTAACTTTTCGTGTAACCATAAACTCTGCCAAATCTATTTATATTTAGGATCAATTATCATGATTATAGAATACTTCATAAATCTTAGTAATCACTTGACCTCACTTAAACATAAATGGCACAATATACATTGCATGAACTTTCACATATACGAGGTGCTACCCAAAAGTTCCGGGAATTTGAATAGCGCATGCGAACCGCTTGTAGTACGGCCACTCGCCACTAGGTAATGCTGGCAGTATCCTTTGTGAATAAGTGTGCAACGTGGTGGCAAACTGAGTGCACGTATTTGCAAGTTCTGTGCGTTTTTGTAACGTTGTGTTTGAATGATTCTGCGAATTCGTTCGAACTGAAATGGCTGATGTTAAGGAGCAAAGAATTTGCATCAAATTCTGCTTCAAACTTGGCAAAACAGCAGCAGAAACACACAATGCTTAAACAAGCATTTGGTGATGATGCTTTAAGCCAAAGAAAAATGTTCCTTTAGTACAAACGTTTGAAGGACGGATGGACGTCTGTCGATGACGATGAGGATGAGCGTTCTGGTCGATTGTCGACAAGCACAACTCCGGAAAACGTCTCAAAAGTGCATGAGGCTATCCTGGTAGACCGAAGGCGAACAATCAATGATGTTTGTGACATCGTCAGACTGTCGTACGGGACGTGTCAATACATTTTGTCCGAGGATTTGAACATGAGACGCATTGCTGCAAAATTCTGAGACTGCTGAGCAACGACCAGAAAGACCATCGCGTTGCTGTCTGCAGGGAGCTTCAAAATGAAGTTAGAGATGACCCCAACTTCATCTCCAAGGTCATAACTGGTGATGAATCTTGGGTTTATGGTTATGACCCTGAGACAAAGCAGCAGTCGTCACATTGGAAGTCGCCAAATTCAGTGCAGCCGAAAAATGCACGTCAAGTTCGCAGCAATGTCAATTCCCTGCTGATCATTTTTTTTGACGTCGACGGGATCGTCCACAAAAAATTCCTCCCACCCTGTCATACTGTCAATGGAAAGTTTTACTGCGATGTTTTGAAGCGGCTAAGGGAGAATGTCCGACGCATATGCCCAGACAAGTGTCATGACAATGACTGGGTGCTCCACCATGACAATGCGCCCGCCCACACGTCACTCGTTATTAGGCAGTTCCTGGCTTCCAAAAACATGACAATCATCCCCCACCCCCCCCCCCCCCCCTACTCTCCTGACCTCGCCCCCTGTGACTTTTTCCTGTTTCCCAAAGTGAAATTCCTGCTGAAAGGTCGATGTTTTGACACGATTGAGGAGATCCGGGCAGAATCGCAAGAGGTGCTTAACACGCTCACACCTGCAGACTTCCAAGGATGCTCCGCATCATGGAAAAAACACTGGGAACGCTGTATAAAAGCTCAAGGGGACTACTTTGAAGGGGACAGTGGAAATTAGGGCTTAGCGTAATTTTTTTTTATGAACAAATTCCCGTAACTTTTGGGTAGCACCTCGTACGTATATATGTTTGTTCTCACTGCACTCCTTGCCCTGAAATTAACTGTGTGCATGGCAATTCACTGCCAACTATGTTAATAATGCATAGCAACAGAACCAAGCGATTGACACCATCAACCTCTCACTAATAAGCACGTGGCTTTAACAGAGAAGTACGAAATTTTAGACTAGGGAATCCCGGAGTTCCCCCACCTCTCTGATGCGTGTGATGAGCTTCTTGTACAGAAATAATGCCACTGGACGATATAGGGTAACTTTTTTGGGACATAGCTTAATTAGTATTATTTGGATTTGGATGGATTTTAATTGAAATCCTTATAGCCATTTTTGAATAAATCAAATTTTGTTTCAAAATATCCAAGAATAAAGTACCCTTAATTGTGGCACAATATCATTTATCTCTTCAGGATGTCTTTTATGAATGATATTATCCCCAAATTTGATATATCATTTGATTTAGTTTAACTGTAAGGCTGTAGTAAGATTTTGAATAGATTGTGGCCGAGGCGTGATGTCATAGGGCTTAGGTAAGCTAGCTTAGCATACATTGTAATGTCACTGGATGCCATATAGTGACTTTAAGAAATATGTGGCTTATGGAGTATTATTTTTGACTTTAGGCTCTACAATCGGATTGATTTAAATCAAATTCTCTTGAGCCATTTTTGAGTAAATCAAATTTTTCTAAAATACACCAAGAATAAACTACCCTTTATTTTTGTGCAATATCATTTTTATGGAAAGAGGTTCTGCAAAAGGTGATATGTTGCATAAATATGAGATATCATTCGATTTTATGTATGCGTTTGGGCCCTAGAATGGCGAACAGACAGACAGACAACATGGCAAAAACCACTTATGGACTCAGGGACACCTAAAACATGTATTTCCATCAAAATCTTGTAGTCAAATTTTTTCATGATTATAATACTTTCTCAATATACTACATATATGAGAAAGTAAAATATAAGCATATGCTTAAAGCATTAAGCAAAAGCTCAGTTTTATTCACACTATTTTAAGAAAATGCTATTTTTATGTATTCTCCCCAAATCAAGCATTTGCTTTAAAAATGATAGAAATCTCAAGCATAAGCATTTGCTTATTTTTATTTACTCACCCAATATACATACATATAAACATATGTAGAAATTTAAACATTTTTGACAATGGGAGGGAGGGAGTTTGCGAGGGAGGAGGAGGTAGAGGGGACGGCATTAGCTTGGCTGCCGTGGAGGTAGAGAAGAGGAAGGAGGAGAGAGGGTTAAGAGACAGCGAGGGAGGTGTAACTGAGCAGTATAAAGACCAAGGGTTGGCGGTCAGTTGAGGGGTGAGGGGGTGGAGAGTGGGTGGGACAGAGAGGAAGGCTGCCGTGAGGAGGAAGATGAAAATGATGGGTTGGAGAATACCAAAAATAGACATTTAAAAGTTATTTAAACATTTAAGGTATTTGCCAATTTTTCACCATGTTAATGCCTGCAAAATCAGATTTAGCATGAAATTTACTACAAGATAACGTTAGAATTTCCATCTAACGTCCAGAATGATTTTTTTACTCGCATTCGGTTATAACACTCACAGCGAAGTCTCAATTCACCTCATACAAATGCGAGTAAAAACTCTTTACATATGATACATTGAAATTCTGATGTTATCTTATAGTAAATTTCATGCTAAATCTGATTTTTCAGGTATTAAGATTGTGAAAAATCAGCAAATACCTTAAATGTTTTAATAACTTTTAAATGTCTATTTTTTTATTCTGCATATATCTTTCTTCCTTATACATACATGGTCATATTTCGGCTTCTATTGAATAAAAAGGGACAGTTTTTCATATGACTCCTGTAATAATTTCAAATAACGACAGAGTAACTCAAGAATAACTAAAAATTATGAACTGCCTTTAAAAAAATTAACAATCGTAACTCTTATCTAAAATTTTCAGTCGAGACACAAAGTTGACATGCGAGAAACGTTTTCCCTAATTGGTTTAGAGCGGTAATTGCAGCAATTGAAATGTTCAGAATAGTTAATTTTAAAATATTTTAAGAAGGTGGTATGCCAATAACTTCAATAGTGTTCACGATATTGATTTTGATATGACCCCGCGGGCATGAGCCGAATAGGTAACGGATCAGAAAAATGTTCATCCCCCGCCATACATGGACATTAACGGCTACCAATATTAATACATAAAGTGGAATACTATTCCCTCCATGACTCCTGCAAATAACAGAAGTATGTTTTCTTGGAAAAGTATTATCTATAATGCAGAAAGATTTGAATGCTGAAACTCGTCATTGGCAAGGAATTCTTGAAAGATTACTGGCAACAGTTGAATCCCTATGCCATCAGTGTCTTGTGTTTAGGGTTTCTTCAGAATGATTATATGAAAATAATAATGGGAATTACCTACAGTTAGTTGAGCTGCTAGCAAAGTTTGATTCTGTAATGGCAGAGCATGTGCAACAAGTAAAATCAATTGAACTTCATAATCCCTATTTGGGTTAAAATATACTAAATGAACTAATACAGCTAATGTATCAGGCCTTACTAAAACAAATATAAAAAATTTAAAGCACATGAAGTATTATTCTATAATTGTTGCATGGAGCACAAGACATAAGCAACATTGAGCAATGTCAATAATTTTATGTTTTGTCAATATCAGTGGAGGAGCAGATGTTTGTGAATGCTTCCTTAACTTTATACAGATCAAAAAAATGTCAGAACTTACAGAGGCGATTTTATATATATTCCTCTATGTCAGTGTTTCCCAACCTTTTTCGAGTCACGAACCCTTTTTATAATAGCCAAGTAACCTGCGACCCCCCCGCCACATTTGCATAAAAAGGCATTTTTAATAGGGTAAAGAAAACACATTAAAATTAGGTTTTTCAGAATATAATTCTAACCTAATATTTAATGCGATGGTTGTACTTGCATCTGGGCAACCAGCTTCAAAATTCGTGGCTGAGTGTTTGTAAAAGCCAACCTCATGTCATCCTCAACATTCAGTCTGTTTCTTGCCTTTGTTTTGATATGAAGAGGCATTGAAAATCCACTCTCGCAGAGATGTGTAGAGGCAAATGGAAGTAAAACTCGAAAGTAAGCATGGTGACATTTGGATATGACTGATATAGCACACCAGAACTGAGTCAGCAATTTTTCATTAAACAAATTACGTGCCGAGGAATCGTTCCGCAGATCCAAGAATTCATCCTGTACTTCATCGGGAATGCTGGCTACATTCAGGGAAGCAGAGAATGGGCTTTGTACCAGTGCAGTTTCTTCTTCTGTAAGCTCAGGGAAGTATCACTGAAATTTCTTTTCAAGCGATTCAAGGTGCCCAGTAATCTCCTCTTTCAGATTCTCATCCAGTTCACCATCAGATTCCTCTACCACACTGCAGAGTTTTTCAAACATGGCAATGTTTCCAAGATTTACTTTCCGACGCCAGTTTTGCAGCTTGGATACAAATGCCTGAAGATTGGATAATGTGTTTCCTTTCCCTGAAGTTTCAGGTTCAGCTTATTTAGCTGGTCTAAAATGTCTGCTAACTAAGCAACTCTTTTCTTCCAAGCTTCATCATTAAAGTAAGCCACAAGGTCATGTTTCCCTTGCACTTCCAGGAACAACTTGATTTCATCTCTCAACTCAAAGACACGATTGACAACATTTCCTTTCGACAACCAGCATACAGCAGTGTAGAAAAGAAGAACCTCGTGATCAGAATTCATGTCTTTACAGAGTTCTTTAAACAGACAGGTGTTGAGGGCTCCAGATTTTATGTAATTCACAATTTTGATCAGAGAATCAAGTGCCTCTTGCAGAGGAGCTGGAAGAGTCTTACTGTCAAGAGCATATCTGTGAATCATGCAGTGAATGCCCTTTGCTTGGGGAACAAGCTCTTTCACTTTTGTCTGAAAACCCGACTTTGACCCTAGCATAGCTGGTGCTCCATCTGTACAAACCCCACAGACGTTTTTCCACTGTAGTCCTCCAGTTTCAAAAAAGGTATTTATCTTCTCCATAATATCTTCACCTTTTGTAGTAGTTTCAAGTGCACTACAAAACAGGAACTCTTCTTTGATGTCATATGAATGAATATATTTCACGAAGACAAGCAACTGAGAACATTAACTTACGTCTGTTGATTCATCAACTTAAAAAGAAAACAATGGAGAAATTTTGATTTCATTCAAAACCTGCTCTTTCACATCTATGGACATATCTGAAATGTGCCTCTGAATAGTGTTATTGGACAGAGATATTTGTCGCATCTTTATCTCGCTGACTTCCCCAAAAATTAACTTCACTATCTTGAACATGCAGGGTTTGATGAGTGTTTCACCAATCGTGTAAGGTTTTTTTTGTTTGGCAATTTCCATTACGACTTCATATGATGCTTGCACTGCTGATGTGCTCTGTTGCTGGCAACTTCCTGTAGGATCAAGTCTCTGACGTCTGAGACCAGTTTCATGGCGTCGAAAGAACTCCAAATCCTTTTTATTATGTTCTGAATGCTTTGTGTCTAACGACAAGTGACGTTTGAGTTTTGAAGGTTTCATAAATTCAACACTGAGAACAACATTGCACAAAACACATTGTGGCTTCTCTATGCCATTACTGATCAAGGTGGTAAAGCCAAATTTTAGATAGTCTTCTGAATATTTACATTTCTTCTCCATGGGTATGGATTTCCGAAAATATAAATAAAAATTACCTAATTCTTTTTCGGAAAAAAAAATTTCTTTTTGTATATTTATTATTTATTCGCGTTTCACAAATTTTATCAATTGTAATATTAAAAAAAAAATAAATGTTTAATAAAGTTTAGCGCTAGTCACTTGGCTCACTATTTTATTAAAATAATACACCTATTAATACTAATAATATAACAACAAAAATATAAATAAATAATTACCCAAAGAAATTGTTTTTCATCGGGAAACCATAATAGCGATGCAGAAAGTGGACTGATGGCGACCTACTGACGCTCTTTAGAATTTATAAAGTGCAAGCAGTAGCTAACCCGTGCTCGACAGCAAGTGGCCAACTAAAGGTGGTTGACTATTAGCGAACTAAGTTCGTGCCAGTTTGCATTAGACAGCCCATCACGGACATTATTGAATTACATCATTGCAAACATGGCAGCATCGGCAAAACATACGGGGTGACCTTCAACTGCGTTAAGAGAGCAACTCATCTTTATTCGGCGGTCCGTATTCGACTGTCTGTTATTAAACATCAAGACACCGATTAAAAATGAATTTTGATATTGAATTTTGCATCATAGTGAATATTTTTTTCAGTTTACTACTTGTAACATAGAATTTTATTCTAATGATAACACTGCATTTGTATATTTTAGGGTTAGGGAGTGAATAAAGGTCCGCCACAGTGGAAATTTGAAAAAATATTAAAGGCCCACCATAGCAAATAATTAAAATAATATAAAATGTTTAATATGTATGAACACGGCATGCCTTTAATATTTTTTAAGTATCCGCCACGCTGGACCTTAAGTCACTTCCTTTCACTTATCAAAAATCCATGTTACAACCACTAGTAGAATATTGCAGTGTAGCCATATTGAAATAAATAAGTGTTGGAAACCTTGTGGTGAAATTTCCTATAAAAATAATTGCAACTAAAAATAAACGTGGCGCCCCCCAGAAAACACTTTGCGACCCCCTTGGGGGTCGCGACCCACAGGTTGGGAACCCGGGCTCTAGGTAATATGTGAGGAAAAGGTTACGATAATGCTGCAAATATTAAAGGTAGACATTCTGGGGTTCAAAAAAAGGATTAGAAAACCCTGTTGATATGTGATATTTTGGTTATTCATTTATATGAATATTATATAGACCATATTTGGTTAAAATCCATGTTTTCAGTTCTACAGAAATATTTGTAAAAGAAAATTTATTTTACCTTTTATTGTGGAAGCCCTGCTCTTTACTGCAATGCAGGCAGTGTAAGTGGATGGTGCAAAGTTACCACTGTATGTTATTTTAAAAATTGGTTTTGCAAAATTTTTTCCTGAATAGGTCTTGTTTTTTATTACGGTCATCTTAAATTTGAAGTCCTTTTGGGTTAATATGGTATTTACATGGATATAAAATATTTATTCAAAGACCTAAAGAACAGAGATAGGATGATAGTTATCAGAAATGAGGCTCTTTTTAGGAATAGAACTGACACAAGCAGATTTAAGGTTATAGTCAAAGCAACCCTCAGCAAAGGATAAATTTATAATATTGTCTAGTGGAGATGCAATGAATTTGACAGCAGCCTTGATAATGGGAATGGGAATGTCATCCAAGCCACAAGACCATTTGTTATTGGAAGAATTCACTATATTTACAATTTCATGAGGATCTGGAGGATGTAAGAACAGTGTATGAGAAGGAGGCAAAAGCAGGTTATGATGAGGCTCAGTCTAGTCAACTTTGTAGCAGCTGAAGTGGATTGACAGAACTGTAGGTTAAAGCTATTAGCTATTACTTCTGGATCCAAGGCAGGTTGGTTGTTGTAAAAAATATTATTTGGACACAGGTTCTTGACTGTTGCCTTAGTATTGTATTTAACCTTTATCCACTGGCTATAAATGCCCACTAGTAGATTCTATCTGCCAGATTTATTTTAGGGTATTTAAAAATATTTATTTACATTCCAAAAATATCGCATCTAATAAACTATTCATGATAAAATGTTCAAATAAAAAGTAATCTATAGTTAACATATAGCAGAATTACATGATGCTGCCCATTAGAGGAAATAAACATGTCAAAATATAGTATTGGAATTCAAATTTGGATCAATGCAATAAAATGTTAATACAATAATAATACTAGCGTTCATTCAACTCGGACCGGCAGTAAAAGGGTGCACATCAATCTTTCGTCTTCTGCCTTCATGTGGAGATCTCCATTTAGATGAATCGCCACTCCTTGCCAAGACATCTTCCTCAGGCTCCTCCTTGCCATCACTACCACTTTCCACACCTTCTTCGTATGTGTCAGAATCCAAATCAATGAAGATTTCCTTGATATCCTCGTGTGGAGTTTTACGTTTAGGGCCCATTTCCAAAAATAATTTAAAAAATATATATGATAACTACAAAATAATTATATAAAAATAAAGTAATCACTAACATATGAACAGCTACTGAAATTTTGCATGCATGAGTCTACTTTCGCTCTACTTTGTGTTCTGCAAACGAATGAATGTAAACACGGTAATATGCAGATATGCAAAAGAAAGAAGAAAATAATAAAGGGACCTTTGGGTAGGTCTTAGTCCGGGGGTTCAGTTCATTGTATCTCTTTGGGTTGCGAAAGAGGGTCTCACGGTAGAGGCCTATATTTTGAGACAGGCTCTCTCGAGTGTTTGTTTACCCTCCCCTCCCACAATCCATGAGAACATCGCCCTTGGGAGAGGAGGAGGAAAAGAAAGATGTCTGGTCTTTCATCTCTTCTTACTATGTTGATTCCATCACAAAAATGACATATGTGAGCGACCTCGGAACTTAGCAGGCCATGGGTTTGGCATTTAAAGGTTAATTACATCCCAGGCCAATTTAGCTGTATTACTTGAATATATGTATAGTATAGTAGAGAATATATAGTTTTCATTAGCAGTTTTCTTGTATTCCATAACATGCTGCTTGAATTACTTAAGATTTTTCAGATAAAACCCTTTTAGAATAGGATCAATATACAGTAAAACCTCGATATAGTGAAATGGAAGGGACCTGATTTTTGGAAATTTTGATAAATAGAGGTTCACTATAAAGGGGTTTACCATAAGACCCTCATATTATCATTTATTAATGCCCAAACATAATAAAAAACTATTGTCTTGCCCAATTACTATATATATATATATATATATATATATATATATATATATATATATATATATATATATATATGGATTGCAACAAGATGTTGGGATGAGGAAGCACTCGCCAATCGGTCGACTTCAAGTTAGCAAGGCCCTGGGGATGTCGAAGCGACACGTAAAATAACACTAAAAACAACACAGAGACATAACGTAGAAGCTTTCGGAAAGATTCCTTCTTCAGCTAGCGAGAGAGACAACTGATGGCAGTGATACTGGGTGAAGGCATGGGGGTGGAAGGGTAGTGCGGAAAGGTCGAGGATTGGAGGATGCAGAGGGGGTTGGGAGAAGACAGAAGGGAAGTGAAAAGTTATCGAAGGTTGAGGCCAGGGAGAGTGAAGGAGTTTAAAAGATGAATATGTGAAAGCTCCCACTGACGGAGTTGGGGAGCCGAAGCATTGTCGGGGAGAGCGCGAATGACTCGCATAGCGAAGCAGTCATTAAATTTTAAATTATGTTGGTTCGCATGAAGGGCCACCGGCAGCGGACGCTTGAGAATGATGCTGTTGTGTTGGCTGTTCATGCGGATGTTGAGGGTATTGCTGGTTAGGCCAACATAAAAGGCGGGACATTGGGTGCATTTCAGTAGGTAAATAATATTGCGGGTGGTGCAGTTGGTGGTAGAAGTTATGGGGTAGGTGATGTTGGTTGTGGGACTGGAGAAAAAGTTGCAGGGGGGGTTTATTGGGCATGTAAGACATCAGGGTCTGCCGCAGGGGTAAGATCCGGCAGGGTGTAGAGGCATGGGTGCTGGGGGTTCTTTTTTCCATAGAATATTTGCCAGATTAGGGGGACGGCGGAAGGAGAGCATTGGTGGCCTGGGAAATGGAGTCTGATGAGGGGAGGATGTGAGGATAGGGTGGGCGGCTTTTAAGGTATTTTTTAAATTTCGTGGATGCCGGGGAAATAAAGGGTGGTTAGGGTGAGCTGGGGGATGGAGTCGGTGGTGGTGCGGATATTGGGGTGGGAGTTGCAAACCAACATAATTTAAAATTTAATGACTGCTTCACTGTGAGAGTCATTCGCGCTCTCCCCGACAATGCTTCGGCTCCCCAACTACGTCAGTGGTAGCTTTTACATATTCATCTTTTAAACTCCTTCACTCCCCCTGGCCTCAACCTTTGATAACTTTTCACTCCCCTTCTGTCTTCCCCCAACCCCCTTCGCATCCTCCAATCCTCGACCTTTCCGCACTACCCTTCCACCCCCATGCCTCCACCCAGTGTCACTGCCATCAGTAGCCTCTCTCGCTAGCTGAAGAAGGAATCTTTCCGAAAGCTTCTACGTTATGTTTCTGTGTTGTTTTTAGTGTTTTTTTATGTTTGTCGCTTTGACATCCCCAGGGCCTCGCCAACTTGAAGTCGACCGATTGGTGAGTGTTTACTGGGCTTCCTCATCCCAACATCTTGTTGCCATCCATATATATATATATATATTTACGTTACTCTTTCGCTGAAGAAGGGCATAGGCCCGATAAGCTTGCGTGTTTTTTTGTCTTTTTGTGTCCGTGTGTTTCACGTGTCTCTTCGACGCCCCCAGCAGCCTGCCAGCTTGGTCCTCAACTTGGTAAGTGTCCGTTGGGCTTCCCTCAACACCTTGTTGCCACCCTCATCACTACCTTTTCTTTTCCTTTAGTTAATATATATATATATATATATATAAACTTAAGGAAATGAAAAGGTAGTCAAAGAGACATGTAAATAAACACGCACACAAAAATGTAAGCTTTTCGGGCATATGCCCTTCTTCAGCGATGGAGATAGAGTAACTAAAACTGACACATTGGGTGGGCAATGACAGGGTGATGTGAGAAGGTTGATGATTGGAGGAGGCGGGGAGTGGGAAGGGTGGATAGCCAATAAGGAGGGAGTGTGATAAGGTAAAGCACGAATAGCTACGATCTAACTTAGGAGACATTGTAAGGGGGCTAATAGGGTTAGCGAAGGTTGAGGCCAGGCGGAGAGAAAAAATCAAGGAGATATATATCGGCTAGTTCCCAGTGTCGGAGAAGGGGGGCAGGAGTGTCATTGGGTAAGGCGCCAATAACCCTTACATTTTAGCAACTATTGAAGGGGACATTGTGGGCATTGGCATGTAATGCAACTGGGAGGGGGCGTCTAAGAAAAACGCTATTCCGGTGACCATACATACGGATGTTTAACAGATTGCTGGTGAGGCCTATGTAAAACGCCTGACATAGGGTGCAGCTGAGGAGGTAAATGACGTTACGGGTGGTGCAGTTGCTTCTAGAGGTGATGGGGTTGGTGATGTTGGTGGAGGGACTCGAGAAAGAAGATGAGGGTAGGTGGATAGGGCAAGTAAGGCAGCGAGGTGTATATATATATATTTATTTATTTGAGTTCTCTCTCTGTAGCTGAAGAAGGAGTAGTTCCGAAAGCTTTACGTTTGTGATGTTTCTGTGTTTTTGTGTTATTTTACGTGTGTCGCTTCGACATCCCCGGGGCCTCGCCAACCTGAAGTCTCGTCTGATTGGTGAGTGCTCACTGGGTTTCCTCATCCCAACACCTTGTTGACATCCATATATATATATATATATAATAGATTTAATACATTCATAATGAAATTATAAAACATAAATGAACAGTAAATATACATTTATTTTTGCTTAGTGGAAAAAAACGTAATTTCAGTTTGTGTCAACTTTTTTAAATTCATTGAATACAATATTTTCTATTCCATTTAATAGCAATAGATTATCATCATTGTAATCCTCCATATTTATAAAAAATCTTTCTAGCACACTCAATGCCTCATATACAGTAAAACCCCATATTTATGTTATCGGAATGTACATTTTCCCACTCTTTACAACATTTTATATGGGTCCCATCAATTTTCCTATGATTCCAGTGCAAGTAAAACCCTGTATTTACGTTATCGGAATGTACATTTTCCCACTCTGTACAACATTTTATATGGGTCCCATCAATTTTCCTATGATTCCAGTGCAAGTAAAACCCTGTATTTACGTTATCGGAATGTACATTTTCCCACTCTTTACAACATTTTATATGGGTCCCATCAATTTTCCTATGATTCCAGTGCAAGTAAAACCCTGTATTTACGTTATTTCATTTTAAGTTTTCCTGCTATTCGCATCATTTTACTTTAGAATTTCCAATTTTTTAAAGCAATTCCCAACAGATTTTAAAATTTTTCGGCTTAGCTTTGCAAAAAATCCGAACCTTTTTGGGCGAAGATTTTGAAAACAGCGGCAGGGTAGGAACACCGCCCCTAGAGGCAGATATATGAACTCTTTTGGGTGAAAACTTCAAAACCTCATATGTAAATCACACTAGCAGAGCATAAACCGCACCTAGATACGGAAATACAGTCAGTCCTCAACTTAAGACCCGTTGTCCACTATGCCAATAAATGTGTGAGTGAGGTGGCAGAGTTTTGTCCGTCCACTACAGCGAGTTTCTCGGTCATCTAGAAATGCATTTAGTTCCATTCTGAGTGGCAACCAAGTCAGACGTGTTCAGTTGAGTTTTTTTCAGTGGTAAACTAGGACAGATATGTTCAATAACAGTTTGATGTTTCATATGATTGATTCGGAGTTGAATGACTCAGAAGTGAAGAGGAGAATGTGGTTTTTGCTTTATTTAGCAACAAAGCATCTTCATCTCCTGTGTTGTAGAGACATGAATGGCACCTAACTAGCTCAATTAATTTCTCAATTATCACAACCAATCCAAATGAAAAAAACTGCAGAAGCAGAGTTATGAAATGCAGTGCACACAGCTAAGCTAGTTTAGAAACTGAATGACCCTTAACCCATAACCACAGGCAACAGAAATTGATGCGCACTATCTCAGACCCCATGCCAAAAATAAATAATTATGTTAGAGGAAACAACACTATAAAGTTTTGTTAAGTTTATATCTGAAATAGGGTCTTGTTGAACAAACACAAAAATATGAACTCTTAGTATACAATATATTCTTAGTAAATATGAAAATGAAAATTTTTTAACACAAAAAAGGCTATAATTTTTGATAGGTTACTTTATTTTCATATCATACAGAAACTTTAGTATTTGCTTTAGTCTTTTACAGAGGGTTTGTTTAAACACATTAATATAAAAGAATTAAAATAATAAAAACTTATTAAAAATTGAGGACCCTAAACTTCGTCAATTTCACTCTGGCGCATGCTCCTCAAGTGGGTGCTGAACATTTCAGACATATTGAGCTGCTACAAATAAAACATTGGAAGGCAGTTTTGGTTTTCTTTTACAGACGTGCGATGGTCCAGGATGGTTTAACTGCGACATATCTTCAGAAATTTCCGAAACCGTGAAAAAGAACTCCCGAAAAAATTACGTGAACACAGACATGTGGTCTCTCAGACCGACAACAAAACTAAACACACTCTAGTATGCACAGGTCCAATGCTATAAGGAAACTGCCTTACAGTAAACAAAGCCACCTGTAGGATACAAAGGTAAACAAAATCTCAAAGGCATAGGTGATTCACGAACCCAAAAGGAGACTTGAAATTTTTGGTGTGGTCTGAGAGACCGATGCCTGTGGTTATGGGTTAAATGCATTGTCTGGGTGCTGACGAGTAGATAAGGGCCGATGATTCACAGGTCAGAGATAAATGGTAGGGGAGAGGGTAAATGTGTATGAGAAAACAGATTTTTTGGCCGCCTCGTTTGATGCTTTTCTCGTTTGATTTTAGTGGATGGACCTTTACCTAAAGCAATGCATTTGATTTACATATTTCTCAGCGTAGTGTACAGTGGGCCTTACAACACTCCAGACTTACGACATTTACAAATTTAGGAACGTGCTCCAGACTTAAGGTGCCACTCCACACTCAAGTCATTGTCTCCTTAAATCCCTTCTACACGAGTTATTAGATTTCGGATGACGAAAGACATTCAGAGTGATTCCGAGCATAATTAAAACCAGAGGTAGAAGGGAAGGAAGTAGTATCAGTAAAATGTATTTTAAACACGCAGGATAATTTATATTTCTGCAGCTTAAGGGTTTAATCACTGAGAAAACAGTGATTACGAAATTGTTATTTTTTGAGTGGCATTTCTCGAGTCATTTAGTACAACAAATAAATACACAAATTTTATTAAGTATAATTTTTTAGATCAAATTGTTCTGCCATGGGCCATGTTTCTTGCAGAGATGAATGATTGATAGCACATACAAAAAACAGACCAGAAGCTGTGAGGACATTTTATTTCTGGTGCAATGCACTTAAAAGGAAGTTAACTTATTGAAAAAAATCCTTTAATAGAAACCTCTAGTATGAGGTACATTAAAAAATGAGAATGCCATTGATGATTGAGTGTGTGTAAAGGCTGGGCCAGTGACATAGTAGCTATGTTCTCCTTCACCTGTGGGCAATTCACAGAGATGCGACCCCCTCCCTTTGCTCCCTGTACAATTTTCCAGACAAATGTAATGGAAACCCAAGGATACTATACTAACATTTTAATTCGGCATATATTTTAATATTATTATTATAAAGAAGTGCGCTGGTTAAGTAAACAAAAAAAAGATATGCTCTTTATAACTTGAGCTCTTTTAACACTGATTTTATTGTCAGTCTTACTTTAGCAAATGGGCAAGTTTAAAAGTAAAATCAGTTTGTTTACTTATTTTTCCTTTTTCCTCAATTTGCACTTTCCCGCAATTTACACCTTTTTTCCCAGGAAAGTGTAAATAAGGGGTTTTACTGTACTTAATGCTTTTTGGTGGTGTAATTACTTCACTGTCATCATATTCTTCTTCTTCATTATCTGCAATATTCTCTCCTTCAATTTCAATCCCCACTTCTTCTACTATTTTTCCCTCTGTTTTTGCACAAGTTACTAGGGAAGTGTGAACATCAACAAAATAATTAAATGATATTTGAAGATGAATTTTCTTGTTGATTTAAGCCCATTCCAAAGGTTCATCTGATACTTTATCTTTCTCATATGTTGAACTCATAAATCCTGCATTTATTAATGGAGGCTGATTTGACAGAATTCCATGATAGACACAGCCAATGCCTGTAATATATTCCATTTGCATCTGGTAATATCATTTGCTTCATTCACATTTCTTAAAATATAAAGCACCAACTGCTGTCTGTGATTTCTCTTAACACTAGAAATTATATCTTGATCTAATGGTTGTAGTTTACTTGTGATATTTTGAGGAAAGTATACTATTTTAATATTTTGCAATTTAATCCCCTCACATTTATGTGCAGTGCACTGTTCCAGAAAAAGGATTATTTTTTAATGCCAATCTTTAAATCGAGCATCCTTAACCACTCATTAAATAAAGCTGAAGTTATCCATGACTTTCTTGAATTTCTGCATAAACAGGGAAATTTCTTTATATTCTTAAAACATCTGGATTTTTTATATTTCCCAATCACATGTGCCTCTAATTTTTCAGTGCCATCTGCATTGGTACAGAAAAGGACTGTAAATCTCTCCTTGCTTTTTTCCTCTATGGCAGGGTTCTCCTTTAACGGCATGAGTTTTATCAGACAGTAAATTATTAAAAAACCAGCCTCATCTGTATTAAAAATGTCTTTAGAATCATAACCCATTAAAATTATGTATGTATATGCAGAGTCTCTTTCCACTCTTCTTCCACAATTGTACTTACAGGAGCTTCTTCCCCACACATTTTTAAAGTTCTTAAGTTTCAGCGCACTTTTCTAGCCATTCATTAGAACGGTGAAAGTTATCTACTCCCATTTTTAATGCCATTTCTCTAGTCATCTGTTGCAAAATAGGCCAAGATATAGGTATATTTCTAGGTCTCGCTTCCATTAACCAATCAAAAACACACTGATCCAACTCCTCATTTTTGACTGTATGAGATCTTTTCCTGGGGGAAACTATGATGTGCAGTAACTTCTGTTTCCTTACGTATTTTAAATAGATGTTAGGCTTGAAGGCAATATGCCAAAGGTTTCTGCCACATCTATTTTTCTCTTCCTCTCATCAATGGCTTGAAAAATAGCTAACTTAGTTTTTATTGTTAGCATGTCTTTTTCCATGGATTATTATGTCCATTATAGGTCTAAAAAATAATTTATTCACAAATGTAATTATTAATTATTTTAAAAGGAGAAAAATTCTGTACTTGACTGGGAATCAAACTCGGGTTTAGTTTCAGCTTTATGTGAACATGCATAATATGTAATATCAACACCTTTGTAACTTATTAATTATTTTATGTATTATTTAAAAATCTTGTATTTAATGTAGTACAAGGATAACAAAGGATTTTGTTATACATGTGATACACTTGAATCATCTACAGAAAATTAACGCATTAATAATTAAATGAAAGATAATATATACGCATGTGATCTATGATGAAAATAAAGTTGAATATTTGTTTATTTGTAGGTCATGTATCTACGACAACTTTAAACGCTCAATCAAATTAATCAAGCTCGTCTAACCAGTAATTAAAGAAAGCTCTTCATAGTATGCAAGCATAAATAGTGATACATTCGTAGGAGCAGTACATAAATGGTGATGTGTGCCTGAGAGGATTTACCCAGTGGGAAATCCTTGTCAACTTAATAAAGATAAAAAGATCTTTAAATGATACATCTTTGCAAAATTGTTATCATGTTTTCATGGGTTTTTTCAGAGGTGGTGAAAACTGATATATATGTAGCAGGGGTGTGTATACTGAGGATCGCAAAAAAATTTATGGTTGGTGTTTTGCCTGTTTCTTTTTAGAGGTGAAACATAAGCCTAAGGAAGTTTATCCAAAAGGCCCCAACTTAGGGAATAAACTTTTGCAAACTAACATCAAATTAAAACATTTAAATGATGTATCTTTGTAGCAATATAGCCATATTTTGACGGCTCTTTCGAGAGGCCACTGTGTTGGTTCGTTCGAAAAGACAACTTTGTGCATACATATATACCAATGATTTATTTTATTGGTTATTCACATAGAAATTTTCACTGCACACAAATTTAATTCTTTCATCCATGAAGAAGAATGCATTGTTTTATTGGAACAACTTGTGAATCACCCGGTCAACATTCCCAAACTTCTTTTGTTGTTGTATTAAAGCCTAAAACCATAAAACCTAGCCAACCCAACCCGAGGGAAAGTCAACCCCTGATGTTGGCTGGGTAATCCACTAGTTCACCAAAAATAAAACAAAAGAAGACTGAAAATCGCATCAGGGAATTTGGCTGGGTAAATCTCATGCTTAGCCGTTTTACTATGTAGAGGTTGTTTTCATCAGGGGTACATTTTCCCATTACAATATATGGAAAATTACGAAAATATGGAGGTATGATATAAAGAGGTTTGCCTATACTGTTACCATACAGTTTTGGCTGGACCAAAAAGATATTACAAAATACAGAGGTTTACAATAAATGGAGGCTCACTATATAGAGGTTTTACTGTACTTACATTTACTGTGCAAGATGTGTAGGAGTTGACTCCTAAGACCTAAATCATCTTAGTAAAATTTTCCCTTTGATATTAAAGCTCTCTGCCTGATGCATTTAACAGAGAGGCTCCATTGAAATACAGCCTAAAAGTATTTATGTAGGAAGTAAATTTTGAATTTACTCCTTGGACATAACCTACATCATCCCACAATTCATGTGATAACATTTAACAACTTTTGAATAGAATTCTGTTCAAAATACTGTTTAGATATGTGCATAGGCTTTATATTAACAGGGAAGTTTTAGCATGAAATTAAGGGTTATGTGGTCTGAAAGATCAGTATTGTATGTTTTTCATGAGAAATGAGTGGCTGGCACATCAGAAATTAGCAAATCAATGAGTCTGGAAGACAGTGGTGCTATTCTTATTGGCTCATTATTGATAGTTTTAAGATCAAAACCTAGCAATACATTAAAGAGATTTAATTTTTCCACAGACTCCTTAAATGGGTCCAAATTTAAGTCACCACAAAGCAATAGCATATCTTAATTTTTGATAGGATTAGCAGAATAGCATCATTAAGAGCAGAGAGAAAAGCAGTAAAGGATCCAGTAAGGGAACAGTATATGCATACAGCATATTTTAAATCATTAGCTTTCAAGATTACAGCACAGCATTCAGAATCTTTTTCTGAACTCGCATCAAAATCCAGCATGTGACATTAAGACCAGATCTTGCATAAATAGCAACACCATCACCTTTAAAATGAGACCTACAAAATTTAGAAATTAGATTTCTTCCTTTTATGTATAAAATATTTCCTCACCTTGAACGCCCTAGTGCCACAATAAGAAATGATGTCCATGTTTATGCAGATGAATTCATGCTAATAGATGATTTAACAAAAAAGAAGTGGGAGAAAATTATTTTTTTTGCCAATAAATGACTTTCCATTTCTCAAACATCAAAAGAAAACTAAAACCAAAACGACATCTCTGTCAAAGTCATCTGGATAAATACACCTGGCTAGTTCTACTTATGGCCCATGGGTTGTATGCCGCCACCGAGAGCACTTTTTATGGCCCTCAAAGCTATGATGAAAAAAGCGATCTTTAAAATTTATCACATGAATTCATATTATTCTTAGGGAAAAGTTGTGAAAGCAAAACCTTTAATTTTTATAATTTAAACCTTCAAGTCCTCATTTATACTTGATTTTCACTCATATGATACCTCAGACTCTGGGTAACTTCCGATTTAAACTCTAATCTGGCCTGCCTAAGTATTGACAACTTTCAATGCAGCCCACCAAAGTATTTGCAACCACCATAGAAGTCCGATCACATCGCAGGAAACTGTAACTGGAGTCACAACAGAAGTAACATTTAATAGCAAACTTAGGTTATGTCTTGACACCTTAGGTATGATTTTTATTGATTTTCTGGTTAATAAGTGGCTGATCGAGTGGATTTTATTGCACAATGCTGTTTTATTGTAACATGGTAAAATTATTCTGATGTAAAAGTAAGAACTTGTAATTGGTCATGTTCAAATTACGCATTTTTCAGTACTTTTTTTTTAGTTTTCCTCTGTAAAATTTAAAGAATGTGAATGCCTGACATGTACAGGGTGTTTCATGGGAGACTCTCAGATTATCACTTGAAATAAAGCATTAAAAAATGCTTGCTGCAATTTATTCATCATGTGTTAAAGAGTAATTGTTTTCAGTTGTTACCTTTAGATGGCTTGCCATTAGGGTTTGAAGCTGCTGCATATTGCTTGACATATTCATTTACCCATAGAATGCTGAACAGTGCATGATGGTGTTAAAGTTTCGGAGCTTTTCATTCAGAGGAAGTCTCGACACAAAGTGCATTTCGTTGTGAGTTTAATCGCTTCATTGCTCAGTCTGATAAAACAATAACGTCTTGGGTAAACCAAGGAGCTCAGTATGTGACCTGCACCTTAAGCTGTGAAAAACTGCTTGCACACCCGAAGCAATAGAACCCATTCAAACAGCTGTGTTATGCATGCTGTATCCTAGAATGACATTCTTGGGCCATTCTTCTTCAAGGATGCTGCTGGAGAAACTATCACAGTGATGTGGAGATACTGAGTACATTTCTACCAAATGAAACTCGCCATTTACAGCTGCAGGAGAGAATTTGGTACCAGCAGGATGGGACAACATGCCGTATGGCCCTATCAGCCTTACTATACTCAGGGAAGTTTTCTCAAGAAAAGTCATGTCTCAGTATGGAGATATGGACTGGCTGTTTCAGTTCCCAGACCTCAGAAGTTCATGATTATTTCCTGTGGGGTTACTTAAAGCATAACGTGTTCCAAACATGACCTGCAACATATGCACAACTTCAGGAGTGAATCAGATGTGAGATCTCTGACATTCTATTAGATATGCTGCAACAAGCAATGCATAGGACATATGCTAGATGTTATTTATCATTCAAAACCAAACTAAACAAAATCTCCTGTTGTGACACCTAATAATAAATAGTGGGAAGCTTTTATAATCGTTTTATTTTATGTCTAAATCTTGGAGTCTCCCATACAACATTCTGTATTTTTACTATTTTATATAAGCCAAAGAATGTAATTTGCTAATTTGATTATGAAATATTGTTTACATCCGCTTATTCTCCTTATGGTTATGATAAATGGCTCTTCATTGTTATTCCAGTGCTTCAAAATTTGGGATTTAGATCCAAGAGGATACCATAAAAGCATGTGGAGGATACACATGAAAGGAAGTGAAATGCTGGTGATTGGAGTTCCAAACTCGGAATACTCGTAAGTTATCATAGCATTATTTAGATTTGTTAGTCTTGAATATGTCTTCTTCAATTTTCTACCTTCCATCTTCCATATCTCAAGCTATCAGCCAGTCAGTCTACATTGTGGGTGAGGCATTGCTTTCAGCATTGTTCCTTTGAGAAAGAGAAAAGTATAGTAGTCATTCAACATTTACAGAGGGTTACATCCAAATCTACAAACTTGAAAACTAAGGTTAGACAAGCCTAAGGTTTTAAAGTTTGAGCTGAGCTTGAACTATCCAAAGTTCAATCTTAATGTGGGTGTCAGTGTCTTACATGTTAACCCTTGCACACTCAAGGCATTTTCCACATAATTCCCAAAAAAACTCATAACTATTTGGAAAATTTCATAAACTTTTAAAAAAATTATTGCATCTCTATTTTCTAATTTAGAGCATTGAAATTATTCATGTAAGTTAGGAATATATTGTTGTTTATTCAAAAATAATTATTTTTGATACTTGCCTTCTGGTTAACAATATAAAAAGAACTATCATTTTTATTTAAAAAAAACATTTCAAAGTTATGTAGCTTTACATTCTCTATTGATACTAGGTTATCTATTATATCATTTTATAGAGACGCTTCGTACTTATGATATAACACAAGTAGTTGCTGCTTGCATTCTGCAAGCATTTCAACTCACCTTGAAAACATTAATTTTTCAGGCATATTTCATTATTAGAAATATTTTTTCATTCAAGAGTCTTCACCTCTGCAATGGTTTCCATTCTTTCCTTATGGAAAAATATTGTAGTAAAAGCAATCCCTATAATTTTGAAATTTTAAGAATATTAAATTTTTTGTATTGTGGGGTATTAATGCCACACATTTCTGCCAAATTTTAAAGTTGTAGCACATCTAGAAGTGAAATAATATTTATGTAATTGTTTAAATTAAAAAAAATCTTATTGGCCATATTAACAACTTCATGGTGATTTTCAAATGTGTATTTGTGCATTTGCTCTATCCTCTAAATGAATGAAAATGTTCAGTTCTCTATCTCATCTCTATCTATATATTTATCTATTTGTTTAAATGTCAAGAATTTTTAATAGCCAAAACAATTAACATCAGAATTTCTATAATCCTTATTTGGTTATTTCACAAATTCTATCTTTACAAAAATTTCAGCTTCATGACACATTTAGAAATACGTTGAATGAATTTTAAAATGTTTGCAAATTTTTAATGGCTGCATTATATACTTTTTTGAGGATTTCAATTTTCTATTCGGTTATGCACATACTCCTACCCACATAAAAAATTTCAACTCTCCAGCTTATCTGGAAGTGCCTAAACAGTAGTATCCTTTTATAAGAATTCTCCTATCAATACTATATGATGTCATCATGTGCTTACATCATCTTAAATATGTATCATCATAAAATAGGCTAAAAGACCGGGAAGAACAATTTAATCAAAGGCACCAGTACAACTCATTCATTCCCTTTTAAATGCATTGGCCTGGTCACCGTGGTGATTTCCCATTGTTAAGACCCAGGAAAAAAACTGCATTCTGTCTTCACAAATAAGAAACTACCATCTTTCAGCCGTTTGATAGTTTTAAGTCCGTAATTCAAATCTTGATGGGAAATAATTATAAAAAGCAAATACATAAACCTCTGCATCAATTGGTGCTTTTCTTATAAGGCAAAAATGGAGCCAAAATAGCCTTTTAAAATATGAATTTTCCCAATTTCGGATTTCTCTGTTTGGTTGTGACTAAAATCCTATAATTATGTCAAATTACAAGTCTGTAGCTCATCTGGAAGTGCCTAATCATTAGTATCCTCTTATATATATGATGTCATTGCTTGCATACTGCAAGTGCTAAAAAATCACCATATACCAAGATGAAACTCGTAAATAAACCAACGTGATCTCCAGGGCAACAGCACTTCAGCTATGTGGAGCCTATATGTATTAGATAATAAATTCCATGAGTAATAGCAGAATATTTATAATTTTCCGCGAAATTAAGGCAACTGTCTGTAATTTCCAAATTCTCTGGCAATCTGTTTGTGTCCAAGTTTTCATATTTCAAGTTTCATCACTCTGATCGCCCTGCATGAGCAATAAGAATAACCATCATTAAGACAATACCTATACATTAAATTTATGGAAAAATTAAGATATTCTGTGTTAAGATTATGGCATCATCATCTATTCCTTTTCACATATTTGGATAAAAACAATCAAAATATATATGATGCCATTATATTTAACAATTGAAAAGAGTTAAAATTTCTTGAAAAACTACGGAAAATCCTTTTCATGTTTTACCAGCACTGCTATCAAGGTTGCTTCTATTGCGATCCCTTATAGTCCATGAGAAAAACAAACCTATTCGTTCCTTCCTACAGTCGATATCCCAAATTTAATCATCATGTTTGTGCTTTCAGTATTACATGAAAATTACAATTATCTATGATACTCTCAATCACAGTGCGTGATGCAATTAGTGTTTTGGATACAGTAAAATCTTTTATATTATCGGAAGAAAATATTGGGGATGATGTTTTCATAATATGCATAATATTGAAAATTAGAGTAAGTTAACTTAAATGCTTATGGGAATAAACTTAATGTTAATTCAATTCAAGATAAATGAAAAAATATATTTCCGTAACTCGAATTTTCTATAACTCAAATAATTTTTGCTTTCCCTTGAGATTCAAGTTATAGAACTTCCACTGTATATATATAAAAATATATTTCTGTATTTTTAATTTAATACAACTCGATTAATTTTTACTTTCCCTTGGTATTCGAGTTATAGAAGTTCCACTGTATATATATAAAAATATATTTCTGTATTTTTAATTTAATACAACTTGATTAATTTTTACTTTCCCTTGAGATTTGAGTTCCGCTGTAATTCGTTATGATGGCATTAATTTCCATTAAAAGTATTAAATCTCTGCAATCATAACATATTATATCAGATCCCTTTAAAAGCATTGAGGTCATTGCCTTAATATTTAAAGATTTCCATTGTTGAAAGGAGGGAAAATTCACGCTTTTTCCGATTAAAAGCCAATATTTATGCTAATTTGGTATGTACAGTTAACCCTTGATTAACACGTTAGTTTGGTTCTACGAAAATACCATGTAATTCAAAACCGTGTTAATTGAGGCTAAGAATCCACTTAAAATAAGGGGTTAGTTCCCAAAAAATTAAACAAATAAAGATGATTATGGTTACATATTTCGTAAATATATTGCTTAAATAAATACATAATAAAAAATAACAAAAAGCAATTCTCTTTCATTAAAATATATATCTTTTAGTTCAGCTGCTGTTGATCCCTCGCCTTCATTTAGCCGATCTAAAATACGTATCTTTTCCTCAAGAGAAATGGCTTTTCTTTTCAATGCCCTCTTCTCGTTTGACATGGTATTTTACACTGAAATTAAGAAAAATTAATTGATTATAACAAAAATTTATAATTAAATTAAATCTCATTTAAAAAGTAAAAGTTGCTCTTACCTAATTGATATTATGTATTATAAAGTAACAATGATGATCACGACTACTAAAGATTAACAATTTTTCATGTATCGAAATATATCTAAATAATCAAATGTTTTGATACATTGTCTCGGAAGGTTCTTGTATTACACATCCATGCCTTTGGTATATGTCATAATTGCTACAAAGTATCTCACAGTAAAAACATGCTTGTACTTTGTCTCGGTAACTTCGACCAACCAAGTAATACCGAGTCTCTTAACCATGTTAATCAAAAATGGTGTGATTTTTTTGATCGTGTAAAAGTGAAACCATGTACTTCAAGTTCTGTGTTAATCAAGGGTTACCTGTATTTGAATTCTGCCTTAAAAAATTAAGACCTCCGTTCTTTCAGCTAAGTAACTGATCTTCTCCTGAATTAATATCCCAATTTAAAGTACCTAATTTAAAAATGCATTTTTGGAAAGCCTTGCATTGAATCCCATGCTTTACTTATGGGACAGTGAAATGAAATATTGGGGTTAAAAGCACGACTTAAACATTATCTTTTTTGGAATTTTTGAATTTTCTGGTTGGTTGTGACTAAAAACCTATAATCATGCTAAATTTCAAGTCTGTAACTCATCTGGAAGTGTCTTAACATTAGTGTCCTCCTGATATATCATTATCATTATATATCGACGTTTCTTACGGAGGATATAACATACTAGTAGTTGGTGCTTGCATTCTGCAAGCATATCATATCAACATTAAAAAAACATTCATTTTTCATATTTCATCATTACAAATATTTTTTTAATTCTAAATATTTCACCTCTAGAGCGATTTTCGTTTTTCCATTAAGTAAAAATAATAGATTAAAACGATCCCAAAACTTTGCAATTTTAAGAATTTGATACTTTCTCCATCATGTGGTACTAATGCTACACATTTCTGCCAAATTTTAAAGTTTTAGTACTTCTAGAAGTGAAATAATATTTTTCCAATTGTTTAAAATTTAAACATTTTTAACGGCCGCGGCAATATGTTTATGGTGAAATTCAAATGTTTATTTATGTCTCTGCACTACTCTGTACATAACTTGAAAATTTCAGCTTCCTAGCTCATCCTGTAATTTCTAAACAGTTATCTATTTGTTTAAAATTTAAGAATTTTTAACTGCCAAACAAATTAAAATATCAAAATTTGTATAATCCCTATTTCGTTTTTTTGCGAATTCTACTTATTAAAGAAAATGTCAACTCCGTAGCACATGCGGAAATACATAAACCATGAAAATTTCTTTAAACAATTGCGAATTTTTAGCGGCCGCATTCTTGCACTATTTCAAGATTTTCTAGTCGCTTTTGCGCAAAATCCTACCTATAAAAAAAATTTCGAATCTCCAGCACATTTGGAAGTGCCTAAACATTAGTATCATCCTATATATGTAAAATATATAGACGTTCCTTACAGAGGAGGAGGAGGATATAACATACTAGTAGAAGGTGCTTGCATACTGCAAGCATTTCATCTCACCTTGAAAAAACATTCATTTTTCAAACAGATATTTCATCATGGTAAATATTTCTTTAATTCAAAAGATTTCTCCCCGGGACTGATTTTCGTTTTTTCCTTATGGAACAATAATGGAGTAAAACAATCACTAATTTTTGCAATTTTAGGAATATTATACTTTTTCCTCATTGTGTTAATAATGCTACACATTTATTCCAAATTTGAAATAAATAACATGTTTAGAAGTGAAATAACATTTATCTAATTGTTTAAATTTAAATAATTTTTAACGGCCGCAATAAGAATTTCATTGATACACTGAGAAGTTCATTCTGTTAAAAAGACTAATCTCTAAATAGCTAGAAAATTTCAGCTTTCTAACTTTCCCCCATACTATCTAAAAAATTATCTATTTGTTTAAACTTTAAGAATTTTTTACTGCCAAACAAATTAAAATATCAAAATTTGTATAATTGCTATTTCGTTTTTTTACATTTCCTACCTATGAAAATAATTATAGCTCCGTAGCACATTCAGAAATACATAAACCTTGAAAATTTGTTTAAACAATTGCGAATTTTTAGCGGCTGCATTGTTGCACTTTTTCAAGATTTTCTGTTTTTCCAGTCGGTTTTGCACAAAATCCTACCTAAGAAAAAATTTCGAATCTCCAGCTCATCTGGAAGTGCCTAAATATTAGTATCCTCCTGTCATTATATATAGACGTTTCTTACAGAGGAGGATATAACATACTAGTGGAAGGTGCTTGCATACTGCAAGCATATATTCTCACCTTGAAAAAGCATTCATTTTTCAGACAGATATTTCATCATTACAAATATTTATTTAATTATAAATATTTCACCTCCACAACGATTTTCAGTTTTCCCTTATGTAAAAGTAATAGATTAAAACAATCTCCAAACTTTGAAATTTTAAGCATTTTATACTTTCTCCATTATGCTAATGCTACACATTTCTGCCCAATTTTAAAGAAATTAAATAACATTTTTCTAATTGTTTAAATTTTAAACATTTTTAATGCCCGCCGCAATATATTTATGGAGAGATTCAAATGTTTATTCGTTTAAATAGTCTAACCTCTAAGTAATTTAAAAATTTCAGCTTTCTAGCTCATCCCGTAGTACCTAAACAGTTTCCCATTTGTTTAAATTTTAATAATTTTAAACTGCCAAACAAATTAAAATATCAAAATTTCTATAATCCCTATTTCGTTTTTTACAAATATTACCTATAAAAATTTTTTAGCTCCGTAGCACATTCAGAAATACATAAACCTCGAAAATTTGTTTAAACAATTGCGAATTTTTAGCGGCTGCATTGTTGCACTTTTTCAAGATTTTCTGTTTTTCCAGTCGGTTTTGCACAAAATCCTACCTAAGAAAAAATTTCGAATCTCCAGCTCATCTGGAAGTGCCTAAATATTAGTATCCTCCTATATATATGTTATCATTATATATAGACGTTTCTTACAGAGGAGGATATAACATAGTAGTAGAAGGTGCTTGCATACTGCAAGCATTTCATCTCACCTTGAATAAACATTGATCTTTCAGAGAGATATTTCATCATGGGAAATATTTCTTTAATTCAAAAGATTTCTCCTCAGGACCCATTTTTGTTTTTTCCTAATGGAAGAGTTTTGGAGTCAAACAATCGCTAATTTTTTAAATTTTAGGAATATCTCACTTTTTCCACATTGGGTTAATAATGCCAAATATTTCTGCCAAATTTTAAATCTGAACAGCAGAAGAAAGGATCTTCGAGAAGGATTTGTGAAAAGGAAATTGAAGAAGGGGGAAATTCAATCATTGCAATGGGGGAAGGTAATGGCTTTAAAATGGCAGGATAAGAAAACTGTTTGCCTCATGAGCACTATTCACAATGCCAATACAAAGGTTGTTTGGATAAAAAGTGGGGTAGATTGATAAAGCCAACAGTGGTTTGCAACTACAACAACACCCTGGGTGGAGTTGATTGATGTGATCAAAAATTTTCATATTATCTATCTACAAGAAAGCAGCAAAAGAAATATTATAAGAAGATCTTCAGGCATTTTATTGTCCAGGCCATCTGGAATTCTTTTGTGATATATAACAAAATATCATCTCAGAAACGCATCGATCTTCTCGAATATCGGCTTCAGCTCATTGAGCAATCAATAGAAGAGTATGCTGATCCAAATTTCAGGTGCCCTCTTAGACTAACAGCTCGTCATTTTGCAAGTCATATTCCACCAAACCCCATCAAAAAGGAACCTAGATGACAGTGTGCTGTTTGCTGTGCAAAGAGTAATGAAAATGGAAAGCGTAAGAGAAAAGAAATAAGAATTTGGTGCAAAGATTATGGAGTTGGACTTTGCCTGGAGCCTTTCTTCAAAATTTATCATACGGGAAGAAATTTTTGAATTATGATACCTTGACACTTTATAAGGCATGAATATGCCAATACTCTGGTAAAACGTCAGTATGTAACATGACCTTAAGACAAGAACGTTCTTTCCTTGATTCCTATAAGGTCCATTGCTATTTAGAGATTTATTCCTGCCCTTCCCAAATATTTTCATGAACAACATTCCTTATTCTTTTTTAACCCAATACAAATTACTGGTTTATTTGTCCTTGGCACATAGAGAGACATCCCTATCTCCAGAATCGTGGTCTCCTCTGTAGAAAGAGAACCCATCTGGGTAGATTTTCTAAGAATGACTGTCTTTCCTTGCCCATCATTTGATACCAACAATTATATCTGCTTTGTAAACCTCAATTAATATTTCAAATTCTTTGGTTGTGTTAAGGGGGTGTATATGAGTTACCACATGAAAATAATGCCTATTTTCGACAAGCTGTAGTTGGGAAATGAAAAATCCAATCCATATGCTTTAAAGTATGTTTATGACATACATTTTTATAAACCATTCCTTGCAAAAAATTTTTGCATTGTTGATTCTTTCTGAAAAATGGCCATTTCAAGATGGCATCTATGATTCGGCATTGTCGTCTTTGGGCCATGATTGTGATGTAACAAATAGTCGGAATAAAAAAATAGAACAGTTTTGCAAATTAAATGAATACACAAATGGCCTCTTCTATGTGCATTAAAATTGAGTAATTACTGCTATTTCTGTTTGCAGTTAAATATACTGTATGGGAAAATTCATAAAATTTCGTATATTATATTTGAATTGCAAAAGAACCAATTTAAATATTTCAAAATCTGTAATCTACTCCATTTCTACATGTTTGCTGAATACATGTATAAATTTCAGATTTTTATCCATAGCGGTTTTTGAGAAGTCGTGGCCCAAAATGTTGAAAATGTTTTTGGGAAAATGGCTTTAAAGATACAACAATAATTTCCAGCAATGAAGTCGAAACATACCCTTTTCAAAATCCTCCCAGCATGTAACAGGCCCCTTCAGCAGCCAATGCCTCTTCTTCTGCTGCCTTTTTTATGCGCCTTCTCTTTTTTCGTGCCTCTAACGTTGACTGTTCCCTCTTTAATGCTGCGACAGACACCACTTGTCCTCTTCTACATCGGCAGTGGTTGCACAGGTGCCAGGAATGATGTTCAAGTCCTCCATTACTTTCACAATTGCCATTCCACTGTCATTGAAAGTTGCAACAGCGATTTTTGCAGCTGTCAATAAAGTATTTAAGCTGCTAAATCAGTGTTTCGGTGCAAGTTTCCAAATCTTACTGTTTAATGACTCATTGTTATTTTGGTTATAACTACCGATACATTTTTTTAGTAGCTCCTCATCAGATAATGCAGTATATACAGGCAAAAGGGCATCCATTACTGCTGTTTTGGCTTCACTTGAAAATTCACAGTCAGAGTCATTGCTTGTGCTTGTGCATTTTGCCAGCTGCACCAACTGTCTTCTCCTTTGGGACATAAGAAATGTTGCGGGTTGGAATTTGTGGACCTATAATGATAGTAAGTTGCCCACACAGCATTTCTCATATAATTTAAACTGGTGGTATTTGTCCTTATAGCATTTCCATAGTATGTTGTTAATTTGTCAATCATTTTTGCAGTCAGTCTTCTCTGTCTGCCATTCCCGTTTCTGTCCGACAACTTCACCCCAGCTAAGTCTTTTTTTATAGCTCTCAATCTTGTTCCCTTTCTCTTCTGAACATGACCAATACATTCTTTTTTCTTTATTTTCTCATCTCCATATGGTCTAGCTTCACATACAGCCTTATCCACTTTAGAATTACCATCCTCAATGTATTTAAGGTATTGACATCCGTGCTTTTCTGATGATCTCTCAAATATTTCAAGCTTTCCTTGCACTTCCATACCTCCGGCTCTTCCCTCGTAATTTGCTATACAGTGTTCCTTATGATTGTCAAGCCATTCCATATATTCCTCTGTACCCAACTTCTTTTCCCATACTTCACATTCTTTGCAGTAACTGTCCTTTACTGCTAAGTCGATAACTCTGCCAGTCTTGATGCCAATGACAGTAGTGACACCCTGCAATGATGAAAATCCTTGTTTTCACCAAGTTCCATCTCCATCTGCATCAGTTATTGTAGCAGCAATTTCTTCTAAGGCATCACATCCAATTGACTCCTTCACAATTTCTGAGGCATCACATATTTTTTTAATGATACTATCATAGGTGGACTGTCATATGAGAGATGGAGTACCGCAGAATGTTCTTGCACCTGATTGTCCTTGTCCCAGCATTCTCATTGCAAGAACCATTCCCCTGTTTATGGAGTACTGATTGACTTGATTTCCAATTTGCTGGCATGATGGTATACAGGCAATATCACTACACTTTTCACAGTTCACAACAAGTTTAAATCCTATGCCATGCACACTTTCTTGACTAAAGCTTACTTCTCCAGCACACCTACTGCATCATAAGCACTCTTTCAATCCACCTAATATGATATCAAAATCAATTATTTCATTCCCTGGATTGCATTCACTCAGATAACTAGTGGAAGGCCTGGGATCACTGTGGTGTAGCTTTTGACTCGATGCCAAAGTTCTCTCTTCGTGAGCTTCATCTACTTCTTTCGTAAATTGATTTCCATAAAATCTTCGTTTTTTATAATGTCTCTTGCTCCCTTTCTTATCACCTATCCCGGGAGGACGGTACAGATGCATTTCAGCAATATTGCTTCTGATAGATACAACGCTAAAATAATACCTCGAAAAAGGACGAAACACATGCAGAACATTCACGAAACAGATCCAAAATACACAAAGTGACCTTTGACACTATTGTTACGTGTTGAACCCTCCTATACCTTCTATTCCCCTCTTCTCTCTTTCACAAATCCCTTTGGTATACAGCTGCCGAGTGACAAAGTACCTGATGAGTCAGACGACCACACATTCTAAGAGATAAATATTTGCTGGCAGCATAATTTTTTGAACTTTTGGATGCGGTTTGTAGCATTTTGTAGAAAAATGATTCAGCTATCGAAAACTAAAATTAAAAAAAATCGTGAATTTTGAAGGTTTTAACTCGTATATACCTACTTCAACAATTTACCTAAATGATCCTTAATCCCTTACCTTTGTCATTTGTTTTCTGCTGAATAGGTCCACCAATGCCATCGACTATTAGTTTTGCTGCTTCAAGTGTAGCTTCACAACATCGCTGTGTAGCTGCCCATGTGTATTGTTTCTATTTAAGTGTGATACATCCATATCTAAATCCCTTTCATTTAACCAACAATTTGGGTCCACAAAATACACTCCTTGTACACTGCAAACCCTCATTATTATATATCTTTCTATGGTTAATATCTCGCCCATGTATTATATCACTTATAAAAACTTTAGCTTCCGTAAAATTTTCTTAGTTGCAACACACATCCAAGACTATTTCCGCCACATGAGCTCATGCTCTTGACATCATTAGTTTTGACATGAACCTCTTCTCTCTTGTTATTCAGTTCATCAATTTCCCTTTCTAGTTGTTCAGTTTTTATCCTCGGATGACAATTAACAGCCATACTGTCCCTTTTACAAGGTTCACCACTGAATCTGAGCATTGAGTCCCCCATGGTCCTTACTCATGTTTTTGTTTCCTTTATCTATTTCACATTAGGTTCTTTGTCTCCCCAATAATTTTTTACAACTATAACTCACTCCCCACCTGCACTTACTTTAGCTTTTAAACTGTTATTTAAACACATAAGCACTTTTGTTTTTGAGTTGGGAGCCTCCAGCTCCCTCCACAGTCTCACAATTGTTTCATATTTCTTTGACAGCAGTTTCATTTCCCATATAATACAACACTAGCTGCACTTTCACCCTTCTTTGGCGCAGTCTTCTAGATTGCTTTTGGAACACTTGAAGTTATGCCAGTTACTACAGGAACTACGTTGAACTCCATTTTTCAGCTTCTTCCTACAGACTATGCACTTGATCACCACAACACTCTCAGAGGAATCTCCGCCAGCCATCATGCAAACTCTACTTTTACTTTGCATTTATGGAACACTTATCAGACATGTTCTCTCATCTCATCTTCCAATAACTAACTTTATCCATGGCTTCGTTTATAATTTCATTTGGGGATCTTTCAATCCCACAAGACTAATGGAGGGTTAAGACTGAATATACAAATCCATTTGCAGTGGATGTTAAATAGGTAGATACAGAAACCATTAAGTGATCAAAACTTGAAATGTTAAACCTGCAAATAATGAAAGTTATCTTTAAAGTGGTTTTTTTAGAGGTGTCATTACTGTTGCTTAGGTTAACTTTTGTTATTTTTTTACTTCATTACTAGAAAAAGCTATTTCTTTGTGGTTTTCTTGGCTCAACTTTCATTCTCTCAAATTTTTAACTACCTCTGTCATTTTGTTTATTTTAATCTTGTGAATATATTTTAGCCAACTCATAGAAACCCTGCAAAACTGCATTTGGTAACATGAGGAGCACATTTAACTCTACTTACTAATGTAAATGTTTTGTATATATTATTAATTTTTTGAATGAACATATTACTCTCCCAAGCCAATTTACTAATAAATTGTTTTATATTCAAATTTTAGGAAGTATAAACCGGCTAATGTGACTCCAATATTCATGGAACCAAACAAAGAAAAGGTAAGCAGGTAGCAGAAAGAAGGCTGAAAGCAGTTAGCAAATGGGACCTCTTCATGTAGCTCTTTTATTATATGAGTGAATTGAAAGGTTTATGTATGAACAGTAGAACCTGTAAGAGATGTTCAAGAATAAAATATATCCTTGCTGAGTGAGTTGGGTAAGTTATAAAGTTTTGTGTGATCATTTCCTACCAAAAATGTTGTTATTATACAAAAAATACGCTTAATATATTGAAAATATTGTTATCAATTTTTCAAGATTTGTTTTATGATCCTAATGATATTGCAGCTGGTAATGAAAATATCCACACAGCATGGATAGAATTTCATGGGGTATTATGTCTGTATATTTTACTTACAATTACACTTGTATTATTTTAGAAAAGTCCAAAACTGTAAAAGTTGAGAATAATTTTATCCAACGGTCCATGTTATTATAATTTGAATGTAAAAATGATTTGTCAGTATAACAAAATACCAGTATGTTCAGAAATTGAAATTGTCTAGGTATTTGATATTTCAACCAAATGAAATTTACATGATATTGCATAGTTTGAATGAAAAAGTACCTAATGCTGGTGAGTATAATACTTTCCATTGACTACCGTTCCAAGTGAATTGACAATGCTTTACATTTGTGTTATGCATTTAAATTGCAGGGCTTAATGAAATGGTCCCTTGAGAAACCTCTTGTTCAGGTTCTACTGTAAATATGTTTTATATTCCTTCAAATATTGTTGGATTTGCAATACTTGTCAGGCTACTGACTCAAATAATAAATATATAATGTTTCACACTCTGTAACACAGATGTGTGGAAAACTGACAATAAAGCTTGTTAAAGTGTTTATAAGTATTTGGGTATTTTTAATATAAGTGGACATTATTTGTATGTGTTTATATATTTTTTAATACTCATATAGAGGAGTTTGTTTAAGGGACCATTTTCACCAAGAGCCAAGTAATGGTTGGTACATGACAAATGCTACGCATTTGCCTGTCCCTTGTAATATTTCATTAATAGTGTACAAAATAGTGTATTATATAAAAATAAATATTCTGCCATTTATAATGTTTTTATGTTCATTAACAGGAATACAATTATCTTAACCAATTTTGAAGAAACTCTTTGTACCCTACTGTATTTGAGTAGCCATTTCTTAACCTGTTAAGTGGCCAATTTTTTTTCATCCCCACCACATGGTGGATTCTACCATGACTAGCACAACCATTATGGGGGAATACGTTCAAGAGACATCCTGATAACATGTGACAGAATAAAAAGAAAAGCTCCAGTTAAAGATGGGTGACACATGGAGCTGAAAGGTCTACGGAATGGAGAGGCATCACTGGGTAAGCATCGAATCATGAACGGGTCTCCACTCCTCCTCCTTCACTCCTTCAAATGGAAAACACTATCTCCAAGATAATTGGATAATCACATTGTTTAATTATGCACCTGTAGTGATGTTTATCACATTCCCTGAGGATCACGGCATTCCATCAAGTCTGGATGGTATCATGGGCCTACGAATGTATATAAGCAGACTCAGCGCCCGACGTACATTTAAATGTATACATTCCAATCAGTGCCTATATTTGGTGTACATGGCAATCTATCATCTGGTATAAAAATCGTAAACAATACAGAAATGTACTAGGAATCCAATCTCTTCAATATTTATGGTCTAGTACCTCAAGGCCTCTATGCGTAGGTCTTCAGACTATCATGATGTATTATTATGTCATGGCCACTGCTGGAGACAAACTATCATATCGTAATATTGCATCATGGCCACTTAATAGGTTAAATAACTACAGTGGAAACAACTTAGCGGATAACAGAAGATAAATATTAACATTAAATGCATGCTTGGTCCATTCCAGCTAGGTATTGCAATACCAGATACTGGGATACCATAGAAAAATCACTACTGGTATTTCAAAGATCTATACAAGTATTTTCAATATTACATAAAGAAAAGTGTTTTTTAGTTATGTTGATCTGTGAATCAGTGTAACGACGGCAGCAGCGATAGCTCTCCGGTGGTGCCATTTGACACGCCTGGGGAATCGGACTACGACCCGTCCGGAAAGTTCTCGACCGGCAGTCACAGCCTTTCCCGACTCTTCTGGAACACCCGGACGAGCGATTTAAGAAGGTGAGCCACCGCAGAGTGGGGGCAGTGAGGGACGAGGCAGTGGCAAGGTCACTTCGGAGCGATAATAGACGCTGTATAACGGGTGCGAAGGAAACAAACGCTGTTTGGAATTTGAATCGCACGTTGTGTTTCATTTACTTCCCCAATCCCCAAACCCCGAATCCTTGGTACAATATTTTGAACAAATAAATTCAATAGGATAGTTTTAATTTAGTTTTGAAATAAATAACCTAAGGCTACCAGGACATTTGATCCGACCACATTTTGTCCATTGACATTTTGTCTAGAGAAATTTCATCTAATGACATTTTATCTATGGACATTTTGTCTCGTGGATATTTTATCCAATAGATATTTTGTCCAAAGACAATTCGTCCAATGAATATTTCTTCCATTGACATTTCATCCAGAGACATTTTGTCCAATTACATTTCATCCAACGACATTTTGTCCGGTGATATTTCATCCAATGACACTTCCGTCCCAGTATATTTTAGACATAATATTGTAAATTAAGGCTGGAAATGTCATGTAGATTAAAAATATGCAAGAATAAAAAATTTTCACGCCGATTGAACCAGGTCAGACCTACCACGCCGCTCGATAAAACCCTCGGACCTATCATGCCACTCGAAACCTGCTAAGACCTACCATGCCACTCGAAACCTGCTAAGACCTACCATGCCACTCAATAACACCTCAGATCCAGTGTTGCCATATCAGATTTGTAAATTGTGCTAGATCCAACCTCAAAAGGCACTAGATAGATGCTAAAATTATAGTAAATGTTGCCAAAAAAGTGCTAGATAGAGAAGTCCCTCTGTTTATATATTTTTCCTAATTTATGGTACCTACGTGCATCAGTAAATATTTTACACTCTTACAGTGGCGTTAAATGACTAGCTGGAAATAGTGCTGGTTAGTTTTAATTTTAAATTTATTTTTAAAATTACTTGCAATCATCTCAAGCACTCAGGATTTTTAATGAAACAAGTTTAGGAGAACGAATCTAAATTACTCTACTGTATATTATCAGATGTATGCATCTATTCAATCTGATAATCAAATTTATATTTTAAACATTTCTCTGAATATACCTACATAATGCAAAAGCATTGATACATGGGAAGGGCAAGCTGGGCAACCATCTGGTGCAAAAGACCAAGACAAAAACTACTAAAACACTCATAATTTTACATGTATAAATTGTTTAATAAATACATGGACAATAAACCTAAAGACAATAAAAATTATAATAAAGGTAGGTGGCTAGCAATTAATTGTGAGTATAGGGGCAACAGTGTTTGACTGAGATTCTTTGCAACTGGAATACATTGACCAAGAAATTTAAAAACATTTCATTTCTTATATGTTTAGCAGGAAATACAATTTTATACTACTAGTAAACGATTTTTTAAAATTATTATATGTAAAAATTAATATATGGATAAATATGAAAAATCTGAAATCCAGTCATCCTTATCACTGCTGTAACTGCATGTTGTTTGCTCTTGTGCAATTTTTGAACAGGAATAGCTAACAATTGGATTAAATCATTTTTAACTAATAGGACCCAAGCAGTAACTCTTAAATCATCACACTCTAAAATTCTATACACTTCTAAATTTCTAAGAGTAACAAGAGGTATCCCCCAGGGTTCCATTTTAGGACCCCTACTTTTCCTGTTATATATTAATGACCTTCCCAACTGCTTTGATAATGGTGAACTGTTTCTATATGCAGACGATACCAACCACCTCATTAATGCACCAGTAATGATGTTATTTATATATATATATATTTATATATAATTATATCCCTTCTTTATATTATCTAATATTCCTATTCTTTTTCTCCCTCTTCCTCATCTTCCACTAATTTTTCCTTCTAAGATCGTCCTTTGTAAACACTGTCTTCTCAATATGTGCCCTATCCAATTTGCTTTTCTTTTCCTGATTGTTTTTATTAGCGTCCTTTCTTCTCCCACCATTTCTAATACTTCTTCGTTTCTCTTCCTCTCTGTCCATTTCACTTTCATCATTCTTCTCCATACCCACATCTCAAAACTTTCTAAATATTTTTCCTCCTTCCTCCTTACCGTCCACGTCTCTGCACCATAAAGAGCTATGCTCCATATGTAGCATTTTGCTAATTTCTTCCTTGTTTCTAAATTTATTTTTTTGCTTGTGAGAAGCTCCTTCTTCTCGTTAAATGCTGCTTTTGCCATTGCAATCCTACTTCTGATGTCCTGTGTACTACTTCCATCCTGTGCTAAAATACTGCCGAGATATTTGAAACTACTTACTTGTTCCAATTTTTGGCCATTTACCATTATATTTCATTCTTTATGTTCCTTTGAAACCACCATGACTTTCGTTTTTTCTGTATTGATCTTCATTCCATATTGTTGGCCAACCTCCACTAGTCTGTCTGTCATCCTCTGAAGCTCTTTCTCGCCTTCTGCTATTAAGCCCTGATCATCTGCGTATTTAATGGTGGTAATACTTTCACCTCCTATCTTAAATCCTTTCTCTTCCATCAACGCTTCTTCTGTTATTGTTTCTGCATAAATATTAAATATCGCTGGTGAAATAGGACAACCCTGCCTCACTCCCCTCCCTATTGAAGTACTTTCTCCTCATCTACATTCTTCCTATTTTCTTCATCTCTCTCCCCCAACCTTTCCTCCAGCTCAGTCATAATAGCCTCCTTGTTTTTAAGGAGTTCCTCTAAGTTCCATTTCTTGTTAACTCTTATGTTTCTCTTAACGCTCTTCAGTCTACATTGTATATTTGCCACCAAAAGGTTGTGGTCAGAATCGATATCTGCCCCTGGTAGTGTTTTCACATTTTTAATGCTATTTCTAAATCTTTCATTGACTAGTATGTAATCTATCTGGTATCGTCTCTGGTCTCCTGGGCTTCTCCATGTGTAAAGTCTCCGCTGGTGATGCTTAAACCATGTATTAGTTACAATTAATCTATTTCTATGGCAGAATTCCACAAGTTTATCCCCTCTTTCATTTCTCTTCCCTAGTCCATATTTTCCCACTATGTTATCTTCCTGTCACTCTCCGACTACACTGTTCCAATCTCCCATTACTATGGTGGTGATCCTTCCTTTTCCCTCTTCCTCCAATATCTCCATAATCTGTTCATAAATTTCATCTACTTCGTCGTCGCCAGCATTAGTTGTTGGCATATACACTTCAATTATAAGCATTTCCACTGGCTCCATCTGAAGTTTTATGCCTATTAATCTATCATTAACTGTCACTACCTTACTAATTCTTTCAGCTATCTCTTTTCTCATTATAATCCCCACTCCCCTTTCCTTTTTCTCCCCTCCCCAGTAAATAATCTTAAATTCGTCTGAATTTATCTCGCCTTCTCCTTCCCACCGAACTTCACTAAGACCTACTATGCCTACATTATTCCTTCTCATTTCCCTTTTTAAATTCTCTAGTTTACCCCCTGAATTCATAGTCCTAACATTCCATGTGCCTATTCTTAATTTCTCACCACTTGCTTTCCTATTAATGTTAAATTTCCTCTGTGCATCCCCTAGGGTAGTCCCCACCCGGAGATCCGATTGGGGGACTATTTTACCTCCGGAATATTTTACCCCAGAGAGATCCATAGAGGTATTTGCAGCTTTTCAGCCTGTCATGGGAAATATAATGAGGTAGTTTCCCCCTTGCTTTCCTCATCGTGGTTTCACAGAGTGATTACCCATCTGTAGCTGCTCAGATCCACATGATCACCACCTACAGAGATACTGTGCAAGCTGCTGCCCTTGCACAGGGGGATATAAAACCCCCAAGACTGCTTCTTAGTCTGACTCTTCCCCTCAGACCTTTCCGGCTTGGATAGTCCTACCAGGAGAATTCTCTCCCTCCGGCATAGCTCTTTGGTTCGTAAGAGTACACAAACCCTCCCACCTCTGTAAGGTTATGCAGTCCTTAGGGAGGGATATATACATAGCAGACTTAAATACGGCATTGTAGTCGGGGGGCACTCTCGACATGCAGACAGACTGTTCAAAATACAGAAATGGTCAGTAGGAATCATGGCACAAGCCAATAGGAGTACAAGTTGCGGAAAATATTTCAAGTCCTTCAAATTACTCACCTTACCCTCCATCTACTTGCTTCATGCAATTACATTTGTTGTAAATAACCAATTTTTATTAGATCTAGAAACTAATAGTCAAGTACACAATTACAATACCAGAGGTAAACTTGATTTTAAGACCTCTACTCATAATCTTAACATGTACAAACACAGTCCTGCATTTACAGGATCCAAATTTTATAATAAAATACCATGTAAAATAAATTTTTTTTATTTAAAAGGGCTTTGAAAGAATACCTGGTAGAAAATTGTTTTTATTCAATAGATGAATTCATGGGTAAATGCTGATGTAATTTTTTTATTTATTAATTTAATTGTACCTAAATGTTTACTTGTCATGTAATTGTTTTGTATTTTTTTTCTATCCTCACTTGTATAGCCAACTTGACTTATCCTATACATATATGTATATGTCCTGGGACGAATAAAATTATTATTATTATTATTGAAGTAACTGGTTCTGGCGAACTTTCATAACCACTTGTGCCGATTTTACATAACACTTTTTGGCAGTTCATAGTCATGACAGCATTTTCCATATTTAATATCCAAAATTGAATTCAAAGTGCTGATTTTCATCCTGTTACATAACTTTGATTTTAAAATATTCATGGGGCTGAACAAGAGTTCTACATCAGCATTGGAATGAGTTAATGAATGCATTGTTATTGCTAATTGAGATATATCCTCAAAGGAATTTTCACCCATCTGTAATTTATAATTTCACCCAAAAGCCTCAATGTATCAGAGGTTTCGGTCCATTTCACCAGATGCGATTTTTCGCATTAAAAATCAACGCATGTGAGCTTTTCTGCATCATCGAAAAATAATTCTGCCAAAGCCAGGATATCTTGTTTTACTAGATTCAGACATTCATGCACACTTAAAGATGACATTAACCCCTCAACGTCCTCATGCATGCAGGGCACCAACACTATGTTATGATTTGGAATGCCTCAACCAACAATTCGACACAATAAAGTTTACACATGAAATAGAAAACAATAAATCTTTACCTTTCTTAGATGTGCTCCTTACAAGAAAACATAACAAACTGCAATTCAACATTTACAGAAAACCTACACACACCAACACATATTCATAGGGACTCTCACCACCATATCACACATAAATTGGCTCTCTTCCACTCCATGATTCACAGACTCCTAAATACACCTCTATCGAAAATAGATTTTTACATAGAACTTACATTTATTAAAAACTGTGCATTAAACAACGGACTCGACTCACAAATCATCGACAAAATGATTCAAAAACAAGCACAATATTCAAATTAAATCATGCACCACACTCACCAACCAAAACACAAAGAAAAAATACATAAAACTACCATATGCACCGAAACTAACAAATAATCTCCAACGCATGCTTTCAAAATTTGATCTTCAACCAGTTTTTGTCAATGAAAATAAACTATCCAACTTAGTGACAAATGGAAAGATAAAATTTCCAATCACCACAAATCAGGCATTTAAGTAAATTGCAGTTCGTGTGACAAAATTTACATAGGAAAATCTAGACGCAAACTGGAAACCCGGTTTAAAGAGCACATAGCACACTACAAAAACAACAGAATAAATATATCAAGCATTGCAACTCATATTTTTGACACTCACCATCCTATCATCACAGAAAACATATCCTTACTCAAATCAATCAGCCAATACAATAAATTTGATGCATACAAAAGCATCTACATACATAAAAACAAAAACACGGTTATGAACAATGACTTAGGTCCCACCCCCCACTCTCCCCTTTTCAGTTGCTCACTTAACCATTCCAAATCCTTTCGCTTTCTTCTCCCTCTCCCCAACGGTCAGTCCTTGCATATATACCCCCCTTTCTCCCTCCTACACCCCACACTACTGAAGATGACAGCTTAGCTGTCGAAATATCAGTCTAGTTTTAATTTTTGGTTAGAGTGTACTGTGTATTGTATGTTTCTGGGTGTGCATGTGTCTCTTATTCACTTAGGTCCTGCAACGGTGTTTACCTGCAGCGTGAGTGTGAGTATTCTCTTTTTTTTTACGGTGAAAGAGTTTGTGTTTATTTACTGTTGAAACACAAGGTGCCAAAATAACTCTCAGAACTGAGTTCCTAGCATTATTTTCTTATGAATTATAAAAGAAATGTTTTGTTTTTCTACCAAATATGATTCATAGAAAAATGACATCAGAATATTGGGCATGCAGTATCACATCGTTTCACTTTATAGTTTATTATAATTTTAAGCTTCTTTACGCTTTCAATTCAAATAATGTTGTTGCTGTGCATTTAGCTAGTATAGTAAAAAGTGCATAGAAACTGCATTGTTTTAGATACATTTATTTACATACTACAAATAAAAATGGTTTAATGTATCAAATAATTGACGTGTTAAAAACAAAATAGAGATATTAATGAAATCATAGCTTATAAAAAGGCAGGAATTATGTCGTAATCCGCTGCTTACGGTTTCATAAGTGACAGTTATACTCTTGATATCTCATATTTCTTACATTTTGACAGTGAAGCATATTGTATGCAAGATATAAAATAGGCATGAAGTAAAATTTATACAGTCAACTTTTACTGACCTTGGTTAATAAAAATGACTTTTGATAGAATATGAAGCGAAACATTTTGTAATAGTTACATTCACAACAAATGTCAATTAGAGACAGAAGCAAATTTATAAAGCCAAAATTTTGGTCAATAATTCCTTTAAATAAAGGTAACCTGATACGATAAAAAAATCGTTGCAAGCGTTGTTTTAAATTCCGTAACTGGAGTAATATTAAAAATTCATTTTCTTTTTGCTGGCCAATTATGGTACTTGATAATTATATTCCTGGAGACAGAAATATCTAATAACTGACTTGTAAAACTTATTACATATTTAAATGCTGTGAAAGCATTGAGGCATTAGATGTTTTCATGTCTTCAGTGTTACACATTATACCACCACAAAAACATTTTAAACAAGATGGAAAAATATATTTCATAAATGAAATACACAGAGATTTCAAATTTATGAGAAATACACACAAAACGGTATCAAAAGATTGGGCGGCTCTTGAATTTTTAACTCCGAAACTATTACTCATAATACCATATCTGCCCGAATATAAGCCAATGTTTTTGTCAAAATCTATCATGAAAAAATCACCCCTTGGCTTAATTGCAAGTCTGAGAAAAAACTTGGGTGTAGGGTTGTCTTGTAGTCACCCATAGATGGCAGCACATCTCTCATTGCCGTTGCGTTTAAATGATAGTACTACATTTTTCGTAAAGTAAATATTTGACCTACAATGAATATTAACGAATAAATACTAAAGCTAGAATATTAAATTGAGTAGTACGTGTTTTGTTACCGTTGTTACCTGTCTTTCATTTCTAAATGCTATTGAATATTTTCTTTTGTTTCTGTGGGCTATGCATATGTATCATTAAGAATTGTTAGCAATTTGTATTGTTTTTCATTAGCCATGAAAAGAAGTTCCTATTAGTTTTACTTGGCTATTGTAGTTATTGCTATAGCCAATGAAATGTTTGTATGCATGTTAAAACCTCATTCATGGAATCTAATAAAATTGCAAACATTGACTACACAGACAATTATGCAAAATGCGATGACGGCTTTTGAGGCTCAACTGTTTGAATTTCGGTAAAACTTGACACAGAACATTCATAATTATAAAAATGCAATTTCTTAAGGCAATGTAAATGCTTATTTCATTGTTAATAGACATGGATGAAAAATTATTTTGGCAAGATTGCTATTGCTTTATTTGACCTTTTGTGAAATCAATGAAATTATTGTCTCTGAATGTGGAACATTATTCAACAAATAAAATTATTAATTGGAGTAATATTTCAAAATGTCAACAATTAAACCATTTCCCACTCTTGTTTTTGATCTCGAATAACATATTATAGGCAATGCATGCATGGCTGACACACTGCAACATGGAATCTAAGAAATTTATTTTTTTGTGAAAAAATGGTGGAAATTTTTGTGGGGTTGTCTTAAATCCGGGGGGGAGGGGGGCTCATATTCAGGCAGATACGGTAATATGCTCTCATGGACATTATTTTGGTAAATGTTGTTCTCTATCCAAATAAAATTTTTAATTAATACCTTACAGATGATATAAGAGCTAGGGAGCAAAAATATCGTATTTAATTGTTGATTGACGAATGCCATTTAAAGAGAGAAGTTTATTAAAGTAATTATTTAAAGTGGAAGTTCTAATTGACATATGAAGTTCAAAATCACAATTGGGTGATAAATTATAATACCGATTACTCCTACTTCATGGGGGACTGTCAAATATCAAGAATTACCGAAAATGTTATGAAGTTGTATTGTATGGCTATTTTTATAGGCAAATATAAAGTTTTTTCGTTAAATTTTTAACAGATATTTATAAAAAAGCAATTTAAAATGGACGAGTTAATGCCAAACCCAATCATATCTGATTGGTAGCCGAAGTTTGCCGAGTGTTTAGTGACGTCAGTGCATGCCAAAAGCATGTTAGCCGATGCTAGCCGTGCTAGAAGCCATTGTGCCGATATAGAAGTAGAAGCTTGAAAGATATAATTCTGTTGTTTTCCTCTATACTCCGTCTTAGAAGAAATATTGGTAGAAGTACTGCACCTCCCTGCATTTATTTCGCTTTGTGTTTTGCAAAATGGGATATGAAGGGTTTTGTGTAGCCAGATCCGATAATTTGCCCAACGTTGATTTGTGCATGTTTTTGCGGTACATTGGAAGTCGTAGATGTTGAAATCGTGGAGTGAAGGCGGATAGGTTCGTATTACATTTAATTGATAAAACAATTCCGATGTAGCGCATTTATTTTCAGTTATTGTAATAGTGCTATTATTTCGACTGAAACGCAGAAGATATGTAAAAGATAGATTGATGTCTTAAAACAGCTTTCCCATATTAAATGAATAAAATAACTCTAGTTTTAACTAATATTATGGAATATTTATTTATGTATTGTTTCCCATGCTGTCCTAGTATCTAGTAAGTAAAAAATAGTTAGATAAGTATACAAAAGGTAATGGACGAGGCAGAGACTTTGTGGAATTTCACAATAAAATAACATGAACAATGCTAGATAGTATTTTTTATTTATATTAAACTTTTGTTATTTCCACAAAATATATTAAGTAAAACACGACAGGTTTCAGTGAATAATCACCATCATCTGCCTTTACAGAATCATCGGGTCAAATATTGACAAATATACAAAATTAATGTGAATAAACCTAGTTTCCGTGTGTCTTGTCTATAGGAAATGTGGTGAAGTTTGTTGTTTTAAGTGTCTATCTGCCTTAGTTATTACCTATACTTGTGAAAAGAAAAACTGTAGAAGTGTTTGTCATAACTGCATGTCTTTTTTGTATATGTCGAGAATATCATTGTTGCTTTTATGGCTTTTTTCTCCCTTTGAGGCCATTGAGGAAAGACTATGTAAGTAATGCGGTTGAATTTGTTAAACTGAAGCGAGAAGCAAAAATTTTTTTGTTCAAGGCAAGATTTGCCCAGAACACAGAATCAGATAAAGAGGTTATGAAGTGAGTGTAGTTGTAGATGAAGAAGATTTAGTCACATCTGTGGAGTGTCATGACTGCCCTTATTTAGCAAAACATGGTCCTTCAAAATACCATGCTGTCGTGGATATTATGGGAACAAATTTATTAAGATATTTAAATTACAGAACTAACTTAATATGTAACATTTGTAAAAGTATTTGCTTAATAAACCCATAGCCCAACGATTTCTGTAAGTTTCGTCTTATGTATTTAGAATTGGTATATTACATTATGGAGGTTTTGTTATAATATATGTGCTAATCTTTGAAATATAATTTACTCTTTCAACATCATCCTCCAGAAATATATGCATCATGTCAATGTAATGCCGACAAAAATCATAAACTAAAATACGAAGCAATAAAATTATGTGCATACATATAACTAGTACCTATATTAAAATGATCTTTGCAGACAAATGCAGTTATATGTACCGATACATCAGATGCGTATCTCCTCATGGCTTTCAACCACAATATTCTCCACTTCTTATTTCTTCCCAAGGAGCTCGGCAGCTTGAAGAACAATTTTCTCAGGGTTTTAATCGTTGTATTTAAGCACTGAGGTACCAGACAATATTTATTAAGTTCCATATTCTCCATTTTAGCTACGATATCAGGAAAAGCAACAGGACGAAGTATCAAAACCGCATATTTTCAGTACGGTCGTACGTACGATGGCATGCAATGATGTCACGTGCCCCTGACTACTCTCTCTCCAACCAGGATGCTGTTTTTGCAGCATATTTAAAAGAGTTATTTTAAATATTTTTTTGCATAGTGAAGATGATTTAACCAAAAAAAACAAATGTTTTGATAATCCCCATTTAATTAAAATCCATCTTGCGGTTTAGCAGATGAAAGATAGACGGATGAGACATGCCCATAAGCCATTCCCAGTCAGGAGTGACTCCAGGTGGCAGCGACCACACTTATACGACGAAAACCAATATAACATTAATTGAATACAACAAACGATCAGGAAATATTATTATAATAAAAGCCCAGGTTCTGTTGGTACGTACGATGTCCAGAATGCTCTATACAAATCCCCATAAGAGAACACTTATAAATCCCTTTTTTCACTTGCAGGATGATTTTCTTTTGCAAAATAAAATTAGAAGTAGTTGACCTACGATGTTCGGGCAAGGATCATTTTGAAGAAAAATAAACAGATTTTTATTCTTAAAGTCGATTTTTGTCATCGGTTCGAAATCACTCAAAATTATATGTTTCAGTCATATTTATTGGAATATTTTAAGCTTTTTAACGATATGTTGCCTTGCCGACTGTGTCATTGTTAAACCTCGAGATTGTACTGTCATCCTTATATGCATAAGGAAAGCATGCTTTGAATGCTTTCATATAGTGGAGCCCTACCTTTTAACATGGCTGGCCGTATCGGTGGCTGCAAATTCTTGGGCGAGAGACATTGGAAGTTGCCTATTCTTCTGCAGTCTGGATTAGAATTTAAATTGGAAATTACCTATATAGTCTGAGGTGCCATATAAGTGATAATGGAGCTTAAATAAGATTTATGTTTAAAATTTACTTTCTTTATGTTTGCAACCCACATCAGAATTCATACAAATACTAACCGAATGAAATTGCTGATCAGTTGTTTAAAAAAATAAAATATTTTTGACTGAAGAAACTTATATCCTCTGCAACATTAATGACAACAGAACACTTTTATGCGAGTCCCTAGGCAGTGATATTCGGCACAAACTGAGATGACATGTGCAAACCCAACATACACCATTACAATTGTTACAGCTTAATTAATAAATACCGCTTCTACAATTAACATCAATTTTATCCTTAGGGGAAGACAGAAGATACTGATGGTTACACCTATTGTAAAAAGCTACTCGAAGATTTTCTTTGGGCAATAATAATGTTGGCCAAATGGGCAGGAACATTCAATATTAGGATAAAAGAACACAAAAGTTGTTTTTTGAATAATCGGAATCAGTCCCACTTTGCCATTGACCTGTTAGAATTTAAACATGTTAGTGATTTTGTACTCACTGTGTTAGATTTTATGCCCAAAGGCCCGAAATCAGATGTATTGGAGCAGTTAGAAATCTTACATTGTTTGTCTGATAATGATTAACATGTGGTTAATGAGTTTCTATACCCTTCACATTCCCCCCTGCTGGATATCCCTCACCTATACCTCCCCCACTACCACCGTCCCTCCCCACAAACCCATACTCCTATTCTCCCTTCCCCCCTCCCTTTCTTAACCATTGAGAGCCAACCCCATAATTTCTTATCCCTTCCTCCCCCTCCAACTTTCCTATATATTTGAATGGTCTCTGTTTTCTGTTCACGTGATGATGCTACCCAGTAACGAAACCGGTCAAAATTAAAACTCCTTTTTATATCTGGAATAATACGTTCTTTTTTCCATTTTCCTGATTTATAATTATGGAATCTTCCACCAAGTCACGCTGAAGACTATCAACTTCATTTTATAACCTTTTTTTGGCTACTCAAGATACCTGAGGCAAGTATTTAAACTGCTTGTTCTTGAATTTTTTCCAACCATAAGACGAGCTTGATAGTTTCCTGTTGAGTTTATGATGAATTTTGTTTAGAAAATGAGAAAGTTCTTAAATTAAAACTGGGATATGTAAAAATGCAAAATAAGGAAATAATCAATCTTCTTCGACAAGAAAGTTGTTATTCATATGATTTGTCTAATACTATCGAATCCGTTGGCATTGAAGAAACAATAAAAAGCTCTTAAAATGGACCACCTTCCACTTTTTTATAGCTGAAAACCATTTTCAACCAAAATTATTTTATTTCTATTTCCACACATCTTTTTGAGAGACCACTAATTTAATGCTTGAGCCAACTTTTTTGTTGCCGATTTAGGTTTATGGTATGAATGGAAAAATTATCTGTTAATATTCTCTCAGAAAATGATGCCAAATGCAAGAATAAGTTCAATTTCTTTTTCATTGACAATTCGAAAAATCAAACTTGACTCACCTGCCTCAAAATATTTTAAATTCATATTTTATTTCCATGAGAAAATTACTTAAAATTAATTAATTAATTTCTAAAAATATCAGACAATACACAAAATTCGACATTCAGTTGCTGGGTTGGATGAAATTTATAATCTTTGCGATGATCTCGTATATTTTCGGAAAGACAAAATGTTCCAAAGTCATGAAAGTCACACAGAATTATATGAGTGCTACACCACCCATGCCAATGGCAGTGATGGGTTCATGACAAATACCAAATTGGATGACATAAGCTAGCGGTCTTCAAACTGGGGTACGCATACCCCTGGGAGTACGTGGAGACCTTCTAAGGGGTATGCGAGCATGGATAATTTTAAGGGAATCAATTTCCAGATCCCTAACTTCCATATGCACTCTTTCCAAAAATTGATAAGCCTGAGAACACGCATCTTTGCCTTCTTGTGAGAATGGAAAGAGAGAGGAAAGAAAGTAAGAGGTGCAGCCGGGAAAATAACTGCCACCGAAATATTCTCCTTCGCCCACCTGCTGACATGGGTTTGTCAGCTCCCTTCAGGTACCGTTCCTGGGTTCGCGCAACTAGAAACTTGTCACCCTTCCTCTTCCCACGTTCCCAAGGCAAGGAAGAATTACGACCAAGGCCCTTCTTCCTGCAGTCCCCTTATGAGCTTTTCCCGCCCTCTGTCCTTCAACACCTCCTCTCTTTTTCCTGACCTCGATAATGACCAACTTCCAATACTTTCATAGCTATTAATACTAATGATATGAAACTTATATTGGCCGAGTTATATAAATTTCAGGGAAATATTTATTATGGATTAATTATAGCAATTATTATGTGTATGATAGGATGCTGCAGTTTTTATTGACTTAATCGAGGAAAGTATTCTTTACAATACCTCGGGTGAAAAATTATTATTGTTTGTTTTATGAAGGAATACATGAAATAAATTTACTATTTAACACAAAATGTACACATATGATTCTTTTATATTATAGAAATTTATAAAATTTCCCACGTAGTTGGTATCAAAGTCAATGTTAGAAGCGAGCAAGCTGATATTTCATTCGAAGTCACTGTACTTTACAAACTACCTGGTAAAATCAGGGATTGTCATATAGTTTTTCATGATTTGCCAGATTTGATTATAATGTTAAATTATAAACATCATATGTTTTAGTTGCAGTATAAATAGGGCTTGTGAAAAGAGATAGTTGAAGTGATCAGTTTCTTCCCAGAAATCTTCCTGACTGAGAGAGAGGAGATGAAAGAGAAAATTTTCCTCGTTTTAGGCAAAAGGGGATGGTGAAGGAACAAAGAAGAGATGATTTAAGAAGGAGCTAGCATTACGAGGGAAAAGAACACAAGAATAATAAGCGAGGGTTAAGCTTGAAAAGGGCATGGCACTGGGTGAAGGATGCGAAACAAATTAGTTACCATTCATTGTTGCAGGGTGATTTGTCATTCTTAAAGGCATCCTCACCATATGGGTTTCAGGCGTTGAACTCCACCCATTATGTCTACAGAGACATACTCTCCGTTATTCTGTTGCAAGATTTTCGTCGGAGTGGTTGTGCGTGTCAGAAGGCTTCTTGGTGTGAAGTTGTCTGTGAAAAGTGTCTTTATCTTCTCGAGACCTGTATACATACTTATTTTCATAAGTTTCTCCGAGGCTGTGATCGTAGTAATTATTTTCAGCTATTCTCAATAATCATCCTTAGGAGGTGCCATTAGCTTGAAAGAAAAGCATCTTCGAACAGCCAAAGCGGTACAGGTTAGTGAAGCTTATTCTTTCAAATTTAACTGTAATGTTTTCCAGGACTACCAAATTTTTCAATTTTTCATACACCGGATAAAACCCGCAAATAAAAATTGAAGTGAATTTTTCAGATTTGGTGTGCATTATTGAAAAAAAGGAAGTTAAAATTATATTTTGTCTAATCAAATCAAGAATTATTTATTCTAATTACAGTAAATTATTATCTTATTTCATCTTATAAAATATTTAATATTTTCTACCACCTATTAACAAAAAATATAATTATGTGCTAGCTATTAGACCGATTAGTTTCTAGCAGTACCTATTTACTTTTTTCCTCCATTGGAAAAATTTTATCATAATGCCTAACAAAATTAATGAAGTCATTTCTGATTTATTATATATGATTCTGATTTAATCATTCCCAAAAGCCAAACATCAGAGTTTGGTACACAAACATATTCACATTTAATGAAGGAATACCATGCCTTTTATCATACTCCTCGCCTGATAACTTATAATTTTATCTACACTTTACATTGCATTTTTACAAATGAAGTAATGAGAAACGGCATATTGATTTATTATCCTGTTTTTATAACTCATCATAAAAATGAATAAATTAATTATATTAGATCTCCTTCATTTTAATTTTGGCTTGACTGCTTTTAGTAATCTTACAAGATTTATTTCTCAGTGGTTTTTATAATATTCCTCGAAAATCTTAATCTAAATATTGGGATGTATTTCTTGAACATATAAAATAAATTATTCACTAATAAAATATACGTTGTTACTGAACTACATAAAATAAAAATTCTTTTTCGGTTAGTTACAATGTAGAAATTTGTTTGATGCAATTTTTACCTCATCTGAAGAATTCAATAGTATTTTAATATCATTAAAACTTTGATAGTAAAAATTCACTTTTTGGTATAATTTTTAATTAGGTGTATTTCATACAAATTGTCTTTCAGTTTCGAATTGCAGTTATTGCTTTCTGGTCAGAAGGAGTCGGCATTGTATACTATGTAAATTTTTTGAAACTCGTCAGCCCATAGATAAATTTCTAATAAAGAAGAATCGGGATGTTGAAGATAACAGAGATGAGAATCCCTTTGGAAGCAGTAAAGTGGCAGTTGCAGTTTTTCAAGCTGTGATTCGAATATAGTGGAGATTTTTCAACCAAATAAAGTTCCAAGAACTCCCAAAGTTGAGTTTAAAGAAATACACTGATACTACGACCAATCCTACATAAAATATGGGTTTGTTTCCAATAATAGTGATCCTCCTTTACCACTCTGTGTTCTTTGTCACCAAACATTGTCAAACAATAGTATGAAACCATCTCCCTTGCAATCACATTTATTTACAAAACATCCAGGCTCTAGAAATAAAACTGTTAATTATTTTATGAGGAAGGCTGAGGACATTAGTAAAAATGTAAATAAGCTTCACATTTTTATGGAGTCATCAAAGTTGGCTTTGTAAACCTCATACGAATAAGCATTGCTCACTGCAAAAGTTAGGAAATCATACACGACTAGAAAAGTTTATTATACCTGGTGCACTGTTGATAGTTAAAAAGATGTTAGATGCCAAGTCCATTACTGCTATTAAATCAATTCCCTATTCAGACACCACTGTACTTCCTAGAGTACATGAAATGGCAGAAGACGTTCTCCAGCAGATTGTGGCAGACGGACATTGCCAATCATTCCCACTTAATAATTTATGTCCGCTATTACAGCGAAGAAAACGGCATTACTGATAAGATTATGGCATGCAAAGACTTGCCTAGAAATGCAACTGGTGAAGAGATTTTCAAAACTTGAGATACTTTTATTCGAGTTGACTCAGGCTTACTTTGGGAATGGTGCATATGTATCTCTACAGATGGAGCTGCTGCAATGACTGGGCACAAGAGCGGCCTTATTGCTCATATCCGCGCTTTAAACCCTAAATTAATTTGGGAACATTGTTTTATTCATAAGCAAGCTTTGGTTGCAAAAAGTTGAGTCCTGATTTGCACGAAGCATTGGATGTTGCCATTAAAATGGTAAATTTTATTAAGTCTAGGGCATTAAACTCGTCTTTTTAAAGTGATGTGTGTGGAAATGGGATCAACTCATACCCAGCTAGTGTTGCATTCAGAAGGGATGCGTTTTAACATGTTTATTTGAATTGAAAAATGAAGTCAGACTTTTTCTGACAGAAAGTAAGTCTGATTTGGCTGATTGGTTTGAAAATGAGGACTGGATTTGCCAATTAGGTTATATGGCAGACCTTTTCCATAAATTGAATAAGCTAAATCTACAGCTCCAAGGTTTTGACAAAAATATATTTAAGGCACATGATAAGATAAAAGCGTTTTATCAAAAAATATTGCATTGGCAAAATTTTATGGAAATTAACAATATTTCGATTTTCCCATGCCTTTCTAAGTATATTGGGTCGAGTGAATAAAAACTAAGCAAATGCTTAAAGCATTAAGCAAAAGCATAAGCATTTGCTAAAAGCATAAGCAAATGCTAAAAGCATTTGCTTCATATTGAGTGAATAAAAGTTTGCTTTTGCTTATAAGCATTTGCTACTCAGTTTTAAGCAAATGCTTAAATTTTACGGAAGAAAGCTCTTTGCAACTCTTCCTTCACTTGTTTTTGTTTACATTTAAAGTTTTACATAGTTGAATTTCAAACTGAAAACATAAATATATTGGGTAATATTTTTTAAAAAGTTAATTAATAATTTTTTAAAACTATTTCTTTTATAACTGAATTCGATAATATCACAAATCATGGGTGTATTTTTATTCAATTAGTTATAGTAATTTTATCCAGTCATTTGCCTTTATAGTGATTTTGGATGCCACAATTATTTTTATCTTACATCAATTAAGTACCTTAAAAATATTTCTATCTTCTGTTTGGAAGACAGTACCCCACCACGTCTCTCTTGATATTCTCCGAGTAACAGATTTGAAATATAGGTACTTAACATTTTCTTCAGAGAAACGATATAAATTTTTATAACCGTTGGTTGTTGAAACTTTTCTCGTATTTTTTAACCTTTCGTGTCACCATAAATTACCATATTTATATTTAGGATCAATTATCATGAAAATAGAGTACCTGGAAATATTTTAGCAAACCCTTTACCTCACTTAAAAAAGTTTAAGAATATGCTTAAAGCATTAAGCAAAAGCTCGGTTTTATTCACACAATTTTAAGCAAATGCTTAGGAAAATTCCTAAAAATAAGCAAATGCTTATTCTTTCTAGCAAAAGCAAATGCTATTTTTTTTATTCACCCCAAATTAAGCATTTGCTTAAAAAGTGAGGTAAATCTTAAGCATAAGCATTTGCTTATTTTTTATTCACTCGACCCATTGGGTTAAACAAGGTGCCTCTAAGTGAAAGAGTATCAGGTATAATTAACAGTCATTTGATAAATCTTGGTAAAGTTTTTTTGGTATACTTTTAACGAAATTGAAGGAGGACCTAATTGAGTTGTCAGCTGATAGGTCATTAAAAATAAATTTTGATGGTAGATCACTATATGACTTGGCATACAATCCGGAAGGAGTTCAAAGAATTGGCTGACATTGCTATAACAAAACTCCTTCCATTCCCATCTATCTATTTATGTGAACAAGGTTTCTCAGCACTTACATCAATAAAAACGAAAAATAGAAATAGAATTGATGCTGAACCCTGTCTCATTCTAGCAATAAGTAATATTCATCCATGGATATATGAACTAATTGAAAAAAACAGCCCCATCCATCTCATTAAGAAATACATTGCCAATAAAATTTTACTTTGTTTGATTAATAATTGTTTAATAAAATTTGTAAAATATTTATATTGCTTTGCTCAATTGTGTACTAATAATAATTGTAATGATAACTCAATTTTAAAAAAACTTCAAAATTAGAGCCTTATGGTCACATAAAATAAAAAAATTGAAAATTTTCAATTTATGTACGTTTTGCAAAGATGCATGATCAGTAAAACACTTTCAAGCATGGAAATATATTACTTTAGGATAAAATTTTGTGGGGAAAGAGGAATGGAAATACGAGTTCAAGGAGAAATAAGAATGTGTCAAATTTCCTACTGTTAAAGAGTTTGTTCTTGTACTTCTTAAATGGATGATGGTGTGTGTCAAATTGCTACAGTATTTAGATTCCAATGGATACATTTAAAAGAGTGATGTTAGTGTTTCATTTAAAAATGTCAATATTTATAATACACCAAAAATTATATCCTTTGAAACTATTTAAACTTAAGATGAAAAATATTAGATGTTAACTTAAAAAGGGGTGAGGGGGTACATAGGTCTTCAAAATTCTTTTAGGGGGTACGTGAGCGAAAAAGTTTGAAGACCACTGTCATAAGCGACAGCAATATTTAACGATCTATTGCTCGTCTCACGAAGTCCGAGAAGTACAGGCTCTTATGGGAGATCTTCCCTCTCTCTCTCTCTCTTTCCCATGCATTCTTCCCTGTACATCTATCTCTCTCTCTCTCTCTCTCTCTAAAGCTAGCCTCGCCGCAGCCCCTCTCAATTCGTCGATCCGAGTATTATGATTAAAAATCACATTAAAATACTAAATATTGCTCTGTTTTCGTTCTTTTTAAGATTATTTTTTATTTCGCAGAGAAAATATATTGTTTTATCGTATTAAACAATAATCACAATTTTAAACTGAAAGGAAATCACTCAAAGTTCGTAATAACAAAATAATCTTCGCTGTTTCGGCAGTGAAAACTTCCAAAATACTAAAATTGCGATATCTCTTCCCCTTTATGTCCAATGTCAACCAAATTTTTCGTGTTACTTGTCATATGGTTCTAATGGCAGAAAGTTGTTTTATAAGTGATATATGTTTCAATTTTACATTTTAAAAAATTAAAAATCATCGCCATCACTCGAAAATTTCGAAATATGACACGATATTTTCAGTCTGGCTAACTTACGTTCTATGATATTAAGATGGTACAATGAGCGAATGAAATGATCAGCGATGTTGAAATATTTATTCTGTTTTTATTTTGAGACGATATGTTGTGCGGTTTTCCTGAAAATAGCTTTAATATCCAAGAAAATCTCGCGAGGACCCGGCGGGCGGCGCAACGCAAACAGACCACATCTGAAATTTTTCTATTCACCTCAATAACCTTTGAATTATTTAAGATAATGAGAGGTAAACTGTGAAATTGCTAATATTATAAATGCGAATGTAGTAAGATAAATCACTTATTTGCGGGTATAGATATTCCACGCTCGTACGAGCAACATTCAGAAGAAACGTTAAAAAGAAGAAGAAATTAAATATCTCGTCTTTGAAATGTTCATAAAGTTTTAAAATATTAAGTTGCTTTAGGTTTACAAAAACATCATTGAGAATGAAAGCCTGACTCAGAATTTGCAGCATTAAGATCTGGAGCTATTGTTTTAAAATAGCCCGACAAGGGAATACACTTTCCTCCGTGTTTATATCAACGCTGAATTAACTCCCTGGCATAGTAGTTTTATCGCGTATTTCTAAGCACAACTTCCTATATATTTCGGTGAAATTCGTAGGACGGAAAATGTTTTCGTGAAAGCCTGACTCATTAAGATGCGCGAAATTATGAAAGCACAAAATAGGTAATCCCGTATTGTTGCAGGAATATGCCATATTTTGAACATAGTACCTTTCTTTTACTACCTATTCTTATGCATTGTTTATACTTAATAAATGAGCAATTGCTGCATGCACAAAATAATCACGTATTGCTGCAAGAATTTGCCATATGTTGATCATATTAACTTTTTTTACTATTCTTATACATTTTTTTCACTTAAATAAATGAGCTATTATTACTTGAAAAAGCAGAGGGGGGACCTTGGTCCACTACATACCTTTATTCAGAACTATCATCACTCAGGGGTCCCACTCCTTTCATAATGCCGCTGCACGATGGTCCTTCTTCAACATGCATTGGCTCCTCTGTAGGGGACGGAGAGACTTGCGATGATGATGACGAGGAGAGGCGAATAATTAATTCATCACGTCATCTTGCAATACATCTGCTTTCCATAGGTCTTCCTCAACTTGCATTGTATGCTTCACGTACCCTCTCCAGTTCTCAGTTTTCACATTTTCGTATTCCCTTTTAATTAATTGTCTCATATCCGAAGTCTTAAATGACGCATTATTCATTTTTACGTGATGCTTCACTTGCGCCCACACCATTTCGATGGGATTTAATTCGCAATGGTACGGTGGTAATCTAAATACTTCCCGACCCATTGCTTTCGCCATCCCGTCTATCTTGTATTTTTCAAGTTTATCCTTCACTTCCGATACCATAAAAAGTAGCTGCCTCTTGAGAAACGATTCTTCCACTCGAATACCTTTATCCACCAACCAGGCTGCAATGTCACTTTTTCGCCAAGTAGTGTTCGGTATCGCTTCGCATTTTCTTGAGTGATATGAAGCGTTGTCCATAACAATAACGGCCCCTTACGCGGTATTTGGTAGCAACTTCTGCTCAAACCACTCTTCGTAGGTTTCACCATCCATCTCATCGTGACAATCTGCAGTATTTTTTTACATAAAAATGTGAGTTCCGCGTCTTTCACGAAGCCGTTCTCATTTCCGGCATGCACCAATGCAAATCGAGGCCCGCGACTCGTCGGCCCTTTAAGTCCTAAGGTAACACCTTTCAAATATGCCTCGTTGTGTCTTTCCATGCCTTACTGACGGTACGCCCAACATTAACCCACGACTCATCCGTGTACACAATTTCTCTCCCTTCTTCCCTGAAATTTTTAATCGAATATAAATATCGATGGCGCCACCGAAGTATGTCGTCACGTTCCATTAATAAGCTGTTTTTTCCTATTCTTTCGTATTTAAAACCAATGTCCTTCAATATTCTATGCAGAGTCGGCCTTGAGAAATTTGGGAGTGTGTCGTCTGCATTCAAAGCTGCCATTATGGAGTTCAGGGTGGGCGGTATATTTCTAAAAAAGAAACTATGAACAACTCGACGAACACCTGATCCTACAACATCGTCGTAGGTGTAACATCGTGAAGTACGGCGTGTTGTCGTAACTCTCCGTTTGTTCTTTTTCGGCGTCTCAAAGGGCCCCTTTTGGCCTTCCTTTCTGATTTTGTAGACGGCCCGTTGTGAACACCCAGTTGCTTTGCTCGTTTCCCGAACAGAATCGCTAACATTCATATTCTCGAGAAAGTAATTAAGCACGTTTAAGATAACAGCTTTCTCTTTGCTCCGCAACCTACCTTTCGACTGCCTTTTCTTACGGCTATCATCCATGGTATACAAATATTAAATGTTCAAATGTCGCGAATTATTAAAAATACTTTCAAAATGACTTACATTAACTTCGATCTAAATTAGAAGCAACTACACTAACTTACAATTACAAAACATCTATACAACCGAAGCTAATAAAACAGAAGACGTTACACTAACGAAAATTGCCACACCTGCTTAATACTTAACGCACCATCTAATACTACCAGAACTAGTTATTGTTAAACACGAAGCATTCTGTTGAAAAAATCGTTCAAAATATTGCTATAACCTAAATAGCGACTAAAATTAACAAAACCTAACAGCACTTTCAAGCACGCAAATTAAAATACCTCTTCTCAGTTCAGATTACCAACAATTAAAACGCGCACACTGCACGAGTTTTCTCAATTGCAATGAAGACTGGCAGTACAGTGGAACCTCGCTTAACGAGCATAATTCGTTCCAGAATCTTACTCGTAACGCGAAACACTCGTTAAGCGAAACAGTTTTTCCCATACAAATTAATTTAAAATTCGATAATGCGTTCCATGCCGAAAAAATACTCAAAATATTTTATGTATAACGTTTATTCAAAGAAAATTATATATAAATTGTTAAGGAGCGTGATTCATCTTCCTCTTTTCTTCTATCGCGGAATGAACGAACCTTGAATGAGAATTCGATTTGTAGAAAACAAAAAAAAATCGAAATAATTAATTTACTATTTATGATACACACCTAATTCTTTTTTACTAGAAAGCTGTCTAGAGACATTTGTTTTTGCCGACGCTTCAGAATTTGGTGGAAATGTGACACAGCATTATCATTAAATAAATTAGTAGCGCGCATAGCCACTGCCTTATTAGCGTGATGCTTCTCAATGTACGATGCAACAGTTTCCCATGCTTTCAGCATTTTTCTTATTGCGCCAGAAGATTGTTGGTTTGCTGTTACCTCCTCCTCCTCGGACAAACTCTCCTCCACAACTTCTTGCTGTGAAACACAATGTAACTCCATAAGCTCTTCGGTGGTCAGCTCTTGGCTGTGCTCTTCCACAAGCTCATCTATATCTTTGTTATCCACCTCCAATCCCATGAACTTGGCCAAAGACACAATCTCGTTGACTACAGCTCCACAGGTACTGTCTCAAACCCCTCAAAGTCACATTCGACAACGCTCTCCGGCCAAAGCTTCTTCCAAGCAGAAGTGAGGGTTTTCTTGGTAACCCCTTCCCACGCCTTTTCGATCATCTCGAGGCAGGCAACGATGTGGAAGTGATATTTCCAAAACTCTCTGAGAGTGAGATTGGTCCCTTCAGTCACCTCAAAACAACGCTCGAAGAGCGCTTTAGTGTAGAGCTTCTTAAAGTTAGAAATAACCTGCTGGTCCATAGGCTGGAGTAACGGAGTGGTGTTGGGAGGCAGAAACTGGATCTTGATGAATTTAAATTCTTCAAGGAGGTCATCGTGTAGTCCTGGAGGATGGGCAGGAGCGTTGTCCATAACAAGCAAGATTTGGAGTGGTAGATTCTTCTCAAGCAAATATTTTTTCACAGAAGGACCAAACACTTCATTGATCCAATCAGTAAAAAGGTCACGTGTCACCCAAGCCTTGTTGTTGGAAATCCACATCACATTTAGCCTGCTCTTCTGGACTTTACACTTCTTGAAGGCTCGTGGAGTTTCTGAAAGGTAAACAAGCAGCGGTTTAATTTTCAAATCGCCGCTTGCATTGGCACAAAATAGCAGCGTGAGACGGTCTTTCATTGGCTTGTGGCCGGGTAATGCATTCTCCTCTGCTGTTATATAGGTTCGCTTCGGCATCTTTTTCCAGAAGAGACCCGTTTCGTCACAATTGAAAACCTGTTGCGGCAGGTAACCCTCAGAATCTACGAGCTTCTTGAAGTCGCCGATAATTTCTCTGCTGCCTCTGCGTCGGAGCTTGCTGCTTCACTGTGCCTCACAACGCTGTGGATGCCGGTTCTTCTCTTAAACTTCTCGAACCACCCACGACTTCCCTTAAATACTTCTTCTTCGGCCGTTGATGATCCTGGAGTCTTCTTAACGAGGTCGGCGAAAATCACTTTCGCCTTCTCACAAATGATGTTCTCATTAATAGTGTCGCCTTGCAGTTGCTTTTCATTTATCCATATGAGAAGCAACCTTTTAACATCATCTAGAATACGTAACCGTTGCGTAGATATTCTTGTCACTCCCTTTGAAGCATCTATCTCCTTAATCTTGTCCTTGTTCTTGAGGATAGTGCAAATCGTTGATGTAGACCGATTGTATGTGCATGCTAGATCAGCCACGCTCACAACTCGTTCTCGCTTTTCAATGATTTTAGGTTTCATTTCTACGGTTATTTTTATTCTCTTATAGCTGTCTCTTTGCGGCTTTTTCTTCGGGGACATTTTTGCAAGGGTTATTAAACTTTGCACAAAAAAATCACAAATAATATGTCTGAACACAAGTTTGGAAAAATGTGTGATCACAAGCGACACTAAGATCCTAGCGGAACGAGTGCTAAACACAGACTGATACAACAGGCATGGACGGTTGACTAAGAGGGAGGGGGACGGACAGAGCGGAAATCCAAGCACGCTGTCAGCAGCATGCTTGCAGCTAACGTATCCGTTCCTCGGATTGGCTGATTTCGAGACGTCAGGCGACTGCAGCGCTCTGCGGTGCTGGCCCTATATAGAGCCCCCGCACCGCTCTGTCCGACCCCCCTTGCCTTCCGACCCTCGCTGTTGCAGGCGCACAATCCGGGACTTCCCCTCCCCTCGTCACTCGCTATGCGAAACGTCCCTCGTTCAGCGAATCATTTTTTTACAATTTATTTTGCTCGTTATGCGAATTACTCGTTATGAGAGGTGCTCGTTAAGCGAGGTTCCACTGTATTTCGTACACACTAAACACACTGAAACACAGGGATGCGTCCTAATGCAGTCGATTCGCTTTTCACTCTAAGGAAAAACTTCCCGTTTTCTTACTATTCTCTATCCATCGTAGGAGTGAGAAATAGTCAGGGAGGTTGAAATGTGTCAAAACATCTGCTTGCGGGATCATAGAGGGGCTGTAAATGGAAACTACACATCGTCTTTTCAAATATACCGCAAAAGGGCCCATGCACGCGGTGACTGATGGCGAAGCCGAGAGTAGCTGAGGGTATGGTCTTACACGCCTCAAGATCACTTAAGAGGGGAAGTTTTATGGCACTTGAAACCTCTGACAAAGAATACCCAAGATTTTTTCCGTCGACTGCAAAGTTTGAAAATTCCCAAAGGATGATTGCCCTACGTTTTATAGGGCTCCACTCGCTCCTTCCAAATATCAAAGAAATATATAGGAAGTTGTGCTTAGAAATTCCCGATAAAACTACTATGCCAGGGGGTACACTCAGCGTTGATAGAAACACGGAGGAAAGTGCATTCCCTTGTCGAGCTGTTTTAAAACAATAGCTCCAGATCTTAATGCTGCAAATTATGAGTCAGGCTATCATTCCTAATGATGTTTCTGTAAACCTAAAGCAACTTAATATTTTAAAACTTTATGAACATTTCATTTTTAACGTTTCTTCTGAATGTTGCTCGTACGAGCGTGGAATATCTATACCTACCCGCAAATGAGTGATTTATCTTGCTACATTCGCATTTATAATATTAGCAATTTCACAGTTTACCTCACATTATCTCAAATAATTCAACGGTTATTGAGGTGAATAGAAAAATGCTATCTTATTTTCGCGCATCGTATCAGATGCAGTCTGTTTGCGTTGCGCCGCCCGCCGGGTCCTCGCGAGATTTTCTTGGATATTAAAGCCATTTTCAGGAAAACCGCACAACATATCGTCTCAAAATAAAAACAGAATAAATATTTAAACATCGCTGATCATTTCATTTGCTCATTGTACCATCTTAATATCATAGAACGTAAGTTAGCCAGAGACTGAAAATATCGTGTCATATTTCGAAATTTTCGAGTGATGGCGATGATTTTTAATTTTTTAAAATGTAAAATTGAAACATATATCACTTATAAAACAACTTTCTGCCATTAGAACCATATGACAAGTAACACGAAAAATTTGGTTGACATTGGACATAAAGGGGAAGAGATATCGCAATTTTAGTATTTTAGTTTTTAGTTTTCACCGAAACAGCGAAGATTATTTTGTTATTACGAACTTTGAGTGATTTCCTTTCAGTTTAAAATTGTGATTATTGTTTAGTACGATAAAACAATATATTTTCTCTGCGAAATAAAAAATAATCTTAAAAAGAACGAAAACAGAGCAATATTTAGTATTTTAATGTGATTTTTAATCATAATACTCGGATTGACGAATTGAGAGGGGCTGCGGCGAGGCTAGCTTTAGAGAGAGAGAGAGAGAGAGATAGATGTATAGGGAAGAATACACGGGAAAGAGAGAGAGGGAAGATCTCCCATAAGAGCCTGTACTGCACGGACTTCGTGAGACGTGCTATACTAGAAGCTATCACAGCAGCCTCTTCCATTGAAAGAGCCATGGCAAGGAACACGTGTCCAGCAGTTCCAAATTTTTCAACGGTAGACAGAAAACCCCATTCTAAGTTATCACTCAGGACCTGAATTGTTTAATCAAAAATAGAGTTCAGATGTTAATTCCAAGGAACCGTAAATATACTTGGCAAAATACATATAAACAGGTTAATTCCAATATTTCTTGGATTTTAATAACAGTTTTTAAGCCTCTTCCTAAAAATACTCGCTTTCTGAGAAGGGAGTTAGAAGAACTTCTGGCAATTTTTCATTCCTCTGCTCTTGTATAATTAACCACATACTTTCTTTGAATTTTATTATTCATTTTTTATGCGAGCAAATAAGAAATATGTATTGACAATGAGACACTTTTTTTCATAAATTCCACAGTTCTAAAAAGTGAACTGAAATTTCAGTGAGAAATCGTAGTCATCAACAGTGGCAGAAGAAATTTCAAGCAGAATTGGCCCTAGACCTTTAATTTGTTTTTAATATCATGTTTTCATTTTAATCCTTTTTCATTGCTCTACCCAAGAACTCCTCACAATGGCTGCCTAAGAGAAAGACTTTACTCACCTTAAACTTATTGGAACTAATGAGGATGGCAGCACTGAGCAAGAAGAACATTTGTGCACATAGCAATAATGTCGTCAATGAAAAATGAACTTTTTGAAGATGACGAATAAGCACATAATGAAGCAAGTAGTCAAACATTCCAATGATAGCAGCCGCCAACCCTTCACATCGTTGGCATTTGGCTGTTTATTTGCCTCTATGGTCGTTTGGCTCATCAACATGCCCCCTGCGATTATTCCCTAAATGGCTAGAAATATCGGGAAGTTGGGCCTCTTGCCTAGCACTATGCAGGACGATATGCTAATGTGTGCCGGTACGCTGAAGACCAGAGCGGAGGCATTGCCCAGAGGCAGGCACTGAAAGTCAATGAAGAGAAGTTGAAGGGATGCGGCCATTACGGCACCCTGACTGATTATCAGATGCCAAGACGATGAATCAGCCATAATGCTATTTCCTCTCCATCTCCGATAATAGTGCCAGGTTACCATTAATACAACCAGCAACGTCTGCTCTCCTGTCTGAAACAGCAGGATTTCTGACGGGCTGATGTGACGGAGGAGATGAACTTTGAGGGCGATGGTAAGAAAATTGTTCGGAAGTACTGGACTGTTCGAGAGCAACACAATAACTAACTAAATCCGAGAGAAAGGAATCCACCACATCTTGGTGCGAAATCAACTGGAACGACACAACAATGGTAAGAAAGAACAACCGGCCTAGCCGCTTCTTACTCTGCCCACTTCATTCCTTGAACTTAGTCCCTGAGGATGGAAATCAAGAGTGGATAAAGTATACATGCACAGGTTATTCTAAATGCGCGTATGAGAGGGGAAGCCTTCAGCTTCCTCTACTTCTCAAGGTCATCACTCATACCAACAAAAGGCAAGTCCAAACCTGTCGAAGGTCATACCGGGATAATACCTACCAACACGTGGAGGTTTCTCCTATTGCTAGGTTGCAGAGGAAAAAATTTATAATGTGTGGCTTATGTCTTAAGGGTAAGTCCTGAAATGGACTCATATGCGAATTTCCGCATGGGCTCCCAATGAAATATATATTAGCGAATAAACATTAATAGCTATCATATATTATTAAATTTAATGCAAAATAGATCGTCGGAAAGAGATTAAATTAGGAAATATTATTTTAAAATTATTGGTATTGCTTTTATTATCTATTTTTAACATATATCAGGTAATAGAAATTTTTATATAAGATATGAGCAATTACATTCTCTTTCTAAATCTTTCTTTGCTTAACAATCCACAATCAATCAAATGCTCCTCGCCAATGCTTGTCCTTATGGAATTATTTATAAGGTTTAGTTTATTAATGAAGCGCTTAGCATTGCGGTTAAAATACAATAATTTTAATATAATGTTATTCGTCCTGTAACACTATTTTTTTAATTGGAAATGACTAGGTTTTTATTTTTGGAAATGCGGAGAACTTATAAGAATGCTTTTTCATAATATGTTTCTGGATCTGAAGTGGTGGTTTAAAATATTTTTCAATTACATAATTCAACAGAAATCTGTTTATGTTTAAGCAGGATTGAAACAAGAAAGGAAGGAAATTTTCTGAATTCTTTACTACATAATTATACCCAATAAACCCAAAAATGAGATAAACCTACTTAAAAAAATCCTTTCTTTTTCGATGAACTGCTTGGCTAAAAAATGACCTCACCAAGTTCAAACGTCTACATGTGGAAACGTCCATGAACATCTGTCCCTCTCGGTCTAAGGTGAGTAAGTTGGCCTTTGAGCATGACGGAACAACCAACAAACATAGCCTTTTATTATATTGAGATATATTGAAGTCAATGCCACTTAATGCAGGGACATAACTAACCTCCAAACCATGAGGATGCAGCATAACTGTAAAGGTTCAGCCTGATTAACAAAATATTTGTCAACAAAATAAAAAAATGCAATATAAATAAGCTTGGTAGTTTTTTGTTTATTTTTCTTAAACGTCAACGACTGAATCGAAGTTTATTTTTCCTAAAATTTGACGAGAGATATCAACATTTATTTTAATACATTTTATTAAGCTTGGTAGTTTTCGATGTTTATATTTCTTAAAAGTGATGTTTATATTCCCTAAAAATCGATGTTAATTTTAATTTATTTTATAGATATTTATCTGGAAAATTTTCATAAATTTAATTACTTCTAAGTGAACTTTACTAAAATGCAAATATAAAAATAACACTTCTTGTATGTCAGATTGTTCATTGTTATCTGTGTTTTCCTTATGACTTTGAACACAAGCAGCAATTATATTTTTTCTCATTGAATTATGTCCCTTATTCACTAAGTCATGACCATTCCGTGGGCACCCCCCTTGGATTTTTGGAAAACAATCAAAATCGAAAAAAGATGGAAATATGCCAAATATTAATACCAAAAATTAAAAGTATTTTTTAAAATTTATTCTTCAATTCTGAATACAAAAGGGTTTAAAAACTTCCTCACCAAAATCTGCCTTAATTTTGTGGACTCATTCCTTGTGAACACTCATTATACATAAAGCAGACAAGCTGTTCATCGTCCATGGTAGACCTCAACCATGTTTTGACATGTCGAAGGGTGCTAAAGGATCTTTCAATTGTGCAAGTTGCCACAGGCATTATAGGCAAACACAAAGCGCGGATTAAATGTGTCTGCATGTTTAAGTAGTAGTAGTAGTAAGTCCAGTGAACTGGCATCGATGCCGTTAATAAAAATTTTCAAATTCATATCAACATCTTACCTCAGCTAAGAAACTGTCGAGTAGGATTCCATGCATGTTTTGTATGTTTTTTGCAATTTCTGTGCATTCAGTTATTGACAAGAGTTTTGAAGTTTTTCGAATGAAAGTAAAACAAATCGAAAGACACCCGATTTTTTTTTAAAAAACGGTTTTCAAACACTAATATTAGCGCATCAAGGACTGTTCTTCAGAAATATTCTTCTGGTGTGTCTGCAGGAGTGTTTGTTCTAACAAATTTACTAGATGTTCATCATAATGCTGAACTTAAAATAGCATTCAAAATTACTCAGCAACACCTTCATGTTAGAGAATTTCAAAGGCAAAAAGGAAAACTAGCTGCTCAGTTATTTTCAAATTCTGATGCAAAAGCTGTTGCTTGGTGTGTGGAAAGAAAATTAATTGAAGGAGATTGGCAAAATACTGCTGATGAAATACAACTGATAAATGTTTGTTTTGATGTCATGAATGCAAGTATTCCAGTTATCACATCGAATGTTCTTAAAAATGCATATGGCAATAAATTAATCGATGAAGATAAAATTTTAAACAAAATGTCAAATTTCATGACTTCTTTTAGAATTAAAGGTAAAAAAATATGCTACCATTTTAAGTTGGCATGTGTTAGCATTGCATCAACAAAAGCACTCCTGGAGATGGTAAAAAGAAAATTTTCTTTAAATTATATTTTAACATCTCGGCTTAATCAGGACAAGATCAACAAGATCTGGATAATGAGCTGTGTTCTGCAGTGAATGAATTTTTCTCATTATTTAATGAAGAATCTTTGGAAGTTGTTGAAGAAGAGGGTGAAATGCAAAAAATTGAAATAAACAACTTTCCAGGAAATATAAATAACAATTTAGCTATAAAGCCTTTTCAAGTAATTAATCAGGAAGGATTGAAATATATTGCAGGCTACATGGCACACAAATTTCGAGCTAAATATAATGATTTAGGAATTCCAACATCAGGATTACCTACAACATCATGTTATGATGTATATTTCTAAAGGTGGTCTTATGAATCCCAGTGAGAAATGGCTCAATGCTGCAAAAATTGCTGAAGAGGTATTTATATTCTTTCATGGTGAGACATACTGCAAAGAAAAAAATATAATTGAAAGAGTTACAGAAAATCCTATGAAATGTATTAGTAAGGATATTCCACTTCCCGCTGTTCAATTGTATGTAAAAACCAGAACAAACATTCGAGTGAGGGAGTTGAATAAAATAATTAAATCATTAAGTGACAATGAAACAAGAAAATATATAAATAAATTTTAAAAAATATGTAACTGACATAATTTGGGTACTGCTGGATGTAATATTGTTTTTGCATTAAAGTGATTTTTACTTTTTATAGGTATGACTTACTTAGTCTTACTGCATTAGTTGGTTTGCTTTTTTATTAGTTTTGGGATACTTTTTTGCTACTAATGGCAACTTGTAAGAAATTATTTTGAATGAATTGGTTAACATTAACAATATTAATTCCCATTAAAAGCATTAAATCAATGCTGTTAAAGTATGGAAAATCAATTCCCATCAAAAGGCAGTGGAGTCATTGCTATGGTAGTTAATATTTTTCATTGTTGAAAACTGTAAAACTTCATAATTTTATGATTAAAATCAAATTTTTATGCAAATTAAGCAAGGATATGAGTTTTGTCTTCAAGAAAAATAAACTTCATACTTTCATCCAGAGAATGGTTTATGTTCCGTCTTCATATCTTAATTGTAACTAATTTAAAAAATAAATTTTATAAAGCCCTGCGCCATTTTCAATGCTTTTCTTAGGGATGTTTAAAATTGGACGTTGGGGTCAAAAATATGCCTTAAATATAACGTTTTCTGGAATTTAGGATTTGTTCCAGAGGTTGTAACCAATGACCTATCTTCATGCCAAATTTGAGCTCTCTAGCACTTCTAGAAGTACCTTAGGTTTTACATGATATATCCTATATATGTAAGAAGCAGCTATTTACAATGATATAAGTTGTCGGTGCTTGCATACTGCAAGAGCTAAAAAATCACCATATACCAAGATCTAACCTCCTAAATAAACCAATGCTATCTCCAGGGCAACAGCACTTCAAGCCATGTGGAGCTTATATGTATTAGATAATAAATACCATGAGTAATAGCAGTATATTTATAACTTTCCCTGAAATTAAAGCAACTATACGTAATTTCCAAATTCCATGTTTTCGTATTTTAAGTTTTGTGACTCAGATCGCCCTGCAACAGCAATAAGAATAATCATCATTAAGACAATACCCTATACATTAAATTTATGGAAAAATTAGGATATTTTATATTATGATTATGGCAACATCATTCATGCCTTTAGAACATATGTGGATAAAAAATATCGAGAAATAGGTATTACGCCATTAAATTTAACAATTGAAATGAGTTAAAATTTCTCGGAAAAATATGAACTACATTAAATTACTGTTCACATTTTACCATCACTGCTATCAGGGTTGCTTCACAGGGGCGGCTTGTTAAAAATATTGGGGGGACCTAGTTCCAGGAGGTATGGAATTGAATTGACTACCAAGTTTAACCTGTGTATAACCCTCTGCACAGTCACCTGCTACTGTCATTAGCTCACGTCTAATGAGCAGTTGCCCTTGTAAAGGAGCTGACTCCTTGACATCGTAATATTTTCTCAAATAAAGACTATTTTAGAAAGTTTTTAGGAATTAATAAGTATTTACAAATAAAGAGAGCATGGAGATGTATAGGTACCATTATTTTATTAGGGATGTTATTTATAAATTACAAAGTGAAAGAGGATTGTAACATTATTTTTACAATTTTGTCATGATTTTAATATGATTTAGTAATGATCTTATTCATGTCAATTTGTGTATTTAAGAAAAAAGTGAAATATTAAGATATAAAATATTAAGATAAGAGGTGACCCACCTTAAAAGTAGATACTTAGTATAGGGCGAATGTTGTACGATGGTCTGGGTTGCGCTTAATGAATTAATTGACGAGAGGCCTCAGGTCCAAATTGTCCAGCATAGTTTGATGGGTGTTAAGGATCCTAATGTTGTTCAGCCTCTTCTGCCCCATCATAGATCTCAAGTAGGTCTTCAGGCGGCGAAGGGTGCTAAATGATCTTTCAGCTGATGCTGTGGTTACAGGCATGGTGCGGAGGAGTTTGATACATTTAGCAACTTCAGGGAGAAGCCTGCACACTGCGTTGTCCTTCAGCAAAACTTACTTATTTCATACATCGTGGTCAAGGGTTCTTTTCATTGTCTGCCAATGTCCCCAAGCATTGACAGGTGTAGCAAGAGCCTGTCAGCATCTAAGTCGTTTGCAAAGAATGCCCTTGCTTGCTCGAGCTTGCTGCCACCACTTTTGACAGCAGAGACACACTCTTTCTCAACCAATAGCACTTTTTAAAGCCCTGTGAATTCAAACCTCTCTTTTACACAACTTTCTACGGTTTGACTACCTCGATGTATATTTGTTGGAAATATTGTTTCATGCTCTGGAATCTGTGAGGTGTAGCAGCACGAGGACTGTCAAGCCTTTTCAGAACATTTCTCTGATGGGGCAGCACCAGATCTTCTACAAGATTAGGTTTTTCCCATAAACACTCCTGCCAAAACTACTCAAATCCCTTACGATTTTCTACAATGATATCGAGTAAACATTTAAGCTTTGATTCTGCTTCAGTAGCACCAATGCGGGGACATTGGACCTTGGAATTCACTTCCTCGACAGGGTTCATTATGTGGCAGTAGAGGGAGATAAAAAGTATGATTTGAAGTGCAACATTGTCTCAAGGTACCCGGAATATTTTGATGCTGCATCAGTCGTGTCTTCTGCAGAAAAGGTCTCGAAGAATTCAAGGATATGTTAGTAGTTCTTCAGGATCTGCTGCATACTGGAAACTCGCATCCTCCACCTTGTAGGGCACAGTGGAAACAGGTTTTTCAGGGCAGTCTTGTCTTTGACGTGGACAGTTCTAAACAGATGTAACCTTTTATGGGATTCCCTGATTGTATTTATCAAATCTTTAGCCAGGTTCATTGTATCCCTCATAGTCGTCAGGTGACACAAGCTATCTTGCACAGCTAAGTTCAAAGAGTGAGCTGCACAGTGAACGTATGTTGCCTGTGGCTGCAGATCCGCTACTAACTTCTGCAGCCCTCTGAATTCTCCACTCAAGTTCGATGCGCCGTCATAGCACTGTCCCCGCAAATTTTCAGTAGACATGTCCAAACGTAAAAGAATGTCCTTCACTATGTCAAAGAGAGGTTCTGCTTTAGTACTGGCAGTACAGTAGTACTGACAATCCAATGAAATCTTCATATATATCAAAGTTTTTGTTGATGGTTTGTACACAGAAGGTGGATGGAGATGTCGCACGTCTCGTCGACCATGATTGAAAAATACTCGCAGCTCTTGATTTGGCTTACAACCGAACGAAGAACATTTTCTCCCAATATTTGAACTATTTCATTCTGGACGTCATGGGAGAGCCACTTGTAGCCCGAACGCCCCATCCATTCGTTGAGCTCGGGTACGTCGCCTTTCTCAATTCCAGCAATTGCCTAAAATTTGAGCTTAGTTCTTCGTGTCCCCGTATCGGTAATCCCTGGCGGCAAAGGAACCTGAAAGTGGTAAAGATAGCCATAAGGGCCGAGCGCGCTCTCTTCATCTCAGCGTTGATTTGATCATTTAACTGAATGGCCACGTTTGGTCTGGATAAAAAGGCCAGCTTCATTACTCCTTCTTTGTGGGTTTGTGTATTCTCATGTGCTCGAAACTTATCAAGACCTTTTTTCCAGTTCGAGAACCCTACAGAAGTGAAAGTGTCCTCCTTTTTCGTGCTCGATAGTAGCAGCCCTTGAGCCTCTGCTTCCTTGCAGGTTTTGCAAAATACCTTGTCAACAGCCAGCCGAATGACGCCATCCACGATTTCTGTAAGGTTCTACCCTTACCAGTAGTCTTCTTGCCGGAAACTTCGATTGGAGGACGTGCACTCGCACTAGAGACTGAGGTACTCGGGACAGGATTAGGTGGGGAAGCATGCTGCACTTCATTCTCCAAGCGTGGTTTTTTAACAACAAATTTATCCATTCCGAATGTGTTTGCAGCTTGCAGCTTTGTTAATAAATAACAGTCACAAACACTTAACCGACAACACAATGCAATGTTAACGCAGAACGCACTAGAAAGAAACGCAGTATGGTTTTAAAATATTGTTTTGTTACGAGTTCGTGGGTACAGAAGAATAGAAAGGCCAAAAACTCCGTCAACACTCACTTTACAACACTCTTTACGAAAGTAATTGCCTATAACTCTTCTCGCTTCACTTAATCTCGCCACTATTCGCTTGTGCCGCTGTCTCAAGACTGACTTCTAGCGACCGATGCGGTCCCTTTTATGTATGCGGGAGCTATGATTCCAGAAAGCTCTGCAATCTTCGCTCTCCCGCCACCGACTGGTTCCATGTAGAATCTTCCAGTATCGCTATCCCGACGCTTCTCTGTTGCTGTCCTTGTCGGCCGGCAATAGGGACCAGAGTCCTCTATATCACGCACGCACTCTGATCGGGACAGACAGATCGCGCCATCTAGTGACACTTTGTAGAACTAAGCGCCCATATGACGGCGTAACAATATCACGACTAAACTAAAGAGTCAAGCAAACAGCGTCAGAGGAAAAACTGAGTGACTTGTGAAAGAGGTGGAGTGACAATTGGCGGGAGGGGTGAAGCGGGCAATACCCTGGCATGAGTCTGTTTACCTATGTATTATTGTACTGTTTATTTTTATTATAGTTGTCTCACTTAATCTAAAAAATACACGGGACAAGGCATAAAATTATTGGGAGGGCTCAACCACCGCGACGGTAACATTCGGGGGGCTCGAGCCCCCTCAAGGCCCATGGAATCGGCGCCAATGTTGCTTCCCCTATTGTGAACTCTTATAGTTCTAGAGAAAAACAAACCTATTCGCTCCTTTCTATATTCGATATCCCAAATTTAATCGTCGTGTTTGTGCTTTCAGTAGTATCTGAGAATTACAATACAGTGCGAGATGCAATTAATGTTTTGGATACAGTAAAATCTTACATATTATCAGAAGAAAGTATTGAGGATGATGTTTTCATAATACGCATGATATTGAAAATTAGAAGTTAACTTATATGCATATTGAAACAATCTTGATGTTAATTTCATTAAAGAAAAATGAAAAATATATTTCCGTAACTCGAATTTTTGAAGTTCCATAACTTGAGTTTTCTAATACTCTAATAATTTTACTATCCCTTGAGATTCGAGTTATGGAATTTCATTATGACGGCATTAATTTCCATTAAAAGCATTAAATCACTGCAATCGTAACGTATAATATCAGATCCCTTTAAAAGCATTGAGGTCGTTGCCATAGTATTTAAAGATTTCCATTTTTGAAAAGAGTAAAAATTCGGCTTAACGTTCCTTCCGAAGGACGGAACAGCTGAATTTGCGCGGTCTCCTCAAACCACACAAACAGGGGGCCGGGCGACCTTGGAAAAATCCTACTTGCGCAGGATTCGTGCCCGCTGCCTTTTCAATCAGCAGGCGAGTAGCAATCAGCGTCCTAACCACCACACCACCGGCACCCCAACTGTTATTATGAGTTAATAGCACTAATCAGGGGGATAATTTTCGTCATACCCCACGCAGAAATCAAATAACCGCCATTTCTATCCCGTAAATGACGTTATGTGCAGAAAAGTTCCAAAATTGCTTGCCCGATGAACTCACATACTAGTCTTTCCACCATGGGCTCGATCTAGCCGGTTCCAGAACCTTCCCGTTCAGGGCGAATTCAATCTAATTTGAGGATCTTGCATAGAGTTTGTGGCGCCATTTACGTTTCAATATAGAGACCCACAACCTTAGGGCGATCCGCGAAAATATTCTTAAACGGCTTAAACGTAAGTTTGTAAGCAAATTTTCTGGCGGCCCTCCTTGGCAGGGGCGGATTTAGCGGGGGTCGCACATGGCGCGCGCCAGGGGCCCCGTCAAAATGTTCGTGTATATAATTTCAGAAATATTAAATGTCTTAATTTAAAAACCAGTGGAACCTCTGTATGATTCCATAGAAAAACGATCGTTAAGAGGTGTCAAAAAAGAGGGTAGCTATATATTTAGAATGCAGGGCCTCCGACAGCTTAGCGCCAGGGCCTCCCAAATGTTTAGCGCCAGGGGACCCAGGAGGCCTAAATCCGCCACTACCTCTTGGGAAAAATCATGGCGGCGTCCGTGCACCATTCAATTACAAACTTAATGTGACTTGAATATAATGTACAATCAAATGTATATGCGAGTATTTGAGAGAGAACACGTATCTTTTGGAGCATAAAATTACGATGAACGCGAACACGGAACCATGCTCTTTTAATGGCAATGTAAGAGAAACTTAGCATGGGACATTGTCCCTCAAATTATGAACTGGTGACTTCCAAAAATATAAACTTTATGACAGTTTGTTTTTGAAAATACTATATATATATCTGGAAATGACTAGTCATTTATCAGTTCGCACCAACCTTTCTTTTCGCTTCATGGATGAGGACGGGGTCGCTAGTCGCACAGAAGATAAAAGAGATGTTCTGTAAATGGAGTATGGCGGTAGATCATATTGTGAAAACGTCTCAAATTCCGTAGGGATTATCGGATCTGGTGGAAGGTAAAGAGGAGTGAAATGAACCGATCATATTGTTTCGTCACATTTGATCTCGCCGCAGCTCGATATGTGTCCTTAAGGCAATGGCATACAAGACCTTAAAGGCTGGTTCACACTGGAGGGACTCACTTCGGCTGTCACCAAGGATTGCCGATAGTTACCGAAGAGGCTAGGACTCGAAGGGGCTTGGGACAAAAGTTGTCACCTCGAGCGACCCAAGGAGTTCGTTCCCTACAATTGTGAACGCATTTGGGCCTTCTCCATAGAAACCCCATTGAAAATAGGATAGGATAGGTCTAAAATGCCCCAACCGCGACCGTACTCCGACCGTCCCTCCAGTGTTAGCCAGCCTTAAAAATCAATGTAGGGAATTCCGAATGTAGCGTGCGTGCGTGTGTGCTTTGAATGTTTGATACTAATACGTATTAAATTTGATGTAGTCAAACCATATTAAAAAATAAAATTTCATAGAAAATGGATCAGTGAAAAATCGGCAAATATCGACGACAAATCATTTTTGTCGAATTTAAAATTTTTGGGAATTCGATGTTTATCGGTTGAAATAGGATCCTATCAAGCCTACTGTCCTTGCAAAAAGTCTAGACACCGGAGTTTAGTTCGAAAACAACCGCCACGATTTTAATGGGGTGAAAAGTAACCGGTAGAGAATCCCATTTTATCCTCATTTCAAGAGGCAGAATAACGTTCCTCCCATAATAGACCAAATTAGCCACTCTGACGAAGTGAATTATATATAAACTAGGAAATTGAAATTCAACGGGAACATTTTTTATGAAATTTCGTGAGAAAATGCGACGCGAAGCTATTACCCAAATCAATGGTGCGCAATTACACGAAAGCGGTAACAATGTAAGTCACTAAGAATGCGTCAAATTCTCGCATTAAAAACTGATCTGGTGATCGATTCGACGCGTATGCAAAAATCGATGGCAGGAAAACAAACGTTCGTTCTTTTAGGCGCTCGTTGTTTCGAACTTCTACAATGATTTTAATATATTAATGCTCTACATTCAAATGTATTTCTTCTCGCAGATAACGCAACGAATGTTGTTTACGTTTGTTCTATGAAAATCATTTCTCTCTCCTATTAAAAGCATTCAAAGCACGCTTTCACCCATTTCCGTTAAAATGGCAAGATTTCTCCAAAATATGTGAATTAAACGTAGAACATGAGGAATTTCGAACTGTTAGATGAACAAAATAAGAAGTATGTAAGTATTATAATTTTTCTTTAAAATGGTTTAAATCAAAGATCGTTGGTTAATTATTTCTAATTTATATCTTATAAAAATAGAAAAGCCTGCACGTCGAAAAGTCGATGTTTACGTGCTACTTGATCGGAACTGGAAATGTTTTCCTTGGAGTCGAACCCAGGACCTTTTCGAGTTTTTTTCGTCATCACCTTAAAATATGTAAATCGAGCATTCCTGGATATTTCATTCATGTATCTAGACCCTTTATCGAATTATTTGCAATTTTATAGATTTTAGATTGTTTTTAAACCTCTCATACATTTTCTACCCTCAATTTTAACCTCGAAGGAATTCCAATATAGGATACAATAGTATCTCTGCATCGTCAACATCGAGGAAAGATCGGTTGCGCAAGTCAAAGTGCATCTGAATATTGAATCTGCTAAACATTTGTCACAAATAATGTATCATGTCATTGGGATTTATTAAAGACTTATATAATTACGTTGTATCAATAATAAATATCGTGTTTAAATAAAAATGGTGTATTGAATATTAAAAATGCAAAATCATTCTTATTCGCGGGTTTCCGGGATATTTGAAAATCTAATTCCCGTTTCCTGTGAAAAAATATCGCCGGGAATTCAAAACTCTAGTTGTTTCAATAATTGAAAACAGGTAAAAATTTCTCGAAGAAGATTTCAAAACACAGCAACAGGCTGTGTGTTTTAATGAAATTGATTGAAAAATAGGTTAATTAGTCTATTAGGATTAAGGGGTCATCATGAGAGTCCTTTTAGTATTTATCTGAATAAAAGATCAAGAAGTATGTATCATATCAGTAATGTTTTTCGTCGTTAGCAGTAGAGGATTATGGCATTAGTTTTCAAGTTTCATCAAACCATATTTTAATTCTGTCATTCAATTCCTTCAGTAATTGAAAATGTTTCGAAAACCTTTGCAAAAATAGGCCAATAATTATACTAAAATTAATAGAAATAGCATATTTATCGTGTTATAATTATGATGCCATCATCATATGTTTACGCCTTTGGTTGAAACTGACGGCATCATGATATAATAATCTATTAATTTCCATTGAAAGTGGATTAAAGCAATGCAATAGATACATGTAAAGAAATAAACTATTTTTTGGTCTATTTCATACCATTAGTACCGTAGGTACTAATAATCCTCCTTGTTCAGACACCTGGATGGACATTATGGCTTCTCACAGCATGCTATAAAACTTTATCAAGTAAAAACATATTTTCCTACATAGTCCTCAAATCTGAATTCTTTTTTCGACTCATAAAGATCTGCATTGCTGCTGTGGAACAGGAATGTAAAGTTGTGAGAACCTGAGTGTTTCTGTAGGCATTTATTGTTTGGGGTTATTTTGTAAAGAATGTTTCTGAAGGTTTAAAATGGTACCTTGTCTCTGGAATCATTATTGGAATGTTTTTCATATTTTTTCGTTGGACTTGATCGTGAGATATGCATTTTAAATATAATTGCGAAAATTAAACTAATCATGATAATTTCCTTCACGGAGAAAATTGAAGTACGTTAAAAACATTTCTCCAAAGCTACACAATCTAAGGCAGTGTTTCTCAACCTTTATTAAACCATGGAGCACATCATGATATCCCCTAATTTAGGAGGAGCACCAGACCAAATCCTTCTATTATATAAAATCAAAACCCTCCCCTCTCCCTATAGGATGACATAAAATTAAATGGGAGCAAATGCGATGCAGCATATTTTTTATTCGCATTTTAAAATCACTTAGAATCCCTCTATGAATGTGGCACTTGTACCAAACGATGCCTGAAAGAATGGAAATTCATTTTCCGGCCATTGATTTTCGAATACGCATCGAATCATTCCGCAAATTCATTATTAAAAAGAAATTGGGCTAAATTTTAGATGACAAAATTTTGTAGTCAAGGGTATCTGAATTGTTGCTGTAATTAAGTAAGGCACTGTATATATGCATATACTTTTTTACATTTTACAGTACATGAATATTACGTTGTCTTGAAAACGATCCACAAAATGAAATAAATAAGTTCTTACTTATTTTTACACAGATAATACCTGTAAATAAATTATGGAAAAATGTATTCCTCAGCACTGAAACCTATGGTCTATAAAAGCCAGAGTGGCTTGATAGCTAGTATCGTAATTAAATTATTACATAAAACAAATAAAACATTGTAGCAAGTCCTTTAATTATAAAAGCAGAAAATATTACAAACTTAGTATTACAAACTAGGCAGATTAACATAAAGGTATTCCAACAAATAGAAATAATGAAAGAAAAATCCAAAATAGTAATTATTCCTAAAACTTGATGTTGAAGCAAAATATTACCATAAAAATAAAGGAAACGTTAAAAAAATTAAGTAACCTTACCAAAAACACAAAAAACGAATAAACAATATTATAATTACAGAGTAATAAAAAAGTAACATTAAAATTTAGTAGAAAATTGATAATTTGATTTTTTAAATCTGTGCATGGTTTATCCATATCTACTTAATGGGATATTTGTGCCTGCATGTTTGAACAGAGTACATCTATCCTTGGGCTAAGTTTGGATAGAGATAGTCTTAATGTTGAAGTGATGGAAAGATCAGCTAGTAACTCTTCTTCTACTAGTGATAGGTTATTTCCTTGATTATCATTAAATGGCTCTAATACCCACAAAGAACCTACTCTTGGATCTTTGTTTAATGAAAAATATTCATTAAATTTATCACTAAGAATATCCAAGTGATTAACAATGATCAATTGAAGTTCTGCAAAATTAAATTCTTCATTGTTTCTATCTTTAACTTTATTCAGAACCTCTGTTAATCCAGAAAACATATAAAAGTAATTGTCTTTGGCTCTGTTAACCCATACCTTTAATTTCTTTTTAAATCCTTTTATTTTACTATACATGTGAAAAACATTTTTCAATGGTCCTTGTAGTGATAAATTTAACTCATTCAAATTCTGAAAAATGTCTGCAAGATAACAAAGTTTCAAGTACCAATTAATATCCTTGTAGTACTTCACAAGATCTGAATTTTTCTCAGATAGAAAACACACTAGGTACTTCCTCTCTAAGTTCACATAATCTTTTTAACACTTGACCTTTGGACAGCCAGCGAACTTCTGCATGCAATAATAGTGTGGAATGTGCAGATCCCATTTCATTGCATAGTATTCCAAACAATCAGCAGTTAAGTGCACTGGATTTTATTAAATTTACTGTTTTGATGGATATTGCTAACACTTCATTTAACTCTGAGCTTAACTTTTTACATGCTAATAATTCTCGGTGAATAATGCAATGTTTAATTTGAATTTTTGGCACTACTTCTTTAAATTTTGCAACCAATCCTGCATGTACACCTGTTATCTTTGCTGCACTGTCAGTACAAATTGAAACACAATTTGAAATATCGATATCTTTGCTGGAAAAATATTCAGATATTACCATGAATATTTCAGACCCAGTTGAACGGTGTGGCAAGTAAAAGCTGTTTATGAATTCTTCTTCAATCACTTCACTGTCCCAATCAATATATCGAACATACATAATTATTACAGATTTGTTAGCAATATCTGTTGATTCATCCAATTGAAAAGCGAAGGTTCTAGCTTTTTTCACTTTCTCTAACAGTTGCTGATGATCTTCATTCATCATTGCGATACGTCTCACAATCGTATCGTTGGAGAGGGGAATTTATCTAATTTTTTTTGCAGCTTTCTCTCTCAAAATCGTCTTGCATGCATCTACTAAGTAAGGCATGATTAAACTTTCTCCTATGGTGAAAGGCTTTTTAGTTTTGGCGATTCGGAGTGAAATTAAGAACAATGCATTAAGCACTGAGTCAGTTACTTTGCATATGTTACTAATTAATCCCCTCTGGCTTTTAAATTCATTTTCTTTTCTCTTAAAATACTCGAATGGCTTATTTTGATATTGCTGGTGTTTTTATCAAGATGTCTTTTTAATTTTGCTGGAAACATAGCGCTATTTGACAAAACCTTAGAACAAATAACACACTGTGGACTACTGCCTTGACATGTGAAACCGTATTTAATGTAATCAGGATCATACTTTCGATGTACTACAACTTCCTGCTTTTTCCGATCTGACTGTGAAGGTGAGTCACATGATCTATTACCGGCATTGTCTCTCATGGAATCGCTTCATCAGTATTTGTTTCACTCACTCTGGAAATTTTCATAAAAAAAGTCAATAAATAAATAAATAAAAAGTCATTTTATCCTATGGGTACCAAGCAGATGTAATTTTATTAGAGTAAATAGAAATATATTAAATTTAAACTTCATTTTATTAACGCAAAAGGCTACTCATGTACTGCCAAAATTTGACAAAATACGTAGAATGCATGTTTCACAACCACTCACCAAGGCATTTAAATATTACACAATGGTAAACGAAAAAACTGATATACAAACAACTACGATGGAACACAGGGCAAATGGCCGCCTACATACAGTGCCGGGCTTGTTTCGTGGATTGCGGGCACAACGTAATTCAACTATAGTCCGTGAGATGTAACTATGTCTCCGAGTCGATTTTGGAAGGCGAGTGGAGGGAGGCAGTTGAAGAGTCTGCAGTCAACAACAGAGGCATCATTGGTTGCAAGTATATAGAATTTATAGCAAATGATACACCGAGGGGGAGGAAGGGAATCGGTGAGTAGGAGAGGGGAGGTGGAATGGTGAAGGAGAGGTTGGTTGGCGGGCAATAAAATGTTCTTTTATGTATACAATATGGAAGGAGAAGGTCCGTGACTTGGGGAGAGAAATAAAGGGAGTGAATATGCTTCTAAGTAAACAAATTAAGATGGAGAAGGGAGGGTATTAGAGAGTAGGAAAGGGGAGGCAGAAAGTTGGAAGAGGTTGGGGGATGGGTAAGACAACGAGGTAGTACTTATTCGGAATGAAAAGCAGAACAAGTGGACTTTATAATCAAAGCAGTGTTGCGATTATCGTAACGTGATAGAAAAAAGTCTTTACACTTTGTTCTAATAAACAATTTAATATTATATTTCCAATAATTGGACTTTTCACTTGAATTTTTTAAAAGGCTTGCGAAGCACCTGCCTCATGTTTGCGGAGCACCAGTGCTCCGTGGAGCACCGGTTGAGAAACACTGATCTAAGGGATACTGACATTTGTATAATCTCACATGTAACAACCGAGAAAAATAAACCACTTTTCCTTCTATTATATGTCAATGGCAATCATATCTGACTCAATGCAATGTGAACCCTAGAGAATGAGGAGTTGCCCAATTGCTGTGGCCGCATCAATGTATTTTTCTACAGTTGACTGGTTATTCGTCCCTGGAGATTCACAGAGCAACAAGCGGGTAACATGAAACTCATTGGGATGACATGGCTCTCGTGTGGCAATCCATGAATGGGAAAATTTTCCTCAAAATGTAAGCGTGCATGGTATACCCATTTATAGGGTGAAAATGTTTTCACATGTCATTCATATGGAGGAAATAAAATTAGTAGTGCTTTTTATTTTACTTGGGATCTTTCGAATATAAGACCTCCAGAAAACACTGTGCATGTGGCCAATCCAGAAGTAATATTTACTTACAGGTGCTACTTTTATTCCACCCAGTTATATTTATAACGATGGAAAATATTTGTTCCTAGGAGTAGGTATATATTATCTCAACCATTGTTTATCCAATGATGAATCAGTTTACAAAGAGAATTCTGTATAGCTAACCTTGAAAAACTTATGCATATTCATTTTAATATTGCAGGGAAAGAAAGAGTACGTACATTCAAATATTCATAAAAATATTTTTATTTTTATGAACATAACGATAACATCGGTAATAGAGCATTAATATCTGTAAACACCAGCAAATTGATTCCAGCATATTAATCTTCTTTACGAATGACCTAAGAAAACGGAAGAGTTTATGTTGGCAGATACAGACTTAATTGCGGCTGGAAATGTTACACGATGTGGCTCTTTCTAACTGCCGTGGTGAACCAAAATACTTTTTTCCTGAAATATCTTCCGAAAACTGGGGTGCGTCTTATACCCTGGTGTGTCTTATATGCCAAGGGATATACTATATTCCCAAATGTAGATTTCTGACTCACTTTGCAAAAGTTTTTGCAGGTACCACTAGTAGCAATAAATTTCCTGTAGATGAGGACTACAGCTACATCATGTATATTATTTGGCTGTGAAAATATGAGCAATATTTTATTACTTTTTAACTACACTGTGTAATCCATGCTTGCATAGTATTTTACTAGAGGCTTGTTGTATTTCCCCAGTCTCATTATAAGCAATCAACTTACTAAATTAAAAGTTTCATTTAATAACACCTAAAATCTATCAGAGAAATAAAAACACCAGTATAGCACTGTAATATTTATTATCAGTCATTTATGCATAAAAGATGTTGAAAATGTCTTATTATACATTAAAAAAGATACAAAGGCCAATTTTTAAATTTATAAGTGTCAATATGATGTATTTAATCACCAAAATCTACTCAGGAACTTCTATGCATTGATCTTATAAAGATAATGAACACATGAGACAAAGTAACCCGAATAAATTAATATGGAAAATAATTTAGAATTCACCTGCAATGCGGCAAAATACATATCTTCAAGACCATGTATTTTGACAAAAATTTAGGTAAAACAATACAATTTATTTTAAATTGATTTTGACTAAGCAACATTCATGAATGAATGAAATACATTGCAGTTATATTAATGGTTACTTATTTCATATCGCAACTTATATATAGGACTCTTAGCAAGTTAAACAAAAGTTTGAGAGGCATTCTTAATTACAAATACATCACTCATGGCAATTTAGATCTTGGTCAAAGTTTATATTGTTACTGTTGAGGATGCTATTGTTTAACAATTGCCACTCATGAGTATTTACCATGAGAATGCCATTATTAAAGAATCAAAGAGTCTAAATATGCAATTGAATATAGAGATGAAAATATTGAAAGATAAAACATACATTCGTGAATATTTATACATCACAATTTTACAGAATACCCTGACTTGATTTATTTAATTGCTTCTTCTCTGTACAATATTCATTTTAATTTAAGCAGTCAGGAAGCCACTTCTTTTTTTTCAAATACCTGAAATGCAATTGCAATCTCATCAAATAAAATTCTAAACATCTAACTAACTAAAATGTCAATAACATTTGGGAAAATCAAAGAAGAAATGTTTCCCATAAATGTTCCAATATGTTGTCTCATTGTTATGCAATTCAATTGTTTCCTTTTTAAGACTAACGTTATTAAAATTTGACTATATCAGCTTAGATATCTCTTCAAAGAAAATTGTTTACTACACTGAAAACATACCTTTTTTTTAAGGAAAGATTTTGCATAATCTTCATTGGTCACCTGAAGAGCTAACATTCAGGGCAAAGGCTGCCATTGTCTCTCCTTTCTTTCCAATGGCTTTAGTGGTATATTGCCCCACATCAGTGGCAGAGCAGTTAGTGATTTCAAACTTGAATTTCTTCTTCCCATCCATTGTGAACTTATACTTTGAGCTTTCCTCATCAACAGGTTTCCCATCTTTCAACCATGTCACTGAATCAGAAGAAAAGTCAAATCTATTACTTGATCATGCCAAAATGGGAAATCAATAGAATAAAATCATGAAATCTCATATATACTCTGTTGCAAGAAAATATTAAGATATTATTCTTTCAATGAGATGATGACATTTACCTTTCAATGGCACCTTCTCTATCTCACACTCAAATTTTGCACTTTCTCCCTCTAGCACAGTGGCAGATTGGGGGAATGTTTTAAAAACTGGGCTCTTCGGTTCTTCATTTGGAACTGAAATGGAGATTTTTAATGCCTTATTTCCACTTAATTAAGATTAAAGTTGTTATTTAGATGGCAGACTGTGATAACAACACATACCAAGAACATTTAATGTGCAGCTGCTGAAAGATTCACCAGCATCATTGAATGCCTCACAGGTGTAAGTTCCTGCATCTTCAGGGAATATTTCAGCAATGTTAAGTTTGTAAATGTTTGCCTCATTGTCGTACTGGAAGTCTTTGCTTGGTTTGATTTCCTTATTGTTGTGAAGCCATATGACATCAAACTTCATAGCTCCTGTAGAATAAAATGTTAAACTTGATTATGTCTCTTTTTAGTTCTACAGGCAATGATTTAATTTTCCTAAAGAAATTGTTTTACTATACACATGAATGTTTTTTAATTGAACTCATCAGTACCCCAACAGCTCAAATACATAACACATTTAAATAAATTTTATATTTTCAAAAAGTTGAAATCACTGCAGAATATATATTTTCAGACATAAAAAGAATTGGATTTCATTAACATTAAAAATATTTTTCAGATATATATGAATACATTTCAGAAATAAACCCTCTTAGAGCCATTTCCTTGCCTCTTGCAAGAGAAGTGTCAATAACATATTATAATTGAAGAACAGTCAGCTTCATTTGTTACAGTTAACCATTGATTGGTAGATATCAAAACATTTTTCTAGCTTTTCAAATCTTGTGCTTTTTTGTTGCATGTTGCCTATAATAGAAAAATTGAAAATCACACTTTTCGAAAATTTAACATTTGACAAAATGTTAAACAAAATCCAGAACTTACTCCTTAAGTCCAGTGCTTCATCAATTGCCATTGTTTTTCCTGCCTAATGAGCTTCCGGCTATGACCAACTACAACTACTGTATCAAGCTATATTCAGTCAAATGTTTACCATCACAGCGATTACCTGTTTTTTTGTAATATAATAGGTACTTTTGTTCAAATTTACCTTGAGATGGCTTCAAAAAGCAGAAAACGCCTCTACAAGTAGTGTTATGAAACATAAACATAAAGCTCTCATGACTGAAAAATGTTGAATTACAATGAAAGCTTGAAAAACATTCTTCAATGAAGAGACTTTGAAAGAAAATGACTTAGGTAGTTCTACTGTCTACAATTTGAAGAAGCAAAAAAATTAATGAAATTTTAGGTAGACAGTGACACACTGTAAGCTACGAGTAGTTCTAAAACATTACACATGGCATGGGTAAATGATGTTGATAAAGTTCCATAATGAATTGAAAATTAATAAAGCCTGTGATTATTCTCAAGGTTGGCTACATCAATTCAAATCTCTTCATGGTATACAAAAATTACCTGTGTCTGGCGAAAAATTTGGTGCTGATTTGGATGCTCAAAAGCAATTTGTTGAGAAAATTTTCAAGTACAATGTGGATGAAAATCTTACTGCTCAGCAAATCTATAATGCCAATGAAACAAGGCTGTTTTGGGGGTGTCTTTCTCATAGCAAACTGGCAACCAGTGATGAGGACATGGCATATGGAGTGAAGGCATCAAAGAAGAGACTGATGGCACAGATGTAGCAATCATGCACAAACTTAAATTAATGGTGATTGGTGCAAACCCTTGTACTGTTAAGGATGTAAAGAATTTTCCCATCCATTATTGTGCAAACAAACATGAATAGATAACTTCCCAAATAATATTTGACTGGTTTTGGAATTGTTTCATGGTAGAGGAATGAGCAGTTTATTAACTGCCAAATAGTACTTCTCCAATTCAGCCTATGGACCAGGGAATTTTACAAACACAAAAATGTTACTACAGAAAACGATTTATACAGAAATTGCTTGTTGTTTGCAATAGAGATCAAGGTGTTAATGCATTTAAAAAGTTGCTCAACATTAAGGATGTGATTTGTATTCTACCTCATTCGTGAACTGATTTAACAACCACAACATTGAAAACTTGACTAGCAAGTGTATTTGAGGAAGATAATGAATTGCTGCTAGAATATTAGGTTTTCATGTTAGTAATCAGAAGATTGAATTCTGAACTTCTAGAGTTTGCAAAGGAAGCAACTGATAACGCTGTCATGAGATAGCTATCGACAAACCTTCAGTAGAGGCAGTGCTGGATTTAGGAATAAGTCAAACTTGGGGCCTTGCCACCTCCAAAATTATTTTTTTTAACGGTTGAAATATATGGAAAAAATCTATAATTACATATTTGAAAGCCTATTCACATACTTTGCCTTAGGGCCTCATCATGTCTAAATCCGGCCCAAAGTAGAGTGCTATATGCATTTGGTAACATATAATTTCTACTTTGGAACAATGATTGAGTATTGATTTAAGTGAGAGTATAAACAAGCATGAAGCAAGGTGATTTGCAGAATATGTTTAACAAAATTTTACAGGAAAATGCACAGAAAGTTTCAACAAATGAAAATAATGAACTTTCCATTTCTATTACACAAGATGATGCCTCTTGAACCACTCCAACAGCAGCAACGATAATTGGTCATATAGATTTTAAGTTTGGAATTAGGAATGAGAAAGATAATGTTGTAAGTGCATATTAAAAATACAATTTCTTTAAATGGCATTCATTATTTATGTGATAATTATGGCTCCTTTATAATACACAACCTTTTTAAACCTCGTGAATAATAGTTTCAGGAAAACTGATGTGAAATGTAAATTCACGAAGTGCAAGTCCTATTTTCCCATAAGACACAATGTATTAATGGGAGTACGGTTCCCAGTCAACATAAAAATTCAATTTTTATCATAAAAAATTCTGTTTAACAGAAAATAAAATGTAAAAGCAAATGAAAACCAATCATCATGAAGTGAAAAAATTCTTTTAATTATCTTCAAAACACATAATAGAAAATGAAAACCCAGCATTACAAAGTGATAACACTTCTTTCGGCACTTGTACGGTTTACCTCCGATACATTCTTGCGTGCGATTTTCGGTCTTCTTTTGTTCATTCCAAAGGAATGCTTTAATTTAAATTTATGAACTACTAAAATGGAATGTTGAGTACATGTTGCATGGATGTTTTCTTGGATTCTGTAACAAACATTTCCAAGCCTCAAAAAAACGCATTAAAAAGTAGTAACTTTTCTTTTATTAATTATGTTCGAAATACATAACCGAAAATCAAACTCTAGCATAAGAAAGTGATAAATTATTTTAATTTTTCAAAATGTCACAAAAAATAAAAAAGAAGCATTCAAGTGGTAACATTTCTTTTAGTAACCACATTCTAAGTATGTGGCAGAAAATATTACATTACGAGATGATAACAATTCTTAGATTTATATTAAAAATTTGTAACAATGAGCTTTATAAAGTTTAAACTGAACCTCAAAACAAATAAGTAGAGGGAGTTCATGCTTGTTGGCATTGGAAATGCATGACACGAAATGCAAATAATCAGCGCGAAACAGGAGTAATGGTCATGAAAAATTTTGTTGCGAAGTGCAAATTCATGAACCATAAGCACGCAAAGTTTAAAAAGGTAGTGTACTTTGTTTCAAGTTAGGCATGTATTAGGTTTCCAAAATCCAAAATTTACAAAAATCTGGCAAATGCCAGGTTCAAGGTAGTCAGATTTAAGGTTGCACTGTAGTTAGAAGTTAAATTTAGTATGTACATAATTATGATACCAAAAGAATGGATTTTGTTTTTGCTTCTCAAACTTAAATACTTGGGATGATCCAAATAAGCTTCCTCCCCATATTTAAAGTTAACCCTTTTAGTGAGCTAAGCGCATAGATGCATGCATTGTAGTCGTCCACCTGGTGGGGAGTGCGCATATGCGTGTGCCATGAAAAAATTCTTCTTTCTGTGGGGTAAGCGCTAATATGCATGCATTCTCTATCATGCTAGGAGGAAGTGTTTGGGCATCTAGTGATATTTTTCAACTCAGTGGTCACTCTCTGAGATGAAATGTATGCATTCGTAGATGAGAATGTTTGGTAATGTTTTGGCACAGTTCTAAAGCAATAAAACCCCTAATGGTACTTGTGACTTGAGCTTCTTCAGTTGTAATTGATGAGTTTAGAGTATGGTTGTTTTTTTCCTAGTGAGAAAACCTTTTCTGTCAGAAATACGTTTTACGCTATTCTTCGTCAAAGTTTATGTAAAATAATTTTCTCGGATGATTTTTTCCATGCAGCATAGTTATTCAAATGAAGTTATTCAGAGTTCTTGAAAATGAATGATTTATTCTGATAATACCGCATGATTAGAGTAGTTGCATGCGATTTTCTTATGTACAATCACTTGATGGCAGGTAAATTTCATAAAAAAATTTGGAAACGTCTATTAACTAATATTTGGTATTATAATAAGCCAAGTGCCCGATTATAGGTAGAAAAAACATTAAACTGTAGCAATTTTAATCTCTTATGTTAAAACAATATTATATATTTTTTGAAAATTTAGTTTTATTTATTTTATAAAGTTTAATTCATGCACAATCCACTATGAAAAATACTGTAATTCATAACTATACAGATAAATGCTCAATAGATAACTGGCATTTTCCGCCATCAATATTTCATCCAAAGGGAACAGTTTTTATATGGAAGGATTCATAACTCTTTTCTGCCAAAAAAGCTTAAAATCAATTTGTAGGAGGCGATATATATGGGTGCTGAAATATCCTAAGGTTACAACACAGGTTATGGGCTGCAGGGGAAGGATAGGCAATCCCTGCTGCAGAAGAGTGGTTTACAATATTGAGAATTTATCCTCATAGTCACAACTTAATTGCAATTACTGTATTTTTCAGCAAATAAGATGCACCAGGGTATAAGACGCACCCCGGTTTTTAAAAATATTTTTCAGGAAAAAAGAATTTTGGTTCACCAAAGGCATTTAGGAAGGGCCATGTCATGTATCATTTCCAGCCGTGATTAAGACCGTACTTGGCAACATTTACAGAAAATATTATGGCCTGATAAACGTTTTCGATAAACTTCATTCGTAAAATAAATAGGGATGATCTAAAACATAAATAATTGCTTCAAGACCTAAATGTGCCCTGCATGAACTCGGCAGTCGTGTTAATTAAGCTGTCCAGTGTGCCGCACATGCCAAGCATAAACATAGATACCCTTTACTGATAATACTTACTTAAACTTAAGTGCAAGATTTTAATTTAACGGGATAAATAATAAATGGAATGCATATGTAATAACAATACGTATGCTCAACTAGTCCATTTTCTTCTGCAATTCTTTTTGTCTCGTACATAACAATTTTGATCACAGTAATACCAAACTTCCTTTCTTCTACTATCCATCACTTCCACCTCTAGTTGTGGCAATTTAGGACCAAGCTTACGAAGACTATGTTTCTCTTATCCCATCACCTTCAGTTTTTTCTCATTTCCTCCATTCACGGATAATTTTTTTCTGTGGGAGGTGGACCGAAATGATGTGCTGTTGCTCAGTTTGCGTGCGTTTATACGTATTGAGTCACCTGAAGCTTATAGTTAATAGTGTGGGCATATCTTTTCATTCTCTATTTTATCCGTATTTTCCAAAATATTTGAAAAATTATTTTGCAATTGCATACTGCTTTTCCTCAATTCCTTCAATTTGTTAACTCCTAATCAACATGGATTCAGGAAAGAGAAGTCTACATCTACTGCTGCCTTCAACCTTATCAACAGAATATACCAAGCTCTCAATAACAACAAGCATACTTTAGGTATATTCTATGACCTCAGTAAAGCTTTTGACAGAATTGACCACAAAATGCTTTTGGTGAAACTTTGCAACTTGGGCATCAGAGGCAAGCCCCTAAATTGGATTATTTCTTTTCTAAGTAATCGTCATCAGATTGTGAAGTTTTCCCAAAGAGCTAGAATTGGCTCTACCACTGCTACCACTACACCTCTAAAAGTCAACATCGGTGTCCCCCAGGGATCAATTCTTGGACCCTTACTATTCATAATTTTCATGAATGACCTTCCTAACAAATTTACAGAATGCTCTCCGACCTTGTATGCTGATGATACATCCTGCCTGGTAACCGCTGATAGTTTCCCACTTCTGACAGAGTTTGCTAGTAGATCAGTCAACCAAATGTTGCAATGGTGCAATCTAAACAATCTTGACATAAATATCAATAAAACCTCTTACCTGCTATTTCACAAAAAAAACTATCCCACCCTGTAGCCCCCTTCTTAAAATGAGCAGTAAAAGCATCTCTAGAAACACGTCAACTAATTTTCTTGGGCTACTTATTAATGAAGAGTTGGATTGGCTAGATCACATTAATGGAGTTGCTAAAAAAGTTGCCACTGGTGTTTTTATGATAAGAAAGTTGGCCCCAATACTTCCTATTGAAAGCTTACTATCTCTCTACTATGCTAAAGTGCATTCTATGTTAAGCTATGGAATACTATTTTGGGGTAATTGCAGACTGGCTAGTAAAGTCTTTTCTTTACAGAAACAAGCTGTCAAAGCTTTATGTAGAGTATCTTACTGCACACATGGTAAACCCTTATTTTCATCTCTCAATATCTTAACTTTACCATCCATTTACATTTTGAGCTGTGCAACTTTTGTTAGATCTAATCATCAACTTTTTCCCACAAATGCAGAATATCATAGCCATTTCACTCGTTCATTATTTGACATTCATATTAATGATTACAATAATGTACTTTGTCAAAGAGGCCCTCACCATTCAGCCTCTGTAATTTATAACAAATTACCTGGGGACATAAAATCAGTTTCATCCTACAAATTGTACAAAAGTAATGTAAAGAAGTTCCTTCTGAAGAAAACTTATTATAATATTTGTGAATACCTTGATGATTGTGTGTGAAATTTTTTCCTTTTATTTGATCTTTTTTGATGTATGTTATCAATCTTGTATCTTGCTTTGTATTTTTTCTTTCTTCTTTTCTTCCCCCTCCTATCTTTTTTGTAATATTTAGTGACGAAACCATGCAAATGTATTTGCCAATGGTGAAATAAATTATATTATTATTATTATTATATTATTATTATTATTGTGATCTCAATACACATAACATTATTAATCCTAGGTATTTACAAAATTTTTATCATATCTACCGCAATTATAATGTTCTGTTCTATTTAATGAACTAATTAGGAACTAAAACATATGACTAATGTAAAGAATGCACTGAAATTGTAATTACTGCGAGCAGACATGTAATAAAGAGCAATTGTGAAAATGCATCATTGGAATACATGTTGCATGAGGTATTACTGTATATAACTGTATATTACTATATATAACATATTTTTCAATTAATTATTAATAATGTATATTTTAATGTTTTTGCGATGAATGACTGCAAGTTATTCCATTTTGGGGATGAGTGTGTTCATTAGTGTGAGTACAGAACAGTAATAATCTTACATTTGGCCAATAAGATCCAGGCTGATTCTGGAAAAAAGTGCGTCTTATATGCAAAAAAACGGTACCTACTTGAAATATGCACTCAAAAGACAAGACAAGAAAATAATTTATGAGGAAATACGCCATCAAATACAGTGTAAATAGCAAAGGAAAATATGTAATAAAAATTAAAAAATCCTTTTCTAATTGTTAATAAAATTGTTAATTATTCAACAGATACAATTAGGTGATTTTCATATCATATAATTGTATGTTTTCGATGATGCATCCAAAAATCAACCTTTAATTTAATCACATAAAAATGTCCCACCTGGAGATGGAATTGTGAAAATTTTGCTCCCACTTATGGGGTTAAAATAACATGAAAAATTTTAGGAAAAAGTTAAGAAACTTTCCCTGGAAAATGCTTCTATTTTTTTTAAATTCTGTAAATGTCTTATTTTTTACTAACAAATAGACTTGATAAATAAAAATATTTTACTGCTATTGAAATTTCTAATTAAAGTTCTAAAAAATATTTGCAAAATAACTTGCAAACAACTACTTTTAATGTGATACATAAGTTGAAATATCATTGGAATATCTGGTTGTAAGTAGTTAAATAACCTTGTCACTATGAGGGTATAATCATAATTTTTAAAAGAATTATGCTGACCTTACTGACTCAATGTTACTTGATACATATAGCAACTACATTAAAACTAAAACAGGAAAATAAACATACCTATGATTCTACATGAAAGTGTTACTGGTTCCCCATCTTTAACAAACATTGAAGTCAAGTGACTAACAATTTTAGGGGGAAGGTCTCCACCTCGTCCCTTGACAGCACCAGCAGTTGCATCCATTGCTACAGAAAAAAATATATTTAATTTTTTAATTGGCTGAAAATAACTACACAATAAAAATGTTCACACAGGAAATATTTGCACATTAATGTTTTTTTTTTAATTTAAAAAAATGATCATGAAATTGCTACAAAACCAATTAATGCACTTAGTTCTTGATAGAACTAAAAAGCTCTAAAACTTACGTATCACTTTCAAGTGGCAAATTGTTTCAGTAGTGCCTTTTGTGTTTGTTGCTTTGCAAACATATTCACCCTCATCTTCAGGGAACACTTCATTGATCAAAAGAGTGGCAACCCCATTTTTGTACTTCAAATCAACCACATCAGATGAGCTAAGAGGCTGCAATAAATATTTTCGTGAAATATATTATATAAATTTCCAGCAGTTGAGGGAAGTTAAAAAGTGACTTAATGTAATCAAATTACCTGCCCATTCTTAAACCATGTCACTTGTGGATCAGGATCACCCTTAATTACACATTTTAGGTTCAGTTGCTCTCCATCCTTTACTGTCAAATCAGATAGCTTTTCCATGAATGAAGGTGGACACATAAGAGAATCATCTGGTGGCACTGACAATTATTAAAAGAATGACAACTTATTAGTTTAAAAAAACAAGACATTTATTTTAATGAATAATAGCCAAATTCAACCAAATAAACAACTTACAAATGAGCTCCTTTGTTGCACTTCTAGATCGGGATGGGCTCTCAGCATCAAGTTTAGCTCCATATTTCTTGATGGGCCGTCTTTCCGATGTTTCAAAAGCCTCAGCCACTGAAGATGACTACAGAAATACAGGGTATAATTGAGGAAGTTATAACCATATGATATAAATCTGAGGGATTAACAATGAGAACAGGATAGAAATATTGCTCAGAAATTTTGAATTATTAGTTTCTGTCAATTATTTTTCAAATAGGTTACTCAAAAGCAATTTAACTTTGGTAAAGAATCACTTTTCTTGTCCAAAAATTCAGGGTTCAAATTAGCCTTCTCATTTACCTTCAGTGCAGTAGACTGATGGCTGGATGAGCTGTACTTGCTTGTGCTGCTGCTATGCTGAGAGCTAGATGTTTGAGAACTGCTCTGATGGCTAGCGGTATGACTGGACTTCCTCACAGTAATGGAAGGAGGTGGAGCAGGACGACTAGGAGGCTCAATATACCTGCGATCTGCAAGAGGCTGAAAGTTACTAAACATTCTTTACTAAATATACATGCTACTGTCAAGTCATTTAGCATGTTAATTGAGACCATCTAATTGCTAAATGCTTGATATAATGCTACTAAGAATCAGTGGATTTCAGGCTCTAACTACAGTAAACTCTTGATTATCCATGCACGAGTTATCAGGTTTGCGGATTATCCGTGCTGTCTCTCTCCTTATGCTTCGAAATTTTATTAATACTCTGATTACAAAGAAATTCATCAATGCGAGACAATATTTTCGTAATCCCATTATATTAATGTCTAAAGGTTTTATTATGTGCAAAAATGACAAGTTTGAAAATACATAGAATAAATAATAATAGATGATACTGCTTTTTCAATGCTAGTGAGTTTCATGACAATATCCCAGGAATCAGCATGTGACTTCCATCAGTCAGTTGTTTCTTCGCGGCGACTCAGTCACTTTTACCGGTATGCCACAGTAAGGGTGATCGGAATATAGATTCTCCTATTGTTGTTTCATCTTGTGTGCAGCTCATTGTAGTGGTTTTTGTAGTGATAAACTTTTATCCCACCCCTTGTTAAAATGTCAGAGAAATGGAAGAAAATTGTTCTTCCTATTTTTAAAAAACTCAAATTAATTGTGAGACTTGAAAAAGGAGAATATGTGAATAAATTGGCTGACAAATATGGTATTGGCATACAAACCATTCGTGATATAAAGAAAAACAAAACTAAGTTGATGGAGTTTGCTGCAGTTTCTGGTCCCTCAAAATGTAAGAGTATGAAAAAATCAACCTATGAGAAAGTAGATGCAGCCTTACTTCTGTGGTTTAATCAAAAGCGAGCTGATGGAACTCCTGTCTCCGGTACCATGTGTGCACAGCAAGCGAGGTATTTCCATGAATCACTAGGGCTAAAAGGGAACTTTAATGCTTGATCTGGGTGGTTTACTCAATTTAAACAGTGATAAGATATTCGCAAAATTGTCATTCAAGGAGAACGCTTGAGTGGTAATGTGTCAGCTGCTGATTCCTTTCGATTAGAATTTCAAAAATTTGTGAAGCAAGAGATGTTGACACCTGCCCAGATATTAATGCTGATGAGACAGGTTTGTATTGGAAATGCCTTCCAACACGAACCTTGGTGTTTCAGAAAGAAAGTCATGCTTGTGGCCATAAATCACACAAATAGCGAATCACAGTGTTATGCTGCGGAAATGCGGCAGGCAATCACAAGTTGAAACTTACTATGATAGGCAAGGCAAAAAGACCTCGCTCATTCAAATGCGCTACTTTGCTTGTCAATTACTACAACCAGAAGGGTGCATGGATGGACAGAAATATATTCACTGATTGGTTCCACAAGAATTTTGTGCCTGATGTTTGTTCGTTTTTAAACAACAAAGAACTACCACCAAAAGCAGTGTTGTTATTAGATAATGCTCCCTCGCATCCAAATGCAGCCATTTTAACTTCTGATGATGGTCTTATCTGCACAAAATTCTTGCCTCCAGATGTCATGGCATTAATACAGCCCATGGATGGAGTGATTGCGTCAATGAAGCGACAATATTGGGCTGGTCTTCTAGAGACTCAAACTAAAGAGGATGAAAAGTTATTGGAATTTTGGAAAAAAATGTCGCTTCTAGATGCAGTGCATGGTGTTTCTCAATAATGGGCCTCTGTGAAGCCTGTGCTCCTAGTTTGGTCTTGGAACAAACTCCTTCCTGATCTTGAAGAGAACTTTCATGGTTTTTCTGAAGAGGAAGTAAATACTACAAACTCCAGTTTGATTAAACTACTGCAGGGAATAAATGGTTTTGAGGATGAGAACTGCAAGAATCTCAGTGAATGGTATGATTGTGATAAGTTTCAATCTGGATTCTAGCATATGAGTGACGAGGATATTGTCAATGCAGTAATGCAAGAGAAAGAAAAAGAAGAGGTTGGCAGAGACAAAGAATGCAGTGATGAAAGTGAAGGGACTGAAATTAAACACATTAATAATAATACATCTCTTCAGTGTGTCGAAACTTTGTTAGATTATATGGGACAAAATGATTTTGATTACTGCGATGTCATAGCAGCCAGAAAAATATGAACAACCATAAAAGAAAGTGTAAAGAAGTCCTCAAAACAAACTAAACTTACAAACTTTTTGAAAGGACCATTATAATAGCCGTCTTTTCTAACCTTTTTGTTACCATTGTAATGAGGATTTAAGCATATATTTTGAAATAAATCATTTTTGCCTTAACCATGTTTTTCACTTATATGTGCATCCTCCAAAGTATGTAAATATATTTCTTTTTCAATGTTAATGAGTTTTATGACAATATCATGGGTAGCAGCATGCGATTTTCATCAATCATTTGTTTCTTCGTGGCCGGCAGCGCAGTCACTTTTACTTCATGGCCGGCAGCGCAGTCACTTGTTTTCTAACCTTTTTGTTTGCGAGAACTGAAGCACGTATTTTTTAAAAAATCATTTTTGCATTATCCATATTTTTCGATTATGTGTGCTTCCTCTTACAATCATTAGGCCGGATAATCGAGAGTTTACTGTACTTCTAAACAGAGTGACTATTTTCTATTTCAATGAAATAAATAAAACAATCTGAATTACTATGAAATACAAAACTGAAGATGAGCAAATGAAAAGGCATGGTTGTAAATAATGAAATAAAAAGAAAAATTGATGGCATAATAGAAGAAATTAATATAAAATTCCAGATTATTCAGCTTTAAATCAAGTATCAAAGAACTAATACTACAGGAAATGTTTTAGGATATACTAGTTAATTTGTGAGTTACCTCCAGAGTACATCAAGTTATGAGCAAGAGCAGCTTGTTCAGCAGTTTCTCCAAATCCTACAGATGAAAGAAGAATATGAGTAATTTCTACATAAAGATTTATAAAAACCTAAGAAACATCTCTGTAAACGATAATGTTGGGCTAATGCTTGAAGGTCTCTACGGGTGAATACCTATTAGTTATACTAGTTTAAGCAAATATAAGCTTTAAACTATATAGGACCATGCAGTAATAACTACATACCTATGAAATATTTAACTGTATTAGTATAATGTCACACTTCTAGACTAACGACTTCATTTCTCACCTAACTACAATGTTTATTTAGATTTTAAAGCAGAAATTGCAATAAAGGATTTAAAAGAAAATATAAGCAAATAGAGTATTTATCATTAAAGAAATAATATCAGATCAAATCTCACCTTCAACAATCACTACACAATTAGTTTCATCTGATCCATGGATGTTAGTAGCCACACAGCGGTACTTTCCAGAGTCTTCTGGTTTACAGTCAACAATTTCCATAGTAATTACACCATCTGCATGAGTCATTGTGTATTCATATCTGGAGAGTTCTCGTTTCTCCTTGAACCATTTTACCTATATTTAGATAAATTGAAGATTAATATAGATTAAATGGGAAAACTTTTTAAACACTTCACTCAACATACTATTGCTTTGGAACTATGAATATCTATCCAACTAAGACAAATTCAACCAACACGATTTTAGTTTAACATGATATTTAAAGTAGGGCTGGTTTTTGACTAACAGGACTGGTTGTTTGGTTGAACATGATTTCTCCATGACTTCTTTACGATCATGAAAAAGGTCTAGAAAGCAGAAACAGAAACAAACTTTAGCTCTGCTCTTCATTAATTGCAGATGACAATGAGCCCATTATTGTAACATCTGATCCAGAGGATGAATTTTAAAATTTCTAAGAGTCAGATGCAGAAGGCGAGGGATTCCATGAATTTTAAATTGCAATGTAGAAAAATACCATTCTTGAATGTTTTTAAAATTTCCTTTGACAATTTTTGTAATTTTGTATAGATCCTATGTTGTTATCTTTTAAAAAATTATTTCATGTATTAAAACAAATATTTAATTCTTAGTTATTTGTTGAATACAATCATCATTTTACAAATCTTCTAAATAATGTCTTTAAATAAATGGTGAACAGTCGAAGAGCTGATTAAAAATGGCAGCCATCTAGTTACATCGAAAAATATGCTGGAGTTTATAGTTTACATTTTATTGGTGGTGGGAGTAAGAAACCAAGAAAAGTTATATCACTAGAGCAAAAACTAGATTTGCTTAAGCGCTATGAGAACAATGAACAAACACATGATATCATTCATCATACAAAGCAACACTACGAACCATCCGCATTATCATTGTTTCTTATCTGTAAAAATGAGTTACATGTATGAAATATACATACACAAATAAAAAACAAAAAGCATTAACCAAAGCATAGTAATAATAAATGAATAAACTTAAAAACAAACCCTTGCAAAAATATTCATTGAGATGGGCAAGGAGAATATATTTGTACTAGTATAAGGTGCTTGCATTCTGCAAGTATTGCAGCTCACCTTGAAAAACACATTTATTTTTCAGACATTTCCTTATTAGAAATTTTTTTAAATCAAAAGTTTGCACCTCTGCATCAATTTCATTCTTTCCTTATGGGGCAATATTGGATTTACAAGCTCCACATCATGAGCTTATTGTTCATGGAGATATCAGCTGGCTCAGCCATGCCAAGGCACTTGCCAGACTGTGAGAAGTTTTTGAGGAGATTAAGGCCTTCAAAGTTGAAAACAATACATTAGGCTTATTCCCTATAGTCATCAATGATGAATGCAAGATCACGTTCTCATTTACGAGGGCTGGTTGAAAAGTTTTGCACACAAGCTCATAACTTTTGAAAGAGAGCCTGCAGCAAGCTGCACGCATGCACATTGTGTTCCTTGCTTTATCTTCTACAACCCTGCCAGGTGGCAGCAGTGTAGCTGAAGTGGGCGCTACGCAGTGAGAGTGAATATGGCATCATGTTCAGACAGTATGTCATTGCTCATAAAACAACGTGCTGTCAATGAATTTCTTATGGCTGAAAATGTGTCACCTACAGACATTCATTGGCAACTAAAAAGTTTTTATTGCGATGATTGTGTGGATAGATCTACTGTAAGTCATTGGGCAACAAAAGTTAGGAACTTTGACCTTGGTAAAGCAGATTTGAAGGATGAACCTCTTTCAGGAAGACCTGTCACAACATAAAATTCATCAACAACGTGTTGATTCTTTAATCAAAGAAGACCGCCAGATAACTCAAAGTGTTATTGCTGCAAAACTCGGAATTTCTAAAGAAAGAGTAGGCTATATCATTAGCATTTTCGGCTACAGAAAGATTTGTGTTTGTTGGGTGCCGTGAATGTTGACCCCAGAAATGAAAGCCAAACAGGATGAAATTTGTCAGACACTTTTGCACCGGTATAAAACTAATGGTGATGATTTTCTGATGTTTATAGTTACCGGGGATGAAACCTGGGTGCATCATTTTGACTCTGAAGAAAAGCGACAGTCACTGGAATATCGCCATGCCACTTCACCTCAGCCAAAAAAAGTTTAAAGTTCAGGTATCCTGTGGCAAGGTTATGGCGACAATCTTCTGGGATGGACAGTGTGTTTACCTGGTGGATTCCTTGGAAAGAGGATCAACTGTGAACTCTCAACGGTACATTGAAACCTTGCAGAAATTGAAAAGGCGTGTTTCTCGTGTTCGGGATCACTGTGACCGAACTTTGCTTCATCATGACAATGCGAGACTATACACCTCAAAAGCCACCGATGAAGCTCTGAGGCAGAACAAATTTGATGACATCCCACACCCTCCTTACATCCCAGATCTTGCACCATCCGACCTTCACTTATTCCCAGCACTAAAGCATGATCTCAAAGTAAGGCATTTTCACTCTGACGACCAAGTTAAGGCTGTTGTGAATGATTGGCTGAAGAAAAAAACACCAGATTTCTTCACTGATGGAATGAGGAAACTTGTTCCACATTATAATTAATGGTTTCAGGCGTCACTTGGTCAAATTTCTTCATACAACAAGTCTCTTTATTTTACATTGCTACATGTTGGCAGAAATGTATTGAAAAGGGTGGTGATTATGTTGAAAAATAAATACACCATTTGAAAGGTAATCTTCTAAGCTTTCTTTCTTTTTTGTTTCATCCCAATATCTCAACCCATTCAAAAGTTATGAGCTTGTGTGCAAAACTTTTCAGCTGGCCCTCGTATATTTCATCTATTTTCTCACTCGCACAGTTTAAATTTAAAGCTTCAAGATAGATGCACTACTGTTGCTGTTTTGTATGGGAAAATAATAGTTTTTCAAAAGAAGCTTTGCCTTTTCCTTAAGCCTTGTGTAATTTTCCTTAATTTGAGAAACATTTGTTAGAAACAGAAACTAAACAATGCCCACCATTTATAAACAAAGCTATCATAAATCCCAATGAAGAATTCACTTGGAGATATGAGTTTCTGCAAGTACATCTGCACAAATCACCAAGCTACCCAATAAATGATCTTTCAAAAATTTTCAAGTCTAAAGAAATTGCTGTGGCAGAATTACAACTTGTAGATATTTAGTCATCGCTAGACATTAAACATTTTTATCAACAAGAAGAGAGTCTTCAACTTACTATTCACAAAGGACCAGTAAATGTTAAAGAATTGGTGAATGTTTTTCAAAGCCAAGGGTCACAATAAAGTAATTTATTTTGCTTATTCTGTTTTATTATCATTTGGTCTTTTAAATGTATGTACCAAACTGTCAGGACTATACCTCATTGTATAATACAGTAAATAAAAATCTGATGTGTCTAGCACCTGACTTTCTCCACACAGAGCTACAAATATGAATGCAATAGTAATGAGAAGCTGCTCACAACATCAATCCTCAACAATAAATATCAGCAATTACACTCATGAATAATTTTGAAACACTTGGAATAATTTCACAGTAAAAAATAGTTTGAATCACTATTCAAATTGAAAGAAGAATAAACAAAATTGTCATTTGTTGCTATAGATAACAAAATATTGATGTGTAATTAAAATTACCATTGGTAGCACTGTGATCGATGACAATACTTGAAAGAATATTTATTTATACAATATGACACTAGATGGCATTGGAATAATTTTGATTGCAACAAAATTACCCTTGACAGCATAGGCTTTGCTATCAACAATTATAAAATTTTATCATAGTAACGGAAGCAAAGATATCACTTAGCAAATAGATGAATAATCAAAATATCTGTTAAAGAACTCGTTATATCAAAAAATGTTTCAAACAAAACTTGTAGAAAATTTTCTACAACTTTAATAACAACAAATATTTACATAAATTAAGTCTTAAGGAGATGTTTAGAAAATATTGTGAAAAGATAGACAGGGAACCTTAAAAGAGTATTTCCATTGAAATCTTGAAATCGATTTTTTCATGAAAACAATACTGTCTCCTATACTGCACATGGGGAAAGGAAAAATGCTTGATGCGAATGTGGCCTTATACATACTTTAAATGTGAGAAAAAGAAAACCGCTTATAATTGAGAAAATTTTCATTCTTTTACTACCAAACTATCAGGAATTGCTTGGCAACACCACTTTAAATTTTAAACTTCATGTCGTAAATATTGAAGTCATGGGTTTGATTGCAGGAGAGTTCATTTTCTCTATTTGATTGACACAATAATCATTCGCATATTAAAATTACTTAGAATCATCATAAGAATTTGAGACTTTAAACAATGGATGCCTAAAAGAACGAAGTTATATTTTCCTGCCATTGATTTCTGAATATGCATAGAATTGATTCGATCATTGCCTTAGAACACATTACACCATCAACTTTATTCTGGAACGGTAACGCTAAAAAAATCAGTGCGCACTATACACGGGTATATAGAAAAATAATAGATTACGAGCTGAAAACCCCCCTGCGCATTATACGAGGGTGCGCATTATACGCAGGTATTTACGGTATCCAGTTTTAGAGCAACACATCGCCTACTGCTTGAAGCCAAACCTTAATTTTGTACATGGCATCCGCCATGATCCCCAAATGGGGATCAGTACTTCTGGTCAAATAAATTCTGTCTTTATAGAAGAATTGGTTATCTTCTACACCCTACTGAAACTGCAGACAATTTTTATAAATAATATCAGGATAAAGAAAATTTTAACTGCAATACCCACCAAAAAATTGGGACATGAATATAGTCCAACTTCCAAAGAGGCTCAGACCCCGGCCATACAAATTCTATGCTTGTTTGCACTGTGGTTAGAGCAAAAATGTAGCAAAAACAAATTTCACGGTGAAGCAAAATGTCCAATGAGTAACTGGATACCAGCAGACAGACAATATAATGCAGTTAAACACAAAATAATCACTAAAAATACTATGATCCCCAAATGGGACTCATGGCAGTTAATGGATTAAAACGTGTTTCCATTGAAATTTCCAATTCAATTTTTTTCATGAATACAATTCTTTCTCCTATACTATGTAAAAATGTTGTACCATTTAATTTATATTGATTGATTTATAAACTTAAAATTTTAATTGAAACTTTGGGTCACTGTATGTGCAGGTCGCCTTATAGGCAGTGATTTGCGGTGTTTTGCTGCATCAAAAGCCATAATAGATGCATATATTAATTTCATCTTCTTTTAGTGCTCACTAAAAAGGTAAATAATCACAGAGCTCATTATTAGAAAAAGGTTGAAGATCAGGGGCAGACAACCTTTTCTACATGGCGGGTTGCATTGGTTGTTGAGAATTCTTCAGCGGGTTGCATTGAAAGGTGTCAATGCTTAGGCAGGCTGGATTAGAGTTTAAATCAGAAATTACCTAGAGATTTTGAGGTATCATATAAGAGAAAATCAAGTCCAAATAAGGATTTAAGTGGTAAAATTTCAATGCCAAAGATTTTATTATCATAATTTTACCGAAACAATATGAATTTGTTTTTAATTTTATGGATCGTTTTTTCATTATAGCTTCACGAGCCATATGAAATGCTTTTGAGGGCTGCATATGGCCTGTAGGTTGCCCATCCCTGATTTAGATAGTTTGAACCCACATAATTTGTACTCATTGTTTTAGGTCCCTTCAACTTTAACCCAAAAAGTTTTACTGTAATGAGATATAAGTTATCTTATGTCACAATAATTTCCTTTGAAATTGTAGTGACTAGGTACATGCTATAAAGTAGATTATTTTTGGTGATTGTGTATTTTTAAGGGTTAAATTTTTACCGTAGGTGTTGGCTTTCCACTGAGACAGCAGAGAAGCTTGCAAGTTTGGTGAATCTGCATGACACGAGGTCGAAGCAGGAAGGTGAAGCAAGGTGCACTCTCTTTTTCCTCTTGCCAGAATGTATATCCCAAGGGTTCTCTCCGTCTGACAGGTGTTGCAGCTTCGGGGCGGTATTGTGGAACAGTTTTTGGAATAGCTGAAATACCAAATTGATTCATAAGTAATATGGTTTATTTAAAAATAAATATAAATCATACAATGATAAATGAAAAGCTTTGATACTTAGTTTTATTGACATATAAATCACAAATTTTTTACTTTTATCCATTCATATTATTATTTTACCACATTATTATCATAAATTTAATGGTTTAATTCAATTGTCATAAAAGGTTTTCTCCAAAGCAAAAAGGCTACTGAGATATTAAACTTCAAAAATCTTTAAGCAAAATAATTAATGTTTATCTTGTAAATGATATGCAAAAAATTGGAAGAATCAGATAAGTGAACAGAGTATATATCCTTTAAACATTAAAATGCTATCTTTGTGGTGGTTGCATTTAAGCTGTAAGAAAAGTAGTATAAAAGCACTTACGTTGTACATTTAAAAACACCACCTCTTCTCTGTAGCCATAATGATTCTCCGCTCTGATGACATACTCTCCTCTGTCATCCAATTTCACCCTATTTATCACAAATGTGTAGTCATCACCACTGTATCTCTTCATAAACTTAACACTCTGTCTAAGTTCTGCATTATTGTGGAACCATGTCAATGTGGGAGTAGCAATTGCAATCACCCGACATGAGAATTTAGCACTCTGGCCCTCATAGGCAAATGTACTTTGAGGCTTGATAACAAACCTTGGTGCTGCTTGCCTTCGATCTGCAACAGATATTTTGGTATTTATAAAGGTAGGTATATTTTAATTATACTGAATTAGACAAAACGGGGTAATTCCAGTTTGACCACATAAATCACCATGTTTAAACAAGAGGAAAATTTTGGGGGAAAATTTCCACTTATTTTGAGGGATCAATAAGAAACCAGAATATTGTTCCTGTCATCTCAAATTTGATGCTAGCCAAAACAACAATTTGTGAAAAGCATCTGCTATTTGTGTTCTGTTCTGTTTGGACCCCAAAAAAGGATCATAAAGGACAGTGTTTCATGTGTGACAATGTTATTGTAGCCTTCATAGACTGATTTACATCCCTGGGCACAACCTTCTATTACAAAGGCATAGGCAATCTTCCATTGCGGTAGGACAATTGCTTGAAAAATCTTTGTAGATATGTTGAAAAATAAAATACCTACCACACTATGTAAAATTTTGTCTATTAAAGTCACACAATAAACTTTGGAAACAGCTAAATTTTGGTTACTTATAGATTCACCCTCATTAAAAGGAATTCATTTACCAATAATTGTACTTCTTTGTACCATATGCTTACCGAAATAGGTGTCATGAATTTTGTATTTTTCAACTAAAAGCTTTCTTAGAGAACTATACTCAGATATTCTACCAATAGGCAGAACAAAAGCATCCCAGTCTGGATACTTGGCTCTGATTTTGTCTCTAATATTAGCATAGCGACTCTGGCTGATTGGTGATGTGCGATTACTATGATCTCCAGTAAGCCATGCATGTTGGAGGCATTCATGAGCAGTCATACGTTTCCTAAAATATAAAAATAAATATTACATAATTTTATTTGAGATTATGAACATTTCAAAATAATTAAATGAATTTTAGAAAACTTATAAATCAGGGATATGTTCAAAACGACTCACTCTTTATTCTTAACGAGTAGTCTCCTGATAAAATCTTTTCCTTCCTCAGAGACAATCGAAAATGCTTCTTCATCGAAGTCCCAATCACATGCTTTCACATTCTTAAGAGTTTCGATGTCATTTTCACCAGCGAAAGGTGACAAACCACTCAATCTGTAAATTAAAGCCATTGCAAATCACTCTTCTATGACACATATTTAGATATGTCTTTTTTAAATTAATCTAATAATCATATCATATAAAATATTTGCTTACAACACATATGCTAGTACACCAACAGCCCACATGTCTGTATAAAAGCCAACAGGTTCACGTTCAACAATTTCTGGTGCAGCAAATTCAGCTGTACCAGTAGAAATCTTGACAACTTCATTTGGATCAAGTTTTGTTGCCAAACCAAAATCTATTAATTTCACATTTGTACTATTTCTTGTCTGGCACATAATGTTTTCTGGCTTTATATCTGTAGGGTAAAAAAATCTCATTGTAACAAGGCCTAAACATCAAGTAAATTACTAAGTGAGAGAGCAATATATCAAATACATACCCAAATGAATTATGTTCTTCTCATGCATATGCTTAACACCTTCACAGATTTGCCGCATGTAATTTATAACTTCACTTTCAGACATTGTATATCCTTCAGCTGTGATGCGCTCAAACAGTTCACCACCAGACAAGCTATAAATGAGAATTTAAATAAAATGCATCAGGATCATTCATACATGGAAAATACTGAGGTTATGTAGTAAAAATTATAGAAACTAGTCTGCCTGTTCAGCTCTGCTTCCTGCAATGCAGATTTGGAAAAGGAGGTAGTTTGTTGCAAGACTGAGCTGATGACATTAAAAGTGTGCAAATCATGCAGTTTTTGATAATGGGTCAGTGCAAACTGTGAATCATAAATTCACAAATTTTGCACATAAACTCTTAGAGACATTTGCTTGACAACTTAACTTTTTTTTACTTTTTCCACATCGGGCATGTAGAAATCATATTGCACATGCTTTCCTCCTGCTGGAATTGACAGATGATGACTTGACTTTTAAACAATTTTTAATGGCAAAAAAGAATTTACTTCAGCAAAATACTCATAGCAATTCTCTATACATAAAATGTTTGGTTTATTAAATGTCTGCTGTATATGCAAACCTAAGTAATTCTAATTTGTTTGTTGGAATATTTGTAATAATGTGTTGAATTTTACTAGTATAGCAAGTACAGCATGTTGCTATCTCAAAAATACACAAAAGTAAGGAAAAAAAGAAAACAAAATAATAAAAGTAATAGAAAAAGAAAGACAGAAAGAAAAAGGCCATATACTTGCATGGCAAATACTAAAAGATGTCTTTATGAATATGAATGTAGATAAGTTGTTTATTTTTTGGTCATCCATTCCTTCAGACAAGCAGATAACCAAACTAATTAAAATTTATTTAGTTTACCACTGATGCTACACAGATTATATAGATGAGGAAAAGTTTAAAAACAAAATCTTTCATATATGATTTTCAAGTTTCCGATAAAAAAATTTATTCAGATAGAGGACAACATTTGCCACAAAATAATGAGAGCCCATAATTATAATTTCAAGAAAGTCGCAAGACTAATCCCATAAGCAAAGGAAAAACTGCAACTGGACTCAAAACCAAATACTTTTGAGATAAAGGAATGCGTCATTTCTTTTACTAATTACAGTAAAACCCCTATTTAATGAATCGCTGGGGGATTAGAGTATATTTCACTAAATTGAGGTTTTCATTAAATGGAGGTTTTCAATTAAAATGAGTAAAATTTATCTTTTTACCAGAATAAGGCCACTGAAAATGGTCTCTATAATAAAAATCCATTTTTCAACTTTGTATGCACAATACTTATATTAATACTTTTAAAATAAACATTTATAAACAAATTCCAGTGACAAACAAGCCTTATTGCTATTGAATATGAAAATTTAAGTAATGAATCATTCATATGATTACAAAAAATAATTTCAAAATTTTAAAAATATTTTCAAAATTGACATAAATCTTGAAACAATTTTTCATCCCTCCTTTAAAAAGCTACATCATACAACATTAAATAGAAAATATAAAAATATATTTGAAATTTCACAAAAAAATATCAAAATTATTAAAAAACCAAGCATACATAGCTACAAGAAAATTATTTATCAAAATAGTCCAGCAAACTTGTTTGCTTCTTCTGGCAGGTGCTCTGAACATTCAGAACTTCTCACTCCAAAGAATTTACTTTTGATATAGTAGTGCTGTTCAGATCAAAAGAAGTTAAATATCTTCGCACCACTTCAAGTGCCTGAACCGCTTCACCAAATGTGGGAACTGATTCTTCTTCTTGTACTGCCTCTTCTTCTGCTACTGCCTCTTCTTCCTCTGCCTCTTTGGTATTACAGATTTCTTCCACGTCTTGTGGAGGACCAGACGTACTCTCAAGATCATCACACCGGACAAACTCTTCAAAATTTGTGTCCATGTCAGGTGCAATTTTCAACCAATTTTCGTGGTCAATCACATCGATATCTACATCAATTTCCATAGCATTGTTGCAATTGAACGCAGCCTTATGAAAACAGTTTGAGGTGTAACTGAATTCCATGCAGCTGTTACCATATGCAAACCCTGAAGGACGCTCAGTTTCAAATGTTTACTCATCTCAATGTAGGATACTGCTTTCTGCACCAAAGCCTTCCTGTACTTTGCTTTCATGGAGTGAATAATGCCCAAGTCAAGTGGCTGCAGATGGCTAGTACAATTAGCTGGAAAAAACACCACTTTAATATTGCGAAGAAAATCAGTATCTGGAGGGTGGGCTGGACATTTATCAATAAATAGAAGAATTTTTCTATTTGCACCACCCATATTTGCATCTAATGATTTCAAAAATGTTTTAAATATATCCGTTGACATCCATGCATTTTTATTGCTGGCATATTTGCATGGCAATGCCCGTACATTTTTAAAACACCTTGGCTTGGCAAATTTACCTATTATTAGAGGCGTCAACTTTTCACTGCCATCTGAATTTGCACATAAAAGTGCAGTTATCCTATATTTACTTCTCTTTCCACCATGGCACTTGTCTCCTCTAGTAGCAAGAGTTTTTGATGGAAGAAGGTAGAAAAAAATGCGTTTCATCTGCATTAAGAATATCATTGGGCTTATAGCCTTCTAAATACCTTACCAATGTTACACTCTTCCAGTAGTCAACAGCTCCTTCATCAACACTAGCACTTTCGCCACAAACACTTTTATATTCAAGTCCATGGCGCTTCTTAAATCTGTCCAGCCATCCATTGGAACCCTTAAAGTTTTCTATTCTAAGCCTAGTTGCTACCCTAATTGCTTTCTCCTTCAACAGTACACCATTGATTGGGAGGTTGGGGGAGCGCATTCCCTCAAACCACTCTATCAATATCTTCTCCATTTCATCATATGGTGATGATTTGATATTTTTTCTTTTGATTGCTTTACCCCCACATTTCACTTCTTCGTCAAGTATTAATTGTTTATTCTTCATTATACAAAACAATGAAGACGGTGCAAGATTAAATTTGCGTGCAATTTCTATCGCAGGCATGCTTGGGTTCTTTTCCACTTCTTGAATGATTTTCACTTTTTCCGTAATTGACAGCTTCTTCCTTTTACTAGTAGCCATTATTAAGGAATAAAAATAAAAATAGTAGAAAGAATATTTTTCACAATTGCTTCAGGTTTACACAGTGATCGCCATACAGGCAGGCAGCACAACGAAGAGTTGAACTGCTAGATAAGGTAGACGGAGAGGGGACAGGCATTACGTCATCGGGATCGGAGTAATCAGCTGACATGTCTAACAAGGGAAGCCCCCAAGGTGTGACACTCGTATCGGAATTCGACTCTGCAGAATGAAATTATATGCAAAATAACGGACTCCTATTTCTACCTAGGTGCCAACTCGACATCGTTTACGAGAAAATGTCCTTTGAAAATCGCGATCCGAGAGTCATCAAAATAAGAACTTTAAATCATGATCAATACATGACGAGATGGTAAAGCGAATGGGTGATCCGTAAAATTATGTTCGTTAAGAATTACGGTGAAGAATTACGATGAAGAAAATAGTGGTTATAATGCATTGAATACATTTTTTAAATGGTTTGCATGTTTTATCGATGATATGCTGGAAATTGCGAACAAATTTAAAAAACCGAAGAAAAAAATATTGGTCCCTTCGGGAATCGAACCCCGGCAAAAATATTTGAAATCCAACTCGTTTCCCCTAGACCAACGCTCCAAGAAAATTAGGAAAGGACTTTTAACGTTCTTATGTCGATGACTCTTGGATCGCGATTTTCAAAGGGCATTTTCTCGTAAACGACGTCGAGTATATAGCACACTGACAACAGGTAACTGAGCGTGATACCAGAAATGAGGAACATACGAGCAGGATTCATTACATTGTAGGATTTACGGTTTCCTTGCGGCTGCTACTGTCTTAGCAGACAATGTAGCCGCTTGCGCGTGATGAGCCATTCACAATGTTTTGAGCGTATATCGTAATTTTTACGTACAATATGTTTCTTTTGTGATTTCTTTTTGCACATGAAAAAGTTTACTAAATGCGGGAAGCGTCAAATAAAAATTGAAGTACGAGTACATAATATTTTTTCACTAAATGCGGGTTTTTCACTAAATCGGGTTTCACTAAATGCGGAAAAATAATATATTGTTTATATGGAGCTATTGTCGAGACTTGAAAAAATCTTCACTAAATCCGGGATTTCACTAAATGCGGGAACATTAAATCGGGGTTTTACTGTACGTTAGAAATGCATAACAGAAAATCAAAACCTAGCGTAATAAAGTTATAACATTTATATTAGTAATCACGTTCAAAATACATGGCAGACAATCTTACGTTACAAGATGATAGCAATTCTTAGATTTACATTAAAAATTCGTAATAAACAATGAAAACCTAACAAAACAACAGTTCCTTAAATTACATTCAAAATACAAAGATAATAGCATTAAATCATTAAATATTTTGGTCAAAACCAGCAACCTCATACGCGAAGAATGAATATTTTCAATTTCATACTCGTAAAAGTTGTGAAAAACTAAACGCACAGGATGCTTTCCCATTAGCCAATAATTTCTAATTTAGCCGCTAGATGCCAGCAACTTTGACTGTTATAAAAAATAGTGCCACTAGAAGTTAGTTTTAAACTGAGCTACAAAAGAATTAAGTCGATGGTTATCATGTTTGTTTACTTTGAGAACTGTTAATAATGAGCATTATAAATATAATATAATAATTATGTCCATTTCAAGGGTGAACTTAGAAACAAAAAAGTATAGGGAGTTCATGGCATTGTAAACGCATGGTGCAAAATGCAAGTAATATGCGTGGAACACAAGTAATGGTAATAAAAGATTTTTTCGCTAAGTTAAAATTCACGAACCGCAAGCATGCAAAGTTCAAAAAGTTGGTGTACATGAATTAAAGCTTACAATTCAAATATGAGGATCATTTCATCATCATCCTCAAAGGCATCATGCAAGTTGATGAGCTTGGGATGATGTAGTTGGTTCATGATATCAATCTCTTTCCTGATCAACTCCTTCTCCATCATATGTGATACTGGGATGAATTTTGCAGCAAAGATATTGCCTGTCTTCCTTTCTCTACACCTATGCACCACACCAAAGGCTCCAGTGCCAATCTCTTCAAGGATGTCATAGTAATCATAAACACTACTTGTCTTGATATCAACTGGCTGAGGTACATACTTGGAGTAGATGTCAAATACTGTAAAAATAAATGCCCATATTATTGTAGCTATCATTGCTTGTTTCATGCATAAAAGTAAGTATGAAAAGAATTACTAACCATATTGATCATAGTCTTTGACCTTGTCATCTGAGCGGCCTCTGATTTTCTTGCCATGTTCATCAACTGAAAAATTTAAATGATTAGTAATGTATGATTTAGATATCACAAGGAATAATGATTAAATTATACATGGATGTTGATAGGCTATTGTCAAAGTTTTCTTACTTTCATACTGCCTCTTCTTCACAACTTTTTTGCCAGTGTCTTTGGTTGTTATCAATTCTGAGACAGTGCTAGGGTCACTTCGTCCATACACATTTTCAGCATACACACGGAATTCATACTGGTGGCCAGGACTCAAACTGGTGATAGCCATGGTATTAAACCTGTACATAGCATAACAAGTTATTTTATAAATACAGCTGATCATTAGTTCCATTTCTGAAAATTGCTGCACTCAAATATAATCAGTTAACTGTTACTAAAATATTTAACACATAATGTCCATATATTTGCAGTTTGAGTTATTTTCTATATAGCTTTCATATAATTTGGATTATTTTTCTAACCAAAGATACCTGGAAAACCAAAAGAAATGCATACATAAAACTGAACCCCTTCAGTCAAAAGGATGACAGTATTATGAGATAAGAAATCAGCTGTCATTATTACTTAAGTCAGAATAAAATTTCAAGTGAAATAATGACATATTTTCCAGCTATTTCTATAAACATACCTAGTGTTACCAACTCTAATCCAGCTTGTCATAGGATGCTCTCTCTTTTCCACCAAATAGTTAGTGATGTTGCTGCCACCATCCCACATGGGGGGTTTCCATGTCAAAGCTAAGGAGTCATGTCCGATGTTTTCAACAGTTGGGAACCGTGGTGGATCAGGGCGATCTTAAAGAAAGACAACAGTTTTGGTGATCATCTCAGATGGAAATGAAAATGATGCAGAAATAACATAAGGAAATAAAACAGAAACATACCACTAATCTGAATCTTTATGATTGCCGAGTCCATTCCAAGATCGTTTTCAGCAGTCACTCGGTAAGGTCCACTATCAAGCTTGCTGCCATCTCGAATTGTGAGGATGGCATGTCTTTCCTGAAATCACACATTCATGCATTGATATACTGTTGTTCTCACTGTTAAGGCTTTCATTTTAGAAGAAGGATAAATTATACCTTTGTTTCAACGGCATAGTGTCCTCCAGACTCAATAGTCTCTCCTTCTCTCACCCAAGAAATCTTTGGTTTGGGCATACCAGTAAATGGAATTTTGATGACAACATTCTCTCCCTTGTCAAAGAATGCAATGTCACGGAATCTTGGTGGAACATTGAGTTTAGGAGGAGCTGTAAGTCAAGAAAAAATAAAGGCAATTGCATGCATGAAACAAAAACAAAATTCTTTCGATTGGTTCATATTTATAATGAGTTATATACACCATGTTCCCTCTCAAAGTTGACTTGATAATTCATTAGCATAGTTTATTCTGTGACTTTGACACCAGCTTCACATCATTTTACAAGACCACAGGTCTCATACATATCAGTACCCTGGCAGCCTGATAACACTGTACCAAATCCACAGGCCACTTCAAGGTAGTGTACCAAATCTGTTATCCACATTCCAAGCTTTTCCAGTTCTCACACTTTTTCATGTTCTTTAGACATTAAGTCTCCGCTTCTGAAAGGGGGAAATCGCCCTAACCCTATGATGTGATCTTAAACCCATAAACTAGATTCAGCATCAAGTGTTAGGTGCTACAAACATGCAAGAAACATTCTGACAGTAGGAAGAAGATTCTTCCATACCTCAACTGTGCAGGTGTCATAAATGGGAATGAGCAGTAAATCGTGGATGTTTTAGCAGTGATGATTTAAAACACTTATTAGATTATTTAAAAAGATTAGTGTGAAATATTTTGTAATGAATACATTTGAGTTTGGGCCATGTAGTATAAAGTAAATTACTTTGTGAGTTGCATAAATGCACCATGAGGGCCTCATGTGGCCTGTAGGTCACGAGTTTGAGACCCCTGTACTAGACTATATTTTGCTGTTTTGTCACCTTCTTTCATCTGTAGGTGATCACAAAGATTAATTGAACTTTAAATATACCCAAGAGCATTTTAATGTAAACAACTGAGTTGTAGTCTTTGAGATATCAGGTAAGTTATAGTGTCAAATTATACCATTAAAGGTGGTCCTTGAGTTATGAACGAGTTGAATTCCAAAATTTCGTAAGTCTTTTGTTCATTGCTCGAAACTCAGTTTCTCATAGACAAAATTTTATAAATGGAGATCAGGTTCCTAAGCCAGTGCATAAATGCCTATTTAACACACAATTAATCTGAAATATTGTGCATTTGCAATGAATAATAGTAGTAAATTCAAGCTTAGTCTTTGATTATCATCCTGATTGTGGAATGAACAAGTAGCTGAGTAAGAGTGTAATGGACCACTGTGCCACATAATATCTTGTGGAGAGAGGACAATATGCTCCTCTACTGTAAATTTTCCCTGAGAGCAATAACTGGTTCATATTTTTGAGATGGTGTTTATATGCCTAATTTATTAAAATATTAATACCTTATTGAGTATTATTTGTAAATGCAGGCTTTTGTAAGTCAGACATTTGTAATTTGGGGACCTCCTGTTCTTTACTTTCTACTAGTTTACATTTCATAAAACAAAGTGAATATTAAGTGTTTTCCCTTAATTACCTCTCAAACCTCATGACATATTATTAAACACAGAAAATCCTATTTTAGATATACCTGGTAAATAAATAATAATAAAAACAACAGTGGTCTAGGGGTCTGCATTCACAATGTGATCATAATTTCACCTCACTAGTAAAGGCTAAATTGAATTTTGCATTGTTGATATTTCTGAGATGGACTTCATTTAAAATAAATGATTTGTAATTGGAGGTGCTTCAAATTCCAAGTAGTCATGTGACCACCAACAGATTGGAGATGTTAGAGAACAGAAAATATATCACCTTGTAAAATAATATTGAGGCAGCATAAACAATGCCAATGATATGAGGGCATCAATCTAATTCAGATCATCAGTGGATAAAGAAGCCTATAGAAAAATGGATAAACTTACTCATAATTACAAGTTCTGCTCTAGTTGATTTGATGCCACCTTTATTCATTGCTCTGCAGACATACTCATCAGCATCTTCACCAAAGACATCATGAATTATCAGTGAATATGTCTCTCCTTCCTGAAGCATATGGTATTTAGATCCACGAGTAATTTCTCTAGCTCCCTTGTACCTGGAAAATAAAACAAAATGTACTAAAAATGAACAATTGATACATTTATTTGAATAAAAATAAAAATATACATAGAAAATACTTTTAATCAAATAGTAGCCTAAAGAAAACATGGTTATGGTAGAGAAGTAGGTAGTGTCTGGATACCAATTCTAGGGTCATGAATTAAAATCCTGCCAAGAGCATGATTGTATGTTATTGTTATTACGCTCATTGTAAAAGGTTCATAAAAGCTGTTTAAGAGCTAGTTAAAATACATAATTAGAGTATTTACTCACATAGAAGACACACATTCATTTTTTTCAAGACAAACTAGAATAAAATGTCCCTGACTATACGCTTTATGATTATAAATGGTGATCTAAAAAAATTGATAACTAGGGAATACAAAATGTCCTTGATTGAGAAGCATCTCAATTAACATTGATTCGTGATAACATCGTTAAAAGTTACTACCCATATTTGAATTAACATCATTGACCATTCGAGTTAACATCGTCCTGACTAGGCACTAAAATAATGCATGAAAATAATACTGCATAGGTGACTCTCACACACATCTGTTGTACAGCTCTTATCCAGTTGCACCAGATCATCTAGCTTGAGAAGGGAAAGAGTTTTGGATTGACATATTTGTATAAAATTCTCATTATTTGCATGGTGATATTTTGTAGCAATGTGTCCAAAGAGTGATAGTTATGACTTCCTTCTCGATGTCCTCCAAGCAGTCATTAAAATCCTCTTAATCTCTTTTAATAGAAACCTTACAAGCTTTTTGAGTTGTGCAGAAAGTAGATGGTAGATATTTCATTAATTATACAGTAACTGGTGCAAGAAATAATATGTTTGTTGTATTTCTTTTCTAGTAATTACAACTCATGAACATGCATTCACAGAAGTGTTCATGGCTCTCTGTAAACTTACTAGTAAAAACTCATCACTCTATATCATTTGTACGACTACATTTCATCAGATTGGTATTAGGTAGATCCTTTTTCATGTCACTAGAGGTACAATTGTGAAATGTAGCCTTTTCTGATTTTGGGCACCTTAAACTGTATTTATGTCATAGTATTTGTTTATTTTATGTCATTTCTATGTTAATGTATGGTTTTATTGACTTATTTATGTTTTGATGCCATTCATATCATTCATGGCACCATAAAGATCCATATAATACAGCATTTAATGTCTTTTTGTGTTTTGAGATGTTTTGAACTCAAGGTTTTGGAATAGATTACAATGTATAACATGAATTTTTATGGGAAATATTGTTTTGTTCTATGTCACGATTTTCAGTAATGAATGAACGATGTCAATAGAGGACGCACTTTAGAAATTAAAAGAAGATGCTTCACAAATGGCATAAAACATTCTCACAAGCTAATATTCGGCAATATATTCATATTGTAAAATATACAGAATGATGCAACTGAATGAGGTTGGCCTCAAAAACTGTGGGATGTGCAGAACTTTACGAAAATGCATTGCAAGTGTGCTGAATGACTGAAAGGTTAATGTAGATTATTTGTCATAGCTAATGCTTCATGTCTTTATTGTGCAACTTTATGCCTTGCATCCAGTCAAATTGCTAATATGAACAGTTTGAATTCACAGAACACCTTCCCTTCCCACAACTCTTTCTTTATAAATAGAGAAACTACAGAGAGAAGAGGAATAAAAACAACTTCCAAAGTGAAAGCCATGATCACCAAATGTCACTTTTGATAGAATTAATGGAATATATGAGGGCTGATCAAACAGTATTGAGACTGAATACATATTTCTGATAAATCAATGTGCAAGGATGCAACTTTGATGAACATGTTACTGCATGTCCAGGTGCATTTACAGTTCATTCCATTGCTTCAATTGCAGCAATGCATGTGTATTAAATTTTGCAAGAAAATCAGAAAGGCGGCAACCAAAACTTAACTATTGATGCAAATAGCATTTGGAGATGCAAAAATGAGCTGTGCACAACTTTTTGAGTGGCTCCATCATTTTAAAGAGGGACTTATGTCCCTTCAATCAGTAGAAATGATGAATTGATAGCTCTCAAATGCATAATTTACCACTAAATGACAGAAGATTGATTATTGAAATGGCTGAAGAGGAAGGCATTTCTAGTGGCTCATGTCAGCACATTTCAACTGAAGAGGCACATCTCAGCCAAATTCATTCTATGACTGCCGACGGTAAGCAGAAACAAAACTGCTTGTCTGTGAGTTCTGACTTGCTTGTATGTGCAGAAACCAATGAAAACTTCTTAAAAAATATAATAACAGGTGAGGGGTCTATGATTATGACCTTGAAACTAAACAGCAGTCATAACAATGGAAATTCTCTTCCTTGTCCAAACCGAAGAAAGAATGTCAAGCACACAGTAAAACCAAAGTGTTGCTGATTGTTTTCTTGGATTACAAGGGTGTTGTGCACCATGAGTATGCTCCACAAGGTCAGACTATCAACCAACATTTCTAGATACAAGTGCAGAAATGTCACCATGTTGCAGCGCATCGTAAACAGCTGCAAATTTGGGAATCCAGTGAGAGGCAAATTCACCATGACAATGCATCTGCCCACTCAGCCCAGCTTGTACAGCAATTTTTAGCTAAACACAGTATTCCACAAGTGAGACAGCCTTCATACTCACCAGATATGGGTCCCTGTAACTTTTTCTATTCCCTAAAGTTAAAAAAATCTTGTAAGGCAAAATATTTCATGATGTGGAAACAAATAAACAAAATGTGACAGCAGCTTTTGGTGATTCAAAAAATTGAGTTTGAGAGATGCTTCTAGCATTGGTAGGAGTGGTAGAATAAGTGTGTACATGCTGAAAGAGCCTACTTTGAAGGTGATTAACCTCCCAATCCTCTTAAGTACAATACCTTAGTTTTCACAGATTCAGTCTCAATACTTTGTGATCAGCCCTAGTATGTAGGGATATGTGAACAATTTGAAATTTTGAACCAAGTGGTTTTTCATTTTGAAAGTTGACTAAGTTCGATATGAAATAAAAGTTCAAACAATTTTGAAATTAAAAAATGTGTTATATTTTTTTAAAACTGCACCAACATGACAGCAGAAAAACTTGTTTCTATTTAATGACATTGGAATCATGAAAGTCGCTGACTACCATCTACTATATATTATTTTCATATGTCCATCAGTTACTCATCAGGAATAAATCATGCGCATGCTTATGGGTTTACCAAATGGGACTAAGGCATTCTTTTCTACCAAAATACCTGGGACTGCCAAAACAGAAAAAAGATTTTGATATAATTTTTCACTGATTGTATTTAGTGTATATTTGGAACACAGATATTCAGTAAAGATATATATATATATATATATATATATATATATATATATATATATATATATATATATATATATATATATATATTCATTAATTGAAATGGTTTGTAACAAATTTTTCTGAAAAAAAATGTTAATTACTTTTAAGATTAATACTGCATTAATTGAAATCATAAGATTGCAATGAAATATTTCAGTAGATAAACTTAAATCCTTGCCAGACAAATTGGAAAGCGAGACACCATGACTGGTGAATGGCAGGGGGAGACACTTATCCACAAAAAATTTTTTCTTTATATTTCGATAATACCAGGATGAATCACAATTCTCTGTGAATTACACAAGACACATTGGCTGGTGTATGGCAGGGGATGACTCCCAACGCAATAAGTGTATCCCCCTGCTGTACACCAGTCATAGTGTCTCTCCTTCCAATTTGTCTTGCAATGAATGTCTTGTGATGAATTTGTCTCGAGATGAAATTGTCACGCTACGAATTTGTCTAATGATGAATTAATGCACAATGAGTTTGTTGTGTGATGTATTGACATAAGAGGAGTTTGTCATGTGATGAATTGACATGCCACAAATTGAAGCACGACAATTTGATGCATGATAAATTGACTGCTATGTATTGATGGTATACAACTCCGTACTTGAATTTAAGATGACCCCCACAAGCTGATATTTGGAAAAAAAACCTCTCTTGGATTCAGGTAAATATGGTAAGTTTGTTTGGTATCCGCCAACAAATATTCACCATAAATAAAATGTGAAATTGAATATAGAAATTAATAATACTGTTTTAGCAAATTTATTTAGTTAATGTTTGTAGTTTTGTTGTTAAATGTTTGTATTTTTGATTTTTTAAACTCAGAATTATTACCTTTAGAAGAGGTTAATGGATTTTAGTCATTTGGGTGATGCATGATAGCTAATACTATTGAATCACCATTCCTAGGATATTGTTGCATGCCTCAGACAAATTAAAAAAAAACATTTGATGCATTAGATTTAATATTTTAATTCTAGTCTAAAGAATACTTTAGTTAAACTCAATAAAAATTTAAAACTTCAACTCCATAGCAACAGCTTATGCCACAGGTTAAATCCCCAAATTGTCAAGTTTCTTATGCAGGGAATGTCAAATGGGTGTACACCCCACACAAATAATGAACACCGGAAGCATCAAAATCCAGTGTCAAAACCATAAATGTCAAAGTCATAATGTCAAAATTGCCAATGCTGGGGTATTACTGTACAATATTTCCTTACCATGTAATATTTGGTTTGGGTGTACCAGTAATCTTACACTGGAATTCAGCATTCTTATACTGGATAGCCATTGCTCTCCTCAGTGGAGTCACAATTTCAGGAGGTTTAGCAGCTAGAAAGCATTAAAAAATACATGTCAATTTCATCTTCATTCAAATAAAATTTTCAAATATGTAAAAGTTTTCTTTGAAAATTTAACTCCAAATTCATCGTAATACTAACCCATTGGATCCTTTATCTTGACGGAGGTTGATGCTGTTGAAGGTGAACTTAATCCAGCTTCATTTTGAGCAAATACACGGAATTCATACTGTCTATCTTCAATCAAATTGCTGATATTAATCTGAGGTGTGATGCAAATAACCTGGTTGACCCGTTGCCATGCCTGGGAGCCTGCTTCTCTCTTGTCCACCCAATATCCTTGAATGCGAGCTCCACCATCAGATTCAGGCTTGTCCCATGATAGGTTGACAAAGTCTCCTCCCACTTCAATGACCTTTGGAGTTCCAGGTGCAGATGGAGGATCTGAAACACAAAATATGCTTATGATTTAACATGGAAAACCTAAAAACCATGAAAATAAATCAAGCACCAGAGAAATGATTAATTTTGCTATTAAAGGTATCATTTTCTGCTAGTGAAGAAAGCCATTATCATCACCCTGATGAACACTACACATATTTCATATGATACAAGTTTATTTTTATTAATACTGTAAATATTAAAAATTAGTTTCAATTGAAAAAAAATATTCTTACATAAAGACTATTGTGTAACAAATCATTTATACAAACAATTATCAAAATAACTACTTGCCCTGAAAATGTAGTGAATATCTCAATGGAATTTATCACAAATTACCATTGTTGTGATTTAATTCTTAATGATTGCTATTTGTCAGCACAATTATCAAATAATAATAATAATCATCATCAGAAATGGCCAAATTATTTAAATATTAATTAGTGTAAATGTAATAAACTTATATAATTAAACCTACCATATGGAGCCTTTGCCTTAATCGGATTCATTCCCTCAAGAGGAGGACCCATTCCATTCTCATTTGCAGCCATTACTCTGAAGAGGTACTCTTGACCTTCTGTAAGGCCTTGTACAACAAACATGGTATCCTTACAGAAACTGGAAACAATTATCCAGTGAGTATGACTAATATCTCTCCTTTCCACAACATAGTGAGTGATCTTCATACCACCATCATATTTTGGTGGCTTCCAGTTGAGTGTACAAGTATGCTTAGATATGTCTGATACATCCAGTGGTCCAATTGGTGGGCCAGGTAAGCCTGCAAAAGGCAATTACAAAAAATTAACAGAATGATTCAAAATATTAAATATAGCATGGAAACAAAAAAATTATTTGCTTGATTAAAATTAGTGCTTAAATTGGACTGGAACCCACCAGAATGCTGTCCCAGTCATTGCAGTTTTACTAAATAATGTTCATTGGTACTAGGGTTAAAATGAATGTGACAGCAATTTAATCTCTCTCACTCGTATGCCTCACATGCGAGCGACTATATTCATGACTCATGTAGATTTGCAGACTTAGTGAAACAAGTCAAAAGTTCTTCTAGTGCTAAGCAGTGCTCGAATTGGGCAGGAATGCATGGGAACTCCATTCCTTTTTATACAAAATGAAGCCCATAGCATTCCCGTTATTAAAAAATCAGATCAGAATGTTCTGGTTGTTAACATTTTTCAATCCAAACACTGATTAAAATATATTATTAATTATGAAATTAATAGAACGTGCCACAACTTTGTGGTAAACCATAATTAACACTTAAGTAGAAAATAAAACCACTTTTAAATGTAAGATTGTACAATGAAAAGTTGTTTTATTTTGTACTTAAATATCATTAATTACTTATAGCAACAGTAAAGCCAAAAATCATCATTTTATAAAATAGTGAATCACAAATATTCTGCTGAAATAAGGAGAGGAAGCAAAGGCTTCCAAAATAATTATTTTAAAACAAAAAACTTGGACATTTCTCCGTAACCCTTTGAGATCTAACACCACCTTGGAGATATAATGCAGAGTCCAAATATCCAGGCCACATCTATGGCACATTTGCCATTTCAAGTTTAGTTTCTGCTGTTATTTTTGGTTGTCACCAACAGATATCAAGGCATGTGTATTAACCATAGAGTAATAATATACATAGAGAGAGAATGGTCTACTGCGCATGTGCTCCAACGTTGGAAGCTGGTGATCACGTGACGCTTGGCAAGCTTCTGTAGCATGCTGTAGCATTTGGTAGCGTTTCGCTTGTACGTATGTGCATATGCTGGTGTGGTTATTTTATTAAGCAAATTTTTGTGTATTTGATTATTTAATCACAATCACAATGGTTGTTTCATGTTGTGCATACAACTGCAAAGAAAGATTTGTTAAAGGAGGGCTGCTAACATTCCATAGGTAAGTAATACAGCGGTAATGTTAATGAGTGTAGTTGAGAAATGTTACGAGCTTACTTGAATGAATTTGTTATGGATAAAGAAATTAAAAACATTTTAGTAACTTGGAAGCAAATAATTAGAAAGTTTATTTAGTAGTGGCTTTATGGATTTCAATAAGTTACCGGAATAACTTAACTACAGTGGAACCTCGCTTAACGAGCACCTCTCATAACAAGTAATTCGCATAACGAGCAAAATAAATTGTAAAAAAATGATTCGCTGAACGAGGGACGTTTCGCATAACGAGTGACGAGGGGAGGGGAAGTCCCGGATTGTGCGCCTGCAACAGCGAGGGTTGGAAGGCAAGGGGGGTCAGACAGAGTGGTGCGGGGGGCTCTATATAGGGCCAGCACCGCAGAGCACTGCAGTCGCCTGACGTCTTGAAATCAGTCAATCCGAGGAATGGATGCGTTAGCTGCAAGCCTGCTGCTGACAGCGTGCTTGGATCAGCTCTGTCCATCCCTCCTCCCTCTTAGTCAACCGTCCATGCCTGTCATATCAGTCTGTGTTTAGCACTCGTACCGCTAGGATCTTAGTGTCGCTTGTGATCAAACATTTTTCCAAACTTGTGTTCAGACATGATATTTGTGATTTTTTTTGTGCAAAGTTTAATAACACTTGCAAAAATGTCCCCGAAGAAAAAGCCGCAAGGAGACAGCTATAAGAGAATAAAAATAACCATAGAAATGAAACGTAAAATCATTGAAAAGCGAGAACGAGGTGTGAGCGTGGCTGATCTAGCACGCACATACAATCGGTCTACATCAACGATTTGCACTATCCTCAAGAACAAGGACAAGATTAAGGAGATATATGCTTCAAAGGGAGTGACAAGAATATCTACGCAACGGTTACGTATTCTAGATGATGTTGAGAGGTTGCTTCTCATATGGATAAATGAAAAGCAACTGCAAGGCGACACTATTAATGAGAACATCATTTGTGAGAAGGCGAAAGTGATTTTCGCCGACCTCGTTAAGAAGACTCCAGGATCATCAACGGCCGAAGAAGAAGTATTTAAGGGAAGTCGTGGGTGGTTCGAGAAGTTTAAGAGAAGAACCGGCATCCACAGCGTTGTGAGGCATGGTGAAGCAGCAAGCTCCGACGCAAAGGCAGCAGAGAACTTTATTGGCGACTTCAAGAAGCACGTAGATTCTGAGGGTTACCTGCCGCAACAGGTTTTCAATTGTGACGAAACGGGTCTCTTCTGGAAAAAGATGCCAAAGCGAATCTATATAACAGCAGAGGAGAATGCATTACCGGGCCACAAGCCAATGAAAGACCGTCTCACACTGCTATTTTGTGCCAATGCAAGCAGCGATTTGAAAATTAAACCGCTGCTTGTTTACCATTCAGAAACTCCACGAGCCTTCAAGAAGTGTAAAGTCCAGAAGAGCAGGCTAAAAGTGATGTGGAGTTCCAACAACAAGGCTTGGGTGACACGTGACCTTTTTACTGATTGGATCAATGAATTGTTAGGTCCTTCTGTGAAAAAATATTTGCTTGAGATGAATCTACCACTCCAAATCTTGCTTGTTATGGACAATGCTCCTGCCCATCCTCCAGGACTACAAGATGACCTCCTTGAAGAATTTAAATTCATCAAGATCCAGTTTCTGCCTCCCAACACCACTCCGTTACTCCAGCCTATGGACCAGCAGGTTATTTCTAACTTTAAGAAGTTCTACACTAAAGTGCTCTTCGAGCGTTGTTTTGAGGTGACTGAAGGGACCAATCTCACTCTCAGAGAGTTATGGAAATATCACTTCCACATCGTTGCCTGCCTCGAGATGATCGAAAAGGCGTGGGAAGGGGTTACCAAGAAAACCCTCACTTCTGCTTGGAAGAAGCTTTGGCCGGAGAGCGTTGTCGAATGTGACTTTGAGGGGTTTGAGACAGTACCTGTGGAGCTGTAGTCAACGAGATTGTGTCTTTGGCCAAGTTCATGGGATTGGAGGTGGATAACAAAGATATAGATGAGCTTGTGGAAGAGCACAGCCAAGAGCTGACCACCGAAGAGCTTATGGAGTTACATTGTGTTTCACAGCAAGAAGTTGTGGAGGAGAATTTGTCCGAGGAGGAGGAGGTAACAGCAAACCAACAATCTTCTGGCGCAATAAGAGAAGTGCTGAAAGCATGGGAAACTGTTGCATCGTACATTGAGAAGCATCACCCTAATAAGGCAGTGGCTATGCGCGCCACTAATTTATTTAATGATAATGCTGTGTCACATTTCCACCAAATTCTGAAGCGTCGGCAAAAACAAATGTCTCTAGACAGCTTTCTAGTAAAAAAGAATTAGGTATGTATCATAAATAGTAAATTAATTATTTCGATTTTTTTTTGTTTTCTACAAATCGAATTCTCATTCCAGGTTCGTTCATTCCGCGATAGAAGAAAAGAGGAAGATGAATCACGCTCCTTAACAATGTATATATAATTTTCTTTGAATAAATGTTATACATAAAATATTTTGAGTATTTTTTCGGCATGGAACGCATTTTCGAATTTAACATTAATTTGTATGGGAAAAACTGTTTCGCTTAATGAGTGTTTCGTGTTACGAGTAAGATTCTGGAACGAATTATGCTCGTTAAGTGAGGTTCCACTGTACTGTTAAAATGTAAATATATTTATGTAACTTGCCTTTATCAAGGAAGAAATTATTGTTGCTTATTGTTGGCTTTTATATTATTGTTTAGGTGAGGTTTATATGTGTAATTCGATTTTTAGTAGCTATACATCTAAATAAAATCATATTTTTTAATTCGATAAATTATACAGGGAACACATCCCCATGGTATGGAAGTAGATAATTCTGTGTGTTGGTAAAATTTTGCTCAAAGGGCATAGTAATAAAGCTCTAATCTCCGACGCAGAAGTTATCCTTTTAAAAACGGAAACATATTTATCTTCAATAATAGTTAACCATATCATTGATGTTGATTTTTATTGTAGCTTTCCTAAAAATGAATGTAGGAGGAAAGTGTGGACTGTGAATTTGAGACGGGAAAACTTTGTACCAACAGTAAGATCTAGACTGTGTTCCAAACACTTTACAGAAGATTGTTTTGACCGAGAGAAATTTGGTGGTACTTGGTTAAAAACAGATGCTGTGCCAACAATTTTCGATTTTCCCAAACATCTTCTTCCTAAGCAACTGAAACGAAAGCTCCCTAAAGAAAAGACATTGAGTATCGAGGTAAGTCCTTCTACTTCTGATGTTCATGGTAAGATGCTTCATTACTTGTGTTCCATTAACTATGTGTTCACATATTTCAAATTAATTTATCTTTCCTACATATTTACTTCCTCAGCTGGTGCAGACTGGGAAGATATCACAGTACCTGTTAGTGATATGCCCATGACCTCCTCACAAATAGGCATTTCTAATATAAATACCACCTTAACAACGTCCAATGGAAAGTGAAAAATGTACCGGTAAGTACTAATTTCATCCTCTTCCCATTGGTTCAAATGTAGCTTATAAATCAATGATGGTTTTTTAGAATGAGGTTAATATTTTTTCAAGGTACATTGGGGATTTCTCCGAGGAAGATATGGTATCACCCCGGAAAGCAAGGAAAGCGTTGTTCATTGCTCAAAGGGAGGTGTCTCAGCAGAGAAAGAAGATTAAGGACTTTAGAAGAACCACTAAAAGATTGAAAAAAGAGTGGTGTCATTGACACAAATGCTGCAAGAGCTGAAGCAGAAGTCTCTTATCAGTGACTCTGCTAGTGAGTATTATTCAGTGGCAAAACCAGGATTTTTTCCACAGGGACCTAACCCAAACTCCCCCTTAACACTGTTATAATGAATCTCTACAATATCAACAACACCCATTTAATATTAAGAACTAAACATTTTTGCAGTGGTACTGTGTTAACCTTTTCCACTGTTGTTAAATATAAGTAATTTAGGTTTAGAGGTCCAGACCCTCTCCTCTGGTTATGACACTGGTAGTATTGATTATTTTGGTTTTGCATTTGTATATTAAACAGATTACATGAATTTCATTAGATTTGTAATGAGTAAGCATAGTTCATCTATACTAATCTAACTTTATTTATAATGTATTAAGAAGTTCATTACTGTTATGTGTCATTGTGTAGATATTATTGCCTGAGCTAAGTTAATTATTGTTGTGTGTCATTGTGTAGATATCATTGCCTGGAGCTGCTTCTGAACTTCTAAAACAGGCAGTTAAAGGTGTTGCAAAGGAGAAATACTCTTCGGAACTTAGGTCTTTTGCCCTAACACTTCATTTTTATTCACCGAGGGCATACACTTACGTGAGAAAGACTTTTTCAACATGCTTGCCACACCCATCAACTCTCCAGAAGTGGTATTCTGCTGTGAATGCATGCAGTGGATTCACTCAAGATGTGTGGCCAGTTTTAAGTAATTTGGTCAATGAATACTCGAGTAAGAAAAAAAAGCTATTGTGTGCTCTCATTGTGGATGAAATGGCCATAAGAAAAAACATACAGTGGGATGGCAAAAAATTTTGTGGCTACATTGATTATGGTACTGGGCTGGAGGGGAATGAAATACCAGTGGCCAAGGAGGTGTGGGTGTTTCTGTTAACAGGTGTTAATGGCAATTGGAAGCTCCCCATTGGTTATTTTTTTATAGATGGTCTTCATGCTCTGGAAAGAGCTAATTTGATCAAACAGGCTTTATGTTTAATATCAGACACCGAAGCTGAGGTGGTCTCATTAACGTTTGATGGTGCACATTGCAACATTGCAATGGCATCAGTGCTTGGAGTCAAGTACAGCACAGAAAATATGACCAACTTATTTAATCATCCAAGAGATGGAAGAGTGATCCACACATTTTTGGATCCATCTCATATGCTAAAACTTGTTCGAAATGCATTGGCAGGCATGGGTTGTCTTGTTGACAGAGATGGAGGAATCATTAAATGGGAATATATTGTCCTCCTGGCAAATTTTCAGAAAGAACAGGAGCTGCAAGCAGCCACAAAAATTACTTTGAGACACATTCAGTGGTCTCGGTAGAAAATGAAAGTTGAGCTTGCTGCACAGACATTAAGCAACAGTGTCGCAAATGCATTGCTATTCCTAGGGAATGAATTAAAAATTGATCAATTTCATGGTTGCGAACCAACTGTTAAGTTTATTCAAATTTTTAATAATATTTTTGATGCTCTAAACTTCCGTAACTTGCTAGCTAAGGAATATAAAGCTCCCATTAAAGCCACCAACAAAACAAAACTTTTTCAATTGTTCGATGATGCAGTTGATTATATTAACAAGCTTGGGATGACAAATGGAGAGGGAATAATAGTAAGTAATAAGAAAACAGGGTTTTTAGGTTGATTATCAAATCACTCCAAAATGTGGACACCAGCAAAATTTTTCCAGATTTGTCTGAGCATATTTTGAATCAGTGTGTGCTAGAAAATCATAGAAACAATTTATTAAAAGCTGTGATTCATGAATATTTTAATATAAGGTTCCACCATTATGCACGGAGCATTACAGAGCAACTACAGAAAGATAGAACTAGAAATTCACTTGTAAAAACTATTCTATTTAAAGGTCAATAGCAACTGCTCAATATTAATGTCATAATTTTTATTTATTATACTTTTTGCTTCAACTTGAGTTATTTTCTCCTGAGTTTGGTCTTTTGATAAGGTTTGAATCTCATTAGAGCCACTGTATGCGTGAATATATATATTGTTTAAGAGATATTGTTAAAAATGGTGATTGCCGTGTATATTTAAAATAAAATAAAAAAGATTTTTTTTACTATGTACTGTCTTTTTTGTTCTGACTTGTCCTACATTGATGTAATTTGATCATTGGACCAATAAATTATTAATATTTGTACACTTTTGTATTAGGCTTTGGCTATTAAAAAAATAAAAATAACTATCACAATGTAAAATTGGTTATTTTTTAATATAGTGGCAATGTATGCTGCATCCTATACACTTAGTGTAAAATTGTTCTAGGTTACTGTTTGTATAACACAAATAACTGAAAAGCAGTTATTCTGTTGACCATTCTTTGTGTTCTGTCAGCGTGATGCCAAAAGGAGATTCGAATAATCACCAGGTATGATAATGGTCTGCATTCGATTCCAGAACTTTATCATCACTTCAATAACATGGGAATGACTGTAGGATATTATTCATTTGTAAGTATTTGTATGTTTTTTCTTATGGCCATTTCATCCACAATGAGAGCATACAATAGCTTTTTTTCTTACTCGAGTATTCATTGGCCAAATTACTTAAAACTGGCCACACATCTTGAGTGAATCCACTGCATGCATTCACAGCAGAATACCACTTCTGGAGAGTTGATGGGCGTGGCAAGCATGTTGAAAAAGTCTTTCTGTAGCATATTATTCATTTGTATTTTTAATTTTATTAAAATCAGCATGAATTCAAGACAAACCAAAAGTTTTTTTCCCTGTTATTGATCTCATGGAGATAGTGATAACGTGATTGCTCTTAATGATGGAAAAATGTTGTCAATGTGATGGAATCACAAAAATTCCTCTACAATTTGAAACATTTAAAATTATAAGACGCAAAAATAATACTAGATTATGTCTAACTTAGTTAAAAAATAAAATTAAAGCAGAAAGGGATTTTTGCTTAATAAAGACCTAACTTAAAAGTTCCATAAAATAAATCACTTGAAAATTGTGGTCTTTATACTTTTAACTGGCCTTACCCTGGATGACAACATATTTTCACCTAAAAAACCGTCAAATTTTCTTGCTCAAAACGAATTTGATACCCGAATCATCGCGTATTCAAAAATCGACGGTAGGAAAATTATTTTTTATTCCTTTAGACCCACTACGGTTCAAGCCCCGAATTTGTACGATCAATGTACATCATTTTTAAATGAAAAATACATGTCGTGCTTAGCGGATACTGCATGATGAGGCGACCTTACGATGAACTACATCGCTACAACATTATATTTAAAAACAGATATATGATTATATTTGTTAATTATCATAAGAAAATGCAACTAGTGATTCAATTAAACATGACTATTACTTTCAAAAGCTGCAAAAACGTAGCGCTCTCAATGTACTGGCACGGTCTTTTGCCAGCAGTCACATGACTCGAGCGCTGACAGATGTTGGAGCAACTTTCACTCCACTGCGCAGCCCGTAGGCGGTCTCTATATATATTATTACTCTATGGTATTAACTATTCCTTCAGTGACCAAAAAATATGTTTCCCCTATTACTAAAGATCAGAGACGTAAAATAATTAAGATTCTATAAGCCCTCTTCAATGCATATGGAACATTCTGGAAAGGAAAGGGAAAGGAAAACCAAAAAGAAAATATTATACATAATTCCAAATAGATCTTGCTGAACAGCTTCTTTAATCAGTCACCTATGGTGCACATGGCAGAAAGTGGCTGAAGATAGACCCATGAGTCTAATAAGCAAAGATATGAGAACACCATCCTAAGCATATTCCTGCCTCAGAAAAAAAGAACCCGGCTAGAGTTAGCAAGGTCTACACAGCACATAAAAAGAGGAGTGAGACTACTTGGTAGTGTGAGCATTATCTTGTGCCTTTGTATGTTCCTAAGTGATAATTATCATATCCTTCAAGAATAATGTAAGACTGAATAAGGAAGAGAGCATTCACCATGAATTAGTTATAACTCCTGAATTATAACAATTATCATTTTAAACCATAATTTTTGTAGAAATATACTCCTTTCCTCAAAACTGGCATTTAAATGGTCAATCTAAGCTATGCATGATGCAATTTAAGGTTAAGGCTATAAACCCACATTTGAAATTTTCTAAAATGATATTAAAAACAATGCATCAGACTAAATTCACTCTGAAATCTACTTTTTTGCAACCAGTGAATGGCTGCAGCAATAGTTGAAATCTGAAATATATTTCATAATGCTTACCAGTAATATGAATGGTGAATGATGCAGATACACTTCCACTGTCATTTCTGCAAGATAATGTATAAGTCCCAGCATCTGATTTATTGATTTCCTTGATGAAAATAATAAGGTACTCATCAAAGACAGTGTACTTGATATGAGCTGTTTCAACAATGGCTTTTCCATCCTTGCTGAGGACCACCTCCATTGGCTGATCTCCAGAATAGAATATTTTGACTTTGGTGTTGTCCCCTTCAGGCAGGTACAAATCACCTGGCATTCTGTCAATCCTGGGTGGAGCTAAAACAATCAAATAAAACATTAGTACACATTAATGCACTAGTTTTCTTGCTTTTGTAAAAACAGAGAGGCAGATAAAAAATCACTTACATCCTATCTTTAGACGGGCAGCACATGTGACAGTGCCAACAGCATTACTGGCTTCGCACACATAATCTCCTTCATCTCCATCCCAGACTTCAGAAATGACAAGTCTGAACACTCCATTGATCTGCTCACTCCTAAACCTTCCTCCCATGGTCACTTCTCGTCCATTCTTCAACCAACGTGAAGTAGGAGTGGGACGACCTGAGGCCTCACATTCCCAAACAAGCTGTTTCCCCAAAGCAACACCAACAGTGGAGAGTGGACGGACAAATTCAGGCTTGATTCCTCCTTCTACTTCACAGATCTTAACTGGTGTGGTGCATGAACTTGGCTCACTCTTTCCTGCTGCATTCACAGCAAATATGCGGAATTCATAGTCACCCTTCTCAATTAGATTGAGCACAGTATATTCAGTGTCTGTAACATTATAGTCATTACACTTGACCCAGAATGCTCCTCCAACTTCGCGCTTTTCAATGATATAACCTGTGATCCTGCTACCTCCATCAGATTTTGGAGCCTCCCATTTGAGATCAACATAATTCTTGCCAACTTTAACCACCTTGGGCATTCCTGGTGGTGATGGAACGTCAAACTTGCTTTTGAGCTTGAATTTGGATGAGGGAGGTGAGGGTTTGCTAAAACCAGCTGCATTCTTTGCTCTGACTCTGAATTCATATTCTCTTCCTTGTAACAAACTGTGTATAATGTATGTTGTATCCTTGACCAAGTAATCATTTGCAATTCTCCATTGTTGGTCCTCAATGATGTCTCTGTATTCAACCTTGTACCCTTGAATCCTAGCCCCGCCATCATGACGTGGACGATCCCACATTAGCGTAATGTTGGTGCTATCCCAGTCCATAATTCGTGGTTGACCTGGTGGATCTGGCACAGTGAACGGGAACTTGGCCATAATGGGAGAATCTGTTTCAAGAGGCTCGCTCACACCATACTGGTTCTCTGCTCTGACACGGAAGTTGTACTTCTTATTGGGCTCCAAACCAATAACATCATAGTGGCAGCTTCGGACAAAGCTGCTAACCTTCAGCCACAACTATAAATAGGAATGCAAAAAGAATATTGCCTAAATTAAAGTTCATTTCAAAGATAGACTTAAGTACATCCATATTTCTTTGTTACGTAAGCTTCATTTATTCCCAAGGGATGATATAACAAAACAACTCATTAAGACAAAACATTCTTAGAAGTTAGCAGCACTAGAAGAGTACAGTGAGTCCTCAGTTTAACATCACCTCGATTAGCTTTGACTTGCATTAACATTGTTCAAAAATGACTACCCATATTCAAATTAATGTCATAGATGATTTTAGTTAACATTGTCTTGACTAGGCATTGAAATAATGCATGAAAATAATAATGCATAGGTGACTCTCACCCACATCTCTGGCTTTACAAAGGAGTGCTTATCCTTCTTTGGGCATAATTAAACTTGCAGTTCAATAAAAACAACGAAAGAAATGTTTTATTTACCTCTATTATGGTAGATATTTCAATAATTATACAGTAACTGGTGCAAGAAATAATATGTCTGTTGCATTTCTTTTCTAGTAATTTCAACTCATGAACATGCATTCACAGAAGTGTTCATGGCTCTCTGTAAACTTACTAATAAAAACTCATCACTCTATATCAGGGGTTCTCAACCTGTGGTACAAGTACCACAAGTGGTACATGAGCCAGTGCACAAAAAATAAAAACACCTGGTTTTGCATATAGCTTAAAATAATGTTATATTATATTTATGTAATTCAATTACAAATTTATATGCACGATTGTTGACACATTACATTATTATAATATTTGAATTTAAATTGATTTAAATTGCCGTCAATTTCACTATGGTGGTATGCGAATAGTATCGTTTTTGATTTGGTAGTACAAAAATAAAATAGGTTGAGAACCCCTGCTCTATATCATTTGTATGACTACATTTCATCAGATTGGTGTTACATAGTTCCTTTTTCATGTTACTAGAGGTACAATTGTGAAATGTAGCCTTTTCTGATTTTGGGCACCTTAAACTGTATTTATGTCATAGTATTTGTTTATTTTATGTCATTTCTATGTTAATGTATGGTTTTATTGACTTATTTATGTTTTGATGCCATTCATACCATTCATGGCACCATAAAGCTCCATATAATACAGCATTTAACGTCTATTTGTGTTTTGAGATGTTTTGAGCATGAGGTTTTGGAACAGATTACAATGTATAACATGAATTTCTATGGGAAATATTGTTTTGTTCTATGTCACGATTTTCAGTAATGAATAAACGATGTCAATAGTGGACGCACTTTATGAGTAAAAGAAGATGCTTCACAAATGCATAAAACATTCTCACAAGCTAATATTCAGCAATATTGTAAATTATACAGAACAATGCAACTGGCACCATAAAACACAGCATATAACGTCGTTTTGTGTTTTGAGAGATTTTGAACACAAGGTTTTGGAACCAATTATATTGTATAACATGGGCTTTTATGGGAAATATTGACCCATTTAACGTTGTTTCATTTTAGTTTGCAATTTTCAGGAATAAATTTATGGCGTTGATCGAGGACAAACTGTATAAACCATTTATATGAATAGAGTAGATAGAATAAGACAACTATGCATTGGAAAATTCTGCTTTTACTGAAATAAATACATATGTAATATCTGAATCAATAATCTTTTATATGGCTTTATATAAGATTTCATGGTCAGCAGCACAAAGCTTACATGTCATTATAGTCCTCAATACAAGGACAACAAAAAAATTGAAATTATTGGATTGCTAATAAGAATTCTTCCTTTTAAAATTATCACATACCGTAAATACCCGCGTATAGTGCGCACAGATTTTTTTAGCATTACCGTACCAGAATAAAGTATATGGTGTAACATGTTCTAAGGCAATGATCGAATTATTGGTATTATGTTTTGGTAACATAATGAAAGTGCGAAATGAAATTTTCGAATAACGTTCCAAAAGAACATCAGCTAACTCAATCATTACATACTCTATGTTTACTTACAAGGTGATATTAGGATATACACAATAAATCGAATTATATTAATTTCATAGTATGGCATATGACATTGTTTGAGCTAATAAAATGAAGGAATGACGATAATCCTATTTTTTACGTATGTTTTTGTCATGTCTGAGGTGGATGGGTTCGTCCAACCTTCAGTTTTAAACTTATCAAAACACTCTGGAGCAAGTAAACACGATATCAAATAACCATAATTAACTACAGACTCTAAGAATCAAGAATAAATCACGTATGAATGCTGAGAGAAAGGTAGGGAACGATAACTTTATTTAGTTCTACAAGAAGCATCAACTCCCAGCTGCAATTGTTTCTAATTGTAAGTAGTACCAGTACCTCACCACCAGGCCGGGCGCCGGTGTAGGGTGGCATCATGTGTAAGATGCCGATTTCGATAACAACATCGAAGAAGAATGGTCCAGTGACGAAGTATTTCTTGGCTTTTAAAATGAATAAATACTGAATTCATTCTTTTCATATCTAATTAATGAATGTTTGTAGAATTAATTAATAAATTTTAACTATTATCTATCTTACTTTACATAAAAATCACCAATAAAATTATGAGGATACCCGGGCAGTAATTACTGTGCCGAAATTGTGGAAATATGGGGTCAAATGAAAATAGGAAAATTATGTACCGTCGTATAACACGCATCCTAATTTTTAACTCAAATATTTTGAAAAAAAAAGTGCGCATTATACGCAGGTATTTATGGTATCATCTTACTTTGCAGCCCTTTGGAAGCAAATTATATTTTCTTTGAGTATATCAAAAACTTACTCCTGATGATGGATCTTGTCTTTCCACAACATAATTTGTAATAGGAGAGCCTCCATCGTCATGAGGTGGTTTCCATGACAGAGAGCAGGTTTCAGGAGTGATGTCAGACACATCCAATGGTCCAATAGGAGGTGATGGCTTGTCTGAAGAGAAAAAAGTTCAAAAGTAATTTTATGAAAGTTTAATGCAAATAAAAGGGAATATTGTAAATTTCCACTAGAGAAATTTATTCGACCGGTTTCGCTTGTTACAGCATCATCAGGTGTCTAGTGGAAATTTACAATATTCCTTTTTATTTACATTATGGAATCTTTCCACGAAGTCGAGCCTTCCCAAGTGGATTTTTTTGTTTATGCAAGTTATTCATTATCGACTACCTATATAATAGCCAGTTGTGACTTTGAATATAATGCTTAACTGTGGTGCCTCTGGTGGCAAGTTGTGGTTTAACATCAATAACTAGAGCAGTGGTTCTCAAACTGTGTGCCGCAATAGATATTTAGGGGTGCCATGAAAAACCATGTTTAGTAAATAAATCAACGATTTACATGTGTTGGTGGGTAATTAAGGCAATAATTTTTTGATTATGTTGTAGCATCAACAAATGGATGTGTCCAAAGGTTGTAATATCCATATCTAAAAATATATATAAAGCTTCTCACATGACTGGGGTGCAGCAAAACCTTCTTTATCTTTGAAAGTGTACCGCAGCTCAAAAAAGTTTGAGGACCACTAAACTAGAGAATGGAAAGTATGATTTTGTCAATTTCTTCACAATATGTTGGATCTACCTTTTGCACATTTTAAAGATCACAATGTCATGGGTTCAATCCCAGCAGTGTTTATTATTTCTATTTGATTAAAATGGGTACAATTGCACCGTATTTATTTATAGAACCAAATTCTAATAGAATTATTTGTTGTTTAACTAATAAATATTCAGTAATATTTGTTTGCCACACAACTTATATATGCCCATAACAATTTTTACTTTCTGGAGCATTAAATTATGGGGATTTCATATTTATTGGTCACTTTTTATTGCATATAAAAGTTGTTTTCACTAATTTTTAATTTGTTTTATTTTAACTTAATAATTAATGTATACTCGCCATATTTGATGGGCAATTATGCTAGTTTTATATAAAAGCTTTATGTAACTAGTACAATAATGTGGATAGTTTTAATGGGAAATAATATTCTAGGAGACAGAAATATTTTTTTGATAGCACTGAGAAAGAAAATATGATGCTAATTACTTTTCAGTTTCAAAGATATTGTCTTAGTTAAATTTATTATTGCTTTAACTGAAGATCAAATAAATGTTAAAATGTGGAATATTGAAGGATAATCATTACACTGATAAGAAAATTATTGAGTCCTCTTACCGACAACAAGTACTTTGCAAGATGCTGAGTCAGATCCCTCGCTGTTGCTGAGTTGAATGGTGTAGTTGCCAGAATCTGTACGTTTGGCACATTTGTTCAAGAAAACAGTCGTAGTTGTTGAAGTTTCAAACTTGATTCTGTCACTCTGAATAACTTCTTCACCATTAATAGACCATGTGGGCTTTGGTTTAGGCGTAGCCATAAATGGTACAGTGATGGTAAACTCTTCCCCAGCAATAACAGTCATGTCACGTATGCTTAAGTCGCTTGTTATCTTGGGAGCACCTATTTTGATATTAAGCATTAAAATAAATATTTAAAACAAGGTTCTTAAAGGAAAATAAATATATTATGAAAGAATGAATAAATTAACACATACATGGTGGTGGCCTACACCAAATGGAATCGGATGAGGAGCTGTAAGGACCTTGTCCAGCACCATTGACTGCAGCCACACGGAATTCATACTCATGGTTTTCAATCAGATTGATGACCCTGAGAATAAAATCAATGCCATGAAACATTAGATAAGAACATTTTGCTTAAATTAGTAAATAGCCACATTTTAACATTTAATTGAGGAAAAATTGAATACTAAAATTTACATTGAACATTTTTCAAAACTGGACAAAAATAGTGTTATTCTGATAAATTCAAAATCCACAGTCCTATAATTCTTATAATCTAAGAGGTAAACTAGATATTGCTAAAATTGCCTACAATTACAACTCAGTTTTACTTGTCCACAGCAATTTCATTGCCTATTTTTTAGTAAAATTGTTTTGAAAAAAAACAAATAATCAATATGAATGTAAATGATTGACAAAATAACTTTTAAAATATAAAGAGATTAAAAGATGAACGAAATAACGCAGAATAACGGAGCTCCTAGAGAAAGTATTCAGCACAAGGGTGCCTTCAAGGTCACTGGACTCGGCGCGGGCGGCTGACGGAGAAGCTTAACGTCCATAACAGCAAAAAGGTTAATACAATGAAATCATCTACAATCTAATGCCTAAGTTTGTAGAATCGGCTAATACTCACAACAAAAGAAGAGAAAACTAGTCACATTTATTAAAATTATAGTAGGAGGACACTAAGGTTTCTTCTCCTTTGGTCATGTAAATTAATACAATAGCATTACAAAAATATGACTTTCAACTGCATATAACATGGATACTTATACTAACAAAAATGTAAAATTTCTCACTTCATTGTTGTGTCAGGGCAGTGAGCATGAGAAGCTTTGATCCATTGATCATCACTAATGAGTCTCTTCTCAACAACATATCCAGTGATGGGAGCACCACCATCATGGCGAGGCTTAGTCCATGATATTGTGATGGAGTCCTCTGATGACTCAACCCCTCTTGGAGCACCAGGAGCTCCAGGTACGTCTGTGTGAAATTAACTGTGGTTAAATTTTGAAACTTTGTTAAAAACTAACCAAATCGGAAAACCAGCAACTGCAACTTACCAAATGGATGCCTTGCTCTGATTGGATCAGAGGTAACAGCAGGATCAGATACACCATATTGGTTTTCGGCCATTACACGGAACTCGTACATTTTTCCGATCACCAAATTTCTGATTCTACAGAATGAGGTTGTGACATAACTGCTAACCTATATAAAGAGCAAATGCCAAGAATCTAGTCAAAATTGCAACCAAAATAAGGAATTTTATATATGTATTTTATTTTATTTATTTATTTATTTTTATTTATTTATGTAAGTTTTTTACCTTTGACCACGTTGGTGTACGTGATTCTTTCTTTTCAATAATGTAATTGGTGATCTCAGATCCACCATTATCCTTTGGTGGACTCCAGAAGAGAGTAAGTGCATCTCCTGCAAATTCATCTGCTCTGAGGTTCTCAGGTGGTCCAGGACGATCCAATACACGGACAGAAATAGTTGCTGTGTCAAAACCTGATTGGTTACGAAGCTGAAGCCTATACTGGCCAGTATCAGACCTTTTTGAATTCTTCACAACTATGCTAGCATAGTCATCAGCAAGCTGAAGAAATAATACATGTGAATCAAAAAATCATCTAATTATGGTAAGAGAACATGTTATTGAAAACATTCAAATGTCTTTAATTGCAAAATCTACTTGGAAAGGACCCACTTACAAGGAGAGTTATGCAATTGGTACTCTGATATCCGAACGAAACCACTTTGGGATGAAAGAACATCAAAATTAACCAGAAACATATTTTTTCTCATACTCCTAATGGCCACTCCTTCAAAAGTTATTAACATTTAAAGGTTACGAAAAATCTGCCAGCTATTTAAAACCCCTGAAAATTACCATCCTTTGCAAAAAAGTGGCATGGCCGATTGGTTCAAGGTACGGATCAATTTTTTCAACCTGAGGATGTGGGTTCAATCCTCATGTGCAGCATATTTTTTGTTGTTGCCAATGGCCATTTATAACTTAAATTTTTTTCATTTATATTATGTTATTATGTATCTCCTTCGGTAGATTTTTATCACTATTTTTGTCATATTTATGCGTGCCTACTCTCTTCCAATCCCCTCTCTGTGTTACACACATAAAAAAGCCGATTATAATATAATTAGTGCATGCAAAACCAGTGGGTGATAATGGATTTTCTTCCATTTCAATTGTAACATAAAACTTAAAAGTTCATCCTCTTTGACGAACTCCATTTACTCAATCATTGAGAAAATTCTTCTGAAAATCTCCTCTCCAATGGCTCTTGATCGGTCGGAAATGACCTAACTGGCACTACTTGCAAGCAAATTATGCTCCTTCAAGAGCTCCATGCAATGATGCAGGCCATCGGTGAGTTCTTGTTTCCCTTCTGCACTTCAATGACAGGAACACCGATGAAATTAACATCATTGTCATCATAACTGGCAGTGGAAGTTCAGGTCAAAGCACTATGCGATGGGCCGGCAATGGTTCCTTCGATCTCACTCAGGCTATCCATGGCACATGTGAACTCTGCAAGAATTCACAAACAACTAACCGCGAGTAACCATTTTTGCCTTCCCTAGAGGCAAGAATTCCTGGAAGATGCGTCTAACAGTTCATGTCTCTGACCCTGGCAGTGGAAGAGACAAACAAAGTGACACTGCCCACTGCAGGACAAGGAGATAAATGCTCAAAAGGGTCTCCATTCTTGAATTTTAAACCCCAAATAAATAAGCTTCTCAACAGCAATCATGACGAACAGGTTTTCCTTTATAATGAGTGTGTAACACCGAGAGGGGATTGCAAGAGAGTAGGCAGGCATAAATTTGACAAAAATAGTGATCAAAATCTACTGAAGGAGATACATAATATAAATGAAAAAATTTAAGTTAAAAATGGCCATAGGCGACAACAAAAAATATGCCACCCGTGGGGATTGAACCTGCATCCTCAGGATGAAAAAAATCGACCTGTACCTTGAACCAATCGACCACACCGCTTTCTTGTGTAGGATGGTCATTTTTGGGGGATTTAAATAACTGGCAGGTTTTTTCGTAACCTTTAAATGTTAATAACTTTTAAAGGGATGGCCATTAGGAGTAAAAGGAAAAATACATGTCCGGTTAATTTTGACGTTCTTTCATCCCAAAGTGGTTTTGTCCAGATATCAGAATACCAACTGTCTAACTCTTCTTGTTAGTGGAAAGATTCCAAAATAGAAATGAAAGACTTATTGTAATTTCCACTAAAATTTTAACATTTTTAGTTGAAATTAGTTATTTAATATTTATTATTGTCTTTAATTGAATTGTCTTTAATTTGAATGAAACTTCTAGCAAGCAATTACAGCATTATAATGAAATTCCATTGTTATATCTATGGATGTAGCACTATACTGGCATCAAGTGCTGTGCTAATTCCTGATATTCAATTTACTTAACTCCTGAGCATGTGAATTAAACAACACAGTTGCAAAGTAAAGAAAACATTATGCAAACTCATATGTTTTGTATATAAAACTAGTTCATAAATTCAGATTGTTCTTGAATTTGCTGAACTATTAGATTTAATAAAAGGCATTTGAATTCATTAATTAGTATATCAGGAGGAATAAGATTCATGATATACACTTACTACAAAATAAATATCAAAAACTTGTTTCATTTATGCAAGTGCAATGATTTTTGTATTTATGAATTTTAAATAAATCTTGATTAATAAAAAAATAATGCCTTCTGCATACCTGTTGAAATACTCGAGAGTCAGTTTCATCCAGAAGGGTATCATTAGCAAACCAAGATGCTGTAGGTTTGGGGAATGCTGTGAAGGGCACGTGAATAGAGAAGTCTTCTCCAGCCCTGACAGTAATATCTCGGACACCTCCTAAGTCCATGCATGGTTTATTAGGTTGCTCTTCAATGAGAATGCTGGGACTTGGACGGCTTGGGTCAGATGAACCAACATCATTTACAGCAATCACACGGAACTGATACTCATCACCTTCTTTTAAGTTAGGAACCTGAATAAAGTAGGTATTAAAGATCATGATATAACATAAATATATACATAACATAATATATACATAAAAATTCTAAGTGAAAATATTCTAAAGAACTTAATATGCAGCTACCTTGTCCAAGTACATGTGAACAATGATATTTATAGTGAATTTTTTTAGATTTCACTGGTTATAAAAACAAAAAATAACTAAAGTGCAGATCTAAGCATTTGAAGTCTGCTAAGGAACCCATTAATTAAGAGGCCCAAAAACATTTTTATATAAATTCAATCAATTTGGAAATTAGAAAGAAAAATTATATATTTGCACCACAATATTTTATTTTTACAGGTTTATGATTTTTATGGATTGCTTTTGGCTGCCTTGCCTGTCATACACATATACAGCAGTAAGGTGTGGGGTGCATGTCCATTTTCCATTTTATTATCCCACTATTATGCAACTGCATAGGCATTTACAGGGTTGCCACCCATCCCACTTTTAGCAGGACTGTCCTGTTTTTATAACCTAATGTTACAAGTCCCACTTTAATACCACCATGTGACACTTTTTGGAAATAATGTAAACAATTATGTAATGAATATAATTGATGTACAGGTATGCCTCGCTGAGTGCAAGAGATGCAATCCAAGAAGTCTACATGCTAGACAAACAGTTTATAACATTGTACTTAACCCATTTGATTTTTACTCGTCAGAAATTTTACTATTTTTATCTCACAACTTATTTGTATAATGATGTCATTTCTATATACTCTTGTAGAGCCAAGAAAACAAAGTTTAGGATTTTTATTTTATAGTTATTATTTATTACGAGCATAATGGTGTACAACAGGTTCAAAAAACTAATTCTTTACGAAGGAAAATAAAAATCAATTTTTAATAGCATTTTCTGCGCAAGGTTGTAAAAAAGTAACGTGTCCAAAACATGACCTTCTCCATAACAGTAACATTAATGCAATATCTGGTAATGAGAAGCTGCTCCTGACATCCATGTCCTCAAGAATAGTTATTGGCAAATAATCTCGCGAATAATTTTCACAGAGAAAAATACTTTGAATCACTTTTCACAGTGAAAACACAATAAGTAAACAAAATTGTTACTATATGTTGCTACAGATAACAAAATATCCTACCAAATATGCTGGAATTTTTTCAGTTTTTCTTTTTATTTCCTCCAAACAAATGTTATTTATAACATACCTCACCGCTATGAAGTAGTTGTAATATGATCTTTACCTACTCCTTTTTGAAAGTAAATTGAATTTATGCTTCGCTTTTAAACAATATGAAACTTTACCATAGTAACGGACTCGTATAGATAGCTCATAAGTGTTTTTTGAAATCCTGCTAAAAGGCAAACAGACAAAAGAACAGACTTCTAAATCAAAAGAGTTCAAGTCTGTCACCATCTGAAAATCTTATTCTTAGCTCTTCTTGTTGCGTCAAAATTTATTGCACGGACAGATGAAGTGAATACATAAGGGATTTCTTCTAAAGTGGAATGGGTTTTTTATTACCTCTCTGCAGTGGCAAGAAAGTGTGACATAGGTACCAACAGTAAAATAACAACAGAATTAAAAATGATCAATTATTACAAAATTTAAAATTAATCATAAACCTAACCCAACTCAATCCATCCCAAAAACTCGTTCAAGCGGACCTAAACCTACCCATCCCAAAAGTAACGTTAACAAGTGTAAATTTTCCAATGATTGCGTCATTGCAAATTTTTTTGAGGATGCTGTTGAACTGCCCTACTGATTTAATTGTACAGGAATAACATATTACTACTATTTTCAGAAATATCTCATTGCTCAAATTTTCAAATCATGCAATATTAGCTTTCAAAAATGACCAGTACAATGAAATCAACAATAAAATTATCGATAACTTGCCAAGAATGACATGTAAATACTTAAGTGTTAACAACGTTGTTTCTGCAAGTGGTGAGGGATATTTATGCTTTCTAATAACATTTCTGGAAAATTTAAGTTTATGTGAATTGCTTCCACATATACTGATATGTAACTTAAACATTTCTATTGGTCTCATGAATGGTACAAGGTGTAGGTTAATCAACATGATTGAGAACTTCTGGGAATAACTTTGAAACAGAAAAAATTCTGCTATGACCGGGAATCAAACCCAGGTCTTCCACTTGCTGGGTGGATATTCTGCCACTGAACTACCTTAGCAGATAATCTTTCCTGTTTCTGAACGCGGGTGTTTTTCTTAGTTGGGTCCGGGCTAGCGAAGCTAGTATCAACCAGCCCCAACGGACATCCTCCAAGAGAACGTCAAAGAAAACCCCTCCCTCTCAATTGGTAAGATTGCCAAAGCCAGAAATTGATGGAATAGTAGAAACTATGAAAAAGGCATAAGCTGTAATTTTTGGGAATAACTTTGAAACAGAAAAAATTCTGCTATGACCGGGAATCGAACCCGGGTCTTCCACTTGCCGGGCAGATATTATATATATTATATAATATAATATAATATAATATAATATAATATAATATAATATAAGGTTCTATTACCACACATAGGCATCATATCATCTGCCACAAAACTTCAACATCAAATACAGGCAATTCCCCATAGGTCTTGCATTTGTGATGGTGGGCCTTTACCTGCTGGTTTATTTTCACACATGACTAGTTATGTCCCATGTCAGAGCTTTTGACAATTTAAAAATAATAATTATACTGCATGTTGCTGGTTATTTTTAATTGTTTACAGTTAAACCTATTTACAGATCTATAGAAAAATGATCATTGAGAAGGGCTGTTGCATTTGGAGTAGAAGAGGTTTCACAATATATTAAGATTGAAAGACCTCCTACTATTTAGTGCCAGGAGACGATGTCCCAAAATTTCTGCAGACCCTCTCCCTATGAAAAGTTCATAAGATAAATTACCTTGAAAACATTAGCTGGAATAGGAGTTTCGTTAACATCTGTCCATCCAGCATCTCCCTTAGCTTTCTTTTGAATGATGTAGCCCTTGATTTTAGCTCCTCCATCACTGCGTGGTGGCCTCCAAGACAATGTTACACTGTCTTTTGTGATTCTGTCAGGCTTAGGTGGCTCTGGAGTGTCAGGTTTAACTGCAAAACGAAAATTTACCAAGCATTCATCAATCGTAATATTTTAAGTACTATCTAATAGTTTCTAATTCTACTACCATCTAACCTTGTTATGCTAATTCATATACTTACATTGCTGCACTTGAGCTATGATTGGTTCAGTTGGCTTGCTAGGCTTCCCTGGACCAGCTTCATTCACGGCAATTACTCTAAATTCGTATCGGGATCCTTCTCTAAGATCTTGAGCTGTGAAACTTGTGTTTGGTGTGGGATAATTATTGCACTTTATCCATTCTCCTCCTCTCTCCCGTTTCTCAACATAGTAACCTATAAAAAGAGGAATAAAAAAATCAATGATAAATATCATTACTAATAGATTAACATGTTTGCGATGGCATGACCCACTGGTGGATCATGGGAAATTTTACTTGTGGGCATCATGACCTGCCGGTGGGGAACGATGACTATGCTCTATATAGTCTTCACTGAGGCAGACAGCCTGTAAAAATATTCTGAAATGTTTTTAGGGCCACATGAAGCAATTTGCACATATGCCAATTGTAAATCTGAAGCCATGTCCACACTATTGCAAACAAACAACACGAGCATTGCTGTAGTTTGTATGGTAGCCTGAGCACAAATGCATATGAATGAACACAGACGAATGCATTCACTCACTGAGTGAACGCATTCATCTGTAATCGGCTTTGGTTAATGCTTTGTGTTTTTAGTTGTATATTTCTCACATGTAATTCATTTTTACAGAAAAGAAACAACGATAAAGGTAGAAACAAAAAAGGCTAAATGCACTGCTTGCCTTGATCTTCTCAGCATTAGCACAGATGGTTCGTAGCATTGCTAGGTTAAGACCTGTATCACAAATGATATCACATGTTTGTTCATTGTTCTCATAGCGCCTAAGTACATTTAGTTTTTGCTCTAGTGATATAACTTTTCTAGGTTTCTTACTCCCATTACCATGCTTCTAGTTTTTACCACTTAGGATTTCACTTTGAGGGTAAATGTACTGTAAAGTTATGTGAATTAATAGCATAAATCACGAAATTGCTAGAGTTCCGAGATGAATGTGTTATCAGCACAATGGCGAACAAAGACTGATCAAGAAGAAGCACATTGACTTGTGGAATACTGGAAGGTGAGGGAAGCTGCATGAGTAAGTATGCACAGTGCACAAAATCGCTGCTGGTAAGAGTTTGGCAGTGCCATGTAATTTCCCCTCCAGTGGAAAGTAAAGCTCCTCCCCCCTCCTCTCACATTATTCTCGTGTTTGACTCTCACCGCACCTAGCTCTTGCTTCCCAATTACTCTGTCTTTTTCTCAACTAAGCAGCCTGCGAGAGCAGGCTGAACATATCTAAACTTGTTTCCATTTCTGCTTTGTAGACCTTTCCACAATTGCAGAGAAGTCATGGAGAAATCATATTAAACCAAACGAACAGTCATGTTAGTCGAAAACCAGCCCTACTTTAAAAACCATGTTAAACCAATATTGTGTTGGTAGAATTCGTGTTAATCGGGGATTGGGTGTATTGCGGAGGAGCAAGAGACACATGTTTAGAGAAAATGGTTTTCCAGTTTCAATTACACTTTCCGCCCAAAATCCCAGCACAAATGCAGGATATACCCACCTAAAACTAATAACTCATAGTGGATGCAAATAAAATTAGTTTACAAGTTATAAGACGAAGGATTATTATAGATCACCCTGGCATCTCTGCCACCAGCAACATTTCCATAAAATTAATAATAATTAGTAAATAAAATACCTTGACTTTAATGATTTTTATGCACTTTTTCATTTGGTACATTCCACAAATGTCTCTTAACTTCATAAAAATGAAAAAATCAAGTTGAAATAATTGTGCAGAAAAACGAATGGGTGGACAGACAGACAGAGTTGGAAAAACAGTGGGAGAGAAAGATTACCATCATACAGAAATAAAGTGTGAAAAATACGTTATTGTATGTGATTTAAAAAATAAATTTTACATCCCAGGAGGAAAAAATGCCTTACATCCCATTGTGTCATAGCTAATATCTTCTAATAACAAGGTAAAATTATTTATCAAGCTTTTCTTACCATTTAATCCTTAGAATATTTATTTGGAGTTATGTTAGACTTAATGCAGTATTCTCAAGGTTTTTTCATCAACCACCAACAAATTATTTATTATATTATTTTATTTAAAACTGTTTTCCAAATGGTACTAACATTATTTATTTGAATCTTTTAAAATATTTAGCGATCATTACATGACAGTACATGGAAAAAATAAAGAAATTACCAGTGACAGGTTTGCCTCCAGTAATAGTAGGAGGATTCCAGGAAAGACTGCAGCTGTTCGGACTGTAGGCTGTGATTTCTGGTGTATTTGGAGCATCAGGTGGATCAAATGGACTCTTAGCCACCACAGGTTTTCCTTCTAGGGGCTCTGACACACCATATATGTTCTCTGCTCTTACACGGAACACATAACGTTTTCCTTCACTCAAGCCTTTAACTGTGAAGGCAGGCTTTGGACAGAAACCAGGAACTTGCCTCCAACTGTCAACTCCAAATTCTGTCATCTCAACAATATAGCCTGTAGAAAAGTTAACATTTTGGATGATTTTCAAGAATATCAACAAAAGCTGATGCCATAAAATTGAGACTATAAAATATTCCTGATAAGCATTTTCATACAAGCTACCCTACCCGTAATATCACCACCACCATCATCCGAGGGAGGACTCCATGACATAGAGACACTGTCTTGAGTGGTAGCTGTGTAAGTAATAGGACCCTTTGGCATTCCAGGTTTGTCTACAACAATAACTTCAATATCAGCAGAATCTCTGCCAAAATCATTCTTTGCTGTGATGGTGTACTTTCCAGAGTCATTTCGAGTAGATGCTTCTACTCTCAGATTAGTAGAATCACTATTTGTGTCATACTGAAATAGAACATAAAACATCATTGACTTCCACCTATTGCAGTATTTTAAGCAAAGATAATGAAGATTTGAAAGACTTACAGATATTCTGTTTGAATCGGGTAATTTAAGAGTATTTTTGGTCCATTCAACCATTGGAGTAGGAGCTCCTGTCATTGGAATATGTATAATGATAGGCTCTCCAGCACGAACCTTTATCTTCTTGCCAATGATTCCATCCAGATAGAGTTTTGGTTTCTCTGTAAGATGAAACATTCTTTTGCTAATATCAGCAGTCAAGATATATCACAGAATACTGAATTTTTCATATTGACTCATGTACCTTTCATTGGCTTTGCAGCAAATGGATGTGAAGTGTCACTTGGTTTTCCTGGACCAGCAGCATTTACAGCTGTGATCCTGTACTCATACTGATGACCCTCTGTGACTCTATCATCATAATACTCTAAATGCTAGGAAAGGTAAGAAAATATAATTATAGCTTGAAAAGTGGTAAAAATTTCATCTCAGATGTAGTGAAAATAATATTACAATATTTTCTAAGAAACTTGCAATTGCCATTACCTTTGTTGGTTCCTTGGTGAGTTTCACCCAGCGACCAGTCATGCGGTCTCGTCTCTCAACTTCATATCCTAATATAGGAGACCCACCATTGCTGATGGGTGGAGTCCATTTAATCTTGATGTGATCCTTGTCACTGTCAACAGCATCTGGTCTACCAGGACGCCCAGGAACATCTAAATATATATATATATTAAACATTAGATTACAATTTTTTAATAAATCACTTTTACAGATATTTCTGGTTGAATATTAAAAAAAAAATCCAATTTTACAATAAAAATGAGAGATAGGCAAACATGGAGACTATGGAAAAATTAATATTAAATGATAATACATGATAAATAATTCAATTTTCGGGGAATAAAAATAGTAAATTAGTTTCTGAGATTAACAGGATAAATTTATCAGATTTTCAAAAGTGATCAGAGTTTTTATGGAAAATTTCCATTAATAGCAAATCAATAATAGAAGTAAAATGAGGTTCTTTGGCTATTTCATTGCAAACATGCTAGGGCACAGTGAATCACAAAAAGTTTTCAAATCAAATCAGAAATCGAATCATCCCTAAATATTCTAATCAAATCAAATAGACAGTGCAGAAATTTATTGCTTTGATTCCAATATATTATTTCTATTAGTTATATAAGCAAATGAAAGAAGTTATAGTTCACTTTTAATGGCTGGCCATTTTCGAATATCAATCAAGGTTTGTTTCTCGGTGTATACAAAGAAATTCAGATTTTAAAATAAGTATTACCCATACACACAAATTAGTATGGTAGTATTGAATCAATTGCTTATTAATAATTCTAAACCAAAAATATTTATTTAAGCAAAAGAAACTCAAGGTGGAGAAATACATAAGAAATGGGTTTACTAAATATGTTAGGGTAAACATTTTTAATACACAATTGATTGAAAAATAGCTCTCAGGTGAGTAAAAATACAAGAAACCACAAAACCAGACCATGATAACCGGCTACTGTAATTCACAACTAGTATTTAAACTGTTTGACATGCCATAATATTTTACTATATCCTTCAACTAGGTATTGTATAGTTCTACAACACACTGTTTAAACATGTAATATAATCCACACCAGCTAACATGTTTAGACTGAATTCTATGTGATTCAGATCATGGTTCATTTAGACTAATTCAGTTTATTATTTGGATATGTGTGTGTCATGAGTTAAAACTTCATGAACAACATTATCATTAGTCTTACAGTAAAACAAAGTGTGAAAAGACTAACAAATTCAACTGCACATAATCCATTTCAACAAAATTACACCCTTAGCCGGCACCTTATTCTATCTTCACAAGAATGCATGTAGTAAAGCAAATACGCCATGACTTTATTTGTTAAAAAACCGGCAAGAGCTTCACATAATAGTTTTTTGTGAACATAACTTCATACTTGTCTCATACAATGCTGTATGATAAGATATTGTCAAGTTGTTCACTGGAAGTAATTTAGATTCAAAAATATTGAATTGGAGTCCAAACTACTGAATCGAATTGAATTCTGATTCCCGATTAAAAATTAAACCAAGTCTCGAAGCTTTACAGGGGTCTAAAAAATACATACCAAACTGGTTCTTTGCAACAACAGGTTTAGTGGTTACAAGTGGCTCTGATCTTCCCTGGAGGTTCTCAGCAAATACTCGGAACTCATACTTAGTTCCCTCAATCAGGCGAGGCACAGTGGCATGATTGTACTTAGGATTAACATAGGCCACAGCTGGAACCCATCCACCACCATGGGTCAAGTCCTTCTTTTCAATTACGTAAGCACTAGAGACAATAAGAAACAAACAGTTAAAGCTTAACATTCAACTTTAAGGAATGAAATATTATTCTCATTAAATGCAACTTTAATTACAGCAAAACCTATTAAAGGCAGAACTTCAAAGGATCAAATTATATTTCTAGCTTTCACAGATTTCCTTCCTTTAATAAATTAAAAGAACAATTACCCTATATCACAGCATATATATTGACCATAGAAGGGATAAAAAAATCTTTGAAAAAACTATGGCTGACTTATATGCAGAGTAAAAAAATCAAAAATTTGAATTCCAGGTGATTAATGTAAATTAGCAGTTGAATGCACTGTCATATAGTCACAATTTTTCAAACTCAATAACAAAAATAATTTTCTCTTGAATTTTTTCAAATAAATGAACATATGTAAATACAGTCTTGGAAATACTAAAAAAATAACAATAAACAAAAATTTTAGAGCTGCAATAGATAGAGAAAATGTCAGATAAACAACATGCTTAACTACTAATAAACAGAAACAAAAGAACATTATTTTGCATGTTAAGTTGCCGAATAGATTAGTTTAAGAGTAAATTTGATTTTGAAAGGATTTATGTATAAAATCCCATTTAAATTCTTTCTTTCATTGAAATATCATTGGGTCTCTGCTCTGTAGGTAAATATGGTTAATCCTCTGGAGCAGGTGTTCAACATAAAGAGTCAGCTGTTTCATTGTTTACAATTTATTTAGCAGATATTTATTTTTAAACATGTTGGTGTCATAGGAATCTCATTTCTTTATATTTTTATAAAACCTTTTATATGTGTTTGTCCAATATATATCATTATAAATAGACATTCCTTACAGAGAAGGAGGATATCATTATATATAGACATTCCTTACAGAGGAGGAGGATATAACATATCTATTATATATAGATGCTTCTTAGAGAGGAGGATTAACATAATATACGTCTATATATAATGATAACATATAAAAGAATACTAATGTTTAGGCACTTCCAAATAAGCAGGAGATTCTAATTTTTTCACGTCAGTAGGTTTATGTGCAAAACTGACTAGAAAAAACGAAAATCTTGAAAAAGTTCAACAATGCGGCCGCTAAAAATTCGCAATTGTTCAAACAAAATTTCAATGTTTATCTATTTCCGAATGTGCTACGAAGATGAAATATTTTTTACAGGTAGAATTTGTAAAAAAAGAAATAGGGAATATAGAAATTTTGATATTTTAATTTGTTTGGTTGTTAAAAATTCCTAAAGTTTAAACAAATAGGTAAATGTATAGGTAATATGAGGTAAACTACGAAGCTGAAATTTTAAAGTTATTTAGAGGGTAGTGCAATTGCACAAATAAACATTTGAATATTTCCTTGAAATTTTTATTGCGGCCATTATAAATTTTTAAATTTTAAACAAACATAAATATTATTTCACTTCTAGATGAGCTACAATGTTAACATATGGCAGAAAAGTGAGGCATCAGTACACCACATGGGAAAAATGATAATATACTTAAAATTGCAAATTTAAGGCATTGTTTTAATCAAATATTGTTCCATAAGGAAATATCAAAATTGGGTGCAGAAGTGAAATCTTTTGCATTAAAAAAATATTTCTAATGTTATATCTCTCTGAAAAATTAATATGTTTACCTGGGTGAGATGAAATGCTTGCAGAGTGCAAGCACCAACTACTTGTAACACACACACACACACACACACACACATATCAGTATCAGCAGTTTTTCAGCTCGCCCATAAATGTATTCAAAACCATTCCGGCTCGCGGATAAATGTATGAAAACTGCTCCAAATTCTCTGGTCTGATTGCCTACATAAATGCTCAGTGTGAATTTTGATATCACAGTCTACTAGAAAAGGGGATAAACATAATCTATACAATTAGAAAAATTTTATTGCTAACATTTTATAGTTTAAATTATTTTTTAAGTGTTGGACCTCTTTTAACTTAAACCAATAGTTTCAATCAAACTGAAAACTTGCAATAATGGAGAAAATCTACATGCCAATTAATTTACGTTAAAGTTACATTTTCTCAAAAGTGGCCTAGTCTTAATTACCCACAGTTCTCCACACAGCCATCAATAATGAGCAAATATCATCATTATTAAAAGATATGTTATAGTTGAAAGCTTTACTAGGTGTAATTAGTTCATGCAAAGAATGGTGCTCCTGTCTTATTGCACTATTATGTATTTACTTCTGTTTACTCTTTGTAGTTATATATTCTGCAAAATTGTTTGAATTAATGTTTAATCCTTATGTCATTTTGGTAACATCCCTCAGCTACTATCTCCTCTCCTCATTACAGCTTTTTTATTTTGTTTGTATTTTCTGGTAATACTTTGTCTTTCTTAATTTTGTATTTTGGAAAAAAATCCTGCAATGGCCCCCGATCACCACGGATTTTATAACATTATTTTTTGTGTATGCATTATCTGTATCCCTTAACTGGCTATTAATTAGTTTTATTTTACAGTTTTCTCATCCAATTTTTACTTTCTACATATGTACTATAGGGGAAAGTATTGTTTTCATGAAAAAAATCGACTTCAAGATTTCAATGGAAATACGAAATATGTTTTGAGGCCCCCTGAAACCGTTTTGACCATTTTCTTGATGATGTTAATCAGATAATCAGGTCAACGCAAAATTTTATATTTAACATTTTTATAAAAGTCACAAGAACTGATTAGTTTTTGGTAAAAATCCATCAACTGGAAGTTGGTGTTTATTCTTGTCACTTATCCATTATTTCGAAATATTTGCTTTAATATTTGATAAATGTAAAAATGTATTGGAATAAAAGTTGTAGAAAATTTAATTTTCTGCAACCTTTGATTGAAACATTTTCCCATATAATGCATTGTTTAAGAGATATCTTATATTTTTAGCTGCCACCACCATGCCTCCTACCGACTATTGTTAACAATTGATGCTTAGTTACATCTTACTAACGCTCCTTTTTCTTTTTTTAATTGTTGGAGCTTTGTGGCTATATCCAATATCAGAAGGCTATGGTTTGAGTTTATTTCTATTCTTTGTAGTCTAAAATTTTCTCACAGTTTCTTAAAATATTTATTCTTATGTAACCTATTTGGAATTTTTAGAAATATTACAGATATGGAGAAAGTCATATGGTGGCCACATCACATTTTTAAATCATTTGCCAAAACACTATCTTCACTGAAGTGGAGGAAAAACAAGTGAAAATATATAACTGAATTTTTATAACAAAACTTTATATAGTTGACACCTTTATAGGTATTTTTTTTAGTTGAAGCCGAGTGCATATGTTAATCATGGATTCCTGCCCTGAAAATACTCAAATATATTTGATTAAAACTACTAAATTGAACCTTATAGACATGTAAAAAAAATCATACACAGAAAGTATAGAAGGCATTAAATACGATAAAATTTCTTTAATACATAAACAAATATAAGAAACATATCAATAATTTTAAATTTCCAGTCAACACTTAAAAATGCTGATCTGCGAGAAACTTCTTTCTTATTTAATGAAGAGTGTCACATCAGTTATTAAAATAATTACTAAGGTTGTGATATTTTTAAAAAGACTGCATACCAATATCATCAATAGTTTCTGCGATTTTGATGAATATACGCAATATCGGGAACTCACTGGTTGGCAAGGCAGTAATGAGGGCTTAGCTGCTGGAATAGAACCCAACTTCATGGCTATGTATGGGTGGAAGAGGACTCTAAATCTGCAGACAACCTCGAAAAAGGAGGAAGGGAGCAGGACCTCCCACAAAGAATTTTATTATATACTACCTGAAGTACCCATACTTCGCATGGGATATTTCATCAATACATCTCCGAAAGGATGAGAGCTAAAGAAGGGAAGCACCCAAGAGCTGTCTGTAATATGCCCCGTAAAATTTATCAACACCCGATAGTTGTGAGTGAATTAGATTTCGCATGAGCATTATTGGACATCCAACTTTAAAAGTAATTTTATGTGCCCAGGAGCTGTTACACTATTCAAAAATTCTGCAGGATAGTTCACTGCGTCATCCTGATTGTTTTATAGCCACCATTTTGTTTCAAGATGGTGACCTGGAATTTTGAGTAACCTGTCCTTTGAATTGGGTCCATTGAGTTTCCTTTGAGTAATGCAATAAAAAACCATTTTTTCAAAATAAGCCACCATTTTGTTTCAAGACGACGAACTTTGATTTAGAATAGCTAAGTTTTAAGTGGGGCCAATTTACTACTAATACCTAAATTTCATTGAAATCCGTTGAACTGTTTTTGCATGATGCGTGTACAAACAGTCAAACAAACAGACAGAATTACAATTTTATTTATATAGATTAGAATTATAATGATAAAAAATATAATAGAATTTTTAAGTATGTTTTGTATGCATTATAAAATTTAAGGTACCTCTCAAGGATCACTCCCCCTAACCCCATATTTTCCATAAGCCTTGGCCCTCTCCAACTGAGGGTTTCTCCAACCGTAGTCAAGCCAGGAACGTACCCACCACGGTTGGCAAGAGACTACATTATATATACTAGTAGAAGATGCTTGCAAGCATACTGCAAGAATTTCATCTCACATTGAAAATACATTAATTTTTCAAAGAGATATTTCATAATTGGAAATATTTCTTTAATTCCCAAGATTTCTCCTCTGCGCTGACTTTTGTTTTCTCCTTTTGTAACAACAATGGAGTGAACCAATCACTAATATTTGCAATTTTAAAAATATTATACTTTTTCCACATTCGGTTAATAATGCCACACATTTCTGCAAAATTTTAAAGTTGTAACACATTTAGAAGTGAAATAACATTTATCTAATTGTTTATATTTAAATAGTTTTCAACGTCTGCAATAACAATTTCGTGCAGAAATTTAAATGTTAATTCGTTTATATAGACTAAGATATAAATAATTTAAAATTTTCAGCACCCTATCTCAGCCGGTAGTATCTAAACATTTAACTATTTTTTAAAACTTAAGAATTTTTAACTGCCAAGCAAATTAACTTATCAAAATTTGCATAATTCCTATTTCGTTTTATTACAAATTCCACGTAACAAAAAATGTCAGTTCCGTAGCACATTCGAAAATACATAAACCCAGAAAATTTGTTTAAACAATTGCGAATTTTTTGCGGCTGCATTGTTGAACGTTTTAAAGATTTTCGTTTTTTAGTAGCTTTCTCATATAGTTCTACCAATAAAAAAATTTCGAATCTGCTGCTCTTCTGGAAGTGCCTAAACATTATTATCCACCTATATACATGTTATCATTATATATAGATGTTCCTTACAGAGGAGGAGGATATCATATACTAGTAGTTGGTGCTTGCATTCTGCAAGCATATCATCTCAACATAAAAAACATTCATTTTTCATATTTCATCATTACAAATATTTTTTTAATTCTAAATATTTCACCTCCGGAGCGATTTTCGTTTTTCCCTTATGTAAAAATAATAGATTAAAACAATCCCAAAACTTTGCAATTTTAAGAATTTTATAATTTCTCCATTATGGGATACTAATGATACACATTTCTGCCAAATTTTAAAGTTGTAGTACTTTTAGAAGTGAAATAATATTTTTACAATTGTTTAAAATTTAAACATTTTTAACGGCCGCCGCAATATGTTTATAGAGAGATTCAAATGTTTATTTGTGCAAATGCACTACTCTGTACATAATTTGAAAATTTCAGCTTCCTAGCTCATCCCGTAATGTCTAAACAGTTATCTATTTGTTTAAACTTCAAGGATTTTTAACTGCCAAGCAAACTCAATTATCAAAATTTGTATAATCCCTATTTCGTTTTTTTTTACGAATTTTACTTATAAAAAAAATTCAGCTCCGTAGCACCTGCGGAAATACATAAACCTTGAAAATTTGTTTAAACAATTGCGAATTTTTAGCGGCCGCATTGTTGAACTTTTTCGCGATTTTCGTTTTTTATAGTCGGTTTTGCACAATATCCTACCTAAGAAAAAAATTTCGAATCTCCTGCTCATGTGGAAGTGCCTAAACATTGATTTTTCAAAATGATTTTTTTAGTGAAAAATCAAGTGTTGCCAACCACATTTTAGAAACAGGTCACAGTATACACGTAAACGATTTAAAATTGATAACTTCAGCCAACAACTCACTAAGCTCGTTAGAAAACCTTCTCATTTACAAAAACTGGGATACGCTTATGAACACGGACACAGATTTTAACAAGACCTTATACAAACTGACTGATGTAAACAACACACATGCCGAAAAATCTTTCTGCGCTTCACTTTTTTCTCGGTTGTCTTCATAAACCTTTCCATTCAAATCTTTGCAGTCGACTCCCAGTCACTGTTGAGACAGGTTTTGCCCCTGAAGATGCCCACCTTGTGGGCAAAATGCATTGGGTGTTGTAACCCTCTAATTGTTTGGCTAAAGGAGTACTTTACCTTTAATAATCTGAGCCAAAGTTATTGAGCTACCAACAATTAACAAGAACAAAGCTAGTATGAATCTACCTTTTCATATGAATGGCATTCAGATGTCCCAAGTTCAAAATATAAAATTACTTGGTATGTATTTAGACTTAAATCTCTCCTGGGAGACTCGCATTTCAAAACTAGCTAGTAAACTTAGTTCTATTTGCTTCCTCATTAGAAGCATGAACTCACAGTTTCTATGGATGTGTTGCTTTCCATTTACTATGGTCTATGTTATGCACAAATTGTTTATGGTACACTTTTTTGGGGTTCTTCTACTAATGCCCTCACTATTTTTAAGAGCAAAACAAAATTGTTCGTCTGATGGCATGTGAAAGTTATAATGCTCCATGCAGACCCATTTAAAAAAGATTTCACATATTACCTATGCCATGTGTATATATTCTTAATTTAATTATTTTTATGAGAAAGAATCTAAGTGATTTTGAATGTAACTCAAGTTTTCATAACTATAGTACAAGAAATTGTAATAGTTTACATGTTAACTATGTCAGAACCAGAGGTACTTCCCTTGGCTCCAGAACTATGGGGGTTAAATTATTTAATCATCTGCCAAGTTTTCTAAAGGCACCTATGACTCTATGTATGTTTAAAATGAAGGTGAAAGAATTTTTATTACATAATATGTATTATAGCATTAACGATTTTCTTGATGACAAATGTTAATACGTTAGTTTATGTGTAATGTGTAATTTGACGACTCCTAGACCTTTGTTTTTTGTAAGGTCTTTGGAAAATAAAGTATTATTATTGGCCAGTAATTCTGAAAATAGCCTGCAGATGCTCATTAGCTCCTTAAATGGCAAGGCAAAGGCATTTGGAATGAAAATAAATAAGTATAAAATGAAAGTCATATGATTTTCCAAGAGTGGGAATATCCAGGTCAGGGTTAGAGTGGATGGGGAAAGGTAGAATCTTTTGCTTATTTAGGTAATATTCTGTCACAGGATGAAGTACGAAAGAGATCAGGACAAGGATAGCAAGAGCCAAGGAGGCATTTATAAGACAACACGAGTTGTTGACTGGAAGTTTGAATAAAGATATTAAAAAAAGAGGTTAGTGAAAACCCCGATATGAAGTGTTGCATTATATGGGTGCGAGATATGGTCAATGAGAAAAGAAGATGCGAGCAGATTAGAGGCATAAGAAATATGGGTATGGCATAAACTAGAGAATATTAGTTGGACAGAAAGGGAAATGAATGAGGAAGTCTTGAATACAGTAGGTGAAGAGAGGACCTTAATTATAGTTCATAATAATGGGCAGACAGAAGAAATGGGTGGGTCAACGTTTGAAAGGAAATGGTTTACTGAAGGAAGTCATGGAAGGAAGAATTTAAGGAAAGAGGTAGGAAGAGGCAAGGTATATTAAAAGAGGGAATTGGGTATGAGAAGTTGAAGAGAAAGGCTTTGGATAGCACAGATTGTGTAGAGGGTGCCTAAAACCTACTGAAAGGTAGATTATTATGCATGTCTTTCCTTATGGACAGCTGTACACAGTTTTGACGTGTACCAGAAACAAGAATAACATAGAAGTCTATGTCAAAGATACACCTTCACAAGGTAGATTAAACAACTATTATAGAATTTTTACTTCAAACATTGTTTATAATTCATTTTTTCAGTAATATATTACAAATAAAAGTACCTTAACCCCTTGTGTTGGAATTTAAATCTCTCTCTTTCTGGACGTGAATTTCAAGGTATGCAGTCCTGTGAACTTGATCATAGATACTACCTAGATCGAGGATTAAGACTCTTCTGACATCTATTAAACATATCCAGATATATCATGACTAGATGCCGATAAATCCAAATGTTTTCTTCTGTGCCCATGCCTTTGGAATCTACAATGGCAAGCCAACAGTCCATAAAACAATGGTATGAAGGCCCTTCAAATGCAAATTATGGGAATTTCGAACTTTATCATTTATGGAGGATTTCCGTTCACCTCAATGGAGTGTGGCCTCCTGTAGCACCAGGCCTAGACCAAGGGCTCCATTTCCCTTCTGCCTTCCCCTATTGCACTGCCAGGAATAATATTCACCACCTAAGCTTTCGTTTATGTCAGAGGTTCCCAATCTCATACTTGCAAACACCAATGTGCTCTTTGGAAACCTGATTGCGCTCTTTTGCTGCTTGCGTTCTTTTTTGATGCTTACAATTGTGTTTCCTAGCATCAGTAATTTAATTTGCTCAGTTGCTTTCTTTCTAAGAACATTATCAATAACTCTTGATGTTGATTCAATTTCATTTGTGGTCATATCTTTTTTCACAAAAGTATAGTGGAGCTTGCTTGATATTACAGGACACAACTTGGTGCTCACTACATTGAAAAGATTGGGAGCCTCTGCTTTACATTGTTGTGCTGGTCAATATCTTAATTATTTTCAAATTACCATTAGTAGAGTGGAACAATATTTTAATACAATTTTGAATTTTAAAATTTTCTTGAGCTGAACCAATTGTTTTTAATCTTTGGTTTGGTTCACAGTTTAACAGATAAGTGCACTTCATCCCAGCATGTGGTTCAGTTCAAGTCCCTGAAAGGAAGAAGAGTTTTACTCACGTTATTTCACTTCCACCATTATCTTTAGGTGGCTTCCATGACAAGGTTACGCTTTGGGCGGTAATTTCCTCATATTCAAGAGGAGCTTCAGGAGGTCCAGGGCGATCTGAAAATTAAACCAACAGTTAGGAAATCTCATCAGCAACAATTACAATGCAAAAATATAACCTAGTTTGATAAAAATGTCTAAAAAATATTCAGAAAACTTACCAAGTACAATGACTTGGAATGATCCTTCATCAATCCCACTACTATTTCTAAGCATTAAATTGTAAGTTCCACTGTCTGATCTCTTTGCATTTACAGTATGCACAATTGTGTGATAGCCAATTGCTGTAAGGGTTGTCCTTTCATCAGTCTTAATTGGATTGCCTTCAACATTCCAGATAACTTCAGGAATAGGTTCACCAATAAAATCAATATCAACATGGATGATTTGGCCGGACTTGATGCGAACATCGTTGAGAGGTGTCTTGATTTTAGGTGCCACTGTAAATAAAAATATTTTACAAATCATTGATAATAGCTATTGTAATGCATTAAATAAATAAATTGAGAAAATTTAAGAGTTAACTTTCAAACAATCTGATTGTTAGCTGGACCAATAAGGCTGAAATAATTTCTCCTAACTTACAATATCTCTCCTTGGCAGTAACAACATCTGAGGCTTCACTAGGCTCACTCTGACCAGCCTTGTTAACTGCAATCACTCTAAACTCATAATCCTGTCCAGGAGTGAGATCAGGCACTGAGCCCTAAAAAAATATGAAATGAAAATGAGCAATATTGGAAATTTGAGCATCCAATCCAAATTGTTTACATAAACATGATTTAAAAAAATTCTTACACTTGTCTTTCCAGCAGGAGCACTGGCAGCATTGACCCAGTATGGACTTCCTTTCTCCTTTTTCTGAATGACATAACCAGTAATTGGTGAGCCACCATCAGATTTTGGTGGGGTCCATTCCAAGTCCACATGATCCTTGTCCCAGTCTGTAATTGCTGGCTTCCCGGGTGCATCTGGTTCATCTATTGGAAATAAAAAACATTCAAGAATTGATTAAGAGTTCACTATATAAATTATTTATTTTACTTTGAAGTAATAACACATAAATACATTAAAGCAAAGCCAAATTAAACTTACCAAATTCATTCTTGGCTATAATGCTGTTTGCTGCTTCAAGAGGCTCTGATTCACCAATGCTATTTACAGCCTTCACACGGAATAGGTATTCCTTGCGATGAATAAGACGAACAACATCATGGTTTAAAGATAGTGACATTCCAGCATCAGACCATGTTCCTCTGGTCAAGTCCATTTTCTCAATAATATAATGAAGAATTGGACTACCACCATCATCAGCTGGTATCTTCCAGCTCAAGTGTGCACTTTCCTTGGTTATATCTGATACCGACAATGGTCCTTGAGGTGGTGATGGCCGATCTGAAATTAAAATAATCCTTTTAGCATCATAGAAATTATGAGCAAGTTATAAATAAGATTAAACAGTTAATAAAAAATATTTCTGGTATTTTAACATGAAAATCAAGCATTAAAGGGACAGATAATAATGGAAATGCACAAATTACCAAGAACTGTCACATTTGCTGAAGCAGAACAGCTGCCAAGATCATTTTCCAACTTGATGGTATATTTTCCTGTATCAGAACGAACAGAGAATGGAATTTCAAAAACAGTTTGCTTTTCATAGGTCTGAATGTCAGCCCTTGTTCCAGGGATGACTTGTTGTCCATTCACAGTCCAAGTAACTTTAGGACGAGGAGATGCTTCTATTGGTATGTTGTAACTGATTCTCTGACCAGCACGCACAACCAAATCTTGAAGGAAGGTAGTGTCCATGACTGGTGCCTCTATAAATCACAAAGTAAAATTTAAAGAGGTATCAGTGATATTTCTTGAAATTTTTTAATTAAATTATAAATATACACTAATATGAAATTTTAAATCTAAAACAAATACACAGATACAATGAAAATTTTCATAAGAAGCTTCATAATTACAAAGGGAGAAATAAAATATTAATTATTATATGATTTTATGTTTAAAATGCAATTACTATTAAAATTCAAGGAGTTGGGCATAACCTTGTGGAACTGTTCCATGACAAACAAATAAAGTAAAAACTTTGTATTTTATTTGTTCATCAGCAATTACTATTATTGACAACTTATAATGGTATTACTTACGGAATCTTGGTTTAGCAACAACAGGTCTTGAAGCTTCACTAGGTTCTCCAGGACCTCCTTTGTTGACTGCAATTACTCGAAATTCATACTCCTCTCCATCAATAAGATTAGGAGCAGTTCCTTTTGTAACATTTCCTGGGACCTCAGCAGCCTTCTCCCATGGACTGTCAAAATATGTATGTGTCATTTGATTAAGTTGAAGAATAAGTGCACATTATCTGAGATTGAAAGTATAATACTGAGTACATTACAGAAGAATGACCAATAAAATCTAGTTAGAGCAGAAACAATGAAGAAATAATTAGCCTTTATCGTCTGGCATTTAAATCCCAATTGTAGATCCAGCCGGCTGGATTTTAAATGGGCATTTAAATTATTCCCTGCAGACTTTTACATTTCCTTTATTTACTCTTGTAATAATAAAGCTATATGAACAGAATAAAAAGATTTCTCATGATAATAAATTACTCAATTTTTATTTGTTAGTCTTAATTTATTATGCATAGGAAAATAATTAAAAATAGGTTACCCTTATTTATGAAATACAATATAAAATATTTTTATAGATTTTTTTAAAGTTTACAATTATATTCATGTTTATTAGCAATCACAATTGAATTTTAGTGTGAAATTCCTAAAAACAAGAGTAAACACGCAGTCTTACATCACACTGAGAGCACCAGTAAACAGTACGAGACTCTATGCATTGTGCTGAACACACTTGGCATCTTCCCCTTGATCCTTTCTTGACCCAATGCTCGTTATCTCTCATTTCAAGGCAACCTATGTTTGCTAATGTCAGCAATGGTCTTCCTCGAGAGCATTTAGGTGTGAGTTCTCTTCCTCTACCCTCTTCTAAAAATTTGTGCCACAGGAGAATTTTTATGATGCTTACTATTCAAAGATGCACTGGAAACTGAATTGTATTGGTAGCTTGGAGGTTCAATGCAAGCGCACAGGATTTTCAAAAAGAGAATTTGTTAACGTCTTAAGGAAAGATAAGAAAAGATGATGCAAAATACTTCAATCACTCAAGAGTGATTTTAGGAACAGCAATGAAAGAACATGATAGGAAGGTCTGACCCCTTCGAGAGATAATTTGTTTATACTTCAAGGAAACGAGAAAATGCATGGCAGAGCTCTTCTATTACTCCTAAGTAGAGTGAGGAACAACAATGACACATTTAGGTAGCCAGAACCTCTCAAGGAGTGAGTTTTAGAAAAGAATAAGCAGCTGGTCCCTTAAGTTCTCTTTTGGCTAATAGAACCTACTTTTTATCCGGAACTTAAGTTCCTTTTAGGACGATAAAGGTTAATATTGACAACACAGGAATGTTATTATAATTGATATTGCTAATTAAACTGAAAAACATAGAGTAGGCCAATAGTGAAAATGCATGTTATAAGGATGCATAAATCAAGAGGGCTTTCAATGTATAATTAATCCTAACCAACTGAAGCTTAACAAATCATCACATTAAAATTATTATTACAACATTATGGTATCTTACCCAAATCGGGTTCTCTTTTCAATGATATAAGATGTAATTGGAGAGCCGCCATCTTTCTTTGGTGGAGTCCATTCCAAGTCAACATGATCCTTGTCCCAATCTAATGAAAGATTAAGAAATAATGAGTATCAGCAAAAGGTTAAAATAGACTTAAAATTTTTAAATCCTCTGTTCATCCTATCCAAATTCTATACTCAAATGGTATTAATGTTCCTTTAGACCTATGTGTTTTTATCCATAATATTTTTAAAAGGTAAAAGGGCTGAAGAAATTCTAGGGGAAGATCAGTTTGGTTTCAGAAAGAGTACAACAAGGATGTAAATGAGAGTGTACATTGTATACCGGTGTCCCTCTCTTTATGCGGGGCGCATTCCAGAAAAGTGACATATAAAGTGGATTTGCATAAACAGAACCCATATTTCCATGTAAAAGATAGGGATATGTTCCCCAAGCATTCCTAACTCCCCTCCAAGATGCTCTTCTTTCACTCCATAATGACTTCTTATGCACTAAATACAAAATTAAAACAATGAATACTATAAAATACACTCACCAATAAATGGAAGCAGATAAGCACAAGTGATGGCTGTTGTGGGTAACAAAATAGTGGAGGTTTAAAGTGCTAGAGGGTTGTCTTTGCCCAACAAGTTCTGCAGGCAAGTAGAAATCCAGTGGAGAATTATCCAATAACAGAAATGGAGATAATGTGGAGGAGTTGTTGCATACAGGCTTGGGTGTAATGTCCTTCACTTCTAGACCGAGTTCCAACTCTTTTTCCTCTTCTTCCTCTATATTGGCACTGATGATAAACCTTAGGTTGTTGATCCTCACCATGCAAATCAAGTATCACCATAACATCATCTTTACCTATATCCGCAAAACCTTCCAATCCAACTTCTGCCCAAGTTTGATGACATCTTGAACAAAGTGCAGAACCTCAGGAAAGCCTTGAAAGTCGAAATAACTCACTGATCAAGAGGCTGGAGAAGATATGTCGTATTTGGTGGGAGAAATTAGGCTGACATATTAGTCAATGGTAGTGAGACGGTTTGGGTGGACATGTGCATTATCAAGGATGAGCAATATCTTGAAGGTAAGATTCTCTTTTTTGCAGTATCAGTCTAGCTCTACAATTAATTGTTTTTAAGCCAGTCTTCAATAATCTGTCCTGTCACCCAAGCCTTCATGTTATCTGCCCAATGCACCAGCAATGTATTCCTGGCACATCCTTTAAAGCATGTGGGTTATGCAAGCAATATATCAACAGTGGCTTGCAATTTAAATCTCCCATTGCATTACCATGTAAACAAAGCATCAACCTGTCCTTTGCTGTTTTAAAACCAGGTGCACATTTCTCTTCCCTGCTTATGTAGGTATGCGAAGGCATCCTCTTCCAGAAAAGCCTGGTTTTATTGGCATTGAAAACTAGCTTTGTGCTGTACCCTTCAGCTGCTACAGTATGTTGCAATGCCTTGAGAAATGTGGCAGGAGCAGCATGGTCTGCACTTGCAGCTTCCCCACTAATTTAATGCTGTGCAAATTTTGATGATGAATGAATTTATCAAACCAACCTTTACTTGCAGAAAACGGTTCTTCAGCATCATCCTGCTCCTGCTGTAGGTGTTTATACAGCTGCAGTACCTTAGCCTTTATAGCACTCAATGAAAGATTCAGCCTCCTCTGGTTCTGGTCTTCTATCCAAATCCCTAACATACTCTCCATTTTTTCACAATAGGGTTTCGCACCCTCATGGTTTTCTCCACAGATAGTAGAGTGCAAAATGGAACTCCATATTTTCTCAGCATTCTTTTTGATGGGGCGAATGGTAGACTCACTAAGGTTGTAGGCTTGACCAATGAAAGAAAAACCCTATCCAGCATCAGCATGCTTTTAAATTTTGAGTTTTTGCTCCAGTGCCAATTTCTTGCTTAATGTAAGGGGTAGCTGTGCATTTGAAAGCAATTCTTTCAATGGTAACAGTGGAAAAATGTGTTACAAAGATACAAAGAAGTATTAATGCACACAGCACAATGAACAAAGGTACTAACAACACAAATGATAATTCCTAACTGGAGGAACTCTCATAAGATATCCAAGGAGTCGTTTAAGAAAAAGAAGCAACTGACTAGTAAAGGAAAATACCAAAGGGTCCACTAAATCCGGATTCCCCCATTGCATTTCAAGAGACCTCCTGCACATTTACAACAGCCTTGTTAATTTTTTGGGATGTTTATTGACCCGAACCAAACACCATATGTCTGAAGAAAAATGCTCAAATAGTATCACACAAAATCTCCCTCTCATCTCCACTCCACTCTTATCTCTATTACTGTAGTACTAATATGTACAGCATAACAGACAATGAGAGACTGCATTGTCGCCTTGTGGTGTAGTGAAGAATTTTCTTTTATTTTTATTGCACTGGCCACGTAACCACATAAGAGCAAATCAAAAATGCATAAAATGAAATTCGTGTAGCAATAAGTTTGTATCATAATAGAAAATTTGCATAAAGCAAACCTGCATAAAGAAAGAGAAACCTGTAAATAGTTCTGGAGAGTTTTTTATGCAGCTGTGTGTCATGTTAATACCATCCCTACGACTCTTCTACTGACTCCTGACCCTATACCTAGTTCTGCAAACTCATTTCTACCCCTGGGGTAGAGGAACAAGAGATGTCACTGGAGTGATGAAGATCAAATAATCATATAAAGGACAATGGAATATAACCAGAGTTGCTGTGCATGACTCATTGATAGGCATAACTTTGACACAGTGAAAATTATCAGTATGAACTGGAAATATGGAAGATTAATACAGAATTTATACATAAATAAGGTGGTAATAATCAGAACAGAGAAAGAAGATACAAGTGAAATACTGTATTTACCCGAATTCAAGACGACCCCCGAATCTGAGGGTGCCCTTTTAGTAGACTGTCAAAACAGAAAAAAAGATTTTATAACCTAATTGCTCAGTGAATGTATTTGGTGTATATTTGGAACATACCTATTCAGTATAGGTATACTAGTTTGTTCATTCATTGAAATGGTTTGTTACAAATCTTTGTCTGCATTTATAAAATTAAAACTTTATTAATTGAATTACGGATTATGTTTGTAATGAAAAATTTCACTAGATACAATTATTTTATCTTATGTTTCATTTGCTTAAAAAACATCCATTTAATGCATAACCATACTTCCTATGGCTCTTTGACAACTCATCGCATCAATTTGTTGTGGACAGTTCGTTACGCGTCAGTACATTGCACATCAATTCCTCTCTCGATAAATTCGTCACGAGATAAACTGGAAAGCAGAACACCATGACTGGTGATCGGCAGGGGGAGACACTTTTCCACAAAAAAATTTTATATTTCGATAATACCAGAATGAATCGCAATTCTCTTTGAGAATTATGCAAGACACATTGGATGGTGTATGGCTGAGATTGACTCCCAACCCAACAAGTGTATCTCCCTGCCATACACCAGTCATGGTGTCTCGCCTTCCAATTTCTCTCACGACGAAATTGTCTCGACTAATTTGTTGAGTGATGAATTGACATGCGGTGAATATCTCAAGCAATGTATTGGCACACAACAAGTTTGGAGGAATTGATGAGCAACAAGTATTTTGTGTGATGAACTGATGCATGCTGAATTGATGCTCAATGAATTGATGGGCGGTGAATAGACCGCGATTAATTGAGGGTGTACAACTTCATACTCGAATTTAAATGACCCCTGATTTTTCACAAGCTGAAATTTGGAATAAATTTCATCTAGGATTTGGGAAAATACGGTAAGTGGAAGATAAATAAAAAAGTATCACAAGACACCACATATCTGAAGATTGAAGGATGCATTGTTCGAATGGTAGAATTTAAGATTAACAAGGAAATCCTGAAAAGAAAGAAAAAGAAACTCCTGAAAATGATTAATAGATTGGTATTAACCAGAAGGAAGCAAGAGGTAGAATAAAGTCAGAAAATCTAAATGTATGAGAATTACAGAAAAGGAGGAGTGTGTGTGTGTTTATTTTTTGCTAATCAACCTCTTGGATTATTATAGTCATAACTCCTAGGCATTAATTAGTTTGTAACCATTTGATATCATTCAAAAGACTTTTTTTAAATGCAGATTTATCATAATCAAACATTTTTCAATTTATTCAAATAATGTATAATAAAATTGCCAAAATCCTTAGTTCAGCATCATTACCTGTGAATTACGTAATGGTTTTAACAAAACCATCAATTGAAAAAATAGTCTTTTGTACTCAGCACCCAGGTAACAGGTGTGGTAGACAGATTGGGTTAAGGTACCATATTTTTCAGACTATAAGATGCACTTTATTTTACAGAAAAATGATTTCCAAAATCAACCTCTGTCTTATAAACTTAAGGTAAAATTATTACTTTATTCAGCACTGACACGAACCCACTGATTCCCAAAATGGAATAATTGACAGTCATTCATCACAAAAACATTAAAAAGAACATTATTAATAATTAATAGTGAAAAATTGTTAATACCATATTAGTCCGAATATAGTCCCTCCCTGAATATAGTTCCTCCCCCCATTTCTGAAGCCTCAGTTTTGGAAAATAGTTCGAACCCCATTATAGACCTCACTTTTTAACCTACTTTCCAGAATGGAAATAGGCTTATAGTTTTATCGTTGTGTCTGTCTGTCCCCCCCTATTAACTTTTGAACCAATAAACCAACTTTCACTAAACTTGGTGGAAATCTCTTGCTACATGAGCCGAGCTCACGAGGATAATTTTTGTTGCGAAGATTGAAGTCCCGGGTTCGATTCCAGGAATTATCCTTCCCATTTGATTTACATGGGAAATCTGAACTGCATCGTGCATAATAATTTTTTCTTGCACATTAAAATATCTTAGAATTGTTATATAGGAGCGAGTTTTGTACAATTCTCTGAGGAAAGGAATGAAGATTCTAATTATTATCATAGAAATTTGATTATCGATTGTATTTCTTATAATTTCGTGTAAATACTGGCAATCTTGCAGTTTTTATCACTCATTACGAGAGTGTTGCCATAGCAACAACTACTGTTGGACTCAGATTCGGTATATTCCAATACGTACACACGTTAATTTTGCCGCACAAATACGCGCGATCAATTTAATATTCCGTTCGAATGTATTTGCAGTATTTTATAATGCTCAATTATTAAATTTGGGAACACAAAGAGCTACATATCTGCGAAGGCTTTAAAGCTATTAAAGCCAATATAAGTATTAAATAAATGATTAAATGGAAAGCAGGCATCATAAGTTCTGTTTGGATCATCTTGTAATATTCTAAAGAACGAGTTTTAATATGTACGAGCAATTTAGTTACATCTATCAATTTACGATGAAACGGTGACATCACGTTTTGCGTGTTATAGTTGCAGGCGTAATTTAAATATGTATCAAGTGTTACTAGACTAAATTCGAAAATTTCGATTTATGAATGTTATGTAAATCCCATTCAGATGCCGTTGACAATGTATAAAAAAGTAATTATCACCAGATTTCCAGGTAACATATTCTTTTCATAATTTATTTTACCCGTATTTTTGTTACTTCCGATATTTATGCCTCAGAACATCACATCAAGTAATACATTCTGTAGATTGAAACACCTCGGTTTGATTTGCATAAGTATGCGTTTGCATTATATGCAATCAACTGCTGCACAAGCTGGGCAGTCTTATCAGCTGACAGAATTGCCTACGGCCCTACGGATCACTACGTATTGACTGGTAACGAAGATAATTTCTTTCGTCGTAATGACATTTTCTCTAAAATAACGATAAGTGGTACCACTACATATCAATATTTGCATATTTGTGACTTAGGGAATAGATGAAGTTGGCCAATCAACGCTTTCAAAGCGAAAACTTCTGCAATTCCCGCTATTATAAAAATACGAACGTTAAGACAAGGATTCCAAAGAGGGAACAAAAATAATTGACTTACTGAGGCATATGTATCAAGAAATTCTCCGTAAAACTATCAAATCAAGTGAGGGCATTAATTGTTACCTATACTTACTGCCGGCGGTGATATTTTCGTTTGCTAATTTTTTGGGTGCGAATATAGTCCCCTCCCTTACATATCTAGCAATCTGAAGATCCTTTGCAGACAGGCATAATCTGTAAAGTTGGGAATAATTATTCCCAACTAAATAGGAAAAAATAAATGTTTTTGGATAAAATAGACTTATTTGGAAAAAAGAAAAAAAGGCATTTATGGCATTTTGTTTGAACTTCAGGGCTTTAGTTTTGAGGTACTGACTGTTATTTTGTAACTGTTCTTTGAAACTAGAACAGTTGGATCAAGCTATCAAAAATCACAGTTTAGCCCCCTATCCCTACCAACTAGGCCATGCCATTTTGTTGACTAATGTTGTCCTGTGGAAAAACTAAGTTAATATTGATTGAATCTAGCTTAGAGCAACGTTGGTTATCATACATCATTATCACTAGAAACATTAAGCAGGGACTTTTATAAATATATTTTGTCACTAAATGACAGTAAGCTCCACTCAAAATGTGATTGGTTTGTATTTATGGCTAATCAACCTCTTGGTTTATTAAAGCCCTCGAAATGTGATCTGTTTATTTTTTGTATTAGTTTTTGGTGAAGGGGTATTCCTGACAAAGATATCTGATTTTGTATCATCTAAAATGGTTGACAAAGAGTTAAAATCAAGAGATCTTATTTCTTTTTTTTTTAATCATCAATGCAGAGATTCTGGGTTGACAAATAACCAGAGTCATTCTATATGGCAGAACCTGCATGGAAGACTAGGGTTCAATTCCCAGTCATGGCAGAATACTTCTCTTGCTTTTTCAGAATTCTTCTTGTTCAGTATATGCCTACCTTTTACCAATACTTTCATTTGTATTTTACTTCATGATTATACATGGTAACCCCATCTGCATCCCTGGAGGAGTATTTGTAAAAAGCTACGTGAATATTTCTTCATTCAGTAAAAAGAGGTAAGAACAGAGGATAAATAACAATTTTCAATGAGTAAGAGGCCCTTAGCATAATCTCATGATGGGGGTCCCAAAAAACTGTGGGACGGACCTGCATATAACTGTGTATTATTGAAATAGAAGGTTTTGTCCTTATGCCCATGGCAGGCAGGATAAAATCATATGGTGGGCACCACTCTGACAGGCAATAACATACCTAAAACATGAGAGGTGCCGACCAAAGTAACTGAAGAAAAAATTGTTGAGATTGAACTGACTGTATGACTACAACCCATATGCTTGGGAGTCCCCGTAAATTCAGATCCTAGGCCCTGCAGGCCCATGCCCAAAGATGACACAGTACCATATTTGCCCGAATAGAAACCGACCCTGGATTTAAGCCGACCCCCCAAAAATTTCCACCATTTTTTGGCAAAAAAGTAAATTTTGTAGATTTTATGGTGAAGTGTGCTGGGCATGGATGCACAGCCTAGAACACATTATTCGAGATTGAAGAAAAGAGTGGGAAATGGTTTAGTTATTGAAATTTTGAAATATTACTCCAATTAATAATTTCGTGTTGTTGAATAATGTTCCACATTCATTTACGATAATTTCATTCATCTTCATTTTCACAAAAGGTCAAATAAAGCAATAGCGACCTCGCAAAGATAATTTTTCATCCAAGTCTATTTCCAATGAAATTAGCATTTACATTGCCTTAAGAAATTGCATATTTATAATTATACACGTTCCATGTAAAGTTTTAACAAAATTCAAACAGTTGAGCATCAAAAGCCATCATCGCATTTTGCGTAATTGCCTGCATAGTCAATGTATGCAATTTTAATAGATTCTTTGAATGAGGTTTTAACATGCATACAAACATTACAATGGCTACAGCAATAGCTACAATAGCCAAGTAAATCTAATAGGAACTTCTTTTAATGCATAATGAAAAATAATACAAATTGCTAAGTATTCTTAATGATACATATGCAATATGCATATGCAAATATCCAATAGCATTTAGAAATGAAAGAACAGGTAACAATGGTAACAAAACACAGGTACTGCTAAATTCAATATTCTAACTTTATTATTTATTCATTAATATTCATCGTAGGTCAAATATTTACTTTACGAAAAATATAGTACTATAATTTGAATCATGAGAGATGTTCTGCCATCTATGGGTGACTATGAGACTTAACCCAACACCCAAATTTCTTCTTGGACTTGCATTTAAGCCGAGGTGTGATTTTTTCATGATAAATTTTGACAAAAAACATCAGCTTGTATTTGGGCAGATACGGTATATACCATTCAAGTCATGTGCTTTTGAGGACCAACAAAATGCATGGGCTCCTTATTATGACATGCAGACAAACATATTGAAATTATCATATTCAGCCTGCCATATACCTATTTCAAAATTATGTGTTTGACCCCTATGTGATTTGAGTTTGAAACTCCAAATACAGATGGAACATTGTACTTCAGAATGCTATGACAAGTTCAGTTTATTCATGATTTTTTTCTTTAGGGAAGAAAAAGAAGCAGAAAGTTTGTGTGTGTCTGCTAAATTCTAGGGCACTTCTGCCTTACCTAGAAGGTTGAAATTTTGAGTGTGAGTACCTTTTCAAAATTCATCGAAGGAAAAAAATCTGAAAACTCCATATTTATTAGTTTAAGTTGGACAAAAAAATTTTAATCTTGGAAAATGGCTTTAGTTCAGTTTCTCAATGGGATGGCACTCATAAAAGTATGCATAGAAATTTCAAAAGATGAAGTGTATCATTGTTTATTTTTTATGTATGAATTATCATTTTATGTATTGAGAAAAATAGTTTAATGTATAAATTATTAAAGTCATACAGTAATGAATTTCTTGATGCGGTATTAACACATTTTCTGCTATTAACATGGATTGAAAGTTAATGTTAAGCATTACGGGATTATTTTTAAGTAAGATTTTTCCTATTGACATCTAGGAGTTCTACTCTACTTAGTGTTTGACAAAATATTCTAAAGGCATTTAATAAAGTACAAAAACTGGGGAAGATGGATATTCTACATAAGGAAGAAGAAGATGGGTAATTCACTGTTGAAATCGATGGACTTATGTATACAATGGTCATTTTTACACAGCATGCTCAAGAGTATGCGAATAATTTGTATATTCTTAACAAAGAGGAAAGACTCTCAACATAATCTATAAATAATTATTGTAAAAGGTTTTAAATATGTTAGTCAAGACAATTGAGTTCAAGGAATATAAATTATTAATTTAAAACCATGAAAAATTATGGGTACCTTCCAACGGGACTTTACAAGATAGTAATTATACTTACTCTGGGCGTAGAATGGGATATTCTGCCAGTTCTCAATAAAATAAAAGTTCAATTTCTTATTAACTAAAATGTATTAAAAGTTGGCAACTAATTTAAGTATGAACTTTGTATGATTCATATATTCGTTCATTTATGATGGCCCACCATAAACATAAATAGCAATACATGTATTTTATTGATACTCACCAACAGGTTCTGGAGTTCCTGGTTTATCAGGCTTTCCAAATGGATCCTTGGCAGTAATAGGAGATGTACCAGTAAGGGGCAATGATTCACCTTGCTTATTCACAGCTTTAACTCTGAAGTTGTAATCATGGCCTTCGATGAGGTAATCAACCCTGGAAAAGCACAATATAGCTAACGTGGAATATTTATACAGCATATCTAATAAAATATCCTTTTCATCAATTAACAATTTTTGGTTGAAGACATTTTAACCCAGAATGCTAATATTGACTGGGAAAAGCAATGATGCTAAGCATTCGTAAAAATTATGACCAATTTTTTTTGCACAAGATTCATGCATTTATTTGTAAGAAAAAAGTCTTAATAAAAACTATACATATACATAAGAATGTTATACAATTAATAAATGTGTTAGTCATTTGTTTTCATCACAAGCAAGGCATCATTTTGCTTTATGTTCAGCTCATATTGCTTTTGAACAAACCTTGCAATAAGTGGTGGTCATACGTCGTTTTCTAGAAGGACAGTAACTGTAAACTCCTAATATCAGGTGCTGAAGACTGCAGAGCAATCTCTGCCAAAGAAATGCTTAAAATATCGGAAATCATTTGCATATACATATCATCATAGGCAGTCTGTCGGTAGACAGATCCGTGATTATTCGTGGTTAAACCTAGTTCTCCATATACTCCTATCTTCCGCTGTCCTCTTCATATCTTGATAACTCTCTTTCCCTTTCAAATTGTCTATCAGCTGAAACCTTTTCCTACCTCTCTCAGTCTTTGTCCCTCCTAGGAGACGGACGTCATTAGCTAGCGCTTCCTCCCTCCTCCTACCCTCACGCAATAATTAACATCCTTCGCCCATCATGACCACCAAGGCAGCCCTTCAGGAGCAAAACACCCAGCTCATGGCTGAGAACAAGTCCATCTCAGACAAATTAGTTGAAGTTTTGTCTAAGATGGACTGTTTCAGCACTGATCTTGCCGAAGCCAAGCAATTATCCGGTCCACAACGGATTGATAGTCTCGCTAAGCTGGAAACGAATTTTAAAAATTTCCGGGAACAGCTTATGAAGGAGATCTCGGCCTTGAAATTTAAAGTCTGCCAGATCGAGGACCGTGTTTTAAACGTCGACGAGAGACTCGATGATCTGGAACAATATAGCCGCCGAAACTGTCTCCTCATCCATGGGATCCCCGAGAAGGATGGAGAAAACGGACTGGCAATCGTCGACGAATTTTTAAAGACCAAATTAAAAGTAAGTGTCAGTCCGTTCATGATGTCCCGTGCCCACCGTATCGGGAAGAAGAACTACTCCAGGCCTCGACCCATGATTGTGAGGTTCCTCAGCTACCAGGATAGGGATAATGTTTGGCGAAACAAAAAATCCCTAAAAAGCTCCGGTTTCACGATCACCGAGTCTCTCACCACCACCAGACTCAAGCTCCTCATCGAAGCAAAAAAATCAGCTGGCTTCGGTAATGTGTGGACGCACGATGGCAAAGTTGTCATACTGCGGCAAAATGGCGTCCGCACATTCATCTCCAACCTAAGGGAGCTGCATGCACTCCAACTTCCTTCAACCGCACTAGGGAAATCCACAACTATGTAGGAGGATGTCTTTCATTGATTAACGTGCGTTTGAGCGTTCTCGCTACATTTGTCCGTCGTCGAATAATTCTCCTGTCAGTGCCTACTCCTCAAATCGACCTCTGCCAGCCATCCCCGTTCCTGTGACGCCTGCAATTCCCGTTCCCGTGTCACCTGTCATCCCCGTTCCCGTGTCGCCTGCCATCCCCGTTCCCGTGTCGCCTGCCATCCCCGTTCCCGTGACGCCTGCCATCCCCGTTCCCGTGACGCCTGCCACCCCCATTCCCGTGACGCCTGCCACCCCCGTTCCTGTGACGCCTGCCATCCCCTCCCCATAGTGTCCTCGTCACAAATTTTAGGTGTAATTCCCTCTCCCTAGTGCTCATTCCCAAGTGGTTCCGGTGCATCAAATTTCCCCTTATTCGGTTTCTCTCTTAGTTTTCTGTGCTGTGTTTATTTTAGTGTTTTCCACTGTTTTAGTGCTCCTTTTCCCGTGCCGAAGTGCCCTTCGTGTTGGCGTAAATCCTATTTAGTGGTGTTCATTGTTTCTCGGTGTGCTTCTCATTTCCTCCAACCAGTGTTAAGTGCAATCCCCTCGCATCCCCCTTAATCAACCGTAGCGTCCACTTCCATTTCAGTGCTCTTTATCCGATTAAGTTTAGTAGTGTTTAATTCCTACCAAGTGTTTTCCTCTAATACTTTATTTCATCACTGCCTCTATTTTTTTCCTACCAGGGCTACTTTAGTGTTGTGTCTCATTCATTATTTCTTAATAATTAATTTGTATTCTTATTATTGTTACTTAGTCATTGGCATATACTGTAGCATTACTTCTCCGCTATGTGTGCTCTTTTCCGTGTGCATTAATCAATTTATTATAGCCCTTCTCAACCACTTCTTTACCTGAATCATCCTCTACATAGATATATATATTATATATGTATTTTTTTTTGCCGCTTACTCAACTACCCGCAAAATGTCTGTCATTGAGCCTTCCACCAAAGCTTCTCTTCAGCCTAATTCTACTCTTAACCCAAATGCACCTGCTTTCGTCCCGTCACACTGCAGGGTGCCATACCCAAACCCTAACGCCCCTGAATTTTTCCCACGGGTCAGACCAAGCATCCACAGACGAACTCATTATCACACTCCTCATCTTACCACCAACCGTCCGCCTCCTTCCCATAATGGCTTTCTCCGACCCATCCCAGTTCCAACACATTGTCTTCTTACAGAAGAACTTAAACCCTTTCCCCGATCCTTCCAACTTATCTATCTTAATGCCCAAAGCCTTGTCCCTCATTTCGACGAACTGCGCTCATTACTACCGCCCAACGATCTACATGCTATTACCATGTCCGAAACGTGGCTGAAACCCGCTATCTCGAGCTCTTCTGTTGAAATACCTGGGTATAACTTGTTTCGCAATGATAGGATAGGGAAAGGAGGAGGGGGAGTAGGAATCTACGTCCGTAATGACCTTGCTTGTAAAGTAATCGCCACCAGCGACGCACAATACTCCCGCAGACCTGAATATCTCTTCCTTGAAGTAGTCGTCAATTCAAAAAAAATATTGTTAGGAATCGTTTATCGTCCTCCAAAAATTGGTTATCTATCTGACATTGACGAGATCATTGCCAACTTAAGACACGATTATGAGCACTTAATCATATCTGGTGACTTTAATGCAAATTTTGCCTTAAGCTCCTCCGATGCTGTCTTTTTTAAAAACTCTTTTACATCGCACAACCTCAGCATTCTACCTTTAAAACCCACAAATAACACTAAAAATTCTTCCACTTGGATTGACATATTAGTTACTGCTAACCCAGATAAAGTTTGCACACATGGTCAATTACCTGTCCCGGGCATTTCCTCCCATGACTTAATTTTTCTAGCCTACTCACAAAACTCTCCAAAATATAAGCAGAAATTTATCTCCCAACGAAATTTTAAAAACCTTGACTATGATAGTTTAATATCCGAAGCTGCGTGTCTTCAGTGGCACACTATTGAATATGCAGACGACATAGACGCAAAAATTGAAGCACTTAACACTTTTCTCTTACATCTACTCGATAAATACGCACCCATCAAAACCACACGCGTCTCTAAACCTCGCGCCCCGTGTATAACGGCCGATTTAAAGCTATTGATGGCTAGACGCGATTCAATTTTTCGTCTCTTCAAATCAAATAAATGCCCAAATACGTTCAATACCTACAAAAATATTAGAAACAAAACCAAGCAACAGATTAGAAATGCCAAAATAAAATTCGCTTATTCTATATCCGGCTCCAATATAACAACATCCGCCTTATGGAACAATCTGCGACACCTTGGAATTGGCAAGTCCAAGGATTCTTCCTTACCTCCAAACATATCACTAGATTCTCTTAACGAGAGCTTCTCGATGAATCCAACAACAATCGACATAGAACGAAAACGCAAAGTAATTAGTAGTCTTACTGCAAAAGCGAACGAGTCATCCGGTTCTCCACAATTCCACTTTAAAGCTGTTTCGCAATTTAACGTACTTTCAGCAATACGCAGAATCAAAACTACAGCCCAGGGTGCTGATGGTATTCCTATAATTATTATAAACAAATTAATACATCTATTACTCCCCGTACTTACTAACATTTTCAACCACTCTTTATTACAGGGAAAATTCCCATCGCAATGGAAACACGCGTTAGTCCGCCCAATTCCTAAGAAATCTCTCACCGCAAACAATGACTATCGACCGATTAGCTTTCTTCCCACTTTATCAAAAGCCCTGGAGCGACTTGCACACGAACAGGTAGCAGATTTTCTCGACATTAATCATCTACTTGACCCCCATCAATCTGGCTTTCGGAAGTCTCATAGTACCACCACCGCGCTAATTAAAATAACTGATGATATACGCAGACACATGGATGACAGAAAACTCACGGTACTAATATTGCTTGATTTTAGTAAAGCGTTTGACTCAGTAGATAAAGACATACCCCTAGCAAAACTCCGCTGCATGAGATTCTCTTCACCTTCAATAGAGTGGTTCTCTTCGTACCTTAGCAACCGTTCCCAGCAAGTCATCTACAACGATTCCTCGTCCTCTCGGCTTAATGTTAACCAAGGCGTACGCAGGGCTCAATTTTAGGTCCTCTATTGTTCTCTTTATTCATAAATGATTGTTCTCAATACTTAACTTACTCCAAGCATCATTTGTACGCCGATGATCTCCAAATCTACTTAGACACAAAACCCAATAACTTATCTCTTTCCATAGCTAACATAAATCATGACTTAGCCCAACTTCAAGAATGGAGCTACGATAATTTTCTCACCATAAACCCCTTGAAATCTCAAGCCATTTTAATCGGTTATCCGAAACTACTGGCATCTATAAACCTTGCAGAATCAGTTCCTCTGTCTTTGAATGGCTCAGTTATACCCTATTGCAAAATCGTAAAAAATCTCGGGATTCTAATTAATGAAACGCTCACCTGGAATAATCATATAATAAAAATCTGCAAGACGGTAAACTCCTCCTTACCCACTCTAAGGCCTCTCATTAACATTCTTCCCTCGTCACTAAAAATGCAGCTAGTGACCTCCCTAATTTTTCCTCACTTCGATTATTGTGATGTTGTATACCAGGACTTATCAAAGGAACTCGCGATTAAGCTACAACGTTCTCATAATGCCTGCATCAGATTCATATTTAATCTTAAAAAATCTGACCATGTCTCAGAATACTTCCGTCGACTCTCCTGGCTAAAACTTGATTCCCGAAGAAACCTTCACCTTCTCTCTCTATTGTATCAAATTCTAAATAACAACATCCCTTGTTATCTTTCATCTAATCGTGTCACCATTAATACAGTTCACCATTGCAATACCAGAGGATGTGATAAACTACTAACTCCACTTCATAGAACAAATTTACAACAAATCCTTTACTGTCACTGCTTGTAAACTCTGGAATGGCCTTCCAACGTTAATGAAAAACTCTCTATCTCTAAGCACTTTTAAACGCTTGTATTACAAGCATCTTCTCTCACTTCCCATGCATTGAACCACACTCTATCTTTTCTTTCAGGTTGTCACAAGAATGCGCTTATTAGGCATAAATTTATAATTTTATTTTATTTATTTTTCCTGTATCATAATGACGATGTAATCTCTCAGGCATACCTTACCCTACAATCCCTGTTCCCCTCTCTCCCCCCTCCCTCATATGGATATAAATGTATGTACATATGTTTGTATTTATGAATGTTTTTTTTTCTCTCTGTTTCTCATATTATTGATTTTTTTTCTTTTCCTTCCCCTGAACTATTTAGGAATTTTCGCGGTTTTTTACAACTCTCTTCTCTTTGTAGGTGTTTTCCGCAGTGGGAATTTTTCTGTGTTAAAACATAACCGATACACAGTTTTTTATGACCCACAAAACTAACATTCTTTGGTAATGCTCTGTTATCTACTAACAAATATATTAACTTGTAATTAATTTGTATTTTGTTAAAATCTGTATGTAATTAACTCCTCTTATTTTGTAAATATTTTAATTACTTATATGACGAAAGGGTTAAATGTAAGAAGGGACTACATAGTCTCAATTTCGCCCTAATAAAGTCGTTTGTCTGTCTGTCTGTCTCCCTCTTTCTATCTAGTTTTCCTTCTACCATGTCTTTAATCATACTCTAACTCCTCAGGTAATGTCCAACGCAGTTTGCCCTCCTCTTTCTAATAGTCTGTATAATCAATCGCTTCTCTCCTACTCTTCGTAGAACTTCATTATTTTTCATCCTATCTGTCCATTTTATCTTCAGCATTCTCCTCCAAGTCCACATTTCAAAGCTTTCCAAGAATTTGATGCCATTTTTCCTTAGCGTCCATGTTTCTGCCCCCTACAAAGCTATACTCCATGCATAGCATTTTATGAACTTCTTGCAGATATCTTCCCTTATCTTCCCCATAAGTAGGTGTTTCTTTCTTCTGAAAGCCACTTCTGCTTTTCCTATTCTAGTCCTGATCTCATCCATACATTTTGCTTCTCTTGTTATGATGCTTCCAAGGTATTTATAGTCTGAAACTTGTTCTAAAGGCTTTCCTCCAATACTTATGTTCTTTGCTCGATATTCAAATGACCTTGGATTTTTCTGTATTTATTTCCATACTGTATTTTCTACCTGTTATTACTAGTATATTTATCATTTTCAGGAGTTCCTCTTTCTTTCTTACTAGAAGTACTTGATCATCCGAGTATTTTACTGTTCTTATAATCCTTACTCCAATTTTGAAATCTTCTGTGCCTTCCAACGCTTCTTGCATTACACTTTCTCCATATATATTGATAAGGGTCAGTGATAGGCAGCAGCCCTGTCTTACTCCTCTACTGATATTTAATTCGCAGGTGTCCGCATTCTCCAACCTGAACTTTACAGCTTGATTCACATATAGATTCCTGATCAGTCTCCTGTCTTTCCAGTCTACACCTATATCCTTTAATATCTTCATCAACATTACCCAATTTACTCTATCAAAGACCTTCTGCCAGTCTACAAAACATATGCAGATATCTTGACTGTACTCTATTGCCCTTTCTGATATGATTCTAACTACCCCAATCGCATCTCTAGTTCCTCGTCCTTTTCTGAAACTGAAATGATCTTCCCCTAGTATTTCTTCTGCCTTTTTCTCCAGCCTTTTATTAAGAATCCTCGTGATGATCTTCGATGTGTGTGACAGAACGCTTATCATTCTATAATATTTACACTGCATTGCCTTTGGCTTCTTCTTTAGAGGGATCATTGTTACTTCTAGGATATCCTGAGGCCACTCTCCCGCATCATAAATCTTATTAATTTAATTTCATGATCTCTTTTAGTCCTTCTGATCCCATGACTTTAAGTACCTCAGCCAGTATTCCACCACTACCTGTAGCTTTCCCTTTCTTTCGTTCCACTATCACTTTTTCTACTTCACTCTCCATAATACTTGGTTCTTCAATGTTTTCCTTATCTTCCAGTTCTATTTTTGCTGATCCTGCCTGCTTGCTGTATAGTTCTTTAATGTATTCATCCCATACCTGTGCTACATTCTTTGTTTCTGAGACTATCTTCCCATCCATATTCATAATTCCTTTACCATGAATTCCATTAGACTTCTTATCTTCTAATTCCAGTGCCCTAGCATACATCATATCATACCATCTTCACTTCTCTATTTGTTGTATTTCATCACATTTTGTTTTATCCAATTTTCTCTAGCTTTATCTGTTACCCTTCTCAACTCATTGTTTATATGTCTATACATACTTGGCTCTACCTTCTTCACTGTTAACATTTTTCCATTTTCATATCTCATCCATATTCTCCAGCATTTCCTTAGTGATCCATAGTTTTCTGATTTTGTTTTCTTGTTTTCCAATCTCTTTATCCGAGGTATTCTTGATACTAGTTTTAATTTCTTCCCAATCTATATCCACGGTCTTTGGTTTGTTTTCCAAATTTCTTATGTGATCTTCCAACTTCATGCTGACTACATCTTGCCTTTCTTTCAGTTTATCTAGATCCCAAGCCTGTCTTTCTCTTCTCGTTTTTCTTATTTGTTTGAGCTTTGTACTTACGTCAACTATTAGAAGGCTGTGATCTGAATCAATGTCTGTTCCTGGTAATGCCTTGGTGGTCTTTATGCGGTTCCTGTATCTGTGTTTTACTAGGATGTAATCTATTTGGCATCTCATTCTATCTCCTGGGCATTTCCTTGTGTATAATCTTCGTTTGTGGTTTTTGAACCATGTATTAGTCACTACAAGGTCATTATTGATGCAGAATTCTACCAGTTTTTCCCCTCGAAGTTCTATGCTCCAATATATCTGGATGAAGCATGTTCATGCTTTCTGCTGTTGCCGAAATACGATTGGAAAGTGTGAGAAATTGTGTAAACAGCGCTCGTCAAGAAATTTTGATCGGAGAGGGAAATTTACGACCTCTTATTGGCTGGTATTATCTTCCCCTTTCCCCATGGGTCTAACTGTAGAAACGCCTCACCCGCACGAAATGCAGGAATGGACTATAGTATAGTATGCTTGGGTTTCCATTACATTCTCCATTTTACATTTGTCTGGAAAATTGTGCAGAAAATTGTAAATAGACATACATAGGTATATTTATTTCAGGAACATCATACTTTTTTGAAGCTTGAATAGTATTCGTTTTTTCCACCTCTTGAACTACGACTATTTTAGGCTTAGCTTTGGAATCCCGGGGCCACCATTGACGATGCGATTTTCCATCTTCTATTGTTTTACCAGCAAGCAACATGGACGTGATGCACCCAATCTCCAATATGTAGTAACATTGTACCCTGCCCCACCGGGTTGGGTATGTTGGTTAATGTGTTGGGTTAAAAAAATTACAACGAACAATTTATTTAAACATTGCAATGCACCCAATCTCCAATACGTAGCAACATCGTACTCTGGCCCACAATGTTGCGTAGGTTGGTTCAGGTGTTTTGGTTAAAAAAATTTCAACAAACAATTTATTTAAACATGTAATACATCAAGAAAATTAACATATTTCATATTATTATGCCTTAACATTTCCTTCTGTAGGACGTTCACTCCAGTCGATTTACCGCACTAAAGTTAGGAATTTACGCATAGCATTCACGTTTTCCTACAACAGATAAACAGCGCATTGTTGCTGGGAGACAATTATAAAACTGCGCGAAAAACGACAAAAGAAGATCGAAAATCGCAAAATACGGTTGGCCCCGGGATTCCAAAGCTGTTCCCTATTTTAAAATTCATGTTATAACTTCACCGGATTCTTCTGTTAACCTGAGATTGGGAAGAACCTTTTTTCTCAACATGATCATCCTTTTTGTGACTCATTGTTAAAATAACAGATGGGTAAAAACTCGCTAAGGTAGGTATAAAGAATACGCCGACGCACTGATAGCTTCAATTCAATGACTAATGAGGAGTTCAGCCACCGACTGAACTCGATCTATTTTCGCCTCCGATGCTTTTAAAATACATTGTAATATGTCCGCCTAATGTTTACAATGTAACAAGTATCTTGTATCACTTAAGAGACGTGCAGAATGTACAGTGATTTTTCGAAACACGATTTTACGACCTTTTAAAATTACTATTACAGGTATCCCTCGTTATACGCGATCTCATTTTCGCGTTTTCGCCATAACGCGATTTCAAAAAATCAAAATAAAAACTGCATACAATGCAATTGCACGACCGGTGGAATTGTAGCAATTAGTAAAGTAATTTTATATGCGTACAATGTATAAGGCGGTCGTTTGTGGGGAACGCATCCCTATTTTACCAATTATAATTACCAATTTACTTTACGCGGCGATTTCTTGGAACCAATTAATCGCGTAATACGAGGGATACCTGTACTCATATATACTTTTAAAATTTCATTTTTTTGAAAAAAAAAACACTGCGTTATATTCGGGACAATATGGTAATTTAAATTACAACAAATTATAAATTAACTTAAATTTAATTACAAACTGCGGGAGCCAAGGGGCAGAATTTGAGTGGAAAAGGTAAAAACATGACAGCGCCAAACTTGAACATTTTTTCAATAGCATTCATACTTCGTTCAAAGAGTAAATAGCGTAAATATTATTTCCGTATCTAGGTGCGCTGTTTATGCTCTGCTAGTGTGATTTATGTATGATGTTTTGAATTTTTCATCCAAAAGAGTTAATACGTATTTCCGTCTCTAACTACGCTGTTCCTGAGTAGCATCTGCTAAAGCGAGTGCTGTTTAGAAAAGAAAGAGCTCATATTCCTGCCTCTAGCGGCACTGTTCCTACTCTGCCGCCGTTTTCGAAATCTTCAGCCAAAAGAGTTTGGATGTTTTACTAAACTAAGTCAAAAAAACGTTTAAAACTGTTGGGAATCGCATGATAAATTCTTTTTAAAAAATTGGAAATTCTAACACAAAATGATGCGAATAGCGGGAAAACTTAAAATGAAATTACGTAAATACAGGGTTTTACTTACATTGGAATCAAAGGAAAATTGTCGGGACCCAAATAAAATTTTGTAAATAGCGGGAAAACATACATTTCGATAACGTAAATATGGGGTTTTACTGTGTATATATATATATATATATATATATATATATATATATATATATATATATACATACACACACAAGGTGTCCCAGAAATATCCGACCGACTTTGACCACGTATATCTTTTTAATTTTAATGTCTGGAACAGTGAATCGTCATAACTGCATGTACTGGTCCCAGGAAAATCCAGGCTTTCACGTGGAAAAGGCTGTCAATTTCCATGGTGTCACCATGTGGTGCAGCCTTTCCTCCCAAGGCATTCTGGGACCATTTTTTTTCGACGGAACAGCCAATGGGGAAAAGTATCTGGATCTATTGGACAACTCAATTATTCCAGAAAGTCACGAGAAGTACGGAAATGAAGGTATTCCTTCAGCAAGACGGCACCCCACCTCATTATGCCTCTGAAGTGCATGCTTTGCTTGATGCCCATTGCAAGGTAACTGGATTGGCCGTAGTGGTCCAGTTGAATTTCCCCCTCGCTCCCCCGACTTTACTCCTTTAGACTTTGTTTTGTGGGGCTATGTAAAAGACAAGATTTATGTAAGAAAGCCCAAGACAATTTGCCAGCTGAAACTGGAAACTGAAAACGTGTGTGCATCTATCCCAGTTGAAATGCTGCAGTCTGTGTGTGACTCGGTTTTCCAGCTTTGTGTTAAATGCTACAATGCTGCTGGCAGTCATTTGAAAAGTGAAATGAAAATTCATTAAATCAGCTTTAAAAACTCGCATCATTTTTTTCTTTGCAAGCAATAGTATCAGAGTTATTCCTGATCAAAGTTAGCCGGATATTTCTGGGACACCCTGTGTGTGTGTGTATATATGTATATATATAACATATATAACAGCTTACGGAAAAGGAAAGGCAAAATGGATATATGGATGGCAACAAGATGTTGGGATGAGGAAGCCCAGTGAACACTCACCAATCGGACGACTTCAGGTTGGCGAGGCCCCGGGGATGTCGAAGCGACACACGTAAAAGAACACTAAGACAACACAGAAACATCACAAATGTAGAAGCTTTCGGAGTTATTCCTTCATCAGCTACAGAGAGAGATGATGTTTCTGTGTTGTCTTAGTGTTCTTTTACGTGTGTCGCTTCGACATCCCCAGGGCCTCGCCAACCTGAAGTCGTCTGATTGGTGAGTGTTCACTGGGCTTCCTCATCCCAACATCTTGTTGCCATCCATATAATATATATATATATATATATATATATATATATATATATATATATATATATATATACATACACACATATATATATATACATATACACACACACACTCACTCCCTGGTTAATGCTCTTAATTGGTGTCAGGAAAATCAAGCGCTAACTGAAACAGCGCTATTCGGAACACATACTTACATAAGAAATGATGCTGTAAGATTTCATTTGTTCCACGAGTACCACATGTTTTTTATTTATAATGATATGTTAATATGGAAAATTAACATTGTAATAAAGCAATTATAAAAAATTACAGATTTTAAAAATATAAATCATAAAAAAAATTCTTTACGATCTAATGATGTCAAAGAAACATAAAGCCTGAATCATATTTCTATTTCCATTTTAAAAATGTTTTTTGCATTAGGAGATATACTTTTTGTGTTAGACCCATGAATTTTATAGGGAAAAGAAGGAAATTGGCCACCAGACGATGCAATATTATGCAACACTGCTGAAATATCACAATATTTAGGATACTTTATGAAATTTGATTAGTGCAAAATTTAAAAAATCATAAGATATTTGCCTGCAGTAGCACTGTGCATAAGATATGTATTTATATTTTTTTAAATTTAAATTTCAAATAAAATCAGCATTATAATGAATCCGTGCTGGCCGTTAAGCGAGGCTCACCTGTACTTTGTAACCTTTTCATTATTTCACCCTTACTTTCCCACCCTTTCTCTTTTCTTTAAACCACCATCCAATTGCTTTCCATTTAATCCCTCTTTTTCTTCCTCCATGTTTATTGACCTGTTGGTAATACTTTGTCACCTGAGGATTGCTGTGATTGTAGGGAAACTGGTCATGTTATATTAACCTTTATCGCCCAGCATTTAAATCCCATTTGTAGCCTCAGCCAGCCAGATTTTATTTTGGCATTTAAATTATTCCTTGCAGACCTTTGCATTCCTTTCATTTTCTCTTTTACTAGTAATGATAGAAGAACAAAATAAAAAGCAAAATGAAGAGAATAAAGTAATTGATTTTTATTGATTTTAAGTATTTTTTTGTATTGAGAAATTATAATAGCATTTCATGAAAAAAAACAAATATGTAAATATTTGTTTATGCATATAAAATAGTTTTTCATTTGTTGTAATTCCTAATTTTAGTATAGTATTTCTGTGATATTCTCTAAAACAAGGATAAACACAATCCTACATCCCACTTAGAGCATTGATAAACTGTGCGACTCTCTTTGCTGTGCAGTGAATAGACACGGCATCTTGTGGACCCAATGCTCATTATCTTTCACTTCCTGGCGACCTATGTTTGTTGGCGCAGGGGATGGCCATCCTCGAGAGCAGTGTTGAGGGCATTCCTTTATCCCAGCCACATCTAAAAGATTCCTAACTAGAACCAATCTGAAGTCTCGAAGCGATGCGGAAATAAAAAAAATATGTGAAAAACTAGAACTGAATAAAATGCTACTCCAAAGATAGAAAAAAAATACCTACGTATTAGTTCTACATCAGAAAAGGCAAAATAAAACAACGTGAACCATAGCAGAATTTTTATTATGCTTACACCTCAAAGATGCGTGAAGAACTGAATGCTAAGGATGCAGAGAAGGTCCAGCATGAGAGCCAAGCCCAGCAGAGAGAGGATAAACAGAGATGGATATCCATCCATTTGTTTACCATTCAGGAAAGAGATGGAATAATATGGAACTATGCAGAATGGCATAAGCTGTAATTTTGGGAATAATTTTGAAACAGAAAAAAATCCTGCTATGACCGGGAATCGAACCCGGATCTTCCACATGCCGGGCAGATATTCTACCACTGAACTACCGTAGCAGATAATCTTTCCTGTTTCTGAACGCATTTTCTTAGTTGAGTCTGGGGTAGCCAAGCTAGTATCAACCAGCCCCAACGGACGTCCTCCAAGAGAACGTCGAAGAAAACCCCTCCCTCTCCAATGGTGAAATTGCCAAAGCCAGAAATTGATGGAATAATATGGAACTATGCAGAATGGCATAAGCTGTAATTTTGCGAATAATTTTGAAACAAAAAAATCCTGCTATGACCGGGAATTGAACCCTGGTCTTCCAATTGCCGGGCGGATATTCTACCACTGAACTACCGTAGCAGATAATCTTTCCTGTTTCTGAACGCATTTTCTTAGTTGGGTCCGGGGTAGCCAAGCTAGTATCAACCAGCCCCAACGGATGTCCTCCAAGAGAACGTCGAAGAAAACCCCTACCTCTCCAATGGTGAGATTGCCAAAGCCAGAAATTGATGGAATAATATGGAACTATGCAGAATGGCATAAGCTGTAATTTTGCGAATAATTTTGAAACAAAAAAATCCTGCTATGACCGGGAATTGAACCCTGGTCTTCCAATTGCCGGGCGGATATTCTACCACTGAACTACCGTAGCAGATAATCTTTCCTGTTTCTGAACACGTTTTTCTGCTACAGTAGTTCAGTGGTAGAATATCTGCCTGGCAAGTGGAAGACCCGGGTTCGATTCCCGGTCATAGCAGGATTTTTTTCTGTTTCAAAATTATTTCCAACATTCAAGAAAGAGATAAGCAAAAGTCATGAGTCACACTCCCATGCCTCTTCTCATACAATTCCCATGCTACTCCCATCCCTTTGAGGAATGAGTAAATAAAAAAGGAAAAAGACCGTAGGAACTTAGTACTCTTTCGTGAAAAATATCTCGTAACAAATATCTGTGTTATTTTTAGGTCAGAAAAGTCACAATAAAATAGAACATGAACCACAGCAGCATTTTTATTTTGTTTACGCCTCAAAGATGCATGGTGAAGTCAATACTAAGGATGAAGCGAAGGTCCAGCAAGAGAGCTGAGCCCAGCTGAGAGAGGATAAACAGAGAATGATAACCATGGGGGAATTTGTTTTTCATTCAAGAAAGAGTTCAACAAAAGTCACAAATCACAGATCTCTTGGATGGTGTTCCAAGTAGTGATGATATCTTTAGAATGCCAAATCCCTTCGAGGAGCGAGTATTAGAAAAGGAAAAATAGTGCGTGAACATAAGTCCCCATTCATCCCATTGGACCTTTTTTAGCGGGAAATTAAGTTCCATTTAGGACAATAAAGGTTAAAATTTCATGGAAGGTACATAGTTAATTTTAATATGTAGCACATTAAATGTTGGGAAAACTAAATTTTTCAAAATCAACTGAGTTGAAATTAAAAAAAATAAAAATTTGATATTATACCTCATTGAAGTTCCATTACATTCACCAATAGGTACCCAGCGCATGTTTTCAGTGTCCAATTTCTCAACCGCATAGTAAGTGATTTCTGAACCACCGTCATCTTTAGGTGGTCTCCAGAAAAGTGTGCAAGAGGATTTGGTAATGTTCTCAGGTTTGAGGGGACCTTCTGGAGGCTGTGGTACATCTAGAAGTAAGAGAATTATATTTAAATTAATTTTGCTAAACAATATGTCTCAAATCAAAGTAACTCCAGTAAAAAAATAGATTCTACTGCCATTGTAAATTAGAAAATTTGCATATAAAATCATCTTTTATTATGTAAATGTTTTATATTTTTATTTACCATATAGACTCGTGTATAAGTCAATCTCATGTATAGGTCGATCCCCAACTTTTTCATAAAAAACTTTGTTTTTTGTATATCTCATGTATAATTTGACTCCAGATTTTCAGGTATAGTAGAACAAATTTTTTGTATTCAATACGTGTTGATCCATTAAGTTCCACATTAACTTCCCTTTAGTCCGATATAACTACATTGTGTCAAGTAGCAGCGAAGCAGTCCGATGTTTCCCACAGTGCCACTGCATAACATCAAAAGTTGTTACATTGTATATAACTTTGTAATAGATCGAATGACTCGGGATAGTCTTCGTATTTTGTTCCAGTGCTCATTCAGAAGCTATCTTTGTAAAGGAGAATGGAACAAAGTTGACGTAGGACCACAGAAGATAGGTGGCACTGAAATTGATGATAAATTGGCGGAAAGATACTATGTGGTCCTAGGAAATCCATGTTTTGCACATTTTTGGAAGAGGAACGGAGGAACCTACCTCTCGGAGAGTGCAAATATGAACGTGGATGAAAACCAATACAATCCAATGAGGAAGCATAATATTTCATAAGTTTCAAAGTTCCGTAATGTGTAGTAATGAGTGCGTAGTACAATATCTCGATGAGGGCAAATGTTAACGTGGAAGGAAAGGATGTGAAAGGTAAACAAAGGGATGATAGTGCCATTGACGTTACAATAAAGAATATTACATGTCTCCCTGTACATTACAAACCTCGAAATCTTATATTTACGTTTGTCTTCTGTTTTTCCGCTTTCTCGGCATCGCCAGCACTAGCATCCCCTTGTTTACCTTAGCTCTGGTTATGAGCACAGTACCATAAATACTATGGTGATAGGTACATACTAATTTAATCTGCGACGCTTAGAGATAGGTGTTGCCTTTCTGTGAATCACTGATGAGGTGTTTCTTATTTACATTTTATGGAGTTACCATATTGTGTATCTGTCTTGCTACCAGTTTTCTGTCTTGCTGTCGTGACAATACCAAACGTAAGGTTTACCAAAATTGCTTAATTATTTGCAAAGCATCAGAAATCAACTTAGGACTACAAAATTATATAGTAATTTAATCATTCTATACATCGGTATTTAAGTATTCAATAGTTATCAATACAGTTAAAGTACAACAGGAGTGTAAATTCGATCAAATTTTAATAACTGCAGGGCAAATAAAGTAATGGGTTTAAACTTATTGAAAATATTTGTTGTGTATAAGTCGATCACCGAGTTTTTTGTTAAAAATTGGTCTTAAAACCTCAACCTATACACGAGTATATACGGTATTTATAATTCAGCAGGCAAACTATTTTTCTGAAATTCATTGCTTGGCTTTAACTAATTTGCAAAACTTAAAAGTTGAAAGAAGAATCATTTTTAGCATGCCAATATTCAGCACTATTAATTTAACTATGAACCAGTACACTAAAAAGATAAACTTACCAAGTACTGTCACATTTACAGTTGCAGTATCAATACCATTGTAGTTCTTGGCTGTTAGGGTGTAAGTTCCACTGTCTATCCTCTTAGCATCAATGACACGGAACTTAGTGTTATAGTCTTCATTGATGACTTTGATGCGATCACTGTTGATGACCAAGTTACCCTTCAATGTCCATTCCTTTGATGGAGGTGGTTCACCAATTACAGGTACATCAAAGTCAAAGTTCTGTCCAGCACGTATTTTGATGTCAAGTAGGGCATTGCGGTCAATGCGTGGTGCCACTGAAATTTTACAGAAGAGAGCATTTGTTATCTCTATATACTTTTAAAATCAAAGAAAACTTTTGACAGTTAAATATTATGAAAAATTAAATGAACATTCATGATTTTTATAAATAATACTCACAGTTCTTAGGTCTTGCAATATGTGGTTTAGTCGCATCACTTGGCTCACCAGGACCAGCCTTATTGATGGCACGGACTCTGAATTCATACTGATTTCCTTCAATTAGATCAGGAACTTTACCAGTGGTAACATCACCTTGAACCTCTGCACATTTTTCCCAGTTTGGACTGTTGAAATGAAAGAGTATATGTTAATATATATATATATATATATATATATATATATATATATATATATTTGCTATTCCTGGTGCAAAAAGGAGGGGGGGAGCTGATCGTCACTTTTAGGAGGGGTGAGGAATAGATATAACAGAGGAGAAATAGCAGGAGAGGGGAAGGAGAGGGGGGAGCAGTGGATTTAGTGTTTAATTTGTGATACTTATCTAAACTGTTTCTAGGTTTCACTGTTATGTTTTGTTCATTCTTCATTTGACATTGCTTTTGTTAGTTTGGCTTTATGGTTCTTACTTTGTTTTTAGTTGTTTGTTCTTCATTGTCAATTGCTCATTGTAGTTATTTTTTGTTGTTAATTCTTCGTTCATTCTTTTCGTTGGTCATCGTTGAATGTGTGTTGTTACCTGGTGTTGTCGGTTCATTTGTAACAGCATAAAAATGTTACCGTTATTCTAATGCTGATTTGTGACTTTTATATCATAGATTACATTTCTGGTGATCATATTAATTGCTTTAATGAGATACTGTCAAATGCTACCAATTACAGGCCGAAAAATGCATTTTTTATTGGAGTGTTAAAGTTTGTTTTATAAGGATGGAAAGGAAACAATAAAACACATTGTCTTTCAAGATACAGGCCATTTGTGATGATCAAGGCGCAAAGAATCTGTGGCCCGAGTGAACAATAAATAGTACATACTTAATAAGCAGATCTCCCCAGGTATCCGCGAGTTCCGTATCTGCAGATTCATGTATCTGCGAGTTTGTTATTTGTGATTTTTTTCTCCCAAACTGCTTACCATAATTTACCCTGTACAATTTTTGTCACAAAAAATTGAACAAAATTTAGTGTGCATATTGTACATGGTAACAAACCCAAGTATTCTTTTTCAGCCGGTCAATAATAGTTATTAATGGATACGTTTTTTAGTTCTTCCTCATTGAGAGAGAGATAGAGAGAAAAAGAAGTACAGTATAACCTCTCTTTATGTGGAATGAGACAACAGAACAACTTGTGACAAAAATTTCAAAACTAAGTGAAAGCACATCTCCCACTTTAACCTGGAGATGGTTATACATTCTATCCAAATACATATCCGAGTAATGTATTTCTTGGATATGAACCTTAGATAGACTTGCCACCTCTCCAGGTTAGATCAAGTGCAAAGGGGAGATCTGTAGTCATATAGAGTTCTGGAACCCATTCTCCCCATTACAATGTAAAAGAAGAAAACTCTTAATTGGAAGAGAAGTGAAACGTGTCTTCTACTAAGACAAAGCACAAAAATTAGGATTTCTATAGGAGGGGGTGAACATAGGCAGCGGACAAATTTGTCACACACAGCGAAGAACATGGTTGACGCATAGGGGCGGAATCCCTAGTCATTAAATATTTTTTTATCACAACTTAACTATACATCAAGAAAGACTAATTTTCCTACTTCAGAATAGAGTAGTTCTCATTCTTAGCTCAGACTAGCCAAGCTAGTATCAACTTTCCCCACACAAATGTCCTTAATGAGGATTGCCAAAATAAAACACAATATAGATCCCAAAGGTGAGATGGCCAGATAAACACAAATGAAAGTGTTGGTGTAAATTCTATGCAGATAGGCATATGCTGGACATGAAGAATTCTGAAAAGGCAGAAGAAAAATTCTGCCTTGATCAGGAATGGCACCTGGGTATTTCATTTGCGGAGTGGATATTCTCTACATGACCAAAACTATACCATGCTCTTTTTAACATTCTTCATTGAACTGTACTCACTTGAATTTATCTTTTTTCTCAATGATATAGCCAGTAATAGGTGATCCACCATCCTGTTCTGGCCTAGTCCAAAATAATTCCACAAAGTCCTTGTCATAGTCCTTGATTTCAGGTGTTCCAGGCTTACTTGGTTCATCTGGTAAATAAGTAAAAATGCAGGTAAATTTTTAAACAGTATTAATTTAATTAGACAGTGAACTCTTTCTTAACAAAATCAAAAAATTAGAAATATATGATTATCTCATGCTTACTGTAATTTCCGAGATGTTTTCATCTTATGAATACTAAACAAAAATTTTGGTATAGAATATGGTGAAATGTGGAGTAAGTAAAAAATCAAACATTGAAATATAAATGATGACTGATTTCCTTAAGCCTGATTTTAAATAACCAATGTTTTATAGCATTACACACCAAATGGATTCTTGGCTTCAATTGCTTGAGAGGCTGTGAGAGGCTCAGATTTCCCTTGCTTGTTGACTGCTCTGACTCTGAATTTGTATTTGTGTCCAGGTGTCAACCCATCAACATTAATGGAGGTGGCTGGACCATCTGTTTCTCCAGCTGGTACCCACCGACCTAAAATAATTAAATAAATTATGAACTACTTATCATATTTACCCAAATCTAGTCTAGCAGACTGTCAAAACAGAAAAAAAGATTTTATGACATAATTTCTCATTGACTATATTTGGTGTATATTTCGAACACACTTATTCAGTATAAGTATACTAGTTCATTCATTAATTGAAATGGTTTGTTACAAATTTGTTTTGAAATAAAAAATAAATTTTAAAATGTATTTTTTAAATTCAGATTTTATTAATTGAATTCCTGATTGTAAGTTTGCAATGAAAAATACAATTATATTCATTATGTTTCATTTGTTTAAAAAACATCGATTAAATGCATAACCATACTACTTATGGTTCTATGACAACTCATTGCAGTCATTTCATCGTGCATCAATTTATCATGGTTAGTTTATCATGCATCAATATATTGCATGAAAAACTCATCACATGTCAATTCATCTCTTGAAAAATTGGTCATGGTGTCTCGCCTTCCAATTTGTCTCACGACAAATGTCTTGTGATGAATGTCTTGCGACAAATTTTTCTTGCAACGAAATTGTCACGTGATGAATTTGTCTAGCAATGAATTAATTCCGGATCAAAAGCTTGAATAATAAAATTATTTTAATTATGTTTCATTTGTTTAAAAAAACATCGATTAAATGTGTAACCATACTACCTATGGTTCTATGACAACTCATTGCGGTCATTTCATCGTGCATCAATTTGTCGTGGTTAGTTCGTTGCTCATCAATATATCGCATGAAAAACTCATCGTGCATCAATTTATCTCTTGAAAAACTGGTCATGGTGTCTCGCCTTCCAATTTGTCTCACGACGAATGTCTTGTGATGAATGTCTTGCGATGAATTTTTCTTGCAACAAAATTGTTACACGATGAATTTGTCTAGCAATGAATTAATGTACGATGAGTTTGTCGAGCGATGTATTGATGCGAGACAAGTTTATCATGTGATGAATTGATGTGCCACGAATTGAAGGGCGGCGAATTGAAGGGCGGCAAATTGAAGGGCAGCGAATTGACACGCAATTAATTGACTGTTATGTATTGATGGTATATGACTTCGTACTCGAATGTAAGATGACATTCGATTTTCGCAAGCTGAAATTTGGAAAAAACCTTGTCTTGGATTCGGGCAAATACAGTGTCTTTTTGAAAAAGTATAATTGTCATAAAAACAACTTTCATAAGTTGAGTAAACCATATATGATTCATTTTTGAAGTTTCCCAATTCTGTAAACTAAGCATAGAGTATTTTAATTATTGAAATTAAGATTAGATTCCTACCTGTAGCTTCATCCATCTTTTCAACAACATATTTCTCAATGGGTTGACCACCATCATCAGCTGGTGGGTTCCAGGACAGTTTGCATCCCTCAGCAAATATGTCAGACACCTTGAGTGGGCCACCAGGAGGACTTGGCTTATCTGTAAAAGACATGCCATTTTAGAATAATGCTACCACATCTGACATCACTCACAACCTAAAAATAGTTAAGAAAGCAATCTTGAGAAAAATACCTGATCATTTTATCACCCCTAATTTCTAATGAATTGCCAAGCAAAATTACATTATAAATATAGATTTTCAAAATGATTAATTTCATTAACATGAAATAAGATATTTAAGAGTGATACAATGTGTATGGTAAAAGAATAAATCTAAACTTATTCATCGAATTTAGTGAAAGGTTCTTACCCAAAACAATGACATCAACTACTGCCTCATCTCTGCCATTGATATTCTCAGCAATGATGGTGTACTTTCCAGATTCTGCTCTGGTTGCCATTCTTACATTCATTTTGGTGTTGTATTCTGAGTGTATAACTTTAACTCGATCAGTAGTTTTGACATCCTTGCCACGCAATTGCCACTTGGTGGTTGGAGGTGGTTCACCAGATACTTTGACGTCAAATCCAAAGTTCTGTCCAGCTTTAATGCGAACCTCAATGAGTGTGCTACGGTCAATTTTGGGTGCCAGGTTCCTTGGTTTGGCAATGATAGTGGGAGTAGCATCACTTGGCTCTCCTGGGCCAGCAGCATTCACTGCACGTACTCTGAATTCGTATGGCTGCCCTTCAATTAAGTCTGGCACAGTAGCTTTCAGTTGATCAGCAGGAACTTCTACAGCTTTTTCCCACAGACCATATTTGTCACGTTTCTCAACAACATAACCAGTAATTGGTGATCCTCCATCTTCTTTTGGTGGCGTCCACTTGAGATCAACATGATCCTTGTCCCAGTCAGTTGCTTTGAGGTCCCCAGGCTTCCCAGGTTCATCTAATTATTAACAAATATTAATATCATTATAATAAGCAACAGATTATTGGTTCAATCATTTATGCATATTATAAATTTTCTGCTGTAATAAAAAACTTACCAAATGGATTCTTGGCAATAATGGAGGCGTCAGTCACCAAAGGTTCAGATTCACCTTCTGAATTTACTGCCATCACCCTGAATTTATATTCCTTTCCTGGAGTTAAACCAGTCACTTCCATACCTGTAATCACATTTGAGATATAACTCATATTTGATTTTTATTATTTCGCTTGTAACAATTTATTTTGATGTGTTTGAAATAGTTTGGTATCTAAATGCAATATTTCACTATAGCTAATATTTAACAAGCTGGAATTGTTTATGAACACTCCATATAAACTTATTTTCAACAACATGTATATAATACTCATTAAAACATTTTTACATTAAAGTTATGAAATCAGAATGGGTCAACAAACTTTTTGCTGAAATTATATGATTTAGTTGGTCAGTAACTTATTACTTAAACTATTTCAATGATCAAAATGAAAAGTAACCTTCAAAAGACATAAATGTTAAGTTTAGTTGAATGACAGCACTGCTCAAATACCTGGTTCCTGAGAGCGTCCACATGGAACCCATAACCCAGACTCCGGATCCATCTTTTCAACTTGGTAATATTCTATGGGAGTGCCACCATCATCACGAGGTCTCTTCCACTTTAACTTACATCCTTCCTTATGGACATCTGATACCTATACATGTAAAGAAAGATAAGACCGAGTGAATATAATTCATTGAACTTTTAATATTATATATGTGAACTGATTTAGAAACAAAAAAGAATTTTTACCTGTAGAGGTCCTTCAGGAGCAGAAGGCTTATCAGTTACAATGACATTGACAGTTACTGTGTCTTTTCCGGAGCTATTGGAGGCAATGATAGTGTACTCTCCAGAATCACCTCGTTGAACAGGGCGGATGACCAATTTGGTATTGTAATCAACATTGTCGATATGCACTGTCTTAGATGACCTGTAAAAGCAATATAAAATGTTTTTATAAAATATAGGTAAAACAATTCACAGGGATTCTAGCATATTGCAAATATCACATATCTGAATGAAATTCATTTGCCCATCAAAAAATTACCTTAAAGTTCCACTACCAGACCTCCATTCAATATTTGGAGGCGGCTCACCAGTCACATTCACATCATACTTCAAGGTTGAACCAGCAGATAATGTGATATCATGTAAATTGCGGCGATCAATTCTTGGAGCCACTGCATGATAAATTAGATTAGTAAAATACTGAAATTAATAATTATATCAAAACTATGACAATGTAAATAAAAATCATAGTGATCTCAGGATTCACTACAGTACAGTTAAAAATTAAGATTTTTAATGTTTTACATGCTTAAACTGTGAAATTGAATTTCTTTGAATTTTGAAAAAAATTAATTTCTCACAGTTAAAAAGTGTAGACGCAATTGAATATGGAATTTTTACAGCTATATATAGGAAAGAATTACTTACAGAAGCGAGGCTTGGCAATGATATTCTTGCTTGCATCACTAGGGTCACTTGGTCCGGCCTTGTTTACTGCAATTACTCTGAATTGGTATTCATTGCCTTCAATGAGACCACTGACCACTGCCTGGGGAGTGGCAGTATTGGTTTCTGTAGCCTTTTCCCACATCATGCTGTGGGAAGAATTTAATCATGTAATTCCACACAAATATAGCTTGATGTATCAAGAAAATATTAGATACATTAATGCAAAAATTACACAAACCTATATTTATCCTTCTTTTCTATGATGTAACCAGTAATTGGTGAGCCTCCATCTGAGGCAGGCTCTTTCCAAATGAGATCAACATGGTTCTGACTCCAGTCAACAGCATCAGGAGCTCCAGGAGCACTAGGAGCAGCTGCAAGCACAATTATTCTTATATAATAATTCTCAAGTGTCCGTCTGTCTGTCGCGGTATTTTTGGACATTTCTCAATGGAATTAAGAGCTGAAACTTTCACAATTGTTAAGTCCCCATGAGGTGGTCTCTAGAAAAATCAAACATCCCGGAAAAAGTCCCGGATCCGACTCCGGGAGACAATTATATTTTCCCATAAGTTTACACGGGATTTTCGATTTTTCAAGGTGCAAGGTTTAGTTCCTTCATTCATTAAAATACGTAAATATGGACCGAATTACTCCATTTTTGTTTTATTCGATGGATAAACCTATAAAATATCTTATTCTTGCAATTTTTTGATGTTACACGAAAGAATTTGTCAGAAACACGCATTTCTTTTCGAAATCTTATGGCTTTTTCGCACTCTTTCCAGGTGTTGCCAAGGTTAACCTCATTGTTGCATCCAATAAATTAGCGTCTATTAAGCCTTCAAATAGACAAAAGAACTGTGTTATTTGCTTTATGCAATGTCCAACTTAATAGATTGAAACATTAATAATTGAAGAATATTATTATTCAGTAAACATACGAAGAGGAAGAATAACATAGCCAAAGAGTGGCAAATCAAGTCGTATATTGATTACAGAATGTAATAAATTTCAAGCGCTTCATTTTCTGGGAGAATTCAAATGATTGTCAGGAATTCATTAATTAATCAAACAATTACATTTACTATATATATATATATATATATATATATATATATATATATATATATATATATATATATATATATATATATATATGTTTTTACACACACACCTCAGAAGCTATATTTTAATCACCCTACAAAGTCCCATTGATGTTCAATAGGTAATTCAGCTAGTTGCATTATAATTGCTCAACATCCCTAGTTTACTATTTCCAAAAACCTTTGCTAGAAAACTGACTAGATCCAAATATCAGCAGTTTAGTTACTCCCAAACAAATGCTTGTAACATCAAACTGGTGATAAAATTAATTAAATAATTTATTTAAGAATTATCCATAAACAGCCAATGATAATGGCCTATTATAATGGATTAATTAACAAGAAAAAATAATATAACAACAAAACTAAACAGTAAATAAGAGCAACAAACATTGATAACAAATAACAGGTGAGTAGAAAAGAGAGACTAAATACCAATTATAATTTTAAAGTAAGATGAGTACATGGGTGTCCGCTGGAACTTTTTCAGGGGGTACAAGTGGATAGGCAATCTCCCACAGTTTTTCCAGGGGGGGCAAGGGGATAAGCAAGCTCCCACTGTCTTTCCAGGGGGGACGGGAAGGGGATAGGCAAGCTCCCACAGTCTTTCCAGGGAGGAGTGGAAGGGGATAGGCAAGCTCCCAGTCATAGTAATATAAAATAATACTAAACTTACTGAATGGATCCTTGGCAATTATTGATGACAAAGTCTCCAAAGGCTCTGATTCCCCTTCTTTATTTACAGCTTTTACTCGGAATTGGTATTCATGACCAGGAATTAATCCTTGCACTTCCATTTCAGGATCTTTTGAGCGTCCAACAGGTAACCATATACCAGTATCTGGATCAAATTTCTCAACCAGGTAGTTTTCAATTGGCTCACCGCCATCATCCTTTGGTTTCTTCCATTTCAGCTTACAGCCATCCTTATGAACATCAGACACTTCCAGGGGTCCTTCTGGTTTGCCTGGTTTAGCTACATACAGAAAAAATAATAAGTTATTGCAGAAATTGTTACAAGAACTTAAAGTTATCTAACAAAAATGGATGAAAACTGAAAGAACACTTACTGACAACTGTGACTTCTACTTCTTCAGAATCAGAGCCCCACTTATTAACAGCGTGTATCTTGTATATTCCACTGTCTTTCCTTTCAGGATTGTCATGGAAAAATTTGGTGTTGTAAGGGACATTTTCAATCCTCCTCACGCTGGTTTCCTGGATTGACTTATTATTCAGAGTCCATGTCACATCTGGAGGTGGTTCACCAATAATCTTGACATCAAACATGATAGGCTCTCCTTCACGTACAGTAATGCTACGAAGGTTTTTACGGTCAATTTTGGGTGCCACTGGAAAAGAGAAAAAAATTATTTCTCACATTAGTATGGATAAATACTTTAAAAGATATAGAAACTAAAATATAAATATGGAAACATTAAATAAAACAATTTATGTGCATTAAAATAACCATAATAACTTTGGTTTCTGGAACCACAGGATTTTCTTTAACAAAACGGCTATCCAGGCTCGAAGTAGAATGTCATAATCAGGCACTGGAATAAGACTGAGCTTCCAAGCATATAGAGAGGGGTCAATGGTGGAGGGAAAGGGGAGAGGGGTTGCCTTCTGGGAAAGTATGACACTATCCAAAATGTAGTTAAAAACTTAACCCATAAGAGTAAGGCCCTCATCCACCTAAGATCACTTTAGCATAATGTACATTAATCCTTCTTACTAGACTCAACAGTTTCTCAAAATTACATAAAAGTAATATCCCAATAGACCTGTTGTCTCTGACATGACTGCCCCCACTCTCAAACTAACTGCCCAAGTATCTTAGTTTGTTGAGAAATTTACAACTTTCTCCCCTTAGTAGTATATATAAAATAAAACCACAATATACATTGCACAAACTCTCTCATATACATATATACGTTAGGTCTCACTATACTCTTTGCCTCGAAATTAACTCTGTTTGTTGGTATGGAATATCTGGCTTATCAACCTCTTGGATTATTATAGCCATAACTCCTACACCAAACACACACAAGGGAGGAGAGAAACCCAGAGCCGGCATTAGCCTACTCTTTACAAAGAGCACCAAGGTGGACAGCTGCTTGACATCCCTGAAATTAACTCTGCGTGATTGGGAATTCACTGCGAACGATGTTAATAATGCATAGCAACAGAACCAAAGCAACTGAGACCATCAACCTCTCACATCTATCACCTCTCACTAATAAGAATGTGGCATTAACAGAAAAGTACAAAATTTTAGACTAGGAAATCTCCGGGTTCCCTTCCCTCTCTGATGCATGTCTGAGCATCTCGTACAGAAATAATGCCACTGGACGATATATAGTAATTTTTGGGACAGATGTCTAAGTTAGTATTATTTGTGACATTAGGCTGTACAATTGGATGGACTTTAATAAAATCTTTGGAGCAATTTTTGAGTAAATCAAATTTTGTTTCAAAATATCCAAGTATAAAGTACCCTTATTTGTTACACAGTATCGTTCCTCTCTTCAGAGTGTCTATTATGAATGATATTATCCACAAATATGAGATATCATTTGATTTGATTTAACCGTTTAATGCAAGGAGTGCAAGTAAAATGAGCGTTTTTCAGGAAGTTCTCCAAAAAAGCAGTGGTAGACTGCGAATTGTATTAGACGAAAGGTTACAAGGAGTGATACGAAGAAAAGTGCATAGTTTTTACTTAAGAAAGAATACAATAGTGTCTAATATTCTAATTTATTTGAAATCAGATATTCCTGATTTTCCAGTAGCAAGTGAATCTACTTTGTTATGGTGGCTGAAGACCCTTGGTTTCTGCTTTAAAAAATAATGACTTTAATCGAGGCATAATTCAAGAGGTCAATTGCTGGAAAGGTGGCCTTATTACTCTCTCTGGTGCTGGAAAAAGAATAATTATTTTGCATATAGGGGGTGAAGATGGTTTTCTCGAGCCTGAGAAGGACCTGTGTTTGAGGGAAGCAAAAAGGATGGTGTCTATCATTCCGAGATGAATGCTCAACACTTTGAGGAGTATTTTAGGAGAATTTTAAATATAATGAATCATGAAACTGCTATTGTTATTGACCACATCATGCAAGACCCAACAACAAGAAATCTGTCCAAGAGCTTATATGGGCTTGAGTTAAAAATTACATGGCAAAGTGCAACGAAACACATAAAATCAAAATCAAAGACGTCCTGCAACTGTGCAAGGAGGTGCTGCGTAACACCCTGAAGCATGTGCGGGAAAACGCCGTGAAGCACACTATCAAGGTGGAGGGCTTCTATGCCGCCAAGGACCAAGTGCTGAAGAATATCGTAAAACCCTTAATTATAAACCTCCAGCAGCGACGAAAGCAGTGAGGATGAAACTTGGACGAGATTGGGGTATTCATGTGGGCAACTGCCTGCCAGCAAGGGAGAGAAAGGAGACGTTTGGCAACAGCAAAGCACTCAGAAAGCCACATGTATGCTACTGTGTGTAGATAAAAATTAATTAAAAGATAACAAAAACGTTTAAACAATATCTGTATGTCTCTCTTTTTAAGTGTTTTCAAAATTCCTCAATCATTTTTCCCCACTGTTGAGTTTCTTTTTAAAGTTTTAACCCAAATAAAACCATAGTAATTAACATAGAGCTTATAAAATTATATTATTGCCTTTATAATACCTTAGTTCATCACTGTTTCAAACTTCAAAAGATTGTTTAATAGTTATTCGTTTATGAATTATTATATGCCTACTTTCATGAAAGTAGGCTGCATAGCTGGTTTTTATGGGTAGTTCCTCTGTTTAACTCGCCGTAAAATTTTAAGTTATCCATCTAAAAATGTTTTTAAATTGTAACTTATTAAGCATAAAATAAGCTTTCCTATGGTATTCTTACATATTATTTCTAATAAACGTCTTTTTGACACGGACAGTAGCCTTGAGTGAGATTTCACCAGGTTAAAATCATTGCAGCATTGTAAGATGGTAAAAACCAAGCCCAGTAAAGATCAAAAAGTGTACATTGTATGGTTTAAGGAATTTCTTTTTACAAACTTTGTTATAACAATCGTATTTTTTTGTATCAGGATGAATTTTTATTGTGCTAAACCGATGTTTTTGTTACAATGATATTCATTAAAATGAAACATTTTTACATAATTTTACATTGTAAATTGGCAAGGGGTGGAAAATAATTTTGTTTTACTGAACTGGGCGGCAATTTATGTTCAACAAAACACTGTGGTTGCAAAAAGCAAAGTAATTATTGTTTATTTTATGTTCATGAACATGAACTGCAACAAAGTTATGGCTCAATAGGTTGGTTATATGTATATATAATTATGTATTTACATTACTTTAAATGAGTTAAAAAGTTAAGCAAAGCATTTACTGACCTAATTATTGAATGTAGTGTAATTGTAAATATTTAAACATGTAAAAAGAAAGTGCATGCGAACAGAAGCCTTTCAAAGATTTCATATTTATCTTTTACCCAGAGAGGGAAATGAAAAAAAGGCAATAAATCTCAACTAATACCATAATACAATGGATGATATCAACTATTAAATTACTTTCAAAAGTAATGGCATACTAATTAACTTTTTAACTCATCCATTTTCTTAGTAAAAACATATTTTAATTCAGTTCATCATATTACCTCATTAATACAATTGTAAGGAATTACTCACATTTCCTGGGCTTGGCTGTGATTGGTTTGCTGGCCTCACTTGGCTCACCAGGACCAGCAGCATTCACGGCACGGACACGGAATTCATATGTCACACCCTCTTCTAAGTTATCTGCCCTGCCCTTACATTCATCTCCTTTCATTTCACCAGCCTTTGTCCAGCGTGGGCTTCCTTTCTCTCTCTTCTCAATGACATAACCAGTGATTGGAGATCCACCATCTTTAGTTGGTGGAGTCCATCTTAGGTCAACATGATCCTTATCCCAATCAGTGGCTTCAGGAGTTCCAGGAGCACCAGGTTCGTCTATTAGGAATATAAAAGCAGGAATAAGCAACTTGAGTTAAGGCATTTCACATGGATATAATTGTTAAGTTAAAATCAATTACAATGCATTCTTGTAATCATGAGGTATAGGAATTTTTAAATTTCCATAAAATAAAAAATGTCCAATTTGAGTCTTGTTATAATTCATAAAATAATATCTTACCAAATGGATTTTTGGCAATAATAGGTTCTTCAGCATCAAGAGGTTCAGACTCCCCTTCTGCATTTACAGCCATGACACGGAATTTGTACTCTTGCCCTGGCTGCAAGTTAGTAACATCCATTTTGGGTTCTTTCGTTCGGCCAACTGGAACCCATCGCCCTTCAAAGGAAAACAAATTTTTAAGAACACTTTAAAAAATTCAATGGCACTATCAATAAAGCACTAATTATTATCATCATACTATACAATGGTATTTGATAAATTGCTTATAACATCAGTTGCTTGAGATTGTTGAGCCAATTTCATGATACTTAGCTAACTGAAATAATCTGAATGTAATAATATTTATATTATAAACTAGGAGCCCATTGCAGAACTTCCTGCAAACATCTAGAGATCCTTTCGTGAAGTGACCCAATGCAATAGTTTCTATGTCAAAAAATTGTTACAAAGAGTGTTATTAGTTGAACCACTTTTATTGCCCCTCTTAAAATAATTATATAGCTCACACCATTTTCATCACCAAAAGCACATACCTACATGATTTAGACTACCGGTACACAATATTTTTTGTTTTGTTTACTATTTCTGATGGTATAGCATATTGTATGTTCTGTGGTTTGCCTAATATTTAGTAATCAATGCACCTGCCATGCGTCAATATCGAAAGAAATTAATCACAAACATTATCAATATAGTAATTTGCTTAAACTGCACAATAAAACTTGCAAACAAAATGATATTTTCAATGCATGTGTGAAATATCTTTCTATTTGAAATGTTAAGTTGTCCATTATTACAATGCATTGGAATCATTTCTTTTCTTTGCTACGTGTTTCATTTGTTTTATATTTGCACGAAACGTTTCACATAAATTTTCAATCAGTTATTGCCCTTGATGTGTTTGTTTCATTGTATGCTTCATGCAAATGCACTTGAAAGCCTGAGTCTAACAATGCAAAAATCTGAGGTCAACAATTGAAATGTTGAAAAATCGGAGAAAATCGAATATAACCTTAAAATATGAGCAAACACGAATTAAACAACAGAATAGAAAGTAAGAATAAGAACCTTTACTTCTTTTTATGTGAAATAGTGTAAATCTCGAGTCAATTGATCGTAAGATATTTTTAAATGTTAAAGATTAAAGGTCTACACATCGTATTTCAGCCGATTACGTTATAATCAAATGCAAAAACAAAAACTTTGCTGATATTGTACCCATGACTTTTCGGGAGGAGATGACTTCCCACTTAAAAATAGCAAGGGTACGTGCCAAGTATTCAGATGAAAGATTTGTTGAAATTGAGCCTACCATTCTTGATTTATTTGCGTTTATACTGGGAGGTGACATCACTCGATGCCTAATGTTTTTGTCCTTCACACATTTTATTGCAAGCTTAGTGCAAATGCACTTGAAACCCGAGTCTAACAATGCAAAAATCCGAGATGAACAATACCATCTACCATAGCAACCTCCTTTTTGAAATGTCGAAAAATGGAGAAAATCGAATAAAAACTTAAAATATGAGCAAACACGAATTAACCAACAGAATTAGCAGTAAGAATAAGAATCTTAATTTCTTTCTGCGTGAAATGATATAAATCTTGAGTCAGAGTCTCGATTGTAAGATATTTAAAATGTTAAAGAATAAAGGTCTACACATCATATTCTAGCCGATTACGTGTTCATCAAATGAAAAAACAAAAACTATCCTGGTATTGAACTCATGCCTTTCTGAGGGATGACTACCCACTTAAAACCTGTAGGAGTTTGGGCTGAGTATTCAGGCGAAAGATTTGTCGAAATCAAGCAGACCATTCCAGGTTTATTTGCATTCATGCCGGAAGGCTTCAGATGCAGGCAGGGACGCCGCAGAGACACAGCGATTATAATATACTACCACTCCCTGGCTTACGTAAGCCTCGACTTAGGTAAACTCGACCTTACGTAAACATTTCCATAAGCCGCAAACAAAAAGTTCAAAATGCGAAAGTGCATACATATTACGCTATGCTCGGAACGTAAAGTATGTACCATATATACTCAAGTATTTTATGACCCTGCATAATCTGCGACCTCTCATTTTTGCCTCAAAATCTTATTATCATCCTGTGTGTCATGTAATGTACAAGTTGGAATTTTTGAGTCCTGGTAGCGAGACCTTCAGTTCCCATAAAATATAGTGTGTTTTCTTTAGTTCGTTTCCATACGATTTCTATCTTCATTAAAGTAAAGAGAATGATTTTTTCCCAATGACTTATTTATTGTACTGAATTGTGTGGGTAATTTGGCGAATTCTGACATACGTAAACTTGGGTTACGTAAATGTTTGCAGAACGGAACCCTTACGTAAGTTGTGGAGTGGCTGTATTAGATATATATGTACTCATATTTCATTCATACCTGTCTCTGTATCCATTTTCTCAATAGCATAATGCTCAATCGGACTTCCTCCATCATCTTTAGGAGGATTCCACTTAAGGCTGCAACCTTCCTTATGAACATCTGATATCTTAAGAGGACCTTCTGGCTTTGCTGGTTTGTCTAAATTTAAGTAAGTTGTAAACAATTATTAGTATTTAGCATGATGTGCACAATGACATAAATAAGAAAACAAGCAAAGCAACTTGTATGGAAATCTAAAATTCTTACCTAATACTGTTACTTCTACAGTAGCTTCATCCTTTCCAGTGCTGTTCTCTGCTTTGATTAGATATGTTCCTGTTTCTTTTCTTGTTGCAGAAGTAATGATGAGCTTTGATTTATAATCTTCATTTTCAATGCTCACATTTCCTTTACTGTCCAGGCGAGCCTTATTGAGAAACCATGACTTAGATGGAGGTGGTTCACCGGTAATTTTGACATCAAATCGAATGTTTTGTCCAGCCTTTATAGTGAGGTCTCGTAGAGTGCTTCGGTCAATGTATGGAGCAGCTATAAAATAACAATCGATTAAAGTAATCCTGTATAGAATAAAAACCAAATAACTGCGTATAATATTTACTCCTATATATTTTAAATCAAAATAACTTACCATATCTTGCCTTTGCTGTCATAGTATCACTTGGGTCACTAGGTTTGCTCTGACCACCCTTATTAACAGCTTTCACACGGAATTGATATTTCATTCCCTCAACCAAATCAGGAACCTTGGCTTCACATTTGTTACCAATGATTTCTGCAGCCTTCTGCCACTTGGAGCTAAAAAGAAACCATAATTGTAGTAAATATTCTGCATTCTATTTTTTAAATTCTTTAAATAATTCTACTAAATTATAGCTACAACTTGAACTAATGTAGTGTTTTAAAGAAAGTTTTATTAATCCAAAAATAAATCAAAATTCCACTAGTATTAAATTACATTATTGCTAGTTTAAAGCTATGCAGATAACCTGTATTGATCTTTCTTTTCAATGATATATGATGAGATTGGTGCTCCACCATCTGATTTTGGGGCAGCCCATTTCAAATTGGCACTGTGCTTGTCCCAGTCAACCACATCAGGTTTGCCAGGTTTATCAGGTTCACCTATTAAAAAGGGAGGATTTGATAAGATACAATACATAACAGTAATTTCATGCAGGATTGGAATTATTTGTTGGAAAATTTAATTAATTTTATGAAATAAATGTGAGAACTTATTTTCATTTGAAAATTTATATTATCTTCATGATTTTGTATATGCTGTTAAAACTTCTTCAAAGGAAAAAATATTAAAACCGGCAAATATGCATTCCTATACACTGATTTAACAAGTAAATTTTCTTAAAAATCACTTTTAATTTTTAGAGCATATTATAAAAAAATTTTATTTAATGAAATTTGCACACTTTTAGAATACAAGATCCTTCATCAAACCCAGCTACCAGAGGTGGGAAAGTTCCAATTCCGGAACGAGGAACAGTTCCAAAATGGCTTCTGTTCCTGGATCCAGAATTGGAACAAAAAATTTCGTTGGAACTGGAACCCGAACCGGAGCAATATTTTCAAAATTTCTGTTCTGGAACGGTTCCTTAAAAATGTAATAATGGGTTGGAAGTCAATTCTTGATTGATTCAATCAACAAAATAAAACTAAATGTTAATCATCTGCCAAATAAAATTTTTCCCATAAACTACTTGTATTTATCGCTTATAAATTAAAATGAATCCAAAATGTCACATATAAATCATAAAACAACTTATATGTGACAAACCTGGGCAGATGGCAGCAGCATTTATCTAGCCTCAAGGTGGCTGACCATGGCTGAAAATAATTCACGGTGTAATGCTTAAGTCTCAAACTCACAGGGATGTGCAGGCAGCATATTGACATATACCTGAAGCTGCAGGATGCACTCCAAGATACCACCCTTCATAGTTCTCACATGTTAACATAGGAGATACCAAGAAAACGAGTGCACTTAACATTGAGGACGGGGACGGGGGTTGCTGTCACTCAAAACTCGCTTAACCTTTAAATGCCAGATTTAAATGTCCCTTAGTAGATTCATGCTGCCAGATTAAATTTTGGCCATTTAAAGTTTTCTTACATTCAATCAGACAATATCTTGTTTCTTGAACTATTAGTGATAAAATGTTCAAATAAAAATCATTATTTAATAGATCGTTTGGGAAATAACGGGATTACGTCTTTTATAGTAAAATAAAACAAAAGAATGCAAATCTGGCATAATTCTATAATATAACAACGATAAAATAAATAAAAAAACATTAGTGATAATGTTTATAGTACATTTTTTATGCATTACAATACAAATTTCATTCTGCATTACTCTTAGAAATCCTGCTTTGTGTGGAATTCTTCAAAACAAGAAAATACATACAGGCCAAATGTAGCTATTGATCCCTCTACTGCTTATATTGTTGTTGTTGGTCTTTTTATTTCTTTCTTTGTTCATAGCTGTAAACACCTTATTAGCCATAGTTCTATTGTTTGCTTCTATTGTTGATTCATTGCTGATCAGTTTTGTTTGTAGTATTTTAAAGTAACATACATTGTTGGGGTTCAGAATAAGTAAACAAAAGAATAATTTGTTATTATATCCACAAATTTCCCAGGAAAGATTGTATAGAGATAAATGATTGTGAAAACATCACCTTCAAATGATTGTGCCCTGAATTCAGACAATAGATATGGGAGTGTATCTGAAGGAAATTCAATTCCTAAACTCAATGATTGCGATTCTTTGGAATTACAAAATTATGATATTGGTTTATATTTTGACAAAGTTGCTTTATGGAAACTTCATGAAAAATTAGAAGCAATCAGACTGTTAAAAATTCCAGATGTGACTTAAAAATTTCCCACAAAAGGACCAAAAAATTTGAAATTTCAGAGAAGCTGGTGTGATAGATTTCACTGGTTGTCCTATTTGAAGAGTCTTGATGATGCTTTTTGTAAGTATTGTTTCTTTTTTTCAACAAATGATCAAACAAGAAATAAGCAAGAACACTACTGACTCGGGCAGGGGATATCAGGCACATGAAAATTGAGAATTGAGCACAATGCCAGTGTGGGTACTATTTTCATTAGTCAAGTTCCAATTATTTCAAAGGGAATGAAATATCTTGACACTGACACCTTTCAGCCACAGATCACTATTTAAAAGATCATTCTACGACAAAAAGTTAGTGTTTATATTGAAAGTGGCACTGTTACTATAAGTGAAGAGTTTGTCACAAGTGAAACTTTTGCCCTTGAATTTACCATTAAGGAAACTGAGAATGTCATTGCACATAGTCGTAGGGTTAACCCAGCCTAGGTGAAGCAACACATGATGCATAACAATGCTGCAATTTCTGCAAGAGCTGGGATCAGCATTACTGCTGTGTACAACATTTATACTTTACTTTATTTCAACCCATTGGAGATTCAGTAGGTAACCTCTAATTGGCATGTTTTGGATAACTATGTCTGTTCTTCCTAGTTATGATGATGATGATTATACATATATATCACTGCCATCCCTATAAGTGACAGGAACAGGATCAGTTCTGACACCTAATGGTCTAATGCAGTGGTTCTCAACTGGAGATCCCTGGACCCATAGGTATTCGTGCATTATTTCTCAGGGGTCTGTGAGTTGAGCAGGACATGATGTTTAATTTAATCTATAACTTGTTTGATACAGCTTAGAGAAGTGATTAATGTTTCAAAGTGAAAATACCAGACAGTGAGTTAAAAATGCATGAAATTTTCATAGGCAGGGGGCCTACAATTCCTAAAAGATTGATAAAATCTAATGTACACTAATAGTAGATGCTTTCCATGATTTGATGTTTCAGCTAGCTTATTGGAAATGATAAGTACAAAATTCTGGTTACTTATTGATCCCACCTCATAAATCAAATCCAAATCAACATCTAGTTATAATTAAATTGGAAGAAGTTAATAAATCATAACCTATTTGAAGCATGACTGTATGTTTGAAATTTACTTACTGTATGGGTTCTTGGCTAAAGTGGGAACATCAGTTTCCAAAGGCTCAGACTCTCCTTCTGCATTAACTGCTTTTACACGGAATAGGTACTCTTTGCCTTCATTCAACCCAGCTACCTATATTTGTAGATATAAAATGTAATTAGAAACAATAATGATAAACAGAAACTGGCACCTTATTTCTTTGAGTTAACTAAAAAAAGTAAGAAGGCCAATAAAAATCTGTCTATTTTGTCAAATATGAGTAATGTAAACAATTACTACAATTACTACATTACTACTTCACCAGAAAAAGTTATAAGACCAACATTTGACAGAAAAACATGAAATAGCTCAAGTGAAATTTTCCCAATCACTTTTTCATTACAGCTTCACAGGCTGCATAAAGGGGCACATGTGACCCACAGGCTGTAGGTTGCTGACCCCTGTAATACACTCATATCTACAATTCTAAAGTTGTTAAAGAATTTTATGCAGAGGCTCAAAAAGAATCAATAACAAAGTTCAAAACAAATGAAGTTTGAGATTAAAAGAAAAAAAAACTTTGTCACTTCCACAAATTCATTTAACATGACCAGTTTCACTATGATCATAGCATCATCAGGTGAAAAGTTATAAAAATCGTTCCCATATATACAGGGAATAAGTTTCATAAAGATAAATATTTTAACCAACCTCTGCTTCTGGAGTCTTGCTGGTTCCAACAGGTACCCAACGCCCTGTTTCAGTATCCATGCGTTCAATTAGATAATGGTCAACTGGCTCACCACCATCATCCTCTGGCTTCTCCCACTTTAACTTGCATCCCTCAGCTTTGACATCAGAAACCTTCAATGGACCCTTAGGTTTGCTAGGTTTACCTTTAGGAGTGAAATGCAACAGATCAAATAAGAGTCACAATCATACCTTGACACTAAGTTTTTTATAAAATATTTAGTCAAATCTAAACATTGAAATTTGTTTTTACTTACTTAGAACAGCAATTTCAACTTCCACCTGGTCTTTTCCAGAGTCATTAACAGCCAAAATTGTGTATATTCCAGTATCACACCTCTTAGCCTTTTGAAGGATGAAAGTTGTTTTGTAATCTTCATTCTGAATGCTTATCCTATAAAAGAAAATAAGAAAATTTAAACTGGATGTTGGATGTGTTCTTATTTATATTTCAATAGGGAAATATGTTGTAAAACAGAATGAGTAAAAGAAGTATTAAAAACACATACCTCTCATGAGACTTCAAAACTTGCTCCTTCAAGCTCCAAGTAATCTTTGGAGGAGGCTCACCCTTAATGTCAGCCTCAATCCTCAGCATTTGACCAGTCCTTACAATTTTTTTCTGTAAATTTTTGCGGTCAATATATGGAGCCACTGTGTGCATAATAAATAATTATAGAATTCTCATCCACATAGAATTTCTTATACTTCATCCCAAATGAGAAAAAATACTCACAGAATCTAGGTTTGGCAATGACAGATTTTGATGGATCACTTGGTTCACTAGGACCAGCTTTGTTCACTGCAACCACCCTGAACTCATATTCATGGCCTTCCTCTACATTTGTGACTTTGGCTGCCGTCCTGTGAAAATGATTCTTATGTAAGCATCCATCAAAAATGAATGCTCATCAATGACATGAGAAACAGAAATAATTTTAACTTACCTTTCACCAGGAGATGTTGCAGCATCAACCCAGTTACGTCCTTCTTTATCACGCATTTGTATGATATATTTCTCAATTGGAGCTCCACCATCATTCTTTGGAGGAGACCATTCCAGATCAACAAAGTCTTTATCCCAGTTACGAATTTCAGGCCTTCCTGGCTTGCTTGGCTCATCTGTTTAAAATTTATAAACCAAGGTAAGAAATGACAAACAGAACATAGAATTTAAATGTCAAATTAGTGAGCAACCTACCAAATGGATTCTTTGCAATGATGGGCTTCTCAGTTTCAAGTTCTTCTGATTCACCCTCTTTGTTAACTGCCTTAACACGGAATTTGTATGGCTTTCCTTCCTGAAGACCAGTGATGTTAGCCTCCGGCTCAGTAGATTTCCCACATGGTATCCATTGTCCAGTAAGAGGATCCAATTTTTCAATTTCATAATATTCAATTGGAGCACCACCATCATCATCTGGTTTCTTCCACTTAAGCTTGCAACCATGTTTTTTAACATCATGAACCTCCAAGGGACCTTTTGGCTTACCTGGCTTACCTGGATTCCAGAATGATAGGAATTCATAATTACAAAGGCAAAATTGGACGATAATGTCAATGGTATAAAACATGACCAGAGAAAATATATTTTTATGAAATATTGGTACATACCAAGAACAGTGATTTCAACTTCTGCAGTATCTTCACCAACTGAATTCTTGGCATTTATGATATACTTTCCAGAATGGTCTCTTCGGGCTCTCATTATGAAGAATTTTGTGTTATAATCAATATTATCAATTCTAAGTTGATCCTCAGTTTTTAATTCCTAAACAAGAAAAACAGTATTAGCAATAGTAGTAGTAGTACAATGTAATGGCATATCTAGGAGGTTTTGGGGATTGAAATCTCCTTCAACATCCAAGAATATTATTACACCATTTAAGTTTAAGCTCCATCATTAGTTCTTCTCGCATATAAGCAAGTGTGGCTGGGAGAGGGATATATCTTTTCATTTTCCTGTGAATTTGAATTTGGCACATGGGGCAGTACCGATAGAGGAGGCGGCACTGCAGTCACTTTCGGATGGCAATAAGAAGGGGTGCTAAATTCGATGGTCTCCAAAGACTCTTGCCATAATTAGGGACAGAGGCGAAGTAGTCTGTTACCAATAGCCTAGGGCAGAGTCTGGTCCCTTTTCTGATTCTCATTCTCGCCTCTCACTTTTCCAACCCATTGCTTGTCTCTCTCCTTCCCACTGCTCATTTGCCACCATGTGTGGTATTCATCCATCATAAAATGCATCAAGGATGGTCCCAATGCATGGCAGGGATTCAACAAAGGACAAATTTGGTATGTTTCTGTATATTATATTGATAGCGGTTGCATGTGGATCAAGACTTTGGTGGCTTGCGAATAATGTCTGCCCTTCTTGGCCCACAATGAGAAAGGCAATTTTCTATGCATTGGAAATACCACATTGCTTTGTCTCCTTCTAAATCCTGCTACCATGTTGCATTTTGAAATTTCAAGAAATAGGGTAACTAAGTTCAACTAAGCCTACTGTCAAAGGAACATAAATAGTGTGAACATTTTGTGAGTTTAGCATCAATGTACCATATTTACTCATGTAATACCCACACTTTTTTCTCCAAAAGTTCCCATCATAAAAGGGAGTGCGGACATTATACGAGATTTGCCCATTAATCTGTTGATAGTAGGCCATCAGCGAAACGCCTACACAATATTGCATGCCTGGCATGAGAAGGCATTTTTTTCTGTAGACACAATATGCCATGCATTTTATTTACTCTATTTTTTATCAAGATATTTTTCAAAGATGCGTTGAATAATATAATAAGCAATATGTTTATCAGGTATTTTAAAAATTCTTTGCCAGCTGTCAGTAGTAAACCTAAATCACGTAAATATTCTTTGTACATAGTCGTGTCAGACCAAGTTTCTCATAGAAATGGTGATGTAAAAGAAATAAACAACTGAACGGCATATATTTTTCATTAAATACAAACACATTCTGTTAGATTGTCCTGTAATTCGTGACATGCTCAAATCACATTTTACCATAACTACACTGTTTTGGGTTCCTTTTATATTACGCATTCCTAAAATAATATACTTTTATTACTCTGTATAAAGCAAAGAACAAAATCTTGCCATGGAAATGTGTCACTAAATAGCTGTTGGAGTTGTTCTTTTGTGCTTTCTGAAAGCTGTAAGTGATACATTTTATCCGCAAAAATGTGAGATACGCTTCTATGTAACCTAGTCATATTGCATCTAGTGACAGGTTTATTTTTGGTATTATGTGATGTCTGAGGGATTTATTTTGAGCATGAACAGTTCACATTTATTTCTGTAAAATTCACTCTTTTTTAGGTGAAAAATGACCGAGTTAGCATGATTTCTCAAAATTAGTGAAAATTACTAATTTTAAATTAAATAACTTGAGAATGTGCAGCGGCTCAAAATTATTGAACCTTTCTTCGAGATTAAGGAGCTAGACTCCAAAACAGGTTTTCGAGTTGTTCATGATTACATATGTTAAAAAAGTACTAAAAATCATTTTTAGAAGTCACTTCTTAAATATTTGCATTTTGCGGTAATTTTATTATCAAACTTGGCTTCAAATAGATTATTCAACCGATGTTGCCATAAAATATCAACATTGAAATTTCAGAAGTGCGGACATTACACGAATTCCAGTTATTCCAGATTTTTAGCTCTAAAAACGAGGGTGTGGGCATTACACAAATGCATGTATTACATGAGTAAATATGGTATTCAATTATAATAATCTCTATTAATAAAAGTCTTATTGTGTCTAATGCTAACATCATCAATGGCATTTTTTAATGCATTTTTAACAAACTTCTCAATAAGGTGGAAGGTTGAAATTTTGCAGGTATGTTTGATTCAGATATAAAAATCAAATGACGAAAAAAATATGAAAAAAGACCCAGGTTTGACTCCAAGGGGTCGATTTCCACTTCCAGTATGATAACATGTAAAAAGTGACTTTTTAAAGTGAAGGCTTTTATTCTTTTGGAAATTAAAACTAGAAAGAATTGATGTATGATCTTCGAATTTGAACTATGTTTTAGGAAAGTTAATGAAGTTTCTATTCTATTCATCTTTTTCTGCTTACCATTTGAAATCTCTCATATTAAGCATTTAAATCACATATTTTGGAAAAATATGGCTTTTAAATGGGACATTGCCTTGCCGACCATGCATTTGTTAAAATTTGAGAATCAATTGTTGTCTCAACCCGCATACGTGTAATATATACAAGTGCATAGATTGCCTTTAATTATCGTAAGATTTTTTGCAAAATTACATAATCCTAATGGGACTGGGATTTAGTCTGGATTCTTTTGCTTACCTAAATGACTATATAGATGTAGAGTAAGAGAGAGGGGGAATTGGGGAGGGATATAGAATGGAGGGTATATAGAGAGTAAGGAGGTATAGAATTAGAAAAGGATGAGAGGAAAGAGATAAAGAGGGAGAGCTATGGATTGGGACAGGAGGGAATGAGAGTACCATACCTTGTCTTTGAAAGTCCAAGTAACAACTGGAGGTGGTTCACCAATGATGTTGATGTCCAGTGTGACTTGTAAACCAACCTTAACCGTAATGGATTGTAGGTTAGTGCGATCAATGCGAGGTTTGACTGTTTTAAGGAAAACATACATCAAATTAGTTAAATTGTGAAAATTTTATAAAGTTAACATTTATGTTGATATTCTTTGTAAATATATTCACCCAAAAAATCTTGATATTTACTTTTAAAAAATATCAATGGCTCAATTAACATTAAGCTGCAGTAATTTGATTATATTCTGTTAAATGGAATATTATTATTACCATAAATGTCCTAATACCAACTGACTTATTTTCTAAAATATGAAATGAAGAAATTGTCCCTCGGCTTAAAGTCAAATCCAAGTATAAAATTTTATCATGGTTAATCCCAGAGTCATAATGATGGATTAATTTGCTCATAGACAACAACCGTAACAATGCTTCTTTTTGATGCTTTCATGCCCTAGCAATTGCATTATTATGTACCATTGCAAAGAAATAAAATTAATATTATTGTTCAATGATAACTAAATAAATGGAAATTTAATTAAATTTGCACATAATTTATTACAACTTTTAACTAAGCAAGAATTTATGATATAGAAACCCTTTTACAATATCAAATTTTGACAATTCTCCCCTGCTGTTCTTGTTTAAAATTACCTATATGTTTCTGCAACTTTCTGTTAATGGAATTCTAAGCTTATTTATTGTTCTCTGCATACATTAAAAACGGTCTTTAATTAAGTAATGCATAAATTAAATCTAAAAATTTCCCTACTTATTAGTTAATATAATTTCCACAATCTCTCTGCGTCTCTCTCTGATATAATGGTATGTAATGCTATAAAAATGCAAATAACTTGATAAAGGATTGAGAAGCATATTCGAAATTTAGCAAGAAAGCTCGATTAAAATATTTTAAGCTGATGATGAAAACAATTTTGAAATAAGTCCTAGGTTCGACTCCAAGGAATACATTTCCATTTCCCATAAAATAACACAAAAATTGACTTTTCTACGTGCAAGCTTTTATTCTTTTTGAGATTAAGATTAGAAAGAACTAACCTACGATCATTCAATTTGAACTGTGTTAAAGAAAAATTAATAAAGTTTCTTATTCTATTCATCTTTTTTTGCCTACTGCTTAAAATCGCTCAAGTTAAATGTTTAAATCACATGTTTTGGGGAAATATTGCCATTTTAATTATAACTGCCTTGACAACAATGTAACTGTCAAAAATCGAGCTCTTATTGTTGTCCCAAGGCTAAAAGCCTTCCCCTTTCCCCTCCCCTACCTCAAAATTTCTTTTGACAACCAATTGCTGTGAAAAATAAAATCAACATAAATGGTGATAGTTAAAATAATTTATTAAGAGTTAAAAATTTTAATTCTTCTTTCTATTAATTTGAACCCATCATTTTTGACAGGCAATATACTAGTTCAGTGACATTTTGCATATAATGATACTTAGCGGAACACTCTCCTGCCTAGGGCCATCAACCCATGGTGCAACGGATACCTAACACCTGGGTGCCAACTCACCAGGAGCATCTTCCCATCAATGTATTTCTATCTATATATTATTGGAATGCAATTTATACATAGTGAATAGATGATGCATGTCACCCTCACATTGTGGATCTTTTAGTGGCCATCTGTGAAAGCAGGAAGGGAAAGGCAGGAACACTAGAGTTATAGAAAATCATTAAGGCAAAATTTAGGTATCTCTAGATGCAGCTGCAGAAAATGGTGTATTGGCCAACCCAGCAGGGCCATCAAATGAAGACTCGGAGAACATCAGAGAGAGCTGCTCAATAAAAAAATGAACTATCAGCCATCATATAAAATGAATGGTCTGAACCTGGATATGGCATTGGAATGGAAAATGCCAGAATAATTGTGAGAGAAAAAAGTACTATCCTCTTTTTTTAGAGAAGCCACTGAGAAAGCGAAAAACCGTGCAAACTTCAACATCTATTCAAAATCCACTGAAAGAATAATTATTTACTGGGATGAAGGGGTAACACTGATGAAACTGCTGTGTATTTTGATATGTCAACTAGCAGAACAACAGTAGACAAGTGTTGCAAATACATTCTAGTCAGGTACAGTGGCAATGAAAAACCATTGAGTGACTGTAATTCTTACAGTAGCTGATAGTCATTCCATCATTTGCAATTTTAAAAAGAAAATGTTTGTCCAAAGAGATGATGCATCCTTCTGGCTTATTTTTCTTTCCAGGAAAAAGGATGGGTGTCTAATGAGCTAATGATGGATTGGCTGAATGATGTTTGGAACAAGTGACTATGCATGCCTTTGGGGCTGCATGTTAATTTTGGATGTGTTCAAAGGTATACAACCAAAGATGTAAAAAAACTTGGAGATATACGCAACACTGACCTATTTATTATTCCAAGAGGTATGATCAGTCAGCTATGGACATTATTTGTAGTAGTGAACAAGACCTTCACAGAAAATATGGAGTGACAATACAATGGTTGGTTCCTTTGAAGTTTCATATATCAGTAAGAGTAAAAGAACATAAGATTTCTCTCAGTCATTAAAAATATTTGTCAAGTAGTTTTCCTTTATTACTTGTTTGCATAAAATTTAATAGCTTTAGTATTTATTTTCACATTATAATCAATTTGTGCATGATAAAATTCTCCCCACTTATAAAATCTCTTAAAATCTAATAATTGAGAATTATTAAACTTAACAATGAAATGTATTCAATCCCATATGCACTCACGAAATCTAGCCTTGGCAGTATGAGGATTGGTTGCCTCACTGGGCTCACTGGGTCCTGCTTTGTTAACTGCACGGACCCTAAATTGATACTGATTTCCTTCCTCAAGCTTGTTTACAGTTCCTTGGCAAACATTTCCTTGTACCTCAGCACATTTCACAAATGCTCCTCCATATTTGTCCATCATTTCAATGATATAGCCTGCAAAATACACACACACACACACACATATATATATATATATATATATATATATATATATATATATATATATATATATATATATATATATATATAATATATAACAATTCATTTTCAAAAAATTTCAATCTAAACATGCGAAGTTCAAAAAGGTGGTGTAGTCTATGTGAATGGATATAACTTGCTTAGCACATTTTCCTTGTTAATACATTCATTTGTCCTGTCCCCTGCAAAAATGTACTAACCAGGTTTTACTGTATTAGGCAGTGCAACAATATGAAACTGCTTCATACAAAAATTCAAACTATAATATTGATAACTCATCAAAAACAAATTGCTATAGGTTTCAAATAAATACAAGATTTCTGTTAAAGTGTTTACCTGTTACAGGTGCACCTCCATCTCTGATGGGAGGCTCCCACTTCAACTTTACCATGTTCTCATTCCAGTCAACCAATTCTGGCAGTCCAGGTGGTGAGGGTGGGTCTGAGCAAAAATAGAAGTTTAAAATTGTATTTAGACTGTAAATATAAACAGAGAGCCTCTTTAATTAATAAAGAAAATTAACAGTGCAATTCTAGCCTTACCATATGGATTCTTAGCCAAGATGGCTGTATCAGTTTCCAAAGGTTCTGATTCACCTTCCTCATTCACAGCTTTGACACGGAACTGATACTTCTTGTTTGGTTCCAGTCCTTTAACTTCAAGTTCAGTCTTGTCAGGGTCGACAAATCCAGCAGGTACCCAACGTCCTGTAGCGGTATCCATTTTTTCAACAATATATGAGGTCAGTGGCAACCCACCATCATCCTTTGGCTTACTCCATTTCAACTTGCACCCTTCTTTGTGGACATCACTGACTTCTAGTGGACCTTCAGGCTTTCCAGGTTTGTCTAAAATTAAAGTAAATAATTTATGTATTAATTAATGAGAACTGAGTTATGATGAAATTCACAATATAATTCATGTTAGATTGGCAGATATGATCTTACCCAGAACAATTACTTCAACAGGTGCTTCATCTTTTCCAGAATCGTTTTCAGCAAGGATGGTATAGGTGCCTGTATCTTTGCGAGTTGTATCCGTCAAAGTGATTTTTGTATTGTAATCTTCATTTTCAATTTTGCATGTTCCACTGTTTTCAAGAACCTTTCCACCCAAGCTCCATGTAACTTTTGGGGGTGGTTCACCCTTAATGTCAACATCAAACTTGACAAACTGTCCAGCACGAACAATGACCTTCTGTAGCTTTTCTCTATTAATGATGGGCCTCACTAATTTGGGTAAACATTAATTTTGATGATTAAATTACAGGAGAGACAGAGGAAATATTCAAAACCTTTGGAGCACAATCTTTTTACATGAATCAAAACTTTTATTTGAAATATAAATTACAACACCATAAAATAACTTGTAACTTAACTTTAATTTTAGCTTATGTTTCATTTAATACAAAAAAGTAAAACAAAACAATATCAGCTGATTTAAAAAATTTTCAATACAAAATAAAATACTTACAGAACCTAGCCTTGGCAATGTGTGGCTTTGTTGGATCACTTGGTTCAGAGGGTCCAGCTTTGTTCACTGCTCGAACTCGAAATTGGTACTGATTACCTTCTTTTAGCCCAGTAACACGTCCTGTTGGGTCAGAAGACTAAAAAATAAAATTAAAAAATTGATAGAAAAATGAGAGAGGAATTTATATAACTAAGCAGTTCAAGTATTTTTAATTAATCAAACTAACATTAGTACTCAAAATCTCATCCCAAGAGGTACTGAATTTCTCCTTTTTCTCTATAATGTAACCAGTAATTGGCGCTCCTCCATTAAACTTTGGTGGTTCCCATTTTAGATCTACACGATCCACATCCCAATCAACCAATTCTGGTACACCAGGCTTTCCAGGAATATCTACAAGAATAAATTTGAGCAAAGTAATCTGGGTGCTTTTTAAAGGAAATTAGACGACTAGTTAAAATAATGATTATTACTTACCAAAAGGATTTTTGGCAATAGTTCCACGATCTGTCTCCAGAGGTTCACTTTCACCTTCCTCGTTAACAGCTTTAACTCTAAACTGATATTCATGGCCTTCAGTTAATCCATGCACATCCATTTCAGGATCAGTAGTGCGACCAACCGGAACCCATCTTCCTGTAGACTTGTCCAGTTTTTCAACGACATATCCAGTCACAGGGAGACCACCATCATCTTCTGGTTTTTCCCACTTCAGCTTGCAACCATTCTTGGTTACATCAGCCACTTTGAGTGGTCCTTTAGGCTTGGATGGAGCAGCTTGAGAAAAATGTGTGGGAGATAAATATAAGGCACCCTTAACATAATGGATGAATCAAAGAAACTCATATACTATTCACATAAACATTCTTCTTTCATCACCACCACATGATAGCTTAATAATAGTAAAATGATTCCTACTCTATTGAGAAATTGCTGTAGCAACAAGCCTTTAGCCTTTAAGCATGTCTCAAATAGCCCATTTTTCATAATGCCATTTATCAAATGACAACCAGCTTATAAAAATTGATAATAATATCATTAAAAATGGCAACACCAAATGATTTTTTGGCATCAACCTAGACTCCCATATTTCTTGGGAAATACATATAAACACCTTGTCAAAAAAATTAAGCTCCACATTTAATTTAATAAGATCTCTAAGACATACAGTTTGTTTGGATATTCAGAAATATTAATCTAATCTGGCACCTTTTTGGTCCTGAACATGCCAGGTTAAAGGAATTCTACTGTAAATGTAAATGTAAATCTAAGAGAGTGCTGTGAACAGTTTTGCTATTGTGTTTGCATAAGATTAGGGACAAGAAGTGCCAATTACCTATACTTAAGGAAATGAACATCATGGTAATGGGTAAAGAATAAAAAAATAAAAATTTATAGTAAAGGAAATTTTTTGGTTAAAAATACTCTTTTTTGAGTAGATTCATAAACAATTTCATCAATTCCTAGTCATAGCTATTGTTGATTAGCAATATATTTTTAACCAAAACTGATCTGAGTAAACTGATCAATTTGATTCAATGGAAGCCATTGAACATCAAAATATTTAAACTAAGTAAATGTACTTACATTTATGAAAATAAAATTTATAAATGAAATATTTTATATGCACTAAAAAATAAAAATATAAAAGTCACATAACATTATGCCTCAGAAAGTTAAAATAGTTTTGGGCACAAAATTTGTCTATCGTCAAGCTTAAAAAATAAATATTCATTTTGATGGCATGATTTTATATTTATTATGTTAAGAAGGAAAACTATATTTTTGAGGGGAGAGCGAGAAGGTGAGAGCAAAAAAGAATGGGAGGGAGAAAGGGAGGAGAATGGAAGAGAGAGAGGGAGGAGAATTGAAGGAGAATAAAGAGAGAGAGGAGAATGGGATGGAGAGGGGGAGGAGAATGGGAGGGAGAGGGGGAGGAGAATGAGAGGGAGGGAGAGAGGAGACTGGGTGGGAGAGAGGGAGGAAACTGGGTGGGAGAGAGGGAGAAAAACGGGAAGGAGGAAGAATGGGAGGGAGGAAGAATGGGAGGTAGAGAGGGAGGAGAATAGGGGAGAATAGGGGGGAGAATAGGGGGGAGAATAGGGGGGAAAGAGGGAGGAGAATAGGGGGAGAGAGAGAGATTTATTTATTTATAACCATCATTTCTGATGGGCAATTACACTAGTATATTACTATTACAATAATAAATTACTTTAAATTTTGTATCGATATGTATTTGTGTATAATACCAAAATTTTACTTAGTTGCCATTCTTGTACTGTTTATTTGATGAACAATATTCACATTGCTAAATAGCATGTAAATTGATCTTCATCTCTACTGTTGACCAGTCCAATATATTTAATAATAATGTCCTTGTAAAATTATTATTAATAGGTAGCACTGTTTTCTAAATTATCTTGGCTAAATGGATCCTAACATACTGAGCTTCTGAAAGCATTTGTTTTGTGCTCCTACTTTAAAAAACATCATTTCCATAGTAAATATTCTGTATTTATCTTAATAAAAAATTAATTACAGATGTACCTCTATTATAAGGAAAGCTTGGGACTGGAGACGTTCTGGACTACAGAATTTCCTGAACCATGGATGGTTAGCAAATGACTCTACTATTAATGTATACAGTATCTAAGCCACAATTTTGTTACACAAGGATATGGATAAATAAAGCATGGGAAGACAAAAGGTATCTATTATATATTTACTGCTGCTTCACAGTTTTTCTTCCAAAGGGAATGGGATAATAACAGTTAACTCAAATTAAGCTGTGTTTGCTGGAGAAACATCTGTGGTATTGATTGAAGGCACATCTGAGGCATTGATTGAAGACATCTTAAGTATTGATTGAAAACATCTGAGCTCTTCATCAGAAACACATCTGGATTAGATGAAGTAGAAGCTACTGTAAATGTTACCAGTGGATAGATGATCACCGTAGCTTTTGCTGATTTCTTGAATAAACTTTGGAGCCTTGCCTACCTCATGTATTTAGGTTATTCTTTGAATAGCTTACCCCATAGCATGTACACACTGCTTCTCGCTCTAAGGTAAAACTTTGCTGCTTCAGTCCTTCTATCAATTCAGTGCATAACTCAACACATATATCAATAGAAATTCTCTTGTCAACTACACCACCATCTTCATTGTCATCACACTCATATTTTTTCTTAGTCTTCCTTCTATATCATTTGAATGATTTTAGCATCATTTGGTTTATTCAGGAAAGGTACATTTTGATCTGTATTCATCCATTCTCCCAGAGGGACCCCACCACAAGGCTGGACATATCATTGGCATATTCCTGTAACTCACATATAATTTGCTTCAGCTGCAACACTTGAATTCTTGTAAAATCTGCATCTTTATCTACATCAGCTCATCAGCTTTGAAATAATGGATAGTTGCCTTAATTTCAAGAAAAATTATAAATATATTGCTGTTACTCATGGAATTTATTATCTAATATATATAGGCTCCATGTGGCTGAAGTGCTGTTGCCCTGGAGATCGTGTTGGTTTATTTACGAGTTAAGGACTTGGTGTATGGTGATTTGTTAGCGCTTGCAGTATGCAAGGACTGACAACTCATATCCTATATATGTAAGAAGCAGCTATTTATAATGATAAGATTTAATCACTATATGTTAAGAAATTATGACTCTGATAATTGGTTCAAATAACTTTGAAACAAGTTTAATTATTAACATTTATTGAATCTATTAGCAATAAGTTTGCTCGTAAATTATTTATATTTATAGTAACATCAGTATTAAGTTTTCCACTAGATGTAGTACCATCGCATTGCCTGTTTTAGCTTTTGGTGAGTGGTGGCCTTGAGGGGGGAGAAAAATTTTTTAATAGACAGGGATATAATCGGGTTGTGGTGTTTTGCTGTTTTATGATGTGTGTTCAGTCAAATTATATCATATAGCTTCAAATACTCTATCGCACGAAACATGTTAATTTGTGATACACTGTACACTTTTCTAACTTGTTTTAGTTTAAAAGTGCTTTTTGGTACACCATGGGAAATTCTAGCTTTACAATAGTTACATATAGAGTGTTTTTCATTTTTACTGCCAATTCTGAAGTTGTTCCAAACGTCTGATATGGCTTTATTGTTAGGGTTCACAATAAATCGATTAAATTTAAAAATTATCTGCTGGGTATCTATTCAAAATTACTACACAACAAAATAAAACTTATTTCTGTTAATAAGTTATAGTAACACTTCCAACTGATTGATTTGACTCAAGATATTGCTTGAATTTTTACATTATAAAATCACACAGCCGCGAACTAAATATTGAATGCTGGAAGTTCGGAAGCCATCATTCAATTGTTTTGATAGATATCTTTGCAGAACTATCGTTCATTGAACTGATTCGTAATCCTGATTTTTGTACATGCTACAAAGCTCTTTTATCTCATGAAATAAAGGAAATTCAGGCTTGCTTATCCCATATGAAACTGATAACACATACAGCATAGAAATATATTTCACATCGTAGTAAACGCACAACTTCCATCATCGATATATGTATCGAAAACCGAATGCCGTCGCGGAAAAATATGGCAGTAAGAGAAGGTCGCTTTTCGGTTAGCGTCTGCCTCTGAGTCGCAATCATTTTTTTTATTAAAATGAGGATTGGAACCGAAGAACCGGATTATAAACAGTCAGTTCCAATTATTTCAGTTCTTGAGAGAACCGGCAGAACCGATCGCCTCATCCCTAATCATAGTAAATCGAACATTACATACAGGCATTGGACAGATCTTGCTGTTCCTCTGACTTTCTTTGATTAGTCTTCGTCCAAGACATAGTAATGTTAATCATAAATCTTGTTGATTTGTATATGAGAAACTTGTGCTAAACTTGCGTTAAAAAGTTTATTTATCATGACTTCGTGGGACACATAATATGCTCTCGCAGATCATAGTCTCTCCACCCCAGTTATAATGGGTCTCAAGAAGCAAATTACTCTTGGTTAGGGTAACCAGACATCCCCTGTCAATGTGACATTTTCCGTATTTCCTCACACTGTCCAGAAAGGGATTGTTCAGACAACCAAAATTCCTGCATTTTAAACTAAAACAGCTATAAAATGTTACTTATACATGCAGTTAATATTGAATCTTTTTTCTATTCTGTTTATACACCTACAAATATGGGAACTACAAAAAGTATAAGTTTTGTATGGCATGAGAACAGATTAGGTGTTTTCATCTCTGATTACTACTTTATGAAGTTTATATGATGTCAAAAGTATTGGACCCCCTTGAAAAAATTCTATGTGCTACTGGGTTAAAATGCTAGGGTTCAATATTTAGAGATTAATAGTTTTTCCAATAAAATTATTGAAAAAAGCAAAATAACTTGAATAGGATCGTTGTTTAATTGTATTCGAGTTAACTTACATAGTACAGTGATTTCCACCTCAGCTTCATCCTTTCCATGCTTGTTCTCAGCAATGATTTTATAAATGCCAGAATTAATTCTCTTCCCATCATTAATTGTCAACTTTGTATTGTACTCTACATTGATAATTTCAACATTGCCGTCAGAGAGAACCTGAAATTTAAAAAAGATAAATTTGAAACAATCTATTAAAACTTCCAGCTGCTTAAGTTATGAAACTTTACATGCTAAATATAAATGCTTTTTGTATTATACTATCTCTTAACCATTAAGAGGCAAAGTTTAAAGGCTGGTTCATACTATGAGAGAGGAAGAAGTCAGGTCACAGTTAGGTCAAGGAATGCATATGGACAACTTTTCGGGAGAGCATTCACGCTTGTAGTTTAAGGGCATGTACGCATTCTGGCGAGAGGACTAGCACCACATACCAAGATGTTGGACAGTTAGGATGTGAAAGTGTTTCTTTTGGCAGCAATGTGCGAAGAAATTCAGAAAAATAAGAAAAAAGAATGGGTGGGTGACATGTTTTTATTAAGATATAATGAGGGCAAATTCCATTCACTGTTTCAAAGACTGCACCAAGACCCCATCAAGCACATAGTATTTCTGCATGAATATTGAAATGTTCAACACTGTTGAATTATATCAGGCCACAAATAGAAAGACAAAACTCAACATTCTGCATAACTGCGGAAGAATGCTTAGGAGTAGGAATAAGGTACTGTATATGCTTGTCTATAAGATGACCCGGTGTCTAAGTCCAGCATAATTTTTTCGACTAAAATTGATTTTTTACATATACTGTATATACTCATGTATATCACGCAGTTTTAAGACCAAATTTTTAGGTCATAAAGTAGGGATGTACGTTATACACAGGTAACACTTCTGTGCAGTTAAAATAAAAAATTGAAGTGTACCTACCTCACACTAGATGATGAATTGGATGAATTGAGGGGAAAACCAGGCTCATTATCGATAATCCAGCATATACCGATATTAAGTAAATGTATTAAACACCTAATTACTTCCTTACAATTGTATTTCCATCCTATCCAAATATTCTATATATCACTAGATAATCAGCTGAGTGCTGGAGTCTCCTGCAAAATCGCCAGATAGACTTCCCGCAAAACATATTGAAAACAAAAATACAGCACATATATGCAAATTGAAATATTTTTTTCATGACTATGGTATATATAATTAACAATGTAAGTAATTTAAAACCCATAGAAGTCATGATCCTCATCATCTTCAGCACCAAATAACTATGCGAGAAAGGTGATCACAATATACAATGAAATTTAAGATTTCATATTAAATACTGTCATATCTCTAGCCATTTAATATTCCATAAACAAATGTTACATGTGGTTCGAAAATTTTAAAATAAATTGATGTGTTTAAACTTCATTCAATATTTAATCTTTAAGCCTGAAGCATTTTGCCTTGTAAGCAAATTTCCACAACTCAGATTTTTCAGATTTAAAAAAATTAATATTCGGAGGTTTTTATGTAAAATCGGATTTGCATAAGTTGAGTCTTGCATAATCCAGGAAGGGTCTGTATTTATTTATGGTATTGTAGTTAATACCTAACATGACAATATAATTCTAAAATTTTGTTCTTATACCCTTCAAAATCTAGGGTATGTGTTATACACAGGATATACCAAAAAGTCTGGATATCTCAGCAAAAAGTATGGGTGAGCGTTATACACGAGTATATGCAGTATTTGCCATTTAAGTAGTAGTAATTGATTTTTAGATGCATCGACTGCTATAGTCATTTTGCACTGTCATCAACTGGACACACAGAAAGGAGGAGGGAAATGTTCATATTGATATATGGTATATCGTATATAACTTCACACACACATTTACCGTAATTCAAACAGTTGAGCATCAAAAGCCGTCATTGCATTTCTCGTAATCGTCTGCGTAGTCAATGTACGTAATTTTAATAGATTCCATGAATGAGGTTTTAACATGCATATAAACATTACATTGGCTATAGCAGTAACTACAATAGCCAAGTAAAACTAATAGAAACTTCTTTTAATGGATAATGAAAAATAATACAAATTGCTAACTATTCTTAATGATACATATACATAGCCGTAAGAAACGGAAGAACATGTAACAATGGTAACAAAACACAGGTACTGCTAAATTCTATATTCTAGCTGTATTATTTAGTCGTTAATATTAATTGTAGGTCAAATATTTACTTACGAAAAATATAGTATGTACTACCTTTTGAACATGACGGCAATGAGAGACGTGCTGCTATCTATGGGTGACTATGAGACAACCCTAACCCCAAATTTTTTCTCGGACTTGCATTTAATCTGAGGGGTGATTTCTTCGTGATAGATTTTGACAAAAAACGTAGGCTTATATTCCGGCAGATATGGTATACAAGCCTATCTTTCCATAGGAAAGTAGGCTAAAGATTCTCTAAAATTAAATTTTAGTAACAAACACGTTTTTAATATTTTTCATCAAACCAAAAATGTCACGTTATCAAAAAAACCTCTCCCCCCTCGTCATGATCCACTAAATTATCAACCCCCCAACTTACTAAGGAAATAAGTAGTATATGGCATATACCCCATTTCCATCCCTGGTTACATTCATTGGAAACATCACAAATGGCAAGACCTAGATTGTTTTCAATTGAATTTTTGCATCAAATGTTAAAATTTTTAATTTAGTTCAAGAATTTATTTTGTTTGAGCTTAATTTATACATTTATTGTAATTTTATCAATGAAATTATTATGTGAAACTATGAACTATAAAGAAATGTTGACCTTAAACACCTGCAACTTAAAAAATGTTTAAACAAAAAGGCAAAAAAAATATTGACATTGATCCTAGCACCTCCAATGGTAATTTTAATTGAGCATCAATAATTTCTAATCCATAGCATAAATAAAGATTTTGTTTACATATTGATTTTTTCAATGTGAAAAGTTAATTTTGACAGTGTTTAAAAATTATTCATGAATGTAATTGCAGATAATTATTCTTGAGGATGCTGATACTGAGAGCAACTTGTAAGTACTATTGCAGTACTTAGTCTGTATGGAGATTTTATTTAGAGATTACCTTACGTGAAAAAAATGTCTAATTCTAGAAACAGGTATGGTTAGCCCAATATGATGCAGTTAAAGCTGTCTTTTCTTCTTAATTTGTATTTGTCACACTTGAGAGGTCATAAGCTTACTGCAGGGCATCAAAGCTGAAACTCAGGCCAGTAAAGCTGATTGTTATCACAAAAATTTTAAAAAGGGTCAGAGTTAAGAAGTAATTAATATTTGAAAATTTCCAATTAGAATAACAGTGCATCAAAATTCAAATCCTAAAAGATGCATCTTAACAATGGCTAGAATTGAGATGCAAACATAGCTTTGGGACAGGTGTACAGCAGAAATAATAAAGTTTAGTTTAATTGCTGCAAGAATTAAAACTTGTTTCCAGTAAGCAGAAAATATTGTTTATAAACTGATTAAATGAGAACCAACACAGTATTTTAATTTTGTTCAAAATTTTAGTCTCTTTAGTTAATTACATGAACTTACACCATTTCTTTGTGATATTTTCATGATTATTTAACGTTTAGTGAAATAGTAGCAGAGTACATTCTCTCACCTAAATAAAAATTACAGAATTTTGAAACAGCCTTTGGTGATTCCTCCACCAGTGCAGAAGTATTTTCAAAATACTGCAATTCACCAATCTTTTGCATTGTGAATGGCAAGATTTGGTCACAATAAATTAATTGTGAACCATCAAAACTGAGAATGGCAAGTGTTTCCTGTATTAAAATATTGTTATTAAAGAAGCAGTTGCATTTAATCTTACCTCTTTGTCTTTAAGAATCCATTTCACTGTTGGAGGTGGCTCACCCCTTATGTTGACATCAAATTTGACTGATTTTCCAGCACGAATGACTGTCTGCTTAAGATTTGTGCGATCAATCCTAGGTTTTACTATTAATATATCATAAAGAAAAATAACTCAATTGTAAAATAAACATATAAATACAAGTAAATCATAGGGAAGTAAAATCATGATTTACTTACAAGCCTTATACTTCACTTTGTGCATGTTGGTTGGTTCTGATGCAGGAGAAGGTCCAGCTTTGTTTATAGCAATTACCCTGAATTGGTACTCAGCCCTTTCCTTAAGATCTGGAACTTTGGCAGCGAGTTGATCACCAGGGACTTCAATAGCCTTTTCCCAATCAGGTTTGTATCTAAAATAATCAATAGGTATACAGTGAAAACTCCTTTATACATCCTTCTCACATGTACATTTTTCTTACTTATACGTAATAGTCATGTGGCACCGAACACTTCTCCATTTAAAAACGATTCTTTTGTGCGATATTCGTTTGCACATTTTTCTCACTTTTACGTTACAATTTATGTTCCCCGGCAGCCATTTCCTCTCAATTTTACTTGACTGATAGCTGATTTTTCCAAGAATTAGTGTCATTAGGCGATGTTTTGATGTCCTGAATGTAAATGGAAAACTAGTCTCCTATTACCCCTACAATGTACATTTCTGCTTCCCATCTATGAAAATGCAACATCATCTGTACAGGTACAAGACAAAACAAGCAATTTTATGGCTGAAAATGTAATGAGGCAAGGAGATCCCATATCTCATAAATTATGCACAGCAGGTCTAGAGGAAGTGTTCAAAATGTAAGTCTTGGAAGAAAAAGGTCACTTGAGATTTCCTGATGACATCAAACTGTTCGCAAGAATCCCAGAAGAGCTTCATAGAAGGACTGAGAAGCTGGAGCAGGCAAGCCGAGAAGCTGGACTAAAAATGAATCTTAATAAAACAAAGGTCATGGTTAACTCCTTCACAAATCCTGAGAAGATAAATATGAATGGAGCAGAACATGAAGAAGTAATAGTCTATGTTTACTTGGGCCAACTCATCACCATCACTTATTGGGAGAAATCAACCAGTGTGAAGATGGCATGGAGTGCATTCATATGGAATGCAAACATCAACAAATCAAACATCACAGTCCCTCTATAAAGAAGACTGTATGACCACTGTCTTCTACCTATTCTGGCCAACTGCAAGGAAACAAGGACCATGCATGAATGTTCAGCACCTGCAAACAGCGCATGGAAGATGTATGCTAGGGATCACTTGAAGAGACTACAAATGGAACAATTCAGTAAGAGAGAAGACTGGAGTATATGACACAATTAGGAAAGCAAAGGTGCTAAAGTGGCAGTGAACAGGTTATATTAAAAGAACAAATGATCAGCATAGGACATTTAGTATCATAGAATGAATCCCAAGAAGCATCAAGGGACTGAAAAAAACAGGTGCAACACAGAGCTTGTGAAGTCCTTAAGGCCAACTTGAAGGAGGGATGCAGGTGACAAGGAAAACTGGAGGAGTCTGGGGAAGAGCTTCATCCATTAATGGATTATAAAGGGCTGATGATAATGATGATGTTTAGTGATACATTTGGACATTTGCTGCCCTAAGCCAATTACTTTGGCCGCCCCCTTTTGCTTGTAGATAGTGAGTTATCCCTCTATCTATAACAAAAGTTTTTTCCTTTCCTAGTCCTACACCTCAGGGAGTAAAGGGAAGGTAACTGTGTACTCAGAGAGTAAAGGGGATTGAGAGGTAAGAAGCATCATTTAGGAAGAATGATGAACACATTCCAAATATTATGTAATGGCAGTTGTTATGATTGACTTCTTAAAATAATTTTTGGGAGTGGAGACTGAAGCCGACACCATCAGGTGAGCCAGAACGGCAAATTGAACTCACATAGCATAAGGTTGGGCATCAAAGGCATTGGAAGTTGAGCACTTAGTGTTTAACATAATGATAATTTTATATATAAACAATAAATATATGACATAAGACAATAAAAATCTTTATTTTGAGCTATGATGGGAAGCATTGCCTTCCCTGCTTCCAAAGACTGCATGCCACTGCATTTAATATGATTTTGTGAAAATTTGGACACACCCAAATGTCAGGCTGCCCCAAAGCTATAACATTATTGCATATCTGCCACTGTGTACGTTTGTAATAAAACATAATATACAAAACTTCATTAAAATATGAAACAATCACATTCTAAAATGAGATCCAGCTCCTAAATTTCAACAATAGAATAAATATGTTTTTAATTCCTATGATTAATATTGGCAGAAGTAATGAAAATTTTAAAGTTATTTAGAACTAACACTTACTTGTCTTTCTTTTCAATGATATACTTCTCAATGGGGGCCCCTCCATCATTGTTAGGTGCAGTCCATTTCAGATCGACACTTTCATTGTCATAGTCAGCGATTTCTGGTGTTCCAGGCTTAGTTGGTTCATCTGAATAACAAAAAGAGTAATAAGTGGTAATTAATCACTTTCCTCTATTAAACAACATAATTCACAAGGAAGAATTTGCATACCAAATGGATTCTTAGCTATGATAGGAAGTTCAGTGACGAGTGGTTCTGAGTCACCCTCATCATTTGTGGCAACAACTCTGAATTTGTACTCCTGACCAGGAGTGAGGCCAGTCACTTCAATTTCAGGAGGTGCTCTGTCACCTGGAACACGACCAACGCGGACCCACTTTCCTGTAGATGTGTCCATTTTCTCAACTTCATATTCTCTGATAGGAGTTCCACCATCATCATCAGGCTTTTGCCAATGAAGGCGGCATCCTTCCTTATGGACATCTGATACCTTCAAAGGGCCCTTTGGTCTTCCAGGTTTACCTAGCAATGTAGAAATGAATAAATAAGTTACCAAGCACACTATTATTGCAATACATTTTTCCATGTTCTTTTCTTGTTATTTAAGAAATTTTACATTCCATTTTTTCATTAAATATTTTTCCTGAGATTTTGCAATCCATTTGCAATTTGTCACTACATATAAATAAGTTCCCTTATCAGAGTGAAATGACTGAGCATGCTTAGATATTTTTCACTTAACATATTCATGACCACATGCCTCATATGCTATGACATAAGTTAGCCTCTACAAACCAATACTGCACCCTTTTTAACTCCAGTTATAGTAGTTCTAATAGAATTACAATAAAATCCCAACTACCCATGCCAACTGGGACCTGAGTAGGCATGGATAATTGAAGAACATGGATTATTTGCATTTTTAAAGGCAAAATTTGGTATAATGTCTTTCGAGTAACATATTTATCAGAATCCAAGATGAGGTTTTTTCCAAATTTCAGCATGCAAAAATCGAGGGTCATCTTAAATTTAAGTACGAAGTAGTATACCATTAATACATCACAGTCAAATTCATCATGCATCAATTTGTCACAGGACAAACTCGTCCCAGGTTAATATATCGCACGACAAACTCATCGTGCATCAATTCATCGCTCAACAAATTCGTCACAAGACGAATTGGAAGGTAAGACATCATGACTTGTGTATGGCAGGGAGAGATGAATTGATGTGTGATGACTTTGTTGTGGGATGTATTGACACATGACGAACTAACTGTGACGAATTGATGGATGATAAACAGACTGCGATGAGTTGCCATAGAACTGTAGGAAGTATGGTTATGCGTTTAATTGATGTTTTTGTAACCAAATGAAACATAAGACAAAATAATTGTATCTACTAAAAATTTTCATTTCAAACTTATGATCAGGATTTCACTTAATACAATATTAATTTTTTTAATGCATTTTTAAAATCCTGTTATTTTCTCAATCAAAAATTTGCGACAAACAATTTCAATGAATTAACTAACTAGTATAACTATACTGAATGTCTGTGATCGAAATATACACCATATACATTCAGTGGGAAATTATGTCATAAAATCTTTTTTCTGTTTTGATGGTGTCGTCTTGGATTAGGATAAATACGGTATAATAAGTCCTCACTAACTGCTGCCATTGATAAACAGGTTCCCCAAATGGTAAATTGTGATAAAGCAAAGTTCATGTTAAGTGAACTCGTGTTAAGTGGGAACTATCTGTATTGTCAGATATATTTCATCAATACATGAATTTCCAGATTTACAATAAGTATTAAGTAATACCAAATAAAGTTATATTATTTGGATTAAGAAATGAATGCACTCTGATATTTATCAATAATACATTCACAGCAATAACAAATACCATTTAAAATGCACAAAATTTATATATCAGAGGTAGGAAAACTTCACTGGATTTTGAGCCACATAAGTAGTTAGGAAACCCTAGTGTGCCATATTTACATCATGAACTTCAGCTGGCCATGTAAAACTTTAAATCAGAGATCACTTGAATGATATTGGTAATTGAATATCCATTACAAAGAGAATATAGCATGAAAACTTAACCATCCTTTTTTTGACCACAATTTTAACTTGAATTGATTTTCCTTGTCAAATTTCACGAAATGCTTTTATTCTCTTACATACATAGTATATAGAGTAGGGGACTGTGACTTTTTTAGGTCACAGTGACAAACTGTTCCACTGACAAACAAATACCTGTGACTTGTTCCTGTTACTTGAGTCACTGGTGACTTTTTATTGCATTAACCTGGTGATAAGCTGATGACAGTGGTAAATGCCATCAAACCAAGTATCGGCCGATAACGAGTACTTACTTGGTAGCCTGGTGGTAGGTAGTACAGTAAGTCCTCCATATTCATGGGTTTCATATTCCCAGTTTTGCTTATTTGTGCAGGAATTATTGTAGCAAGTTTCAATATTTGCAGGAGGTAAACCTCACTTATTCGAAGTCACCTACCTGAAAACACTGTGTGATACAATGTCATGTGGCACACATGCTGCATAAAAGCTGACGCAGTAATATTCTATGCCCATCTACAGATGTATTCACTCCAAACGTAATGCAAATGCTAAGCATTGGAAATATGTACATCTTTCCGTTGAAATATTTCACAAACAAGATAAAATTACATGTTATGATCAACATTCCATGGAGTGTTGACTCAGCTGTTCTCTGCTTGCCTATCTGTAATTCAGGTGAATAAGAAGATGTTTATCCAACCCGAGTGAGAATGAAACAAGCTTAGTTTTTACCCACTTGAAAGGGAATTAAATAGGTTAGAATGAGAGGAAGAAAAGAGAAAGGAAGAGAATTTTCCGATGGAATTCACAAAAGATATCGAATGTCACAAATGTGAAATATGAAAATCTGATGTGGCCACCATATGACTTTCTCCATATCTGTAATATTTCTAAAAATTCCAAATAGGTTACATAATAAAAAATGTTTTAAGAAACAGAGAGAAAATTTTAGATTTTACAAAGAAGAGAAATAAATTCAAACCATAGCCTTCTGATACTGGATATAGCCACAATGCTCCGACAATTAAGAAAAGAAGAAAGAGCATAACTAAGACATAACTAAGTGTCAATTATTAACAACAGTCATAGGTAGGTGGCGTGGTGGTGTCAGCTAAAAATATAAGATATCTCTTAACAATGCATTCTATGGAAAAATGTTTCAAAGAAAAGTTGTAGAAAATTAAATTTCCTACAACTTTTATTCCAATACATTTTTACATTTATCAAATATTAAAGCAAATATTTCAAAATAATGGATAAGTGACAAGAGTAAACACCCACTTCCGGTAGACCGATTTTTACCAAAAACTAATCAGTTCTTGCGACTTTTATAAAAATGTTCAATATAAAATTTCGCGTTGACCTAATTAATAGTTTTTGAGTTCGAGCACCCACAAAAAAGCAATCACACACACACACACACACACACATGGACATCATCGAGAAAATGGTCAAAACATGTTCAGGGGACCTCAAAATGTGTATTTCTGTTGAAATCTCCAAGTCAATTTTTTTCATGAAAACAATACTTACCCCTATACTACGTATATGGAAAAAAGTAAAAAATCGGGATATTTGCTGTCCTGCTTAACAAAAGGCAAGACCCTGGGTTTTATTTCCAAGTAGGAATGATTTGTTACCATAGGTTATCTGCGATCATTCATTCCGGGGGTTCCCATTTCGTAAAGAAATCGTTCAAGAGTATCTTCTGCATTCATTTCGGAGCTGTGTTGTTTTGTTAAAACAACCCCTAAAAATTAACAATTTTAAAATTTTCCATTTTTATAGTTGGTTATGAGAAAAGTTCTATAATCTTGCAAAACTTCAGCTTCCTAAACTTATTAGATTGGCCTACACACTAGATTACGTTTTCCCATGCTAACTTATGGGAGATATTCCGGGGTCTCTGGAGTCGAACCCAAGACACTGTAAGCAAAAGTGACAATAATTCCTAAAAGATATTGCGGCCATCTAGCAACACTGAAAATTTCATTTTTCTAGTTTACCGGTAAGTGCCCATAATTAATTTACAAAAATGGCGCAATGCTTTTCTTATGGGAAAAAACGCAACTTTCGGAATTTCTGGAGTCGAACTCATGTCACTTAGGTAAGAAGTCTCATTTTATCTGTAGGTTTCTCCATCATATCTACAAAAACTGAAACTTTGAGCTCTCTAGCTCTTGTAGTTTGGGCTGGACATTAGTATCCTCCTGTTATATCCTCCTCTGTAAGAGTTGTCGATATATAATGATATATAAGAGGATACTAATGTCCAGCCCAAACTTCAATGGCTAGAGAGCTGAAAATTTCAGTTTTTGTAGATATGATGGAGAAACCTACAGATAAAATAAGACTTCTTATGTAAGTGACATGGGTTCGACTCCAGAAATTCCGAAATTTGCGTTTTTCCCATAAGAAAAGCATTGTGCCATTTTTATAAATTCATTTTGGGCACTTGCCCATAAGATAGAAAAATGAAATTTTTGATGTTACTAAATGACTGCAATATCTATTAGGAAGAATTTTCGGTGAAAAGTAAAGTCATAAAGTTCAATTCATTTGTTAAAGCGAACATTCGTTGAACAAGAGTTACCTGTACTACACTGTGGGGCCATCCATAAATGACGGCACGCAATTTTGGTGGATTTTTTACCCCTGTCCAAAATGCAAATTTTCAAAAAATATAATTGGTTTGAAATCACTTTTTATTTAGAAAAACACAAAAAATTACAATATAACATTGCATTCTGAATTACATAATACTTTTGTAAATATCTTTGATGCCATAAGTGTTTCTCTCTTACTCTCATTATGTTGTTCTCAATAAATGCTGAACCAAGCACTAGCCCAGGCCCGAAGACCCTTTCTCCTCCCTTTCCATATAGCTCTCAAGTGTTGACGCATAGAAAAAATATTCTTCTCAAGAGTAGAGATGTCACAGAGCAGATAAACAGTGTCTATATCCCCTCCCTCTACACAGTTCGTCTCGGCCGTTGGGACCAAGTAAGAACTCGGGTGGGTGGGAGTGGGACTAGGGACTGCGCCACTTCTTTTGTTCCACTGAGCCTGCGGTGACTGAATCTGTGACTGATGGTAACTAAATCTGTGACTTCCATACTTGTTACTTCCTGTGCATACCTGTTACTGGTCACAGTTCCCTGTTAGTCACTGTGACAAAATAGCAGTGACTGCAAATATTCCCCAACTCTAATAGTATATGTATAGAGAAAATATTGCCATTGTGAAAAAGTTGACTTTGATGGATTTATACTTTTTAGATGTCTCAAAGTCCGAAAAAGTTGTTTTTGCAATGCTGTCTGACTGTTGTCTGTGTGCTGGCAAAAGCCCTAAACGGTTTAACTAAATTTAATATCTCATATTTAAAATTGATATTACCTGGAGTATACAGTCAGTTAAAATAAAACATATAGCTTCAAGATTGAGGGCAGTACATATTCTTGGTCATTTCTAGTTGATTTTAAAAAAATACTGATTTACTTACAAATAGCTAAATCGATTTGATTAATTTCAATCAACCACAGGCCTTGATGTAAAATAAATACATAAGCCATATTACATTAAAAATTAATGCCATGGTGTCAAGTAACATTATAAAATCAGTATTAAGGCAGGCCACCATCTATCCCCCCCTAGACTTCTAACATTATACAATGAGTCTTGTGATTTCTATATACACTCAAAATGGCTGAAATGAGTTTGATTACATTTCAAACTGTAATAAAGCCTTAGTAGAAGGCAGTGGCAGCTCGTGCTCAGAAAAGTAGGTGAAATTCATATATAGGTCAGGGATAAAAAATAGGTATATATCGCAGGGCCAAATACATCCATCCCTCACTATACGAGCTCAATCCCTTCCGAAAAAGTTGCTCATAAGCAAAATCTCATATAACGAGAAGTAAATTCACATAACAGTACATGAAAAACATTACGATACGTTCAGAAAATCACTTAATACAAACAAGTTTTACACTGAAATTACACTTACGAATCAAACTCATAATAAATAAAAACACTGAAAATCCGGCAGCTCTGTATATAAAAAAATACGGCAAAAAAGTTCATCTCCAAAATTACCACATAGAAAATTAAAGCGAAGCAAAAATATATTAAATTGAAAGAATATTATGTAATATTTAAATTACGTTTTAAATAGTAGATAAAATAAAATGAGAAATGAGCAGTCACCCAAACAAGTTGACATTGGCTATGGTACAGTGGTGGTAGGTCATAGTTTTTGTTCGGCCTTATAGGTGATGGATCATCTGTGTTTTCGTTTGAAGACAAAACCTCGATCTCCATTTCTAAAGTGGAATGGAGAAACACAACTCGAGATAGGCAAAATTTTGTAAGTGCAAAAATTTTGCTCCTTTATCCTTTTTTATCCTCCTAAGAGTGAAAAATTAGCTCAAACAGTGAAAAAACAAGCATCTCGAGTAAGCGAAAACTCATAAAGCAGTTGCTCGTATAGTGAGGGTTAAGTGTAATGTAAAACCTATATAGAGTTGCTGTTGCAATGATGCTCGCTTATTTTTTGTAAATTAAGGAGATTCACCTGTCTTTTAGGGTGGCGAACTTATCCACAATGTCTTCATGAAAAGGCTGACTTTTCATAATTTCACTTAAGAGTTCTTTTTGGATAGAAATATTTGCCAATGAAGACAGTCTCTGCTGTGACACTGAATTTCTTAGGTATGTCTTAATTCTATTCAAGCACGAAAAACTTCTTTCCACTGATACACTTGTTGAAGGTATAGTCAGAATTAAAGAAAAAAGTCTGGACGCCTCTTGGAATATGTCCTTATGTAATTCATTTTCACGAAGAAGTGAAATCACTCTTGTAAGGGGAACATTCCTATATTGAACATCTTGGTAGAGCAGTTCAAGTTCAGTTTTCAGTCGCGGAATTTTCTTAAATGGAGTTGGGTATGTTTCTTGCAAAGAAGAAAGCACATTATTCGAGAATATTGTTGACTATTCTTCAAATTTTGAAATATCTGCCAGGCCAAGATAACTTAGCTTATTAATGTCTTGAAATCTAGTGTTCATCTCCATTAAAATGCTATCTATTATTTCATAGTACAACATTCTGTAATTCAGAACCATTTTCTCTTCCGTTACGTTGCTGTACTTCCTTCCTCATAGGTCACTTCTGTTTTTGGCTGTTTCAAAAATTTTGGCATAGCATTCTTCATTCCTCTTATTGCCAATTATATTGCAGGTGCTGTCAATATTGGAGTCACAGAAATTGATATCCAAAGATTTCTCGGCCGATGCGTACACGACAGGCATGTCAACTTTTGATATGTTAGTTAGGTTGCTCTAACAAATAAATGTGACAAGTTTTAAAACCACATTAATTATTTCCCCTAACCGTCAAAAAAGTATTTTGATCAGTCGTTCCGCAAACCACGCCCATTTTCTGCTATACCATCGCAGTAGCAAAATAATTAAAAACCTTTCTCATAGGAAATTATATTCCCTACAAGTTTGTCTATGTCCAGTTTTGGCGTAGATTTGACCGTTTTCGAGTTATTCGCGAAAGGCCAGTCGCGGGTCCTGCTCCGGCGGCAATTTTTGCGCCAAATCGCCCGACGCGTACACGTCAGGCATGTCAACTTTTGATATGTTAGGTATGTTCCCGTAATGGACAAATGTGCTAAGTTTCAAAACTTTGTGAATTATTTCCCCTAAAATGTCTAATTTGACTGGTCTAATTGTACTTTCCTAACTTGTCTTAGGTTAGAAGTGCTTTTACCACGGGATATTCTAGCTTTACAATAGTTACATACAGCGTATTTGTCGTTTGTACTGACAATTCTGAAATTGTTCCAAACGTCCGACGTGGCCTGATTGTCAGGGCTCACAATAAATCGATTAAATTTAAAAATTATCCGCGGGGTATCTATTCAAAGTTACTACACAACAAAATAAAACTTATTTCTGTTAATAAGTTACACTTCAAACTGATGGATTTGACTCAAGATATTGCTTGAATTTTTACAATATAAAACCACGCAGCCGCGAACCAAATATTGAATACTGGAAGTTTGGAAGCCATCATTCAATTGTTTTGATAGATATTTTTGCAGAACACATAGAGCATAAAAAAATATTTCACGTCATAGTAAAAGCTTAACTTCCATCATCGATATATGTGTCGAAAATCGAATGCCGTCGCGGAAAAATATGGCGGTATGAGACGGTCGCTTTCCGGTTAGCGTCTGCTTCCGAGTCGCAATCTTTTTTATTTATTAAAATGAGGATCAGAACCGAAGAACCGGATTATAAACAGTCGGTTCCGGTTATTTCGCTTATTGAGAGAACTGGCAGAACCGAGGAACCGATCGTCCCATCCCTAGTTTAAACAGTAGGAGACAATCAAGGCATTCTTGGACAATAATGACGCAGTCCCCGAAAGAATCTCAAAGATCATCAGAGGCTGAAAAACAATTCATATGTTACAGGGAGATGTTACAATAAAAGAGAATGGCAGTCAACCAAATTAAATTTGACAGCTCCCAAATCCAAGCCAGCATCTTCTTAAGCATCAACCCGTTCTCAAACAAAGACTAAAATTTTATGGATCCATAGTCACTCTGGTGTCCTAATGAAAGAGGATGAGGACTGGTCTTCATCCCAAAAATACAGCCCAGAGTTGTAATTTCACCCTTCTCAAGCACCACCCATGTCACTTTAGCCAAGAAATGTTATCCTCAAGTTTTGGTGAGTTAACCTTTAAAGGATGGAATTTTAAGTCCACAGTATAGGCAGTTGGCCGGATTTTTTGACATTTAAATTGGCAAATATGTTTAATTTGATATATTTCTTTATATCTCCAACAAGAATTATTGTAGATAAGTGAAACAAAAAGCATTTTATTAATTAAGAACCATTTTACAATAGAAAAACCCTCTCACACTATGGAGAAATACGGCAAAGCAAAGCACGGCGACAAGAAGACTCCAACTCACACTTAGGAGACAGAAGGTGAAGATCTAGGAGGATTGCTATTATGAATATGCCCAAAACTTCATGATGATTCTTATCTCCAGTGGATACCACAAAATCTTGACAATGATCGCACAAAACTTCACCTCGTGACGTCAGGCAAATCAAAGAAATATTTTCCCTAATCAATTCTTTGACTTCTTCTCACTTCTGTTCCCTTCACCATGTCTAAATGTGAATGGGTCCATTTAACTCTTCAGTAAAAATAGTATTCTTGTAGCCACGCTTCTCTTCGCTTTGCTGCGTTTCTCCCTAGTATAAGCAGGCCTTTACTCAGTGCTGTGTTTGCATCATCTCCCTTTCCTAAGGCAGGGGCTTCCATGAGCAGGGACCATCCATAGCCAGAAAAATTCTTATGCTGCTTATCTCAAGAGAGGCTCAGATTCTCCCCTCATCTGTTGATTCATCTTTGCACAGCACTCATATAAGCATAGGTAAAATTTTTAGACTGCATTGTAAGAATGACTCTGGCACAATCAGAATTACTGTATGGAAGTAGGCCATCTTATTCAATTAGATGCCAGTCGTAAATAAGTGAACTCTATGTCAGGAAGTAATTGATTCCTATCCCATTATTTTGGTGGATAAAAGGAAAAAGCTATAGCCATCGGTAAGAAAAACCATTCTAGAGTGCCCAGGAAAATAAAAATGTGTATTATATGGCATACCAATAAAATAATAGGCAAAATGCTAGCGAAGTGTTATTTGCACATATGCTGCGTCGGTCGGCTGTTAAAGCCCACCAAAGCGTGTGTATATGCTGCGTCAGCCGTCCTTTAAAGTTTAATGTTACCTTATTAGTTCATGTTATATTTGTTTTCAAAATGTTTCTATGACTTAGATTAATACTATGTAAATGATGCAGTTCTTAAAACTTCTAGAACATTGAGACCTAAAAATTCAGTTTTATAAGACGCAGGTAAGGTTTGTTGGAACGAATTGTTGACTTATAACATTGCATCTGTAGGAAAATCAGTTTAGGATGAAAGTGGTAGGTAAATATGTTTACGTTACATTAACTGACAAAAACTGTCAACTTTGTCTCTTTTGATGAAACAAATTTAGTGTGATTGACCTGATGTACCTGTGGGTATTTAACAAAATTTCCATACAAGCATAAAATTCAAACTTGCTTCAGAATAAAATCCACTTGGGAAAGCTCCACTTTGTGGAAAGATTTCATAATAGAAATAAAACACTTATGGTAATTAAAGTGGAAATTACAATAAGTGTTTTATTTCTACCACTTCAGAATGCCCAGTTAATCTGCCACACAGTTAATGGGTAATGCAGTTCTACAGTAATTCTTCACGGATTCCTATAAACTGTAAAAGCTAAGGTTGATAATATAGGAAATGGTCTACGGTGTTGCCATAAAGTTTGGGGTTGTTACTATATGTAGATACACAATCATTGAATGCACAAAGGCAGAAATTTTATGTAGATGTGCTTCAATTTCCCAAATTCTTTTTAGCAGTCATGAATATGAAAAAGAGAAAATTATAAGATGCATGGACAAAGCAAGAGCTTTTGTAAAACATTCTTCTGAAAATGTCTATTAGACAACATAAAACTCTCAGATGTGAAAAACTTACTTACCTAGCACAGTCAATTCTATAGTTTCCTCATCTCTTCCAGAAGCATTTACCGCAACTAAGGTATATTTTCCAGAATCTTTCCGCGTCGCATTGCTGATGGTAAAGTCAGTATGATAATCAATGTTTTCTATGGATATTCTTTCTGTGCTGGTGAGTGGTATGTTATCCCTCCATACCCATGTAAGAGTTGGAGGAGGTTCACCAGAAACATCCACAGACCACTTGTGTGTTCTTCCTGCTTTGATAGTGATACTCTTGAGTGTGGTACGGTCAATTCTTGGTTTCACTGAAATGTAGAAAGTAAATCATTTATGCCAAATGTATTGGAGTGAATCATGCAATCATACATCAAATTATAAAAACTATTTTTCACTACAGTGAAAATTTCAAATCCATGGCTCTCTCTTAAGACATTTATTTAGATATGTATGCAAATGATGATACATAATTTTAAATGGAATCTTCCAAGAAAACATCATTAACTTCATGTTATGGCTTAATACTTACAGTTCTTGTGCTTGCAAATGTGGTTATCGGTGCTTTCACTTGGCTCTCCTTCTCCTGCTTTGTTATGGGCACGGACTCTAAATTGATAAACCATCCTCTCTTTCAAACCCTCAACCTTTCCATCACAGGTAGCATCTTCTGTTTTGGCCACTTCAACCCAATCTGGTGAGAACTTGTCCTTCATTTCAATGGTGTAATGCGTGATTGGCCTTCCACCATCACTTTCTGGTTTGGCCCACTTCAGGCTCACACTCTTGTTGTCATAGTCAAATATCTCTGGCTTGCCAGGGCGGCCAGGTTCATCTGTAAAATTTTTACTATTTTCATTATCATAGATTTTTTACATTATAAATTCAATTCATAGGTCTATTTTAGTAAGAAACGTACCATATGGATTTCTGGCCAAAATAGCATCATCAGTCTCAAGAGGATCAGATTCACCTTCCTTGTTTACAGCCTTCACTCGGAACTTGTATTTCTTCTTAGGGGTTAGCCCATCAACAGTGAATGTATCCTTGTCTGGTCCAACCTACAAAATTTAAGAATGTATTTCATCACAGACACTCTTTCCTAATTGTTTCAGAGGATTGCAGCAAGCACATGATTTTTATGGATCGATTGAGGAAGCTTTACCTCTCCAGCAGTGATCCAGCGTCCAGTATCCACATCCATTTTTTCAATAACATAGCCAGTTATGTCACTGCCACCATTGTCCTCAGGCCTCTGCCACTTAACTTTGACATGATCTGCTCGAATTTCCTCAGCCTTGAGTGGCCCCTTTGGTCTAGATGGTTTATCTATCAGGAAAGAAAACATAATCATAGCAATTGCACCAAGAATAAAAGAATTAAAGCTTTTTTGCACAACCTTTTCTCAGATTCAATTCTCCCAATAATAAAAAAGTAGCATTATACAAAGTGAATTTATTTATGCATTAAATGCCTAAAAGCACTCTGAGTTTTATTAACAAAAAGGAATTAATACCTAGTACAACAACTTCAGCAACTCCTTCACAGACTCCAGAACTGTTCTTAAGGACAAGTTTATATTTCCCACTATCAGGTCTGGTAGTTCTACGGATTGTAAGCACTGTATTCCTCTCATATTTGTCAATGGTTATCCTATTAAAACAGAAAACATACTAAATTATAACTAATTCAAAAGAAAATATTTCTATATAGCACTAAAGAAAAATTAAAAAAGCTCAACAATTCTTTTTGTGGTAAGACTACCTTATAGCAATATATCACAGTAAACTTCTAGCACATAACTTACATAAACATATATCACATTTACTTGTGTAATACCCACACTTTTTTCCCAAAATATTCCATTGAAATATGGGTTGCAGACGCCTGTTCACTGTAAGAGGATAGGCTATCTGCTAAACAAAGACTCCATACTTGGTGCCTGGTGCATTGTATGGAGTCAGTGTTGCATAAGTATCATCAGTTCTTTGCTTGACATCATGTCAGTAGGCCATGATGTGATGTTCTTTTTGGAAACAATGCCAGTTATCTCCAATGCTTTGTAAGTGTTTATTTTGTTTTCTTCATAAACTACACTCAGAACTTAATTATTTCAAGATATTATTTTTAAAAGAAAGTGTATCAGTATCCGTATGCCATGTATTTCATGTCCCTAATTTTTAGCCAAGATATTTCATGAAAAAAACTGCGTGAAATAACCTAGTAAGAAAGATATGTATCATGGAATTTTTAACATCCTTACCTGCTGACGTTGAAGGAAATTTAAACCATCTAAATATTCTCTGTAAATAGAGGAGTATCATACAAAGTATAAGAAAGTCTGTTCTTGTACCAGAAATACCAGACTAGGTAGTATAATTTTTTTGATTAAACACTTATCAATTCTATATGATTACCAAGTTAGTCGATACATGCTGAACTCACATTTTAGCATAACTGCATTTTTCAATGTCTTCCTGTTACGTTTTGCAAACATATGAGAGCTGAATTTTGTTACATTCTGCATAGAAACAAATGACAATGTATCAGGAAATAGTTGTCTGACTTGTCCGTCTGTGCTTTCTGATTGCTGCAAATGATAATTTGTAAGCACAGAAACGTCATGAGAAATGTTCCAATTTTTCTGCAATGCAATATGCTTGGTGACTGCTCTAATACCACCATTTATTTTTTGAGTATTGTGTGATCACAAGTTTTCTGGTAGTTAATTTTTAGAGTGCCAGTATCATTTTAAGATCAATGTTGTACAGGTCTTTCTCTTTTATTTCACTTTTGCCTAAATAATACAAGTATGCAAATACATAAGTTACACAGCAGCTTTCAAATTAAATGTTGTGAAATATGCACTGGAAAATAGGAAGAGGGTTGCAGAAAAAAAGTTTGGTGTAGATGAAAAGTGTGTTTGGGAATGGTGTAAGAAAAAACAGACTTGGAAAACACTTCAAATAGAAAATGAGCATTTTCTGGGGGAAAAATGCAAGATTGAAGATGAACTGTATGCATATGTGATGGAGCAGAGATGTTATTTGCTGTAATGAGGATAATGATACAAATAGAGGTCTGTAATACTGCTCGATGCATGACTGTGTCACAATTGAACTTTAAAGCAAGTTACAGCAGGATTTGTTGTTTCATGAAGAGACGTGACTTGAGTATATGACAAAGAGCTACCATTTGTCAAAAGATGCAAGAAGAATATGAAGATAAAATAATAAACTTTCATAGGCATATCTTATCCTAAAGAAAAAAAATCACAAGTACTTACTATCTGAAATAGTCAATGCAGATCAAACTTCCATTTGGTATGATATGCAAGCAGAGGTGGATCAAGGGAGAATATCGGCCCGGAGGTTTTTATCAGAACCGGCCTTTATAGTTATATGATATTTTTATTTAAATATTTATATATACTCACAAACAAAATTCAAAACATTTTTCACATTGTAATTAACATTATTTTGTTGTTTTTCCAAGTCGTGGCATCAATATTTCAACAAATATATTTTATACATTTTAATTTGTTTGTTTACATGGAATTTTTGAATAATCAATCTCTTGGATTATTATAGCTATTACTCCTTCCACACTGAACACACTCAAAAGGGAGGAGGGAAACCTGGTGCCAGCATTAGCCAACTCTTTATGAAGAGCACCAAGGGGGCCAACATTATACATTTCAAATTTGGCTACTTTTAGCATAAATGTGAACGACCCATCAGGGCCTGCCTGAATGATTGATAGGTTGATCCACCCCAGTATGCAAGAAAGCAAAACTGTAAGTCCAGTCAGAGATAAAACTGTGTGAGCCCTTATTACTGGTTCGGAAAAGCAGAGGTGCACAGTTATGTTTACCATTACAGCTGATAGTCACAAGATACCTCCGTATATAATTTTTAAGAGGAAGACACAACCAAAGGAAAATTTTCCATCTGGAATCATTGTTTGTGCTCAAGAAAATGGTTGGAAGACCGATGAACTTGTCATTGATTGGAATAAATGTGTTTGGGAGAGATGGCCAGGAGCACTACTTTCACAATGATTTATGCTTATAATGAAGAAATGGTGTCAAGCAAACAATCTAGTACTAAAAAATGACTAAACAACGTATTTAAATTTAAATACTAATAGATATTCTCCTTCTGTCAAGTCATTTCCCATAAGTCATGACCTAAGTATATGTCATTCTCCTTATGCTAAATTTCTTGGCCTATATATCACTGAAGACCTAGAATTTACCACTCAGATACATGTTTTCATTAAAAAAGTTACAACAGGAATATTTATGATTAGGAAGCTGGCATCAATTGTGTCTATTGATACTTTAAAAGCTTTATATTATGCTAAGGTACATTCCTACCTTCCATATGCTATTATATTTTGGGAGAATGGTAATTCATCAAAAAAAGTTCTCTCTACAGAAACACGCTATAAAAGTCATGTATAGTGTGTCTATGCGTACTCCTGGTAAACTGTTAACTTAAACTTTAATCACTATCACTATATAATGACATTCACTGTTTGCAATATAACTATACACTTTTTTAAAAGGTTCCTATCATTCAGCCTCAATTATTTTTAACAACTTACCTAATGAAATAAAATTACTTTATTCACCTCAGTTATTCAGGAACAAATTTCAAAAATTACTTTTATGTAAAGGTTATTACAGCACTGATGAATTTCTTTCTGATAAATTGTAGTTATATTTTATGCTCCATTTTGTAATGTGCACTATGTATTTTTTAGTTATTTATTCTTTTTTGTTATGTGTAATATACCTGCATTTGCAATTTATATTTTATCGATGTATTCCATGTCATTTATGACCAAAAGGAATTAATAAATATTATTATTACCGTATTTACTCGTGCACCCGGTGCACCTTTTTAACCGAAACATCTGCGAAAAAAAGGGGGTGTGCATCTTTGTTTTTTGACCAAGTAATATAATTTTTATCAGTAGTAAATTTTCTACAATATGATTGCATCTACATCTATATATGCAAAAGACGTTGAATTCTATGAAGTATACATGTATGTATGCGACCAACAAACATTTAGGTCAGTGTTTCTCAACCGCCGTGGCCAGTACGCTGCCGGTCCACAATCCGCCGCCGGTATGAGATAGGACCTTACTGTACAGGCTATCATTGCTGAGCACCATATTACATAAAAAAAAGCAATATATGAAGCTCTGCATTGGTGTATAATTTTACTAAAGATAAAGTACATAATATGCCAAAGTTATCTTTGATATTACCTCAAAACAGGGTAAATTGTGCATGAAGTTGCATAGTATTGCATTAAAAACTATTAAGAGGTTAACAGAAAAGAAGATTAACAAGGATGAGGAGATTTCTGCTAGCATTGACATAAAGAGATTGCCCAATAAATTATGTCACCTAGTAGGGGGGAGAGGGAGATAATTCTCTACTCGGAATCTATCGTGGATCGGTGAATTTTCTTTTTGAATTGAATTTTGAAGTCAAGATACTTGATTTGAGCGAAACTTGTTTCAGGGAGTGGGAACCATTGAAAAGCCCGGTTTTATTTAAAAAAAAACTTATTCCTGCTTAAATTAATTTTTTCCCCTCCAAACTGGCCCAAAAATAGGGGTGCACGGGTGTGCAGGGTACACGAGTAAACATGGCATTATTATTGGGTAGTTTTTGAGGTCATGTGATAGAAAGACTAAAGACAAGAATTCAGAATGGACTCTGTGATCTTGTCATAATTCAAGCAGGGATGACAAGCATTCTGTAACATTAAATGTAGCAGTTAGTAAGGCCTTTAAAACATCAATTCGCCAATGCTTAGATTGGATTTCCACAACTGACCATGGTAAGACAGCATCAGGTAAACTGAAACATGCTTCACTGTCAGAGGTTTTCAAGTGGGTGCTCTAAGCATAGCATGGGATAAAGGAAGACACTGTGAACAAAAGTTTTGAAGTGACTGGAATTGCAAATAAAATGGATGGAACTGAGAACCATTTCTCGTAGGGCAATGATACTGAAGATGAAGACCAGGACATAGATGACACATTGATGGACTGAAAGTGGTCTGAAAAAGATGTACCTAATGAATATTACTGAGGCCCAAGCAAAGTCTAATGTGGTAAATAAATTATGTTTAACATAATTTTTTTAACTTTGGAATATTATTGTATTTTTAGCAGACAAGCTATGCAAGATTTGTTTGTACTAATAGCATGACCTTGTGACTTGAACAAAAGAACAGCTAAAAGAATGTAATCTATTTTTCCTACCATTTATAAGAAGAATTTTTACTGTTTCCATTTGTTTTGCATGAATTAGTTTTGAACACAAAAATGTACATTTTTTGTTAAATTTTTTCATTGCTTTGGCGAATACATTGCTGCTGTCATATCCCCAAATCAGGAACAATTATTTATGCTAAATTAATTTGTTGCATACATTACTAAATAACATAGGCAATGATTAACTGTTCCACTCAGGAATGTCAAATAATCCAAAAATATTTCAACTATTCTGCAAGACTTAAAGAGATTGACTCTGTAAGAGGTTTTTGAGTAGTCTACATGTAGTATAATGGATTGATATGCCTTTTTTTTGCATAATTACATAGTTATTATTTACATTACATTCCTTGAGACTTTAAGAGACTGACTTCCTAATAGGTTTCAAAGTGCTATAATAGCATAGAATGCCAATTTTGCACAATTAAGTACATTAAATAAAAGTATTAAAAGTTGTTTTTTTAAAGTCACTTTTTAAATATCTTGTCACCCTAATTGTATTATTGTGATCCTACAACATTAATATTCAAAGTTTGTAATGTGGGCATTACATGAGTAAGTATGTTATTTAAGAAGCATACCATCATTGTACCTTAGTAATTATGAACATCCATAATATTGGAGTTTAACTGACAAGTCATGATCATGAGTAAGTTATTTCTACCTTTTGCCTTTAATACAGTATTTCATCATTGACAGACCAATGAGTTAAAAAAACTGACAAATGTTTGAAATCATAAAAATACAATTTGAAATACTAACCTTTCTGCTTCATCTTCTTTAACTTCTTTGCCATCTTTTTCCCAAATAACTTCAGGCTCAGGCTCACCTCCATACTTAATGTCATATTTAATGACTTGTCCCTTTTTAATGACAATGTTTATCAAGTCATCACCAATGATAAATGGTTTAACTGCAAGACAAAATGCTCTTAATTGAAATCAGATTAAAGGAAGAAAAGTCTTCAGGATACCTTTATGATTTCACAATGAATAAATTATTACCAAAACGAGCCTTGGCAATAATGGGCTTTGTAGCATCACTTGGTTCTCCAGGACCAGCTTTGTTAACAGCTCTTATTCTGAACTCATACTGAGTTCCTTCCTTAAGACCATCAATGGTTCCAGAAGTTGCATCTCCTTCAAGAAGCTTTCCTGGAACCCAATCTTTGCCAAACTTATCCTGCAAATAATTTTGAACTTGTATTAATTCAAATGTACTCAAAGAATTTTCTGAAACAGTTTCAAAAACAGCAGGATATTTTTTCCATATCAATTATTAATGAAGCTGAAGTTAAAGCTTACATCATCTAAGATGATTATCAAAGATGTCTCACCACTTATGCCAATGATATCATCAATAGGAAAAATGAAGAAGTGTTCAGGTCAACTGGAAGTGAACTTTATTGTGGTGCCAGGAGTGCATTATGATTGGTGCGGATGGTTGAATGTTTGTTTTTTAATACAAAGTGAAAGGAGCATGTCATTAGTGATAGGATCGGAGTCATCGTTCATTACTTTGTCTTTGTTTTGATGAATGCATATACCGTATTCACTCATGTACTGTGCATCCTCATGTACCACACACACCCCTATTTTTGGGCAAATTTGGAAGGAAAAAATAAATTTGTGTCAAAAAAGTTCACATCTGGGATTTTTAAAAAGTTGGCCTCTTGACCGATTTCCCCTCCATGAAACAAGGTCCGCCCAAGTTAAGCGTCTTCTCCCTCCTATCTGCTTGATGAAATTTATTGGGTGATCTCTTTATGCTGATGCTAGCAGAAATCTTCTCCTTTGTAGTCACCCCTCTTATGATAAAGGAGTATCAAAAGCTCACAATGAATTCTGCAAACACAGATACCAGATGCAAACTTATCCAGCAAAAGTATAGATGGAAACCGATAGTAAACTTTTAACCCGCCATTGGTCATGCTGTATTTTGTGACGCTGTTGGTCGTGGGTGAGGGCCGCACTCACCCAGATGATTGTTCCTTTCTTGTGGTAAAAATAATTATTTGTTGTATCATTTAAGCATTATCTTCCACAATTTCGTGTCCTTAATAATTGTATAAATAATAATATAAATAAAAAAGCTTTAACCTTTATTGTACATATTTAAATCCCCGTGGTGGACGTTCATGGCCGGATTTAATTTGGAATTTTTACACGCGCAATCTTAAAAGGATACTTTTGTGTGGTATTCCTCGAAGCAGAATATTATGCATAGTCCCACGTCACATTTTCTGCACCGGAAATTCGTGCGAGTGTCTTTTCCTCATGACAAATGCATGCGGCAACACAATATTTTTCCCTTAACCAGCCAGTGCTTATTTTCTTTGGCCTCTAAACATCTCAAACTAACAATAGGAGAATTAGGTCTTTCTCGCAGGGCAGCGTTGGTCGGGAAGAGCATTTGAACCCTCCTCCTTCATGTGTCTTATGAGTGCAGCCATACAGCTTGACGAACTGCCAGTTATGGATTAGATAAAGAAGCCGCAACAAAATAAAATATCATCACAAATACAAGCAAAGCAAATAAACAATAAAGTACTGATCTTATGAAAGAACGAAATCTCACCAAAAGAAAACTCATCACTGCTACAACGCAATTTAATGGTTTGAGGATGACTATCTGCTTTGACAAGCAATGCGTTTCTGTACTTAGAATTATCTGCCTAGCCCCAAATGATGGCTAGCACAGGAATATCCATGAATGAAAACATATGTAGCATTACTTTCCCCGACGATATGACCAAGGAGTAGGTACAAGAATTTCTATGGAAAGGATTTTTGGGAATATCCTGCAATAAACAGACCTGACAATTACTTTTTATTGGCCCCTTGAGCAGAGAGCTAGTTCAATATGTTGTCATTCATGTAGACTCTATTCATTATCGATGTTTTTCCCTAGAACAAGTTCGCGATGTCTACATCGGTGCTGCACCATTTGAAAATCATCCTCATCAAGGCGATTTGTATCAGGATTGGAGATCAACTCCATAGATATGCTCACCATCAATTTTATGACTATATAAACTACCTGGAACATCGGGAGAATGCACAGCATTAAATGTAACTCCCTCAGTTTGGGCTCCAAGACGATCAACACCAGACTTATCATTACACACAGCCCTAGAGGAGACAGCTTGCCCTGCTATAGGAAGAACCTCAGGATCGTTGATAGGTGTTTTTGGCATAGAATCAACAGAAACTTTCAGTTTGGTCTAGGCAGCTCCAAGACTTGACGGCATGTGACTACGACAAGATGCTCTGTCAAGTACACAATCCACACAGGACCAGAAAATATATGGCGACTCCTTAAGGGCTTGAAATGCAATGACACTGAGATCCAAACACTTTGTGTGTAAAGGCACACCACAAATTGCACAGAAAATAAATTTGTCGCAAGTGGAGAATCGAGATAGACAGGAGTCACATTTACGGTGACAATCATGGCCGGCCATATTGGATTCACTCACCACATGACCAATGGTGGGTTAATGAGAGAACTGCTTATTTTGATTAGCAATAATAAACTTAAAACTCATTTAAAAGGCACAGCTTTAATATTATAAAAATATAACCATCTCAATCTTGTAAATACTTGGCATGCATACTTTATGGAATTCTTCGTCTTCTGTGAATATAAACATAGATGCAAGTGTGCTGCAGGGAATTTACTATCAACACTTGCAATTTATATAACCTTTTTCAGATATCTTCATGTAAGATGCAGTCTCTTTTTCTTACTGACATTTTGGGAAAAAAGTGTGTGCGGTACATGAGTAAATATGGTACGTAAAAACTTTTTCACCATTGCTAAAGCTTTAATAATGAAAACAAGAAATTATTGATCATTCTGTGTTTGTATCAACATCCAATACCAAACACCAAAAAAATTCTTCATTTAGTGAACTGTTCTCAGTAAAATTAAATAGGTGGGAACTCTATTCTCTAGTAATGGGAGATTCCTTGCAAGCCAAATGAAGAGAGAGAGTCAAATCCCAATTGTCCAAGATCAAAACAAGCAAAGTATACAAAGGTGGAGCACCTAATTTAGTATAACTTTTTAATTATTATAAAAGTATAATGGATACTATGTTATATTTTTTATATAAATCTCTTTCCAAACCTAATTTATAGCTTGAGTTTTAGGGTCACACTACTTTTACATTGATTTTTAAATGAACTTAATTGTAAGCTGAGGGGATTTTTTAACTGATGAAAAAGACAAAAAAAGGTCTACTTACAATCGAATAAATAGTGTTTTTCAATTGATTTAAAATATTATCAATTATGTGTACAGACAGTTGCAAATGATGTCTTCAATAAAAATAACGAGAACATTTTTTTATGAAGTAAAAGATTTCTAAAAACAGCCATGAAAAACAAAGCCATGATCAAAATACAAACCTTATATTCAATAATATATCCTGTAATTGGTGCACCTCCATCAGTCTCAGGCTTTGACCATTTAAGATCAGCATGATCTTTATCCCAATCCACAACTTCCACATTGTTTGGTTTGCTGGGCTCATCTGTTAGAAATTAAACAAAATTAATAGTAATTGAAATGCTATTCATATAAATTCTCACATCTATAAGTGATAGATTTTCTTCAATAAGCTATGCTAATACTAAAGTAATGAATTTAAAGATAAAGAAACTCACCCCATGGATCTTTTGCAAGGACAGTTTGCCCATACAATGCAGGTTCAGAGGGTCCAAATTTGTTCACAGCTCTCACACGGAACTTGTATTCTTTCCTATGAACCAAATCTTCACACTTGAAGGTAGTTGGCTGGTTTGAAGGAATCTCTGCAACACTTTGCCATCCACCTAAAGTTATACGATAAATCATCTTTAAATAATAAAATCTTTAAATGTTAAAAAATGGCACCTATAAATCACAAATAATGAAATTCCATTTTCTCAGACTACTGCCAAAAATTCTGTTCTGAATTTAGCACCCTCAAACTTTTAATTGTCACAATATAGTATTATAACATAGAACAAATTATTGAATAAACTGCGTATTCAAATCATGCCTCTAATTATCCAAACATTTTTATCACATTCTTAATAGGTATTAATATAAAATTAACAATTATCAAAACTTTCTTTATTGTCTATGGAATATGAGTATGTAACTGAAAAACACACATGTAAAAGAGGAATGCTACATAAAAGATAAAATCTTCAATACTAAATTTTAGGATAGAATGGAAAATGTACAGACAGATGTCAAATAAATTTTACTTTTATGCTGTAAAAATTACACCATATAATTGAGCACTAAGTTTTGAATTGCTTCTTTATATATAATATCTGCAAACATTTCATACCACCATTCATTGCCTTTATAGAAGCAATACATTTATTACGCTAACCTTTTACACTCAGATCCTGGCGTTCAATTTGGTAATGTATTAGTGGAGAACCACCATCATCCTTTGGTGTCTTCCAAGAAATAACACAGGAGTTTTGGAATATTTCAGTCACTTTAAGATCCAATGGGAGAGATGGCACATCTGAATAGGAAATAAAATGTTTTATATACATATATCATAAATAAATAAGTAGGTAATAAATAAACCAGTACATTATAAAGACATATCTCAGTGATTTACCTTGCATATTTATTTTTATGTTCTTCAAGTCTTCCCCTTGGGTGTTTGAAAGCTTCAACTGATATGCACCAGACAAAGCTCTTACTGGTTTCTTGAACTTGAAAGTTACTTTGTCTTCAGCTACAATAACTTCCACTTCTTTAAGTGGTAATGCTTTTCCATCCTTAACTAATTTGGCTTCAACTGGTGACTGGCGAGTTCCCTCCACTAAATTTATACGAATGACAAAATTAATAGGAAATACAACCCAATCGATAGTGGCCAACAGTGCCAAATATAAGGAATCCTCTATTTATTCTTAATATGGCGGAATTCATATTACAGCGTGGAAAATTTTTTAATTTTAAAAGACAATCTAAAAACCAAAATTTTATAAATCTTAATAGTGTCCAAGAATAAGTATAAGAAAAAATTCGACTGAATGACATTTTAAAAACAAAAATTATCAAATAATGAGTCCGAAAAAGAAAACCAAAATTCAGAAAATTCATTCATCTGAGAATGAGGATTTGTTTCTCATATTGAAGACTAAAAGCAAAAATTCGCTCGAAGGCTTTCGTGGTGTTGCTGACTTGAAGGCTTCATCTTCCAGGTGGTGACCACCCGGAAGATGAAGCCTTAAAAGCAAAAATACTTTCCTACAGCATGAATCATCTAACAAATACCAAGGTAAAGACAGAGGAAAGCATTACTTACCAGTATATGGTACTTCAAATATAATAGGTTTATTGCAAGGACCTTCGACATCACCCTCAAATTTAATAACAGGCTTTTCTTCACCTTTCTTGACTGTGACTTTGCATGATGAAGAGAGTTTCCCTGATTCACAAAGAATTTCCCCATCATCTGTTAGTTCAACTTTGTTGAATACTAACTGATGTTTACCTCCTCCCAAGTTTTTAATTACAACTCTGAAAAATAAAATCAAATATAATTTTTTGCTTGTATCATACTGAACATTGAAATAGGCTTGCAGTCACATGAGCAACTACAAATTTCATTACAATAGCAATGGAATTCCCTGAAATTTGAAGCAAGCATAAGAAAATACCTTATTTACTCAAAAGGAAGACGACCCCTAAAAAAGTTAAGTTCACTTACAAAAAACCTTTTACATATATGTATAACAAGCTAACATTAAGATGATTACTAAAAAAAGAAAATTTACTACTTACATCTCCCTCTCCTCTGTTTCCTTCCCTTATTCTTGCTGTCCTGTTCATTCATCACAACTTATTCAAATTCCAACAAGTCATCTTTCATACTGTCCATGGAATTTGATATGCAGCATTTCTTGAACCCTCTTGAGATTCTATTGGGATCTATTTTTCCATGCTGCAATGATCCCATTACAGAGAAGTGGTATACTGGGCTTCTTAATATTCCCTGTATGGTTAATGCATGGTTTCCTGCCAAAAGCCATTCTGAATAAAATGACTTTATGTAATCCTTAAAGGGCTTCATCACTACAACATTTAGCACTTGAATTTGTGATGTCATACCTCCTGGTATAAATACAAGGTCAGTATTCATACCATGAAGGGTATTTTGAACTTCCTCTGTAAGGTGGCCTTTGAACGCATCTAAGATGAGCATTGCTCTCTGCCTTAAAAGTGCCCCAGGTTGTCTATTCCACACTATGCTTTGCCAGTCCTTCATTAAATCAGTTGACATCCATCCTTGGCCTTGACATTTAAAAATTATTCCATTTGGTTGTACTTCCTTAGGCACTGTTTTGGTTTATAAAATAACATACAGCAGCATCTTTGTTCCATCTGCTAATATAGCCAGCATTACAGTAATGTGCTGTTTTCCTTCCCGGAAGTTTTTATGATGACATTTTTTGCACCTTTTTCATTGACTGTGTAATTAGATGGCATGTCGAAGTAAATGGGTGTCTCATCTGCATTTCCCATTTGGCTCAGAAGGTAATTTTGACTTTTCTGTGACCAAATTACGTGCCTCTGGAAAGTTAATAGTTTGTCCGTGAAGTCGGAAGGTAGATGCTGGAAAAGTGAAGTTCTTCATCGCAGGCTAAAACCATTTTGACACATCATACGCACACACCATCCACTACTAGCCTTAAATTCTTGGTGTGGAATGTTTTGCAATTGTGCTAATTCTTGGGCTTTCAATTTAATGATATCCCGCATCACCGGTTTACTGTCCATTCTTTGAATATGCACAAAGTTTGCAATTTCCTCTTCTAATGCATGGAATTGGCCTCGTTTTGGTCTACTAAATGATCTCCGTGTTGAGTTAGCATCTTCAAGTTTTTCTTTTGCTTGCTTCCACCTTCGCACATTTGCTTCAGTCACATTGTATTTCCTCCCTGCCGCACAATTATTTGTTTCTTCAGCATAGCGCAACACCATTAACTTAAAATTTCTGTCGTAACCTTTTCTAATTCCTTTCGATACATTCCCTCTTACCGCAGTTCCTTTTTTCTATACGCGAGCTGCCATTTGTTTGGGGTATCTTATTTAAAAGTTATAAATAATAACTTGTCACTATTTCACTTTAAAACTCAGCAAAGTGTGTACTACTCAAGTGCTCTCGTAAATTTTCTACACTCTGAAACTCACGTCCACTTTACGTCTGCTGTTGGCATACCAAACGTAAAGCATCATGTTTAAATTGTAGTAGATACGTTTAAATTGTATCAGTCTTGTTTACATTGTATTACTAGACATCTTAATTGGTGCCTACATGACTTTGTGTTTCATATTATGCACAGAACCGCCCAGCTGTAGTCATTTATTTTCAACTTGTCACGCGATTACCTACCCAGCTCTAAACACTTCCCTACCGCCGAAGTGGAACCATTGGTCTGTGGGAGCAATTTTAAGAAATTTGACCTTAAATTTTTAAAGTATTGTAGTAATTAATTAATTACGATGTATTGCTTTATGCAATAGTAAATATTTAACAGACATACACTTGACATCTGGGTGTTTCATGGTGCATTTAAAATAGGGATGTATTCTCACCTCTCACCTTAAATCCTCATACTCCATTCTAAGACAATACCTAGTATTTTTAATAGCATTTTTGTTAAAAAAACCTTGTCTTCCTTTTGGGTAAATACGGTACTCATATCTGAGGCTCTATTGTGAATGTACATATTGATGACATGGTTTAAATTTTAAGCCCTGGGAAGTGTTTTAAATTTATGTGACACCAATTCTCTTTTTATTTTAAGCTCCTCATAGCAATATTCAGAAATAAATTAGCTATCCAAGAACATGCTTAAATACACTTAATTAAATAAAATACTATTATGTATGAATAGTAAGACAATTTAATTAATTCAGCATTAACAGATCCCTTACAGAGGTCAAAAGGAGAAAAGTATGTTATTTACTTATAAACCAGTAAAAGCATTTATGTCAGCCCAGTGCTGAGCAGGGACTGGTTTGAAAGAACTGTTTGTTAAATTCTGAAGAGTTTTAGACCTGTTTGTTAACTGTATTGCAAAATCTTGTGAAATGCCGTTGAAAAATTACACTGACCTTCAGTGTCAATATTTACAATTTAAACCAAAAATCCATTTGGAAATTAGTTAACTAAGTACTTATAAGTTGCCTATTATTAAACAATAAGTAAATGTTTCTCTCAACAAACAAACAATTTAAAATCCATATATTTCTCTCCCTAGCTCTTATATGATCTGCGAGGTATAGATTTAAAAATTCATTTGGATACAGAACAACATTTACTACAAGATAGTACCCGAGACCATATAATTACGACTTAGTTTTGGAGATAAAAATTCGAGAATCGCCCAATCTTTCAATGCAGTTTCATATATATTTCCTATTAAGAACACCTTTGAAATCTCTGTGTATTCCATTTATGGAGTATCCTTTTCCATCTTGTTCTGCTTACTTTCATATAATCTACTATGCAGTACTTAAAATTGAAGATGTTTAAGAAACATTACTAAAAAACTTAGGGACCTGATTGAAATAATGTAGCTGCTGAATGACTCTACTAGCTAATAGATTATTTGACTTTCTTTCCAAGTTAATGATAGATCACATAGTGTTCTGTTTATTACCAGGAGTCAATATCACAGCATTGTTTGCAATAATTTTAGTGTTTCTGATGGCTCTGTTATAGGCAAATTTGTACTCTTTATGAAGGTTTAATAGCTCCAAAGTAGCTGACTTGTTATGGGTATCAGAAACCCAAAGAACTTCCTTATATAATAGTTCCAGATCATGGTTAAACCATTTAGCTTTGAGAGGCCGTTTACATCTAGCCCTTACAGCTTTTATTGGTAATACATAATTCAATATATACAATACAACAATTATCAGAAGATCAACATCTACAACACACCCTGTGACAAGTTCACAATGCCTTCCAATGGCCAAACTCTTGATAAACAATATTGGAGTGAAATACCACTCTTGCTTTATCAGTCGAGCCTCACCAGCATGACTACTACTCTTGCGGCAGAAGGCCTCATGAAGAGAGTAACTCCCAACATGGAAAAAATTTTAATCATTGTTCATTAACCAATGTTCACTTAAGGCTATTAAATCTGAATCAGGCTTAATTGATCTTATCCACATTTGGCCTTTGCAGAATGAATATTAAGATGTATTATACAAAATTTATTACCATCCAGAACCTGTTTAAACCCAATTTTGTCTTTGGAACTTGATGTGTCTCAAAGGCATAAATATATGTACCAGGACACCAGAGAGCCAATTCTCATCTTTGTTTAGCTCACTTAACAGGGAACAGGGAAAAAGCCCAAGTTATAATAATCTGAATTATATAGGTATAAAATAATCCATATTGTAAGGGTTATGCAAAAAACATGCAAGGAAGGTTATATAAAATAATAACCTTTCAGATTCCTGAATAGGCACTCCATTGAATGACCAATTTGCTGGGGCAGTTTGGTCCTGCAGTTCAACTTCAAGAACAAGTTTCTCTCGTTCCACAACAGTTGTGTCCTTTAGCTTCTTGTTGAAACGATTTTGATCTGAAATAAATCAATTATAAGGTATAGTTCACAGTATCAAGAAAACTCTTTAATTAACTGTGGCTACATGATCAACTTCATAGATGTATTCCCACATAAAGTAAATGCAGCAAAAGTTTGTCCTGAGTCTTACATTCAACAACAAGTTCTCCTTCTGTTTTATCAGCATTGCTGACGCATGAATACATGCCAGCATCTGTGACTTTGACATCCTTGAAAACAAGTTTCCTTTTCCTTCCATCTTTTACTACTTGTACCCTGGAAGATTAAAATTTAACCATTATCATATCTAAAAGACTAAAATTACCACAATGAAATTCATTTAAAAAACAATAATAAATAATGACCTCTTGTCAGCCTTGAAGGGTTGTCCATTCTTTAACCATTTCACTTCACCTCCTGCATCATCTAACTCACATACCATGGTAACAATATCTTTCTCTGTCACGTGCTGGCTCTTCAATACCTTCACAAACTTATATGGATATTCTGAAATTTTTAAACAGGCATGAATTAGAAAAACTTAAAATATCCAAAATTCAATAATTATTAAAGATATATACCATAATCACTAAGAAAATGGATTAGAGCATCCAAAATAATGATAATGTTGGTTTATTACACTTTTCCTTAGTGCAAGAGGAATAAATTAATTTCAGGAAAAATTGCTAATAGCATTTATATCTTAATATAAAATACACTTTTGACAAGTAAATTTGAAGGGAAAATTGAAGAATGTTTTATGTTTGTACTTTAAACTCACCTACAATAGTTGTATGTGTAGTTGTTTTGTCTTCTTGTTTTTCAATTTTGCAGGTATATTCACCAGAATCCTCTAATGCTGCACACTTGATGGTAAGACGGCACACTCCAGTCAAATCCTTGGATATCTCATACTTAGGGCCATCCTATTAATTAAGGTAAATATTGTATGCAACATAAAGAATTCAACACATATTATAAGTAATACTGAATTCTTTAGTTAATATCATAATATTGTTTACCATTACCTCAAGTTTCTCATTTCCTTTAAACCAACTAACAACGGCCATGCTGTTGCTAACTGTACATTCCATAATGCACTCATGAAGAGTAAACCCATCAGTCTTTTTTGATAGACTTCTCACAAAAGAGTATACTGGATCAGGTTCTACATATACAAAGTAATTTTATTGTAACATTTGCAAATAAAAATCAATTTTATGTATAATAATATAAAAATTGGTATTTTAATTAACATGAAATGAATTACTCACCTTCTACAGTGAGGTATGCTGTACAAGCAATTCCAGAAATTTCAATTGTATATTTCCCAGTATCTTCCACTTTTGGATTACTAATTATCAATTGATAAACATCATTTTCATTCTTAAACTTGTACTTAGAGCCAGGAAACAGTTCCTAATGAGAATCAAATAAAGTATGTTAAAAAAATATATTTATTAAAACAAAATTAACATAAGTTTTACTACGGTAATAAGATTGTTCATTCTCATATTTGGGGATAGTACATATTCATCAGACACTAAGTGCAAAAAACATCATTACTGTATTTACATATAACAAGCAATTTTTTCTAAATTTTGCATTTATAAAGTAAATATGTGGCTTATATGTGAGGAAGAAATGGAAAAGTTTAAAATATGAGACAGTCATTAAATGTCACTAGGACACTGCTAAATGAAACGACAGTTTGTGTAGAGAAGAAAGGCACCTCTGTAAAAGGGATTGTATCACAATGTTCAAGATGAAGTTTTGACAGAAATTTTAAGCTAATGGTGGTGCATTATGCTGAAGAAACTAACAACTGTGAGGATGGGAGGAAATATAATGTGACAGAGGAAAATGTGCGAAGCAAAACAGAAACTTCAAGGAGCTAACTCAGCACAGAAATCATTTAGTGGAGCCAAACAAAGTCGACTTCATGAATTAGAAGAAGAAACTGTAAAATTTATGCATACTCAAAGAACAGACAGAAAATCTGTGTCACAGGAAATCATTAAACTGAAAGCTCATGAATTAGCCCAATCACTATACATCCCATGGCAAGAATTCAATGCTAGTAATGGTTGATGCGTACGGATGATGCATCATAATGGTCATTGCTTACGACAGTGAACTTCACTTCTCTAACATTTACCTTCTGACTAAACGGACAAATATATTGCTTTCCTTCTGAGCCAAATGGGTAATGCAGGCAAGACATGTCATCCAATTACACAGTTTATGAAAAAGGCACAAAAAACGTCATTATAAAAACTTTGCGGAATGAAAAAATGAACCTTACTGTAATGCTTGCAGTGTTAGCAGATGGCATAAAGCTACTACCATATGTTATTTTAAAAATTGGTATTACAAAGTTTTTTCCTGAATAGACCTTGTTTTTAATGTGGTCTTAAATTTGAAGCCATCTTCCTTTCGGGTTAATACAGTCATTTTCAGATATTCTCATCTAATGCAACTGATAGTCTTCAGCGTAACTAAGTGAAACAATTCCATAACTATAAAATCAATTAAATGGAAGACCAATATATTAACCCAAATTATCTAAATAATCAGACTCAATTTCATTTTGCTAATCATCTGTTTGAATTTAAACGAGTTAGTGATTTTGTACTCACTGTGTTACATTTTATGACTAAAAGCCCGAAAATGGATGTACTGGAACAATTGGAAATTTTACTATATTACTCTGTTAATGACTGTCATGTGATTAATGAGTTTCTATACCCTTCCCATTCTCTCCTGCTGGATATCCCTTACCTATACCTCCCCCACCACCACTGTCCCTCCCCACAAACCCATACTCCTCATATTCCCACTCCCTTCCTTAACCAATGAGTAACCAACCCCATAATTCCTTTCCCCTTCCTCCCCATCTAGCCTTCCTATATACAGTGAAACTTCAATTTTACATTTTCCTTGATTTTACGATTTTTTCTTTTGGTCCCAACAATTGATGCATAAAAGTAATGCTAAAATTTAACAGATTTTACGTTTATCTAATTTTCCGTTTTCCTCGAATTTATGACACAAAATTGAAGTCCAGGTAATATATTTTGCACCCGATTTTATGTCCTTAATATCTTCTTTTCAAAATCCCTCAGAACCTCATTGCTAGATCCCTCATCTCCTGTTCCTGCCCCTTTCTTTCTGAAAGTGACCTGCAACAGCATACCCTTCTCTTCCTTTTCATTTCATTAGTGATACTGCATTTAAGACACCTCCCTATCTTTAACCATCAGCACTAGTATTTTCTTCGAAAATGCAAACATATTTTCCAAAGTTTGCTTCTGGAAACTCCCATACCTTGGGGTAATTTGCATTAGAATGTCATTCACAGAACTTATAATAGCTTCCTCCTCATCCCTTTCACTGCTGTTTTAGTCTCACTAGAATAATACAAAAGTCTTACGATCAGTTCTTTTTGGATTGTCCTTGAATCAATATAATGTACTCAATCGTGTAAAGTTGTAGTAGTAGGAAAATGATTTTCCAGTATTTTTTCTTTTAAAGAGAGGAAACGTGAACATCTTTTTTGAACATATACAACAACTGGAATTCAAGAGGTATTTATTTTTCTATTAAATTATAACAGGAAAAGCGCTATTTCCATATTTCATTGCTCAACAAAATTAATAATTATGGGTGAATTGCGATGAAGATTCATTCCTTATACCAAATTTTAAATTTATGCTTTTCTTCCCTCAGATTGAATGTTAGATAGTACGCCATAATTTTACTACAATTGCTGTAAAGTGAATTCATCCAGAAACGAAGAGGTAATTATTTTTATTGTTTTTCTGCATTCTTTTAAATCTACCAGATAATTTTAACTGCGTTGTTTCGTCCACTACAGGATTTTTAATGTATTAATTTTCTATCAATTCATTAAGTGAAAATCTTTAATAAACTTCATTTACATACATTTCTGTTGCAAATTTATAGGAGGATAAAAAAATTTGTTTTTCTTCCACTTTTATGACAGGTGTGAGGCATTATTATTTGGTAGAGATAAAACCAGGGGTATGAAACTCTTATGAGAGAATAGATACCCAGGTTTTACACATAGTTCACTATGATGATACGGGGACACCGCACCACACATTCCTTGTGTCTATTATCACAGTGGAACAGTGGCCATTTTGTTTGATAGAAGTTCACCATTGCTTATTGAGCAGTTGACTAAGTTACTCTGATTTTGTTAAGTAGATATGCCTTCATCACTGTTTAATAAAATGTGATGGAGTGAACTTGTACTGATCTCCAATCAACAGAGCCAGGTAAGTCTTAAAAATAGCATATATTTTTGAAAAGATTTCTGACAAAATAGTTCTACGAAGTGTTATGTGAATGCGTTTTGTGAGAATGCTTTCATATTTTTTTAACAGATACCTGTACTGGATAGATCTCCTAGGAAGGAAAGAAATTTCTCTCATTTTTTTGTGCGAGAAGCATTTTGAGAGAAAATGTTTCTCATTTTTAGGTGTTAAGCCTCACTTCATCTAGCTTTGCCATTCATTGCCCTGGGCATGTATATGGTCAGTTCACAAAATAAGCTGTAATTTAGATTGAGTAATTGAAATTTCTATTTAAAACTTCTCGTGGTTATCAGTAGATTATAGTGAGCTATGTTATGTATTTTGAAAATGACTTTGTACTCTCTCAATGTGTGATATACGTTAATAAATATGATTTCTTATATGCAATTCTTTCATATAAAGTCCATTTCATCTGCCTGTCTAATTATATTTGCTACGATTAACATATTAAAATGGGAGGGGAAGGGGGTGAGTGACATCCTGTGATGTCACGGTACCCGTCATGAACACGTAGTTCCAAATTTTTCCGTTGTCCCATCTTTTGTCGCCTTCCATAGAAAACCTGGGAATTGTTTCATAACATTAAGTTTCCAGTCTTTCTGTAGGGGTACTAGTCTTTGGATAAAACCAAACCCCTGCTACACATCTACACTGAGAACAGCATTAAGTCATCACAGATGCCTGAAACATAAGATTGTTCTTTTGTCTGCAGCTATTTTGACAAAATTACAAACATTCGGCACAAAATTTATTATGATACGTGTAGTTTTTCAAAATTTGTTAATAACCCTTAATATGAATAACAGCATGAAAAAAAACAAAGCATTCATTATATGCGAGAAGATTGACATTTTAGCGGAAGTTGACACGAATATGGGAATACCCGTTCGATTGGCTTCATGCTTAGGAATTGTCGTGTCCACGCTAAACACGATCATTAAGAATCGCAAGGATGTAGAAAAAGGTTATTTACAGTGTGGACATTTTTCTAAACAAAGACAATCTTTGAAATTTTCGCCTGTTTGGTTCAAACAGGTACGTGCAAGTAACACTGCTGTTAGTGGTCCTCTTTTGAAAGAGAAGGCATTACATTTGGCTGCAAGGCTTGATGTAGACGATTTCACCACATTCAATGGCTGGATTGACAAGTTTAAGAGGTGCTATAAAGTTGTCTATAATACTATATCTGGTGAGGGAAAGAGTGTTAAATAGAAACAGTTGAAACATGGAAAAAAGAGGAGTTATTAGAAGAGATAAAAGGTTATGCGCTCTGTAACATTTACAATGCAGATGAGACTGTGTTGTTTGACAATTTGCAACTGAATATAACTCTTACCATGAAAGGAGAATCATGCCATGGAGGTATAAAGTCTAAAGAAAGGATAACTGTTCTTCTTGTGTGCAATGCTGATGGGAGTGATAAGCTACCACCTTTTGTTATCGGTAAATTTAAAAATCCTCGATGTTTTAAGAATGTTAAGAAGCTGCCTACTAAGTATGTGGCTAATAAAAATCTTGGATGACCATTCATATATTTGAAGACTTCTTAATAGCACTTGATGCACAAATTATTCTTTTTGCCGATCAATGTGCTGCTCATCCACGAGAGACACGTCATTTGGCAAACATCCAAGTTGTTTTCTTCCCACCAAATTGCACCAGTCATCTCCAGCCACTAGACCTGGGAATAATTCATGCTTACAAATGTAACTAACAAAGGCTGTGGCACTAATAGATGGAGGAGTGCTTCAAGATGCCACAAAATTGAAGCTGAATCTATTAGATGTGTTACATTTTACAGCAGAAGCCTGGCACTTAATATCTTCCACCATATTGCAGAACTACTTTAACTAATGCAGGTTTAAAATCAATTTCGACCTTGAAGACGTTACCATAGATAAAGATGTGCTCCTTAATGACAGTGAAAAGGATGATTGGCATCGCGTGAAAACAGATTACGCGACGTGTGCCAGTGCTCTTGAAATGTGTGAGATGAAGACTGTGGACATGGCATTAGATGAACAGTTGGTACAGTCTGAAGTGGAAAGGGAAATGGAAGGTGTGGAAGAGTCTACCCCTACAACATTTCTGGCTGCACTCCGGGGAATAGAAGCAACAGGGAAGTATTTGTCAAGATTTGATACTACAAATGACAGTGTAACGATGACGTGCAATGAAGTTGAGAATGAATTATATAAGTTAAAAGGAATAGAGAAAATGTAACAAATGAGTATGTACGATTTTTTGAAACAATAATAAAAATAAATATATTTACTTTTAATGCTCTTTATTAATATGTATTTGCTATTTACTGTTTTTCTTACGAGGCTTTTCAGTTTTAATGTCTTCTTCTTTCAAATCCAGTAGTTAGCAATGCAAAGACTAACTGAGTTTAGAATAAAAAAGATTTCATTTATATTATTTTTATTGCCGTTTTCACAACATAATTGCAATAAAGGATTCTTTCAATTCTTATGACAGACAAATCATTAATAACTTCGTTGATAGTAAAAAATTCTGAATGATATCGTATACTTCTTTCTTTGAGCAATTATCATTAAGTATTCGAATAAATAATCAATAATATAGTTTATAATTCATTTGCATTGAACACATTAATTTCTAAATTATTACTTTTATTGTCAAATTATCACATTTAAATGATCATGTCTTACATTACGTTGCTAAGTCGATGAGACCATCAGTACACAGAAGGAGGTCATTATGGAATAAGATATTAAAAAAGTTTACATATACTAAACAGTGTAACATATTTCTTCAGAGTAAAGAATTTTAATTTTCCCTATTTTACGTTTTTGCCGATCGGTTCCTTCAAAAACGTAAAATCGAAGTTTCACTGTATATGGATGGTTTCTGTTTTCTGTTCACCTGAGGATGCTACCTTGTAATGAAACCGGTTGAAATTAAAACATTTTTATGTGGATCAATACATTGTTCTTCCGTTTCCCTGATTTATAATTCTCATCTAATTTTAGTAAAACCTATAGTACCTGCACTACATATTGAGACAAATAAATATTTTTATTATGGCAATAAAAGAATTCCATCAATAGGTTCAATGTATCATTTTGCTATTACTCTAAAATAGTACTTACATCTTTCCGAAGGAACCATTTTGGTTTGCAGTTTGGCTTAGAAAATACAGCTTCAAATACTACTCTTTTCTCTTTTCCTTCCTTAGCAAATTGATCCACTAAAGGTTTCAGGAATTGTTCTTGTTTCTGTATTATAAATATAAAATGAAGGTTTCATTATTTAACATAGAATGAAATTAACAGAAAAATGGGAACCCATCTATCCTACATGGATGGACAACAAATTCCTGGAAGAACCTGTAATTACATTCATATGACCAGAATTGAAACTAGAAAAACAAAAGACAGATTTCAGGTACAAAAATAAGAGAAAAAAGTTGATCAGTGTAATTAATGGACAGAGAAAGCAAGAAAAGGTGACAGTATATGAAGATCTCTTAAAAATTTGTTTAAAAAATTATTAAAAATTAGAATGAAAAACATTACTATCAAAAATATTTAAAAATAAAAAATTGGATATATTTATAAAGAGGATAAGTAAAAGGTAAAAACAAGACCACAAAAAGGTGATGGTTTATTAAAATAGGGCATGTAAATTCTTTTCCAGCTCTATTGAAGTGTACCAACATATATTCTGTAATATTGATATATAATTATACAAGGCTTTATAGATTGATAGGCGAATAAGATCTATCTGAACAGATAAGAAATATAACTGTTTATACATGGGGCCTGAATTACAACATAGAGATTATTAAATATTCTCAATTCAAAAAAACTTTTGAGTCCATTTACATATTTATATGAGTTATAAAAGAGAGCTAAGCTCAACAAGTGTAACTGATCACTTTACTGAATTTCAATTTAAATATTGGTTGCGGAATTTTAATGAAAAACATTTTATGCTGAATTTTTAACTATATAAAACTTATATTGAATATATTCAATTGCATAAAAATCCAATCAAATATGAATGATAGAAGTAGACAACCATGCAATACAGTGTCTAAATGAAAAGAAGAAAATCGAGCATTTACAATAGTGAAAAACTCACATATCACAGTGGCCTACAATTACAGAAGATAAAATAAGAGTGCTGGAGAAAAGCCTCTTGTAGAGTGAAAAACAAATTACAAATAAATGTAATAACTCAAGAAGTGCAAGATAATGAAAAAGTAAAATTCGAAGGAAATGATGTTCCTTAAACATTTTAAAAGTTAATTTTTTATCAATAACTCAAAAAAATAATTTTCAAATACCAAAGCAGAGCTTATAATTAGTAACACACAATGACAACCTAATCAGCATTTCAATCTTTCATTAACTTATTTAAAATTCATTAGTTGTTTCATTTGCTGTTTAAGTAATTTTCACCTGCAAAAAATATTTAAGAAAAACAAGACATAATGTGCAATATATTTCTGACAGAAAATGGTCCTATATCGAATAATTGATAATGTGTAAGGGTTCAGTCAAATGTGAAAGGAATTTAGGGCAGTCAGGTAAAATGTTTAAGAAACACCAGAGATTGAAATGAAAAATAGTTTACATCAGGCATGCTTTCCGATGAAAATTTCTTTCCCACAGTCTTCCTTGCTGAAAAATACAACAGTGCAATGAAAAAACACACTATACAAGAATGAAATATATAGAGAAGATTCTACAAATTAACTATGAAGATGTCAGAATGATCACAAACATATAAAACGTTAGTAAACAAATAGAACATAAAAGAAATGACACGTATCATTAAGTTAAAATGACATCAAGCACATACAACATACAAAATGAAAATTTCAAACAACAGAATGTAACTGCATCAGAAGAGAGAAGAAATCGCAGATGAAGAGCAGGAATAGAAACAGAATGACAAGAAAAATAGGTCATTTTACTCCAACCTCCTTCTTCTCAAAGTGATGAAGAACTGGCCAATCAGGAATAAGTTCTGCTAACGACGGCCTCCTCGATGGCGGTTTCTCACTACTCTAAAACACAAATTAGAAATCTGTCAAACAAAAAATTATGAAGGTAAACAAATTTTGATGGAAGTTTGCTATGTAAATTGTAAATAACAGAAACCAGAAAGACTTTATTAATTAAAGCTTTCCATGCATAAAGCAGTTGTTAGCAAGCACATAATAAGCAAATGAGAATGAGTGACATGGTTGTTTGTCATGTTTTTTAAGGTAAATAGGTATATGGAAAATTTAACTACTTTATATTTTCCTGAATAATCTACACTCAATATTTACAATATGTTTTCAACCTTATTAAGATAAAGGTAGGCTTATGCTTTGAATTAGGTAATTTATAGTTTTAAATCATTCAAAAAAAGGTGGATATGAGTGCAGAGTTAAACGAAAACTGGGGTTCAAATGTTCGAAATAGTTAAGGTTTAAAGTTTAAAATAATATTTATGCATGTTTAAAACATAATGAGAAAGCATTGCGAACCTTCAGCAACTCTTTGTCCACCATTAGAAGTTTGGGCCAATCTGTAATTACGTCTTGAAGAGATGGGCGTCTCCGTATCTCAAAAACATCCTAAGGAGTTCGGGTACAGAGAGAGCCTTGCTTCAATTATTTAAATAAACAATATTTATATTTGTAATCCTTGACTTCATGTTTAAAGAGTTTCAAAACATTATTTTATTAAAAGAGAAGAATTTTTTAAATTGTTGGAGTGCAATCTCCAGAAGTAATTTTTTATTTAGTAAGAAAGAGGAAGAAAATATGAATAGTCCTTTCTTAGTGTAGTTTAATTTGTTCCCGGATAATTGCAGTGATTACAAAATGAAAATAACATCCCCTATTTTTTCATCAAATCTAAATAATAATTGGTACTCACAAAAAACATTTTATTGAATAAATTCACATATTTAAAAAATATTTATTACAGAAAGATTTTTTCAATATTAAATAATTGTTAGAAGGGGAAGAGGAATCAGATTACAGATGAAAATTTGAGAATGAACACTTTTAAAATTTATAATTTTTGGAATTAATAAATTTCTAATCAAAGAAGCAAGGATTTAAGGATGAGCCTCCAAAGAGGAAAGGAATTAAGGAGAATTAAAATTTTTGAATGAAAAAATGCTATTAGTAGAAATAAAAAACCATTTGCAAAGGCTGTCAAAGGGTAAACCTATTTTAAGCAATAACCACAAAGCAGAAAACCACTCACAACAACCAATAACATAAATCATATAAAACATTTAATGTTTTTAAATTAACTTCAGACCTCTGCACTTCTGGAATCTGACTGGAATTACTATCACTAGCTCTGCTAGAGGCAATCTTCTTCCAGGTCATGAAACAAATGATGGGAGAACCATAAAGTACCTCCACATCAGTATATCTCACAATCTTTTTAAGGACAAACAAAAACATGAGCAGCATAAAAAGATACCAATGACAGAAGGAACGAGACAATACATCACAAAACAATTCAAAAAGGAACAAAATTTGTTAGTGTTTATATAACAAGAAACAAACATGACAGATGTTCTTTTTTAGCATCAGTCGAACCGAACAAAATTTTGATCTACTCTTTTTTTTACAAAACCTTGCCTAGGTTTTGGTTTTAAACCTATGCTGCTTTAGTGGGAGTACTCAAAGGATATAAAAATTACAGATATCCTTTACAGAAATAAATAAACTAAAAGGTATGATTAATTTTTTGAAGTTTTACATGTCAAGGAGTTTAAGTGGTCAAGGCCTATTAATCTTTGAAAATAAACCAAAATTTGGGTTATTAAGATCAGAGGCTGAATTTTAAAAATGAAATTTGGTTATAAAACTTACAGGGGTTTGAAAATAATAATAAATCTAATGGCTGCGTTAATTTACTCTAAATTGTTCACAAACTAGAATAATACAAGGATGGTTGGAAAAGTGGTTTAAATGGTTTATACCTCAACTGCAGACTTGAAAATTATAAAAATTAATTTATAGATTTACAGTATTATATTAATGAAATATGTTATCATTTTTATAGTTTCCCTAATATAATAACATTTGTGTGTGATCTTTCCCTCTTTATCAACTTGTACTGTAATTAACCTACATAAACGTGAAATTTAAAGAGTAATTTTTATTAGAATTTATTTTACCAGGTGAACATATTTCACAATGCCCGTTTGGGTTCAAATTAAAAAAAAACAATAATATTTAGTTATTTATGGATATTAAAATAAAATGGGTTTTATTTAATTATTTTTCCAGGAACTTTAATCAAAGTCTGCAGTGGAGAGATAAAAAGGAAAATAAAAATGGAGACTCATCATTAAAAGCCCTTAAGCTCTGACATTATATTAGTAACTTCAGCTTTACAGTAATACCAATTATATAGGTCCAGATTATCTAATATGTATTAAAAAATTTAAATTTAGATTTTTAAGGTAAAGTTAAACCTGTATTTTTTCAAATTCATACAGAATAACTTGTTTTAAGTAGGATGGTTTTCAGGAGATTTACGAGTTTATTATATCTCCTATTGCTACCTTTAACCAACTCCAATATGAAACACCTTTCTTAGCAGCAGGGATTTTACAGATTTCTTCACCTTCCACTCTCACAACAATCCATCCCTGATCACCATCTTCAAACCAACCCGTTTCTAAGTTTCCTGAGAGCTGTAAGGAATCAATTAGGTATCACATAAGCATTTAATTTTTTCGCCCAGCCAATTATGAACCTTTGAAATGAATTAAGGCTGTCTTTAAAGATTTAACCTCCATACTATCATGTTAAATGTGAATCGACATTTTTCTTCGAATATTTTTATAGAGGTGTCCAAGGGATTACTTACATGATTTGTGCGCTCACAGAATTCACTGAGGTGAAGGATAAATATGGGCATATTTGAGAGAAAGTATTATTTCTGAGAAAATTATTACTTTAAGACAGTTGAAAAGTGTTTGAAATAAAGCATTATCTTAAGAATTGATTCACATTTTCATGCATGAGCAACAAGAAACTAACCCCTAGGCAAGGTTCCTTTAATATACAGAGATTTTTCTTATTAACAAGAGACAAACATTTATAGTGAAAAGTATTAATTCTCATAGACAAAAAGGCTGCTTAAGTCAACATTAAAGAAACTATCACAGATTTCAAGCCACGTGTTTAGTTTGATATACGATTATGTATTATTCAAGGGAAATAACGGTAATATACTTAATTGATGTTCCCTTCAAGAGACCTTATTATTCACAGCTCCACAACTTTCCTGAAGAAAAGACTATGTATTTCTTTAGAAATTTCAATATAGGGATACACTCACAAAATATTTTTAATCAGAACTAGAGGATGCAAAGTGCATTATTTCTATATTTAAGAGACAATTATTTGCAAAATATAATATAAATTTGGTAAGTCACTGAATAGAATTAAATATGTTTCCAAGTGACTTCGCAAAGTGAATAATGCTCATCATTTCCTTTATGATAAAAATAGCTGCACTTACCTTCTCAACCTTCTTCAGTTGAGGAACAGGTTTTTCAACTTCTTTCAGATCAGTCCAATCAGGATCTTCCTTATCCCTGCCCCACTTGGCATATTTACGCTTTTTGAGCATAGCTCGGAAATCCATGCCACTTGAATCTATAGTTGATGTGTGAGTAAACAAAATTAATAAGATATGCATAGTGTTAATGCAAGATTTTTAAAATAATGGATGAAAAAATGTTTAAAAATAAGTAATAAAAGCAAATAAATGTAAGACTAATTTGATATGATCCCAGGATATATTTTGCAGTTAAACTATTATAACCTGGTTGAACTGTATTTTTTATGATTCAGAGCAAGCAAAAAAAACCCTAATTATTAAATATACCATAAAACCTGAGAAATCAAATGCTTATTACTGAAACAATTCATTCATTGGTTCCATAATATAAAAATAAATAATTAGGATTGTTCATTTTTTGCTTCAAAATTAACTTACCAGAAACATACAGTTGCATTTCAGCAGAATCTTCACCATGTTCATTACTGACTACAATTTTATACTTTCCTTCATCATTAGGTTTAACTTTCCTTATGCAGAGGGTAATCGAATTTGTCTCCCCATCAGTAAGAAATTTAAAGCGACCTCCATCGATAATCTCTGTCATTCCCTGAAAAAGTAAGAAAGTCCGGCATCTTCTTTCTAACATAGATTTACATTAGAGAATAGCATAATGATAAATTTATTTGCACTCAGAAAAATGCAATCTTTTGTATTTTATCATCATAAACTTAAGAAACAGACAATCCAAAGGTGCCAATTCTTCATATAGAATTTTTATTGATATGATTATCATAGTATGAATATATGTGTGTGTGTGTGTGTGTGTGTGTGTGTGTGTGTGTGTGTGTGTGTGTGTGTGTGTATATATATATATATATATATATATATATATATATATATATATATATATATATATATATATATATAAAGCTTCCATGTTTTTGTGTGTGTTGTACATGTGTCACTTTGACACTCCCAGCAGCTCACGAACTTGAAGACATCTTATTGGTGAGTGCTCAATGGGCTTCCTTATCTCAAAAACATGTTGCCATCCATTTATCCTGTTTACCTTTCCTATTCCATAAGCATTTATATATATATATATATACAGAGCTGTAGTGAGGGCGGGGCACCTGCCCAGGGTGTAGCTTCGTAAGGGGCACCAAATTAAATATTTATTATACAGTGCATGGAAAAAAACATTGCGCAACATGATGGTCATTGAAAGCAAATGCTGTGAATTCTTTAGAGTTGCACTAGTGATTAGCAAAAGCAAAGTTGAAAATATGTGGTGTTCTGTGAGAGGGAGTGGCTCAACAATCGTAAATATATGCATCTTTTATAGGACTCATAAAGCATATATATATATATATATATATATATATATATATATATATATATATATATATATATATATATATATATATAACTACTTAGTACCTCGAGAAACAAGTGGCTATGCTAAGTTCAATAATTAAAGACAGAGCCATTATAATTCGGGATGTTTACAATCTACCTCCAATTGACTGGAACGAAACTTGCTTTTATTTCGGCGGTAGAGAGCGTGAATCATGCGAAGCTTTAATTGAAACTTTCAGTAAATACTCTTTGTACCAGGTAGTGAGGTGCTCACAATATAAAAAATGTATTAGATTAAATGTAAAAATACCATAAACAATGCAGTGCACCAGCCAATTAATTCTCTTTATACACAGGTAAAAGCATGATTTACATCGCAAACTGAAATCGATAACGAATTATGAATTTTTAAGGTGCGTTAAATATAATACGAATGAAGATGAAATTAAAACTTTGTGTGAAAATGCTGCTAATATGTATCAAAATGATGGCTATGAACATGAATTACTGGAAAAAGTTCGCAGTTTGACACATCACTTGTCTTTAATAAAAAGGGAAAAAATTACAGATAAATTTTGGAATTTTTCATGAAAATGAAGTTAGTTTCCTTGTGTGGAAACTTTACTTAGAATGCCCTTGCATTTTTATTAGAGAGCACTTGTTCAGTTAATTAAAATTAATTAATAACTGCTTATGGTCATCAATGAACCAAGAGAAATTTTCTGCTCTGGCTTTATCTATAGATCACAATATTGCCAAAAATGTAGACTTCAATGGCATAATAAATGTTTTTTGAAAATATGGCTCACAAAATAAATAAACAAGCATTTGCTGTTCATACAATATCTTTTTCTAAACAAAGATGTGCTTCTATTTTTTAATTCATTGTGGGGTGCCAAAAAATGTCTGCCCAGGGCAGTAAATGGGGTCACACCCTGTATATATAGGTATAACCCCATATCCAGCATCCCAAAATCTGGCAGGACCTGAAATCCAGTAGGGCCTGATATCCGGCTATATTCTGAGCTCGTGGCCTAAGTAAAAATTTGAAATTAATGCGCTGACTTTTCTCTGACCTGCAACTTTGTTTTCCCAGCACTACTCTTTTAACATGCTGCATTTTTCGTACATGCATGTCCACTGTATTGTATAGTAAATGCAACATTTTCTTTCAAGGGGTATTCGGGTGTCCGCTCCCAATTTTTTATTCATTTTGGTGGTTGGTAGACTATATGGAGTAATGTAACATGGCGCAAAAATTTTGGCAAAAATTCATAATCATGGCAATAAACGTTGATGAAAATTCAAATTATATTTAGATAGGCCAAATAACAAAATGGCAAAGCTTCAATTACCATCTACTCTGATGGTGGAAAATGGCAGAAAAACTGTTGACAAATTTTTCCTCTAATTATCTCTAATTAATATTTTTTACATAGATCCTGAGATTTTTATTTGAATTCACTGGATTTTGTTGTTTTGCCTATCAAAATACATAGCAATAATTGCCATTCAACATAAAATGAAATGGCCGTATTTTCTGACAAACAAAGTGCACATTATCTAGGCAAAACCTAGGTAAATAAGTAAATACTTATAAAATGACTTTTTAAAAACAATTTCATTCGCAGAGATTATTATGATTCCTCCATTCTTATATCCTTTTGATGATGAATTCATGACATTTTCTCTCATCCTGTTCAAAAGCTTAAATGTACGTTATTCAGCAAAATCAGATGATAATGAAAGACTTTTCACTACTAAAAACCTAATGTTTTTGAGTCTTAGTGCCACATGCCAATATATCGGCCTTTGCTTCTCGGGCGAAGAGTGCCATGGCCGATATATCAGCTCTGGCATAGACCAAAATATGCGATAACTTTTTATTGTTATTAAATAATTTAATATTTCATTTAAATAAAAATTATGTAATTATGAAGAATGTACTATTTTTTACAATTCCTCAAAAAATTAGCTTATTATCTTAAGAAATAATTTCACTGATAATATACCTAAGGTGATACAAAATTCACCAATTTCCCCTGGCACTTCTGGCTATACACACCAAAATTTGCATGGCACTAAGAGGGTTAAAGGAAATTTGCAGATAGATTTGATGCACAATCAAAACATCAGCAGTTGGCAAAATAAGATGTATTCTTTTAGGCAGCCTTTCATTCAAGTCCTGAGTTTATCACAATTATTGGTATTTTTTTAATTTTTCAACTCTGCGATATAGGTATCCTATATAGTACATTTTAACCGGCATAAAAATAATAAGATTTGTAAGGTGTGCTTTATTGATGGAAAAAATGGTGCATGTAGCAGGATTTATGAGAAGAGGATAAAGATGTGTTGTGATTTAAAGTTTAAGAAAATAGGTAAAATAGCTCTTCACTTGTAAATATAAAGATGTACAATGATTTGGGAAACAAATAAAACCTTTGTATTCCTTAATTTTAATGCTTCTTTAATATATTAGTTTGGTATCATTATATATCGACGACTCTTACAGAGGAGGATATATATATATATAACATATAACAGGAGAATACTAATGTCCAGCCCAAACTTCAAGAGCTAGAGAGCTCAAAGTTTTAGATTTTGTAGATATGATGGAGAAACCTACAGATAAAATGAGACTTCTAACCTAAGTGACATGAGTTCGACTCCAGAAATTCCGAAATTTGCGTTTTTTTTTCATAAGAAAAGCATTGCGCCATTTTTGTAAATTAATTATGGGCACTTGCCGGTAAGTTAGAAAAATGAAATTTTCAGTGTTGCTAGATGGCCGCAATATTTTTTAGGAATTATTGTCACTTTTGCTTACAGTGTCTTGGGTTCCACTCCAGGGACCCCAGAATATCTCCCATAAGTTAGCATGGGAAAACGCAATCCAGTGTGTAGACCAATCGAATAAGTTTAGGAAGCTGAAATTTTGCAAGATTATAGAACTTTTCTCATAACCAACTATAAAAATCGAAAATTTTAAAATTGTAAATTTTAGGGGTTGTTTTAACCCCATTTGAACATTAAAGTTTAATAATTTTTTAGGTACTACGGGATGAGCTAGGAAGCTGAAATTTTCAAGTTATTTACAAAGTCGTGTATTTGAACAAATAAACATATGAATTTTTCCATATATGAATTGTGGCGGCCGTTAAAAATTATTTAAATTTAATCAACTAGAAAAATATTATTTTACTTCTAGAAGTGCTACAAATTTAAAATTTGGCTGAAATGTGTAGCATTAGTACCTTTTAATGAAGAAAGTGTAAAATGTTTAAAATTGCAACATTTGTGGATTGTTTTAAACTATTATTTTTACATGTGGGAAAAACGAAAATCGCTGCGGAGGTGAAATCTTTAGAATTAATAGAATATTTGTAATGATGAAATATCTGTCTGAAAAATTAATGTTTTTTCAAGGTGAGATGAAATGCTTGCAGTATGCAAGCACCTTCTACCAGTATATATATACAGTGATGAGCTGAAGCCGGCTCACGCGAGCTGGTTATTAATTTTTCTCTGAATTTGTGAGCCGGTTGTTAAAATTTTTGAAAATATTAAAATAAATTTTTAGTCTTTCTATCATTTAAATCAGAGGTTCCCAACGGGGACATTTTAGAATTTTGAGGGAGCATTTGCTTTGTAACACCAATTTGGGGGGCATTATGGCCATTTAAAAGAAATTTCTGCTATTTTCAGTTATATTTGTAAAGTGAATTCTAAGATTTTTATTTATAAACAACAGTTAATTCAGAATAGTGAATATTCAGTATTTCATTAGAAATGTAAGAAACTACCACATTACACTGCCATGTTTTCATCTTATTGCACGAAGCTCCTTTGATGTTCTTCTGTCTCTATGTTGCCAGTAACATCTACCAGTGCGTTATGTCTATTGGGCTGTTTTTTCTGTGTAGTTGTAATGCGATCACATGTTTATGTAACACCATGCCTGTGTGTGCACTCTGAAAGTTTTGAACAGTGAACCGTAAGGCATGTGTGCTCTTTGTGATATCTATTGCTATATTCAGTAATCTACATTTCCAACCTGAATAATTGTGTTAGTAGTGCGTAGTATAATTGTGTTTACTGTTTACGTACTGTTAAATCGATATCCCTTATTTGGAATGGCTCAAGCTAAGAAGAAATACCAGCAATACTCAGTGAAGTATTTGAAATTTTGGTTCATCGCTTCTGATACAAATCAACAATTATCAATGAGCTTGCTGTGCGAACATGTCTTTTCTAACAAAGCAATGAAACCATCAAGGCTTAGTGAACATTTAATGATGAAACATGCTGACAAAGTGGGTAAAGATGAACCATTCCTGTGGTTTAAAGGAAATTTTTGAAAAACGAATAACCTACTGTGCGAATCAGATGGGTAAAGGGCTCATTGTTTCTTATAAAATATCAAAAATGATTGCGAAATGTGGTATGCCACACGATATCGGAGAAACATTGATATTACCAGCTGTAAAGGAAGTTGTTAGCACAATGATGGAACAAAATGCAACTGACATGATTTCATTAATTCCATTAAGTAACAACTCTGTTTGTAGAAGGATTGATGAGATGACAAATGAGATTGAGAATCAACTAAGCAAAGACTTAAAAACAATTGAATTTTTGTTACAATTGGATTAAAGTACTTTGCACGATAATGAAGCTTTGCTATTTGCATATGTGCTTTTTTTAAATCAAGCCGTGGTAGAAAAATTTCCATTTTCCAAATCGCTGACAATGGATACCAAAGGATTTTCAATATTTCAAGTTGTCGAGCAATATTGTACAGAAAAAGAAATTAGTTTTGCTAATGGTATCGCATGCACAACTGATGGAGTGCCAGCTATGATTGGCAGTCAGCGTGTTTTTATAGCCCATTTTAAAAACTCAGCACCCAGCGTTTTTGCCATTCATTGTGTTGTCCATAGGCAGCATTTAGTCACTAAACATCTTGACTAACATCTCCATAAATCAATGCCATTAATAAAATAAAGGCTCATTCCTTGAATGATCATTTGTTTTGTCAACTGTGCCATGAAAATGAAGAAGAATTTGAGAGGATTCTGTTATGCACAGAAGTCAGATGGCTTTCAAAAGGAAATTGCTTGAAGCAATTTTACGAACTATTTGATACTATCATAGAATTCTTTTATTCAAGTAATTAAAAATGAAGTGTTGAACTTAAAATGTTATGAAAAGATGCAGCATATCTTTCAGATATATTCGAGAAGCTAAATGAGGAAGCTGTAAGGAAACACAATCAACCTTATCAAGATAAAAGGAATTGCCATGAGTTTCATCAACAAACTTACTTTGTTTAAGAATAACCTTGCTTGCTGAGAGTTTTTTAAGTTTCCATCTTTGCAACAACTAAGTAAGGATAAACTCTCCGACACTGATTTGCAAATTTATAGTGCTCACATCGATGCTATTAAAGAGGATATGTTGGTAAGATTTAAAGATTTTAATGAACTTTGTGTACCAGATTGGGTTATCAATCCATTTTCAGCAGATGTACAAAGTGTATCCAAGATTTACAAGAAGAATTACTTAAGCTACAAAATGACTTGGAAGCCATAGCACGATTCAAATACGAAATATTGAGGATCCATGAACAAATTTTGTACCCCCACCTTTGGCAAGAAATAAAATTGCTAATTGTAGCATTTCCGACAACATATTCAGTAGAGAAGGGTTTCAGTGCTCTAGTGCAGCTCCTACCAAAGCAACAAAATCGATTACAAATATGTGAGAGAGGAGATTTGAGATTACTTATCCAACCTAGAACCCAACATTTGTAAATTTGCTGAGTCACATCAAGCTCAGGGATTTCATTAAATTTGAATGTTTAAGGTGCTGAAGAATGTTGAAAATGGTTTCTTCTTTTAATTTTATGGCTAGTCAGATCAAACTCTGTACATCTATTAAATATCCTTTTCATTAATGGGTATCTATTCTTATGTTGATTAATACAATGTAACTATAATGAAGTAACGTAACCTTTCGACAGAGAGGGAGAGAGAAAAGTCACATAATCTCTCAGGAACAGAGGACATGGCCGTAGGAGATGAAAGAAGTGGTAGGTGCTAAGATAAGAGAGAGTTTGGAAAAAAGTGTTCCATGTTTCTTTCAAAAATGCCCTCCTTATTTTCATGCATTTTGTAGAGTAGTATCTGCTGCATTATTATCGTAATAAGGTTGTTCTGTTATTGTAAGAGTAAGGAGACTAGATGCGGCCCACAAAACATTTTCATCTAGCCCTTGTGTTTTAACTTAAACATTGAAATTGGTTGTAAACATTGACTGCATTAAAATCTTTCGAGGGACCAGATTTCATACAGTTTCCTTACTCTTACATATGTAGAAGTGGCCACTCGACCACATAACAGGGTGGGGGCATTGAAAAATATTATTTGGCAAAAGGGGACATTGGCCTCAAAAAGGTTGGGAACTGCTGATTTTAATGTTGCCATTATCAAAAATCCATTTACCGATAAGGATGACATTAAATGCATTATGAACCAAACACTTGTAAAATTAGTGGAATGGTACTACTAAATATCTGACGAAAAAACTATATATGCATTTCCAAAAGAGTTGGAAAAACCACCCATTCATCAAATGTGGCAGAACCCTAATTCTACGAAAAGGACCCCTGGCACACTTTCCCCTTCCCTCTCACTAACTGTTGTGGATATTAATGGTGAGTGAGACAGCCCCTATTGTGACATCATGTGGAGCATCTCTGGTATTGAATGTGTGAACGTGGATATGGAAGCGTACCGTTCACTCACTTTTGTAATTAGCATTTGCGAGAATATGCGCCTCATTCTGTTTTCCATAGAAAATCATATACTCTTCTTTTCCTTAGAAAAATTCAAAATGGAATTCTTAACGATTTCGTGTTTCGACCTTTCTGCTATGTTGTCCTTCTCCAGCAATTTTCATATTATATCATTGTCGTCATCCGACGAATATTGATGCATTTTTTCAAGAGGAAGATAGAGAAGCGAAGACTTCGGCGAATCTCTTCAGGCGATTATCATAATTTCATACAAAAATTGCAGATGTATCAGAGGTAAGCTATAATTAATTACGATATCATTGGTAAGCTATAATTAATTACAATTTTATGTAAGTTAAATATTTAACGGTATCAGGCTTAACTTGGTGGTATTCCATCTTAAAAACAACAACACAAATAATTGTAGGGCTGCATAATCTTGGCCAAAATAGTAAAGAAAACTCTTATTCATAAAATCAGATAAACATTTGGAAATACATACAATAAAGGTTAATTTTAATGCAAATAATAATTTACTATGTATTTATTTATTTATTAACTTTTCACTCCTAATCCATAGCCCTGGTTAAAGTAATGTGTTTTAAATTGTAATAAACAAAGTAGAATTTCTTTTAAATGTCTTTATATGGCTGATGACTGATTTGTTTAAGAGAAATCGGCATTAGTTAGTGCTTTTAATTTGATTATTTTATTTGATAAAAATAGAAACATTTGAATTTTTAATACGTCATCTGATTTTTGATCAAGTTTCTGTGAAACGAATGTGTACTATGTACGGAAAGTTACTATACTTGCTAATTTTTATTGTCGGTATAACGGAGTTGGCAAATGCATCACAATCTAACTCAAAAAAGAAAATATGTAGAGGATATTCCTCTCTAGGATTTTAGCATTTTTGGTTTGCTAGGTGAAAGGCTTCAGCATGTATTTTTAGAGAGCGTAGAACCTCATCCAGGTGCACCATTGGTATCAACATCAAGCCAGCCCTGCTGGTAATGCTGAAAAGCCAAATACTTAATTAGTTGCCTCCTGCTAGTACTTTTCATTAGGTCTTAACAAAAGTCATAGCAATACTGGTACCACTCAGCACTGTGTTAGTGTCATTAACAAAAATTTTGATATGATTGAGGAGTTTCTAGATTTTCATCAACTAATTTCTACAGAAGGTGAAAAGGTTTTGAAGAAATTAAAAGTTATATAGAAAAAAAATTAATTGGACAAAATTAGTGGATAACATTTGTATAGGAATGATAAGATAGTCCAAAGATTGTGTAGCTTTACTGAAAGAATACTTAAAACTGCAAGATGATTGAGTATAACTGTAATATTTACCCGAAGGCTCTTTGCTCCAAGAACTTGAATTTTTCTAGTGCTTAATCCATTAGTGATCTGTACAAACAAAATTCAAGCTCAAGTAGTAACCCCCGTGAATTTTGCAACTTCTTTCTAGAAAAATTAGATTTGGAAGATGATGATGAGTCGCTCATCAACTCGTGGCATGGACAACCAGTGGCACGGACAACCAGTGGCAGCAAAAGCCGCATGCCAGCACAGCCAGAAAAATTGGCTGCACCACCAAAAACAACATTGCTGCACCATCTGAAATGTCTCATTTATCGCTGGGTTACATTGTGGTACCAAGACCATGGCTGTGCCACCATTTTGGCTTCATGTGAAAGGGCTCTTATGGTCCCAACCGGTGTGTACCTAGCCTTCTGGTCTATTTACTCTCTGTACCTCTTCTATTCACAAAGATATCCAAACTGGGAGACAACAACCTCCCTTGAAAGGAACAAGTCTGCTCTAATCGCCGCATGTTTTATGATGGTCAATAATCAAGAATCCCTTTCTGAAACTTAGCTTACCCTGGGCTATCAAGTTGACAAATGCATGGAGTAACATATATTTTATGTGGAGATGCTTTCTAAGAACTAAGGTCTAAATTGTAAATGGAATAAAATTAGCAAATATTGGAGAAAGAATTATATAGAAATGAGATTCTTGCGATGCTACAGAGGTGTCAGCTGTTCTATAAAGATTAAATGTACAGTGTGACCTCGTACTAATGTCACTTTGATTAACGTTGATTCACGTTAACATCATTCAAAAATTACTACCCATATTTGAATTAATGTCGTTGATGATTTGAGTTAATATTGTTCTGACTCGGCTCTGAAATAGCGCAATGGAAAAAATACCACCTAGATGATTCTCACACGTATCTGTTACACAGCACTTCTCCAGTTGCAGTGGACTGCCTTATTTGAATGGGAAAACTGTTTTGGATTGACAAATCTCTCTAAAATTTAAAAATCTTTTGAGATGCTACACCGGCAGATGCTTCACAAAAAGAGGGGAGAGAGTATTTACCATGGGTAATATGATGATGGAGTGGATGAAGTGTTGGGGATAGTTTGTACAACCTTAGGGCAGTGGAGGCAACCTTTTTCTGATGATGGACTACATTAGTATTTATGATTACCTCGAGGGGCTGCATTTAAAGTCACTGTTGTTTTGATGGGCCATATGTCTCATATGGTTTGTTGATTCACATCAGACTTTAATCCTTAAGAGATCATGCAGTATTTTGTTACGTAAATCACGTGCAGTCATTTTGACCACTTTGGAAGTTTAAAAAGTTTAAAAAGTAAAATATATAAAAACAGTTTGTGAGTAGGTTTAGTAGATGAATTGTTGGCCTGTAAATAATTATACAAGTACTTCTCATTTCCAATGACTTTACCAAAAATTGCGAGATAAAATCAATGTGCATCCTACCTGGAGCGAGCTGAGGGAGGGGTTGACGTGTGTAGTCCATGGAGTGGGCGAAAACACCTTATGATGGTAATGTCCCCCTTCTCTAACTTCCCCCACCAATCATTAAAATCCTGTTAATCCCATTTAATAGCAACCTTACAAGCTTTCTGAGTTATGCAGAAAGGAAGATCAGTTGAGTGCCCCATTTATAAACTTGAAATTATTCTGTGCTAATGAGATAACTTGAGTTTAATGTCTCCTGATTTTATTTTCGCTTGTATCAGCTGTGGCTCAATGGAGTGGTTATCTTTCTTTGGGCTAATGAAACTTATAGTTCAATAAAAATAACAAAATAAATGTTTTATTTACATCTATAACAGTAGATTAATTATACAGTAACTGCTGTAAAAAATATTTGTTTGTTGCATTTCTTTTCTAGAGATGTCAACTCATGAACTTGCATACACAAAGTGTTCATGGCTCTCTGTAAATTTTCTAGTAAAAACTCATTTTCCCCTTTTGATCGTATGACTACATTTTGCCAAATTCATATTACCTAGTTCCTTTTTGTAACTAGAGGTATTATCGTGAAATGTAGCCTTTTCCGATTTTGGGCACCTTCAAATGTAGTTATGTTGTACTATTTGTTTATTTTATGCCATTTCTATGTTAATGTAAAGTTTTATTGATATATTGATTGATATGTTCTGATACCATTCATATGTGGTACCATAAAGCTCCATAAAATACAGTATATAAGGTATTTTTGTTCCAAGAGGTTTTAAACTCGATGTTTTGGAACCAAGTATATTGTGTAATATGGGTTCTTATGGGAAATATTGATTCATTTAACATTGTATTGTATTGTATTGTATTGCTATTTTAAGGAACAAATTAATGACTATTCATTTTTTTAACATACCATATTTATCTAAGTTCCAAAAATTATTATTTCTGTACAGCAGCGATGCTGAAACTGAAGGGACTGAGAGGACACTGCCTTAACCTCACCCCATGAGAATGGACAGACAAGTTGAATTACATATTTAGGTCAGCAAGATTGTCTTACTTTACTTTTACAAATAAAATACACTGCTCAAAATTTATAATGTCATCGGTTATAATGTGCATTTGGATATACTGTGGGTATTCCTTTCTCCCCCTTTTTTGGAAAGAAAGTCCTATCATTTCTTTCTAAATACTTTTGAATTAGAAAAACAAGTGAATGGTATTTTTTTAATCCAAATTATAATTTCCTCCCTGTTCTACTAACTAACTAAGTTCCATCTATCAGCTAATTTTTAGATTGTAAAAGTTAACCAATTTCAACTATGCACAGGGGTTGATCACCCCCACATGAATGCACTCAGGGCCAGCAGATGGGCAGGAAAAGAGTGGCCCTTGTCCTCAACTTTTTGATACTGGAGGCCATGCTTCATTATTAGTGCAAATGAGTAAGTTATTGGTAACCCACTGACCAGAACTATGAGAAAAGGAGATTTTCCTGACAGATACTTTACGTTTGGAATTTCCCATATTATTCATTCTAAGAACCCTAACTCCAGAAACAAATGCTATGCTGCAAGGGGTAGTAAAAGTGTGAGAATGGGGCAAAACAACATTCTCAATAATGTTATGTCTTTGGTCGTTCCCATATAATACGATCAATCACCATACCTCATTTGTCTAAAAGGTGGCTTTGTGAGGTAGGATTTGCTTATCTCCTCCACGTTTCAAATAGAAAAGTTTTCCCAGACAGAAAACCGATGGAAGCAGTGCCTTAGCAAACTGCAAGTGTGTATCAGTGAGTCAAGTTAGTATTAAGCATTGAATGTTAGCGTGAGGTTCACCACTGTCAACAGAATATGTCGATTCAAAGGGTGAGAATTTATCATGCGGCTGCCATCTGTTTCAGTTCTTTTTCAGTGACTGTTATTTACTTATTGCCTGACTTTTGAGAGAATTTTACAGACAGCATTGTCCTGTATTATTAATTCAGATTTATTTTATGGGTAACGGTGACGTAAATAAGAAAAAATCATACCATTAACCCTTATCATACAGCATTTAAATTCCTACTGTTCTGCCTTAATGCAGATTTAGTTGGTATATTTAAATATTGTTGTTGTATTGTTTACATTTGTATAAATTATTATATCTCAAGACATCACATCATTCCACAGAGTCTGGACGATAACATGGGCCTATGAAGTCGTATAAGCAGACTCAGCACCCAGCATACATTTAAATGTATGCACAGACAGCAAAGGTTAGAGAAAAACTAACAATTATTACAAGAGTAAATAGTGGTGTTTTAAAACGGAAATAAAAAGGGAGTTGGGTATCCTGGAGGTTACAATATGAGAATGGATAGCAGAAGGAAAGCCAAATATGCTCTTGGATAAGTTGGACAAAACTCCAGTACTGTAAGGAAGAAATCAAAGTTATGTAGGAATGAGACAGTGGATGTGAGTTTATATGCATGGTTTGTTCAAACATGTAGTTTAGGTTCACCACTGTCAGGACCGATTCTAAAGATGCAAGCTGAGAAATTTTCTCATGACTTCAAACTAGAAGGCAAATTCTGTGCCACCGATGGATGGAGCTGGCAAAAACATCATGGTATTTAGGAAATAACAAGTGCTTGTGAGGTGCAATCATGTGACACTAAAAGTTTCTTCAAGTAGTCCAATCTGTGACTGAAGGTTACTTCGACAAGCAACATACAATTGCAATGAATCTACACTGCTTTATAGGATACTACCTACCAATATCTGGACCTGAATCAAGTCTGAACAAAGCAGGCTTGATGTTAAGCAAGGACTGAGTCATGCTTTTGTTTTGTTTAACCCTTTGGCTGCAGCACTAATTTTCGGGGAGTGCTCTCAAAATTGCGAAATATTCAGAAAAAAGTGTATGTTCTTTGTTTGCCGCAAATTAATTTTCAGAATTTGTATAGAACAATAAATGACAAAATAAGTTGTATGAAATATTATTAAATTGTTATAAAAAAAAGGTTTCATTGCACAGATATTAAAAATTTCATATATTATATTACCACATTTCATAAAGATGAACTTCGCATGCTTGTAGTTCGAATTTGGACTTCGCGACAACATTTTTAATGACCATTACTTCTGTTTCATGCCGATTATTTGCATTTCGAGTCATTTGTTTGAGATGACAACAAGCATGAACTCCTCTACTTTTTTGTTTCGAATTTCAGTTTAAACTTTGGCGCCCTAGAAAAGGACATTATTATTATATTTTTAATGCTCATTATTAGCAGTTTTCGAAGTAAAAAAATGTGATAACTCTCAACTTAATTATTTTGTAGCTCAGTTTGAACTTTACTGCCAACGCCACTATTTTCGATGATGAAGCTTTACTTTAAAATTTAAAGAAACACCATCATTTTGGAATGTAAGGTTTTCATTTGCTATTATTTTCGTACATATTTTGAACATAATTTAAGGAAATGTTATTTTGTTTTGTTATGGTTTCATTTTTTTATTACAAATTTTTAATGTAAATCTAAGAATTGATATCATCTTGTAAACGTAAGACTTTTGCTGCGTATTTTGGACGCGATTAATAATGTTAGCACTTTTTGTGATTTACAAATACAAATATATTTGTATTTTGAAAAATTAAAATAAATTTGATCACTTTTTACGCTAGGTTTTGATTCTCTGTTACGCATTTCTAACATAATAATAAAATAAATGTTACCACTTTATAATACGTGTTTTTTGCGGCTTGGAAATGTTTGTTTCAGAACTCAAGAAAACATCCGCGCATCACATATTCATCATTTCATTTCAGTATTTCATCCATTTAAATTAAAGCATTTCTTTGGAATGAACAAAAGAACATCGAAAATTGCATGCGGAAATGTGCTGGGGTTAAATGCATAATTGTCAAAAGAAGTGTTGTCGCTTTGTAATGCTGGGATTTCATTTGCTATTACGCGTTTTGCAAGTAATTAAAAGAATTTTTTCATTTTATTAATTCTTATATAATAATTCTCAAGTGTCCGTATGTCTGTCTGTCACAGTATTTTTGGAAATTTTAGAATGCAATTAAGAGCTGAGAATTTCACAATCATTAAACCCCGATGAGGTGGTTGCTAGAAAATCAAACATCCCGGAAAAGTCCTGGATTCGACTCCGGAAGACAATTATATTTTCCCATAAGTTTACTCGGGATTTTCGATTTTTCAAGGTGCAAGATTTTTTCTTTCATCCATCAAAATACGTAAATATGGATCAATATTCTCCGTTTTTGCTTTATTTGACGGCTAAAACTATAAAATATATTATTCTTGCGATGTTTTACGTTTGTCAGAAACGCGTATTTCCTTCCGACATTTTATGGCTTTTTCGCACTTTCCGGGTGTTGCTAGGGCGATCCGCATTGTTGCCTCCGATTCAATCAGCGTCAAACCATCTAATAGACGAAAGAATTGGGTTATTGGCTTCGCGCTTTTATGAAGCATCGAAATTATTGTTGTAGCAATGTCAAAAGTAATAGATTGCAACGTAAATAATTGCAGATAATTATTATTCAGCAAGCAGTGTGTGGACTGAGGGCATTTTAAATGATTGACTAAAAGAAAAAATCTTTCATTATTTAAATACTGGAATATTACCTTTTTCATAAGTAAAATTATTATACTCTACATATTTAATGTTTATTAATGCAAATAGGCCTATGCATCAGTTTGCAATTTGATGATAAGGAGAATATGGGCTATTAATAATAAATGAAAAATAACAGATTGTGAAGTACAAAACATTTGTGTTGGTAAACAATTCATGAATAAAAAACGAAATAAATGGTTGAATTAATTATGCATGAAAAACATTGCATAAAACAATTTTAAAGCTATAGTAACATAAAACTTTGAAAATCGTTGCTGTATATCATTATTTTCGATACTTATGGAGAGCTGATGAAATACAACAATGCAGATATTTTATCTCCAACAATAACAGATATTCGTAATTATTATTTGTAGTAGGCCCTGTAATAAGTTAATAGCAGTCGTTGTCTGATACTTGAGGAAATGTGTTTGTTTGTGAGTTAATATTTAATGAAGTGTGTAGTGATAATCATTGGAAATAAGGTAAGGTAGAATTTTAATTTTTTTTCCTTTTGAATGTACTTGAAAGAAGGTGATTGTTTGTGAGTTCCTCTATAACAAAGTGTGCAACGATAATCATTGGAACTAAGATAAGGTAGATTTTACAATTTTTCCCCTTTGAATATACCGTGATATAAGAATAATATTGAGTAACTATGACATTGTGACAATGGCATTACTCTAATACATTGCTGTAAAATCGCAGAAAATTAAAAAAATACCAAGGTTTAGACTATGTATAATTACTTTCCTCTCTAAGGTAATTTTTTTAACATGCAGGCTTCTGACTGACTTAAGAGAATTTTGACCGGGTACCACTAGAATGATGTGGTAAGATTAATACAAATTAATTGCAAGCGTAGCTTCAATGGGCTTCTAGTGAAGTAATAATATCATACTCCATCATGCATAATTCATAGTAATTTTAGATCAAGTCATAGGTAAAAAAAGACTGAATGATAATTTGAGAATAAAAAAATTCATAATAAATTTTTATTTTGCATCAGAAGTTAACGCTAATATTAAAATTTGACTCCTAAACAGTATTAATAATGGCGATGGTAATAAAGTAATAATAAATGAATAAACATTGTAAATATTCCCGTGCTCAAAGGGCAATTTTACATTGAATCGATAGAATGCCTTAAAAATCATTTGTATAAGCATAGTAACATCAAAAGGGAGGTAGTGGTATGTTTATTTGTAAAGATAATATTTCTCAAAAAAGAAAATGTCAATTAGAAGAGGTTTAAGAAGGTTTATGAACTATGCATTTAACATGCTATTCAAGCGTGAGGGTGTCTCAATTACATTAAGCACTTCACAAGTGGTCTCAGATTTGAGTACTAGGGGATTTCCGAATGCGCTACAAGGTCATAGAGGATGGATGGAAGGAAGTAACATTGGCTAAAAGCTTTTGCAAGTTATGGGGTAAATCCAAATTCTGCAGCTAAGGGTAATAAATGCATTTGGATATATCTGAATTCCAGGAATATCCTTGGGAATCCAGAACTCATGGATGACATGATTGAACAATGGGTTGATATTGACAAAGAAGAATTACTGTTTCATGTCTTGACTGACAAAAACATTAAAACTGTAATCAAGAATCTGCAGACATTTCATTCCTAGAAAATTGTTTTTCTTCTGTGTTACGTGTATTACCACTAGGTCCTGTTGTTCTTTTTGGAGATTTAAATTTATCTACTGAATGGAATTCACCCACTAGTGGTCGGGCAAAATCTTTACATGGCGAGTATTTCATTGAGCATTTTATATCCGCTCTTTGCAAATGCTCCCTCTTTGACGCTTAAAACATTGTCAGAAACTAAGTGGGAATGCCAAATAGAGAGTGTTGAAGCCAATTGTCACCAGACAAGTAATATAGAAACTCTTTACTTAAAGATGCTGAAGAATGCAACGACTCAAAAATCAAAACAGAGGTTGAGCCAATAGCCTGCTATGAGCTCCAAAATTTTGAATTTCTCTTGGGAATGGTCGTGTGGTATGACATTCTTTTTGCAGTAAATATTGCATGTAAAATTCTTCAGTTAAGATACATGCAACCTGATGTGGCTATTAAACATTAAAGGACTGATTAAGTTTCTGTAGAAATACAGGAAAACTGAATTTACCTTTGCAATGATGGCAGCACAGATATAATAGCTGAGTAAGATGTTAAATCTAAATTCATAGATAAATGACTAAAACAAAAGACTGTTTCATCAGTAGTTTTCAGCTGAGAAGGCATTTAAAACTAGCTACTTCTCTGTCATCATGGATTAGGCTATCGTATCACATTGCATTTTGAATAAATGGAAGAGTATGCTAGCAATTTCAGCTTCCTATATGATTTTGAAAAACATGAAGAATTAACAAAATATGAAATGAAAAAAGTGTATAACTTTGGACAAAATATTGAGTGATAAAGATTTACATAACAGACCTTTTCTCAGAATTGCATGTGCTTCGACAGTTGATCTCCTAAGGAACTAAAAGTGCATTTGAAATCCTTAAGTTTCTTAAGTCACTAAATGGTTCCTTTCCAAATAGAAAGATAGCGTATAGGATTTTGTTAACAATTCCCATCACAGTGGCATCAGTGGAGCAAAGTTTGCAAAACTTAAAACAACAAGAATAGAAAGGTGTACTCCATGTCGAAGTACAGAGTTTCCAAAGGCATTCTTTATGATTTATGATATCACTTCAAAAAATATAAATATTGATGGCTTAGTCTAATGTCAAAGCGCTACAAATTCATATATCAGAAGCGATGTCAAGGAAATACCGAATCAGCGATTTACCGATTTATATTATAATCAGTTGTACTGTATCTGCCCGAATATAAGCCGACCACGAATTTAAACCAACTCCCCAAAAATTTCCACCCTTTTTTGACAAAAACGTAAATTTGTAGATTTTATGCTCAAGTGTGCCGGGCATGCATGCATGGCCTAGAATACTTTATTGGAGATCGAAGATGAGTGGGAAATGGTTTAGTTGTTGACATTTGAAATATTACTCCAATTAATAATTTCGTGTTGTTGAATAATGCTTCACATTGTTACAATAATTTCATTCATCTTCATTTTCACAAAAGGTCAAATAAAGCAATAGCGACCTCGCAAAGATAATTTTTAATCCAAGTCTATTTCCGATGAAATTAGCATGTACAGTCACTTTCAAAAGTCGATCGACAAACTGAGTGGCGCCACTTTCGGACTGCAGGAGAATTTAACTTCGCATCTGATTGTGTAGGACTCTTAGGTCACGACTGTCACGAGGGAAATTTAAATAGTAATATGGTAAATTTCGTTCAACCTTTTTAAATAAATCGAAAAATCGATGAATTAAAAAATTGCGCTGCGTAGTCGAAGGTTTTTGTGTAGAATGCAATATATACCTATTTACACCCAAAGAAGCGAAGAAATTAGAGATGAACGCGACAATTTATTAAGCGGTATAAATATAAACGGATATTAAATACTAAATAATAAACAACCACGGGTGGTAGGAGAAGACCGAGGCTATCGAATGGGTCCATGATGTGTTAGCTCCGGGTTCAAATCCTATTGGAGCTCCCAAGAGTCCCGATGTTTTTGTTTGTGTAACGTGTCTCACTCGGAGGTTCTTTGTGCGTTCATTTAATTTATCTAGATTTGTGGGTAAAATCGGGAAAATTCCGTCCATTTATATTTATGTCGGAAATATTTGACTTGGAGTGAGTATGAGGAAGGGCGGTGTGGGTAGTTGTTTTGAAAACTCAAGCGCATGAGGGAGGAAGAAGAAAAGGCCACAGATTTCCTTCCCTTGGCCGTAATGCTAAGGTCTGGAGGATACACCGAATGTGACTCAACCCACATCCTAAAGGAAACTTTGGTTTAAATCTCTCTAGAAGTATGTGCATGTTTTTTCTGGTTTCGGAGAACTGCTTACTGTTTATGTAATGACTAGGTGTTAACCCGTCAAAAATGACGGAAAATACATATGGATGAGATAGTGAGAAAAAACATCCAATACTTCGGATGAATAACTTCATGTGAAGTTTTATTCTCTCTAAAGTAAAGTAAAAATAAAACTGATGAAACATAAAGTGCCTCAATAGAGACTCAATACCTGGTGTCCCGCATATAAATCAAGCACGCTAACCGCTACGCCAATTGAAACTTTTGATTCACATTCTAAGAAACCGTATATATATATATATGTTAATATCTACAGCAGTTAAATGATATTTTTATTATTTTGTGGACCCTTGAACTCGAATTTTCAAGTTTTAAGATTTTTGCATAGGAGAGGAGAGGTTCCTACATCTCCTTGAAAATGATCGACTTTTTAGAAGGTCGCGGAAAAGGTCTAGAGCCCGGAAACGGACATACGGAATCGGCTTTTATGTGTAGGTAATAATTTACTAGTAGTATATTCAGTTTCATTCTATGCGAAATAAACTTCACGTCGGCATTATACTAAAGAATATTTTCACCTCAGTTTCTAAAGGGAAATCTTGGTGGTGTCCATACGCGCGAGCTTTACAATATCCTACTTGGAAAGATCGCGCTAGCACACATACTGCGGTAGAACCGTGGGCTAGAGTCAAATGGGGGATCTGAATGTATTGGCTTTCTCGGATCATCACCTTCACCCTGAGAACACCCCGGAATAACTCGTCAGTTCATTTCCTTCTGTGGATAAAAAATAATGGGATTTTTGGTAGAAGAAAATACATTGTGTGTGTCATTCAATTGGCGCTTACCCTCAAAATTGAATTGGTACTGCAGAGAGAATGATACTCATTGGTGTAAAATCACGTGTCTCCACATTAAAACACAGCGAACATTCAAAAATAATTTGTATGGAAAGTTCCATCGTGAAAAAGTAAGTGAATGGATGAATACTAAAAAAAATCATCCAAAGGTTTGATCCCAATATCTTCATCTTTCAAATCCGACTTGCTACCACTATGCCACCATACATTCTTGTTGATTGGGGTTGATAGTTACATATTTTATTCACTCACGAACTTTCTGTTAAAAGCCAATATTAATATTGTCCCAGAATTCGAACCCCGGAGCCTGATCATTATTTGAAGGGGATGCTTAAAGATTTGCTGTGAATTAATAAGCTTTTTATACCAACTGCATCTTCGCAGCTGTTGTGGTTCTCTCTGGTGAGCTGTCATAAAATTCAAACTGGGTACAGACACAGTCATTGTCTTCGAAAAGTTAAAATGTATTTAATACAAACGATACTAACTACATATGGTGACTAAGATTGAAACGTGAATTTCCTCAATTTGTGATACTTTTAAACGCGTGAAACCTAATGTTTGAAAGTACTTCAAGGCTTTAGGCTATTTGTAATTCCCGGTCGTCATGGAATATTCAAGCTATGCGAGACTTGAAATACGATTTCTGGAAAGGGTGCAAGTAGCGCTGCTCAGTTTGTCGATAGACTTTTGAAAGTGACTGTACATTGCCTTAAGAAATTGCATTTTATAATTATAAATGTTCATATTGATATACTGTATATGGTATATCGTATATAACTTCACACACATAAATTTTACTGGAATTCAAAACAGTTCAGCATCAAAAGCCGTCATCGCATTTTGCATAATCGTCTGTGTAGTCAATGTACGTATTTTTAATATATTCCATGAATGAGGTTTTAACATGCATATAAACATTACACTGGCTAAAAAAATAACTACAATAGCCTAGTAAAACTAATAGGAACTTCTTTTAATGCATAATAAAAAATATTACAAATTGCTAACTATTCTTAATGATACATATGCATAGCCCTGAGTAATGAAATAAAATATCCAATAGCATTTAGAAACGAAAGAACAGGTAACAACGACAACAAAACATTCATTGTAGGTCAAATATTTACTTTACGAAAAATATAGTACTATCATTTGAATGCGACGGCAATGAGACATGCTGCCATCTATGGGTGACTACGAGACTTAACCCTAACCACCAATTTTTTTCTCGAACTTACATTTAAGCTGATGGATGATTTTTTCATGATAGATTTAGACAAAAAACATCGGCTTATATTCGGGAATTTGGGCAGATACGGTAATTAATGAAACAATAAAAAATTATTTAAAACATACCTCACTTGAAATGAGCAGTAGTAATCTTTATGTTAATGTTCATTCCTTTGTTGTAAATTATCCATTTCTTTTCACTTACAATAGCTGTGTGTATACATATGGAAAATAAACGTATTTAAGTTAATTTCTTTATTGTGGATTATCCACCTCCTTTAATTTACTATATGCTGTAGGTGCTCAAAAAGAAATTATATGTATTTATAGTAGATCTTGATTAGTTCAGTTCCTAAGATGATTGTTATCATACGTAACAATTAAAAAAACAGGGAAAATAACCATACATGAATTTTTCTAATTTCAAAGGGAATTATGACATTCTCATTTGATTTTCTTCAAAACTGCTACTCCTTTGATACAAATGTATTGGTCAAAACATATTTTATTTGACTAGTTCCAGAAATTACCTTTGAAAATTTTTTTGATACAAGTAATATTTTACAAGATATTACTAATATCACATTTTTTGTCACCAGTCACCATTGATACCATTTTCTTAATTTTTTTGTCCAAAAGTCCTAAATACCAAATTTCATGAACATCTCCCAGAAGTTTCACAGATGAAACATGGGGATGAATGGAGGAGACATGGCCATAAGGTATTCTGCTACTATCACTTTGCTGGTAAAGAATGCCTAATATAAAACTATTTTAGGACACCAATGTTCCAAGAGAGATTGATTGGATTAGCAATGCTATCTATCGAGAGAGACATATCCTCAAATTTGGATTACCATGATCTGATGGCAGTTTGCTGCAAGAAAGCTGAGGAAGTTGAATTTCTAGAAGTAGGCAACGCAATAAATGGTGAATTTTTATTCTACTTTAGTATTAAGTTGACCTCATGTATTGTATGCCACCATTCAACTGAGTTTTCTGTATGTTTATATTCATATAAAAATTCCAGGTGTGCACACAGTTTTCCAAATTCATATGCAACAGAATAATGAGCATAGATCATTATGAATCATCCATAAATGACCAGATTATTGTTGCTTTTCCTGATGAGGGACTTGTTTTCGTTCTTTTACTCCAAAATTGATTCCTCATTTAAAAAACAAATATATATAGTTGCAGTTTGCCCCTATATGTATTATAAAGAAAAACAATATTTTTTACAACTTTTTTTAGTGCAAAAGTTATATCCTGATGATTTTAGATTGTTATGGTACTCCAGCAAATGCTGATCACCCCAAACCTTGCACTCCCCATGGGAAAGCACTAATTCCAGGTCACTATATAAATATTAGTGACAAGATTGATACTGATCAAATATAAATGTTTAACCCAATGCCAATGTCCCCCTGAGGGACACATGAAAAATCTGCTAAAGTCGCCAATGTTGCTCATAGTGACTCCTAGTTTTTTGCCATGAACTCTAATGTACAGCCAATAGATGGCGCATAATGTATGTTCAGTGTTCCATAGAGAATTCAAGCTACTTTTTAGCTACTAACACAATATTTCGATATCTAGAATGCAAATAATGTCTTTTTGTCATTTGTTGTGGCACTCAAAGGGTTAATATCTCCTGATATAACTGGAAAATTATTATACACAGTTTGTGAAATTGAGAAAAAATAAAGTTATAATCAACCATATGATGCATTTATGACTTTCACTAGTGTCATAACTTTAGGATATAGTACCAGATGCCCTAAACGTGTGTCACCTACTTAGATTTGAAAATATTAATAAATAACTGGATTATAATAACATTCAGTTTTCAAATTGCACTGACATTACTGTATTTCTCCTCTAATAAAATACTGCAAGAGTTATATTTATTTTCCCACACCATTATTATTAATATACAGTATCTTACATATAGTTTTCCAGTTCTGTGTCTGTGTTAGACACAGATGCCATCAATGGCACTTTTTAATGTGTTTTTAACAAACTACCCGATTAGGTGGATGGTTGAAATTTCACAGGAATGTTTGATTCAGATATAAAAATTAAATGACGAAAAAAAATATGAAAAAAGACCCGAGTGTGACTCCAGAGGGGCGATTTCCATTTCCTGTAAGGTACAGCAGACCCCCGACTTACGACTGCTCGACTTACGACCCCCCACTCATACGTCCTCTCTTAAAGTAAATAAGATCCACACACGTCCAAACTCGTATGACTGCCTAAAGGTCAACTCACACCGAAAGCTAAGCCACATGAGCAAGCTTTCTATGCGATGTGTCTTTGAATCGCCACAATAGATTTCCCAATGTAGCCTCACACCGAACGTGAGCCATATAGCATGTATTGGATGTGATGAACGCTATATCGTCGACGATCGCCGAGTAGGTTATTTTTCTTCACATAGCTGTGCTGCACAGTTCTGATGGCTGTTCCATCATTGCCTTAACCCTTCCACCAAAGGAACAAGTGAGTGGTCTCACAATGTCACGTGGTCTCATAGCAGCATGTGATCTCATAGTGTCAGCACGGCTGATATAGCAAACGCGAGGTCTAAGCTGACTCAGTCTGCAGCCTACGCTTGAAGCAAGCTTATCTCTTTTGCAAAGCTCTTTAATTTTTTGTCAGTTTTCTTCAAATTTCAAAATTTTTAGGCCTTCAACAATGTCTGTAACAAGGAAAAAAGATGCCCAGATTACTATCTTATCCAATAAGTCAAGGAAAGCCATAACATTGGAAGTTAAACGTGAAATATTGAATCAACACGAGTCAGGAATGAAGGTGAATGAGCTCGCATCCAAGTTCAAATTGTCGCATTCAACTGTGAGCACAATTTTAAAGGATAAGGAAAAATATTTAAAGGAAGTGAAGAGCGCTAGGCCACTGCAGTCAACGTTGATAAGAAAAAGAGAAGGCCTTATTCCCGAAGTCAAAAAAGTTTTAATTGCATGGATTAATCACCAGACACAAACTGTTCATATGCCTCTAAACCAAGCAACGAATTTGGCGAAGGCATTGTCTGTCTTTGAAACTCTTAAGAAGCAATGTGGCGAGACAGTAAAGGATGAAACATTTAATGCAAGCAAAGGATGGTTTGATCGCTTCAGGAAGAGAACTGGTTGGTATAACATAAGAGTTCAAGGTGAAGCTGCAAGTACCAACATTGAAGCTGCAAAAGATTATCCAAACAAATTGGCTGAAACCATTGAAAAGGAAGACTACTGTTCATGACAGGTGTTTAACATAGATGAAACAGGACTTTTTTGGAAACAAATGCCTTCACAAAGCTACATTGCTAAAGAAGAAAAATCGATGCCTGGCTTCAAAGTTGCAAAGGATCGACTGACTTTATTGTTGGGGTCAAATGCCGCAGGCGATTGCAAATTGAAACCCCTGCTAATCTATCATGCCGAGAATCCAAGAGCACTCAAGGGTTTAGACAAGACAACTCTTCCAGTGATTTAGAAATCCAATGCTAGAGCTTGGATAACTGCAACAATATTTGAAGACAGGTTTGTGCATCACCTTGTTCCAGAGGTTAAGAAATATTGTGCTGACAATGATCTTCCTTTTAAAGCAATGCTGCTTATGGACAATGTGCCAGGCCATCCTGCAATGCTTCAACACCACCATCCTAACATCAAGATCATTTTCCTGCCCCCAAAAATGACTCCACTTCTTCAACCCATGGATCAAGGAGTCATTGCATCCTTCAAAGCCTATTATCTTTGTCGAACATTTGAAAAGCTGTTTGAAGCAGTCGACAAGGAAGATGGACTAACAATCAGAGAATTTTGAAAAAATTCAGCATTTTGGATTGTGTGAAAACCATCAAAGATGCCTGAAATGAAGTCACTGAATCCAACATAAAGGGAGTTAGGAAGAAACTTCCTCAATTTGTTCAGGATGTTGATGGCTTTGAAAATCCTGTAGAAAGTGTGACTGAAACTGTGGTTGAGATAACAAATCGAATGAATCTAGAAGTTTCTCTTGATGACGTGACAATTGTTGAACGCTCATGAAGAAAGTCCTACCATTGAGGATCTTATTGAAATGGTAAAGCAAGGAGTCATTGAAGAAGAAGTTGAAGAAGCTGCCACTCTCCCTGCATTTACAATTCAAAGAGGCATTTGGGCACATCGAATCAGCACTGAAAATTTTTGAGGCAGATGACCCAAATTTTGAATGTAGTTCAAAGTTCCTTGCAGCAATAAGGAATGACTATGCATGCTACAGGGAGATTTATCATGAGAAGAAGAAAGCGTCTTCAGTCCAAAAGTCACTGGACTGTTATTTTAAGAAGCCTCAGCCAGTCAATGCTCATCCCAAAGCCCAAGTCTCAACAGAGTTTCCCCAATCTGCTCCTTCCACCACCCTTATCAGAAGATTTAATTTTGAAGATTTGGATGACCCAGTGCCTTCCCCATCTGATTTTCTTCGAACCACCTGAACTTTCTAAGTGCTGAAGATTTTAAAGGAACTTTAATAAGCCTTTTGTATGATTTTGTACTGTACAAGTTCAGGAATTTTAAATGTAATTTTTATATGCTTTGTATTGTGTTTGTTTTTATCTAATAAATGTTTGTATGTAAATGCATATATTTGTTTTGTTCATTTATTTTAGTGGTCAATTTTGATATTTTGTGATGTGAAATGTGATTCCAGGAACGAAACCCCAATTTATAGCATTGCGCCTATGGGAAATAAGGGTTTGACTCACAACGTCTTAACTTACGACTGTTGTTCAGGAACTAATTAGGTCGTAAGTCAGGGGTCTACTGTAACACTTAAAAAGCACCTTTTTAAAAAGCGGGCTTTTATTCTTTTGGAAATTAAAATTGGAAAAAATTGATGTACGATCTTTTAATTTAAACTATGTTTTAGGAAAATTAATGAATTTTCTTATTATATTTATCTTTTTCTGCCTACCTTTCAAAATCTCTCATATTAAACATTTAAATCACATATTTTAGGAAAATATTGACTTTTAAAGGGGATGTTTCCTTGCCGACCACATCATTGTTAAACTTTGAGAATCAAATGTTGTCTCAACCCGCATGCATGTAATATGTAAGAGTGCATAGACTGCCTTAAATTATCATAGGATTTTTTGTGAAATTACATAATCCTAATGGGACTGGAATTTAGTTTGGATTCTTTTGCTTATATAAACAACTATATAGATATATAGTAAGAGAGAGGGGATGTGGGGAGGGAGATTGGAGGGAAGGGATATAGAATGGAAGGTACATAGAGAGTAAGGGAGGTATAGAATAAGAAAAGGATGGGAAGAAAAAGATAAAGAGGGAGATGGAGAAAAAGATGGAGAGCTATGGATTGGGACAGGAGGGAATGAGAGAGAGGGGAGGTGAGACAAAAGAGAGGCAGAGAGGGAGGGAAAAAGAGAGGGGAGGAAAGAAAGAGGAAGGGAGGGGGAGATGGATGGTGAGAGGGAAGGAAGGGGCTCATCATTTAGCATATCTTACTGATTTTTCATATTGAAATCAAATATATTTGGAATACTTTTATCATAATCCCATCATATTTTACGGACAATTATGCTAGTTTTATTATCGATACTAACCTTGTAGAACTTGAATGTAGGAGGAGGATTGCCTTCCACCCGTACTGTCATGAATCCAGTTTGGTCTGCAATGGAAAATAATCTTAGGTATTTAAATTAACAGAAAACATAATTCCATGCAGTAACTCATTAAAAAAGAATATGGAAATTAATCTGCTCAAAAAATCATTGCAAAATGTTCAGTTGATAGCTTTTAACATTTCAAAAGACATATCATACCTTCAACAGCTTGATAATTTTCTTGAACATCAACAATAGCTGGAGGTCCAGGATTTCCAATAGGTTTCAATGGGGTAGATGGTTTATCAATTTTCTCCTCCAGCTCAGCTATACTAGGCCGTCTCATATCAGTACTTGGTCGCCTTCGCTGTTTTTAGGATAAAATCATTATTGATTTGTGTGAAAAAAAACAATATGTTAGTCTTAAAAAAATCAAGCAAAATTAGAAATAAAACTTCATGTAATAGCAGCAATAGTAAGTAAAATATAAAATGATTGAAATGTTTTGAATTTATGTACATGTATATCAGGAAACACTGCTTACAAGGTGTTTCTAGTAAAAGTGATTGAATTCACAGCATATTCACAGGTAAAAGAAAACTGATTTTCAATGAGTGTGTCTAGGGGGTTTAGAAAATGGAAAATTAAGGGCTTAAGTATGTACATAAGATAATAGAAGGTCAGAGAAAATAAGAACTTGAAGGAGTAATAGAGGAAGGATAGGATCAGTAAAAGGCAAACAACATAAATCACACAAATGAAAAAGCAAATAAATTAAATAGAGAATGTGAAATTATAACAATTTAAAAGCATAAATAAAAATATTAAAAACATAAAATGACAGTAAATTAAAACAAGAAAAGAAATGAAAAGCTGTTGAGCACGGCCCAGTTTTAAATAGATTGTGTAGATAAACAGTATGCCTTCATATGGTGCATCTCCTCAGCATCAAATAAGCTGCATCTAATAAGAATGCAATATACATAAATATAAATATATAAAATAGGGCACTTGCTATCCCACACATGAAAATATCTTTTTAAATGTAGCACGCCTGTTTTAGCAAATAATTGACAAGGGTTATTTAAGTGATATTATTTAACTCCATTGAAATTGGTATTACAGCACCTGAGCATGCGAAAATAATTCACCAAATATTAAATAACGAAACATTAACCTGTGCTGAGAAACTTAAAGAAAATTTAATTTACTTATTTTGGGTTGCTTATGTTATAATAATTAGTTTAAAATGATTTACCCTTTATAAAATAATTATAAATAAAACCATTTTTCAAAGGAAATTCTCACAAAATAATCATGAACATATTAAGAAAATATATATTAATTATATATTAAAACTTGAAGTAAATTTAAAAGCTAAAATAAGGCAACATGATAGCAGGCATTTAAAATTTATATGTTAGCATTGTTTATTTCTCAGAAACCTTAATTCATGCCTGTAAGGGAAATTAAAATTGTAAAGGGGGAGCAAATGCATTAGTAAATCATATTAAATATCACAGTATAAATGTTTATTTTTTAAATATTAAATAATAAAACATGAAAATTACACTAATATTAATAGATCACATAATTTATGAACACCCTATATACAGAGAAACCTATGTTTATGGACACCTCTGACTTACGAACACCTCTGACTTACAGACAGTATTTAATTCCCCAGCAGGGTTGTATGCAATTCTACAAGGTTGGACACACTTATAAACAGACACTCCAACTTAAGGACATGGACACCTTTTCTCCTCCAAACAGACAAATTTCACATGGTTTTTTCCGTTCCAACCCTCTAAAGAAAGAATTTCTGAGTAGCTAGAGGAAAGAGAAGGGGTGAAAATGGAAAAACCAGAAAAGAAGATAATGCATGATGCTCAGCATTTACGCTGAGCACGAGCTGGTGGGGGCATTGTCCTTGAACAAGGGGCTGTTGATGAATCATACACAGCCACTACGTTGCAGCCATCATCAGATTTGCCAAGTCGTACGAGCAGTGAACATTAAGTTTTTTTGTGTTCCTATGAGCTGTGCCTAGAATTTATTTCACGATGCCGCAAGGTAAAAGTCTTATGCTATGAGAAAAAGTTCAGGTTTTAGAGCATGCTGATAAAGAAAAGAGTGGTGCCCGGAAATTAGCGGTGCATTTCAATGTAAGACACAAACTGCTGACATATAAAAACAAAAGGAGAGCATTATGAAATTGTGGTCTGCGGATCATAATGACAATGTGAAAAAAGTGCTTCCTTCGGGGAATTAAATTGATTCAGTTCTTTTTGAGTGGTTTACAAAAGTGACAGCAAATAATTTGCCTATCTCCGGCCTGTTATTCCTACAAAAAGCACTGGAAGTTGCTAAGGAACTCAGAATAGACAACTTTAAGGCCTCAAACGGGTGGTAAGAGAAATTTAGAATATGGCATAACATTGTGTTCAAGGCTGTGTGGGGGGAGGCTGCAAATGTGCATAAAGAAGATGTTGCTGAGTGGGCTGACAGGCTACCTGGATTACTAGAAAATTATAAACCCAGAAATATCTTCAATGCCGATGAAACGGGATTGTTTTTAGGGCTTTATCTAACAAAACTTTGGCCCTAAAATCGGAACACTGCTCCGGAGGGAAGGCGTTAAAGGAGTGGTTGGTCATATTGCTGTGTGCAAGCATGACTGGTGACTTCATAAGACCACTGGTGATCAGAAAAGCTGAAAACCCAAGATGCTTCAAAGGTGTAAGTAAAGAAAAACTGCCTGTTACGTGGAAATCTAACAGGAAAGCCTGGATGACTACAGACATTATGTCAGAGTGGTTACAAATGCTCGATAAGAAAATGGGAAGAGAAAAAAGAAAGATTTTTACTGCTTGTTGACAATGATCCCTGTCATCCCGATTTAGAATTAAAGGTCACTCGGACATTTTTACCTGCAAAAACAACAAGTGTTCTGCAACCTATGGACCAGGACATGATTAAGAACTTTAATGTGTATTACAGACAATTCCTTTTAAAAAGCATGATATCCAAAGTCGACCAGGGACATTCTCAAGCTGATGTAGGGATATCAATTACAGTTCTGGACGCGATATTTTGGATTGATCAAGCGATCAAAAAAATTACAAATTCTACAGTGCTTAATTGCTTCGTCAAAGCGAGGTTTTGTAAAATGGAGCTGATGCCCGAGGTAGAAGATGCATCCTTAGAATTAGACAATTTATTAACAGATGCTGGCGAAAGTGTTGAATATGTGTCCATAGATTCAAATTTGTTGACGATGGACAACGAGGCAAACATTGCTGAAATTATTAAAAGTATTGGTTATGAAAGAGTCGCTGGAATAAGTGGTGGTGATGACAGTGAACCTGAGCCTTCAGCTGAACAGTTAATTATCAAATCATAAGCTGATGCTTTGTCTCAAATTGAACAATTAAAGAAATTCTGTATTTCAAAAGGAAATAATGACACATTAAATAGTTTAGTTGATGTGCAATTAAATTCTGAGAAAGAGTTTGTAACTACTAAAAGAAACAAGCAAACCAAAATAATGATTTTTTTACATTTACATTACATACATAAAGTAGTACTTCTTACTGTAGGATTTGAATTTTGTTGCAATTAATAAAGTGTGTTATCATATTACTTTTAATTTCATTAAAATTGTTCGTATTTGAAATTATGCATCATGAAACCTTTTTCAGTAGTTTCAAATTCCTATTATATAATATAACGGAAAAAATATGGTGTTATCGGTCTTACCTCTAACTTAAGGACACCTCTCATTTAAGGACATATTTTTCTGGACCATTATTGTTACTGAGAGGTTCCACTGTATAATTATGATTGGAGGATAGTAAAAAACTAAAAGATATGGTTTTGAATTTTTGAACATTGGAAACCTTTCTCCTGTTACTTCTACAAGCAACAAATCACTGAAATCTTATTCGAATAGATGTAGGTATATTTCTATATGTAGAAATGCATTTTTTAATTATCTGGTAGTGAAATGCAAGGATTTCAAGAAAGTTTCATGCTAAAGATAAAGAAGAAATTTATTTCATTCACAGTTGGTGCAAAATGAAAGTACGTAAAGAAATAAATAACGGTTTTGGGTTTCAGTTTGGGTTCAGAAATAATATTTTTATTGGTTCAGGTTTGGTTTTGCTCCAGCTAGAATATTGTTTTTTTTTGTTAAGGTTTTTGGTTCGGTTCCGGTTCGATGCCCGTCAAAAGACAAAGCTTTTCTCATTCGGTGCAGGGTGTCTTCCAGTGTCATGACCAACCGACTAATGACTGCTTTTTAATGACCCTGTGCAACACAGCAAGGCTCATCCAAGGACTGGCAGTTGAGAAAAACTTTCCAACAGGACCAAGAGCCATTGAGCATTTTCCGAAATTGTCAGGGAAGAAAGAGGGTGTAATCTAAATTTTTGTCTTTTCTGGATGAACCTTTGAATCCAGCAGATGAAAATGAGAAAAAATCTAAAGGGTGTATGCATTTTTGCAAAACCGAGAAAAATCCTTATTTTAAGAAAACTCACGAGAAGTAAAAATAAAACTCTCGAGAAATGAGAATTCAAAAAAATTAAAATTTCTCAAGAATTCTCGAGCACAATTTCTAGTCCAAAGATACCAATTGTGCTATATCAAAATTATGCTAAACAAGGCATGATTGTGAATAATAATCTTTTTATCATAAAATTAAACTCATCAATTATTTATAAGCAATATCCTTTAATGGTAGAGCTTGTATATTAAATACCTTTCTTTTTTAAATATTTGGAAAAGATAATTCTTACAAAATTAGAATAATTCTAAACTTTCTACAAATTTATTTTCCACCGTATAGTGAAAAAGACCCAAAATAAAAGTGGTGTATTTATTATATACGTTCTGATGACACACATGCCCCTTAGTCAAGCAGTCATTTGCAATAAAGCCCTTTCTCTATTTGAAAGTTTGAAGCAAGAATAATGTGGCAATTCTTTTGATACTAGGGGCCTAATTCAATTGTGTTATTATTTAATTTGCAAAATTTCTTTATATACAATTTAGTGTTTGAATTCTTGAACACCCCACATATTTCCATGTGTAAACCAAGGTTCAGGTGTAAAAATACCTTTATACCTTTAGTTAAGGTTTGGCCTTGCGATTTATTTATTCTCATGGCATAAGACAGTTTGATCACAAATTATCTGCAATGCATGTTAAAAGGAATTGCTGGATCATTTGGTGTCAATTTTTACACGTGGGATAAAGTGAATTATTCCAGCCTTAAAACCAGTAATGACTAATTAATCAATCACTCATCATTCTCTCTCACATTTTCCAATCATAACCCACACTATGTGCCTCTTATTTATGTTAAATAATGGTACATTCAGTTCTCGAGTTAAATCATAATGTTCTCTTCCAGATTCAATGAACTTGATTGTATTGTAACTTTAATTGGAATAAAATCTAAATTAAATATAATTACCGATAATCAAATGAAACTTATACATATACAGCATCTATATTAATTTCATTTAACATTATAACATCAGATTTTCATTTAAATACTAACTAAAATTAATATAGTGTGTTGTATACATTGAAGCTTTCTGTACTTTTCGATGTATTAAAGGAATTCTGATTTTAATTCTTACCAATACGTAAGTGAAGCTTCAATGTGTAAACTGTTAAACGAAGCGAATATGAAAGTTAATTTACTAACATTACTAACTATATACTGTTGTTAGTAACCATACAAACGCTGTAGCTGAACATGACTTCTATTAGTTATAAAGTGTTCCACCAGGTTGCAGCACTCAAACTGTTACTCCACACCTGTGCTTAGCAAGTGTCACCTTAGCTTGTACAATATATTAGAGATATTTAATGCTAGTTCCGGTTGGTTTTAAAAATTTAAATGTTGCTCAAATACTCATAGCATTCATTTATCAAGTGAATCAGCAATTATGCTTTATATTACCTATAATAACTCATATAAAGTAAATATTGGACAATTAACATTATTTTCAATAATACATTTTTTGTTTATTTAAGTTAAAAATACAGTGACCTGTTTGCTAACATGAACTGATCCCAATTAAATACTACATTTTAAACAGTTTGTTTAACAGAAAGAACTTTGGGAACATATCCTTTGCACCAAAAAGGGCATGACTGTATTTTAGAATTATTTTACAAAATTAGTGACTTATTTTACTAAAAGAGAAAGTAAGATTCATAAATAATGTGCCAATTTATGAGAAAAAATAGATGAAATTTTTTCCATAGAACCCAAGTCTGATCATGCCCATTAGTAATGTTGTCAAAAATATGCAAAGCAAAATTTATAGCAATAAATATTTTTTCCTGGTACAAGGACTGCCTTTGGATTCATTAGTTATAAAATTCTAAGTTTTCTTCCTCAATAGACAAATCCAAGCATGTTTGCAGGCAATAAATGTAAAAGTACAGCAAATGCAAAAGAAAATGTAAAAAATTGAAATAGTTATGGAATTTTAATTTTTAAAAATGTTTTATAAAAAAGGTAAAATAAGTAATACAAAAAAGCCATAAAACAAAAATTGCAGCATTTGCATCTGCACAAAGAGGAAAAAAGAATTATGATCGCACAAAATGTTAAAAAAGCTTTTCAAAATCTCAAAGCAGAAAATTATATTTGCAAATGTATGAGGATTGCAAGTGACGTATTTATTCTGCTCTACCCAAAGTATATACACCCAACCTACTTTTGCTAGACAGATTTGTCCCAAAAATCTAACCTGCTTTATCTTCTCTTCTTCAATCAATTCCCCTGGACGTGCACCTCTCTTCTGTTTAGTTTGTGAAGAGAAAAGCATCAAGGTAAATAAAAGAAAAACAAAACCAAATTAAAACAGCAAATGTAAAAAATTGGTATAAAATAAAAAAGATGATTAAGAATAAATGAGAAATAATGTAAAATAAAAGTTGCTGTAATTCTTTGGCATTTATTTTTTGAGTTAAGCTTCGTAAGCATATTATAAATTAAAAGATATGTTGGAGCATAAATAAATATTAAAGTATAAATAATATTAGATTTGATATATTAGGGTTCAGTAAAAATTTTAAGGTTTACAGTTGGCCAACAACAAAATATTAGAATTATCCAAAATATTAATACTGGTTTTACAAAAAAAGCTTCCTTAGAATTTGATTAGGCAAGTAAATTTGGAAATCCAAATAAAAATAGAAAACACCATCAATAACAGTTAACCAATGAAACTTTTTTGAAAATTAGTTCAAACGAAAATTTTTAAAAATATTATTTTAGGAAAAGTAGTTAGGATTAATTATGTGAGAATTGTGGAAAATAAATGCCAAAGAATCAGGTCAGCTTTGTGCAATTGCAACACAAATCTCACCTTTGAATCTAAAACTTCACCAGGCCGCAATTTTCCAACCTGCAGGAAAATAATGAAATGAAAGCAAATTAAATCAAATAAGAAAGCAAGCAAGATTAAAGAAAAAGCCCTTGGGAAAGTGGAGTTCCAAAAACTCATGGTTTTGCATGAAGGAAATTAAGAGTAAAAAATAGAATGCACAGAACTAAAACCTGTAAAAACAAGAATAAATTAAATTATATAACTTATAAAACTTGAAAACATTTGCAACTAAAAACAAAAGGAAGAAAATAAAATACTTACATAATGGTTATAAAATCAGCAAAATAATCTTCATAAAATGGTGGGCAAAAAAGAAAATTTTCGTGCATTAAACAAAAGTAACTGTAAGTGAGAGGGGATAAAAGAATTAAAAATCAAGAGATGAAATAGTATAGTGATAGATGGCTGGTTGGAGATGAGATGTGCGTTACAGTTTTCTGTCTCACCTTTTTCTCATCTAGGACCTCCCCTGGGCGTAACTTCCTATTTTCCTATAAAATAGAATTAAATTAATGAAAAAATTAAAGTCCAACATTTTTCTCAAACAGGAGCAGGATAGGGTGATGTTCAATATAGTTAAGAACTGCCATGAAACAGTCCAATATACTTAAGAAAGTATAACTATACTATCTATAAAAAATTCTGAAATGATTTCATTTATAAATTTTTACAGTATGAGATGATATTTAATTTTCAAAAAAGGTCAATAAAACATACCTGACCTTCCTTATTTGTGGCAACCAAAGAAAATGGTTACATAAAAAAATATCAAATTCAACTAGTTAGCCTCTCAAATTATATGAAAAATTGAAATCACAATACAGCAAACAAAAATAAAAAATGTTCACCTGAGATATAAGAATGAAATCATTTCATTTTCTTTTCTGTTTTCTGAGTTACCTACATATGAATTCAGATGACAAAATTTAATAGCTCTATATCAAATATTACGTTATTTGGAATAAAATGTATAAATTTCAGTAAAAAATTAAAATCTGCAATGGCAAATTATTAACAAAGTATCCAATATTTCATGCTGTACACTTTTTCTGATATTAGAATGATTACCATTTAACTATCCTTGAAGTGGAATAGCTAAAATCTTGAATTTAAAATGGCATATACATATCAGTGCATCAGGTAATTATATAAAAACTTATAACTAGTACAGCTGAAGTATTTAGATTTGTTTTATAGATAAAAATATTCATGGTGATGTGCTACTGTATCAGTAATTTAAGTGAGATGCCAGAGAATAATAACTAGCAGACCTTTTTCTTATTAATGTAATTCTACATGCATTACTAAATTTTTATCATAATAAATATTTTTCACATTTGAGCAAGAAATGATGTGGGAAGTACTACCTCTGAATGAATGGCCAGAGGTTAATGAACTCAATACAGAATGGATATAATAATCAATCATCAATTGAAAATGAAATATTAATTAAATCATTATGTCATACTTACACCATTGAGCATAATTGATGCCCAGTAAAAAATCTTGTGTTCTTGATTCTCCATTCTGATGTTTGAAGCACAATTATCTACTGTTATCAATTTTTCAAAGAGGATTCTCAAAGAATATGGATGAAAATTACCTCTAGATACTCTTGGCTAAAATGAAATTACTGATTGCTGGTGATTTTCCATATACCCTAGCTATTATTACTTTAATCTATAATGAAAATAAGTGGTAAATATGTAAAAAAAAAGTTCATTTTTCAAGTGAAAACCAAATAATTTATTACCACTAATTTTTGAGGTAGGATTAGCTAAAAAATTGAGCAGCTTTATAAATCAATTTTAATTAAGTCATGGATTTTTTTTAGATTGCAAGAGAAGCCTAATACAATGTGTTTTTGAGACCAAAGTATGTCTTCAGCACCTCGAACTCACAATTGTATAGACCAAAAGAATAAATATAAATGCTTCAGCATCAAGCAGTGCAATATTTAAACCTACATAATAGCAGGTTAAAGAGCATAGTGGCCATAATTAAAGAATTAGGCTTAGATTCTCTAAATACAAGGCCTAAAAAAGCCAGACTTTACCCTTAAGCATTGCAAATAAGACAAGATCGCTAGCATGACAGTTTCCTGTCCTACAAAAGTCAAATTACATGGTCAGTAATGCCACTGTCATACAATTACAAAAATCATACTAAAAACATGAAGTTAACGTTGTACTTTTCCTCTAAAACTATCGGAGAGCTCAATGGACAAAATAATAGAGACCTTGTTGTTGTGCACCACCTGCCATACACCATTCCCGAAGACTTGCCAGGTTATCATACAGAAGTTAAAATTGAAAAGGAAACAGGGATAGCAATGGAATTATGTCCTCCCATTCATTAATACCTATCTTCAACATCTTCCATCAAAGGCCACAATAAACAAAAATCTGAAATTCAATTTAATTGTAAGTGTGCTGAAAACAAATAACCAAAATCAAAACAAGATATACTTTTACAAGCAACATAAATTGCTGTAAAAGATAAGTAAGTGTAAAACATATATTTAGGGTTGTCCAACGAAAATTAATCTCAATGTTGATAATCACCAATTTAGTACCTAAAATTATCATCACTGAATTAATACATCATACTATAGCTAACCAAATACATTAGCAATTAAAGCCATATTCAAATAATCATTTTAATAGTCATATAAAATTTAAAATTTTAAGCAATGACAGTATCAAAATACACAACTATTAAGGGAAAAAATGTTAACTTCTGGAGAAAACTGAATAAATGGTTCACAGTATCACACAAGATCCATTATCTGAAAATAATAAAAATTAATCAATGTGAGATAAATTTCAAAAAGAAAGTAGTATTAGAAAATGAAGCCCATCATTTAAGTACAAGACAACATTTATCAGAGCATATAAAAATGAAATGTCCCTAATTTTGTTTGAACTTAAGCTGATTAAAAGAGATAAGAATCTAAGTTTTAACGTCCTCAGTAAATTAATAAATCACTCTTTAAACTAGTTGAAAATGGTTTTTTATTTGACTTGGGAAAAACTAAAAGAACCCTAAACAAAGACTCACATGAGTCCGAATACTAAATTACCTCATCACTTATGATCAGGCTTGGGCGGCGTGGTTGATCTTCAGGAGGAATGAGAGAGCCACGCCTACTAGAAGATCCTGATCCAGGAGCCAAAGAACCTTTTCTACTGTCCTGTGTGGGAGTCTTTTCTCGTATCACCTCAATCTTAGGTGCCTCAGGTGCTTTGATCTCTGGTACCTTAATTTCTGGTTTCGGTGGCTCAGGCTGCAATTTTGAGGAAACAAAATATATCATTTAGTAAACATTTAAAGAAATTTATGAGAATTTGTCTTGAAATTCTTTTATAAGCATTATTTGAGAAACAAACTGATGAAAGTTGAATGAATTCATCAAATTTGGCAAATGCTATTTTTTATACAAAACAATAAAAAACAAATAAAAAATACATAAAACAGGAATGAAATACGACATTATGTAAATGCAAACAATATCACATTTAAATTCTAAGAAAGAACAGACAATTAACATTGAAACATAAATACAAAAAGGCAATTACAGGGAGGACAACAAAATGCAAGATAAAACAATAATGGCAATTGTTTTCTATGAATTTGTAAACACTCAAAACAAAATTAATGCAACATTAATTGTTGAAAATTACCATATACCACCTGCACCATTACTAAAATATGACCTCTGATAAATAACAAAACAACTGCTCAAATGAAACATATATAATCATGAAAACTGACTTAAAAAAACAAACACACTGTGACTATTTAGTTTCTGCATTGGTCAACTCAACTTAGACGGCATACATTACTTGAATATTTATTATATCACATGCTCAGTTTCATGTCTAATCTATAACAAACATTGCAAATTATAACCAGTGAAAAACAAAATTGAAAACTAGAAAAACTAAGTCATTTATCTGACTGGTTAATTTTAAAATAAATAGCTAATAAATTAAAATACAAACTATATGAATGAACAGCCATCATTATTGTGCCAGCCAAATTTAAGCAAGATATCTAATAATATGACAATGTTCAATTGACAGAATGCAAATTAAATGAAATATCAACAATCTTAAAATAATCCAAAACAAAAACAGCAACAGAAGTGCACAAATAATATAAAATTTACAAACAAAACAAATTAAATAAAACTTACAATTTGCATAAATATTATACGAAATAATACATAATAAATTCCATGATTTGTTGTGATAATTTATAACAATATGTAACTATATATTTTAGCTACTATTAATGATGACCTAAATGGTAAAAAGAAAAGAAACAATTTATATAATAAAACAGAAAGTAATGTAAATAATAAAATAAACAAGTGCAATAAACTTAAGATACAAAGCAATATTGCTATCTAGTGCACTTTTGTGATGTTAATCTGCTTTCATTAATAGTTTGCTGAAGCGTAACTCTGGGAAAAAGAAGAAGACTTTCTTCTCCATCAAAAATGCAAAAATGGTCAGTCCAGCTGAGGAAAATTGTCAAAAAATGTGAAAATGCTGGACATCAACCTCACCTTCCTAGCACCCAGGCGTGTATCATTTAAGTCATACGTATCATGTTCTTCTTCTTCTTCTGTCATTTCCTCTTCCTCACTTTCTTCCTCATCGCTTGGCATGAATTGCATAGGATTGTATCTAGGTTTCCTCTATTCAATGAAATATAAACATAGATCGTGAAGGTGACATATGACTTATGTATTTTAAACATTCACAAAAGTATAATAACTCTGCCTGCTGTTAAGAACTTGAGCATTTATTAGACAATTTCAAGATATAACTACTTTGAAATTTATTAATTCAAATTAACATATTAAATGCTTTTAAAGAATTTCATGTTGATTTTTTAGCAATCTTCATTCTAGCTACAACTATAACTGCTAATGTTTCATTTTTTTCAAATTACCTACACAGCTTTCAAAAATACTCTAACATTCACAAGACACCCTATGTTTTAAAACTGTCCCAAAAACTTAATGGACCCTTCAACTCAGTGTAATACCTTTATAAAACTAAAAATAACTAGAGCTATAAGCACAATAAGATAGTGTAGCTCAAGATTTATTAATGCTTAGTACTGATAAATTCTAAACCCATCATCAATAAAACATTATTCTTCTCTCATCATAATTCCTGCTAGCATAAACAAATTATTCATTATTTAATGACAAAATTACCAAAGGTCAGCTACCTTGAATGAATAATATGCAGTGGCGGCTTTCCAGGTGAAGTGAGGGACGTGGCACTTCACCTAAAACTTTCATTAAAACAAATAATTTATTGTACCATTAAATTGATTTGTTTTCATTCAAACTCTTTATTTTTTAATAATTAGGTAGATGTGCAAGCCAAAAGTGTGAGCACTCTGTTTAAAGTAACATTACAAATGCAGGTAAGCAAAGTGAAGAGCTGAGAGCTTCAAACTGAAAGCACTTCTTCATGGAGTGGACGTGCTATGCTAGGGTAGGTGGGGAAGGGTGATTGCTATGGCAATGGGTGACGTCAACCACTGCCTTGTGAAGATAGATAGAACCCAACTTCACTCTCCCATTTCCCTCAGTCTTGAGTTTGTCTTTGATTTTGGTAGTTCGTTGCATGGTGCACCGCTGCATTTGGTTAATAGTTTTCTTTTTCAAATATAGTGATGACATTGGTGTTTCTCTTTAATTGCGTAAATAATTTATCTTTTGCTTTTTGTGAAAAATGAATCCAGAAAATGATTTAGTATGTAATTTGTTAGAAACTCCTTTTTCTCCTGTATAAAAATAATAAGAAATTACTTAAGGAACACTATTTCACAACAAAGATTATCATCTTTAGCTAATATGGCTATACAACAAGAACTTCTATGCAAACTTGTGGATAAACATCCTTTCTTCGATGACATCATTGACCATTATGCTGCATTAAAAGATATGAGAATTGATCAGATCTACAAGAAGTAGGGTAAGTTTTTTTATAGATTTTCATGTTGTAACACTTTACCTACATCTCAGGTCACAATCTGCCACTGTATATAGGCACTTAGACATTCATACTTTGGAGTAATTCATGCACTGGTTTTGATGTGAATAGGGCTTCTTCAGAAATGACAATCATTGAAATTATCAACTTGATTATTTAAAAGCAATAATTATTTTCCTTGATTAATTCATAGTGTAAAAAAAGATCAAGTTCAACAGAAACTGCAGCTATAAAAAAGCCTTTAGGAGAAATTGGAACCAATTAATTGATACACAAAAAGTGATAGTATGCAACCAGAGTAATATGAAATGTCAAATAAATGCAGGAGCTGAAAATTTCTGAAAATTCACTTCTGAAGAAACTTACAAAATTGTGTAAGGCATACAATGATATAACAATGGCAAGATAACTTATGACTCATTTAAAACAATCTTTAGAGCTTGAAAGAATTTCCATTAAATTCCTGCACGATATATTTTAAAATCCATAAAAGTTTTGCTAAAACTGTAATGATAGGCATAAATAAGCTACCACAAAAATTAAAACTGATTTGTGAATTTTGAAGGACTTGTTAAAAGATAAAACATTAGATTATTACAATATAAACACTGCAGAAACTGAGAAAATCACTGTAGAAGTCTGCAAAAAATAAAAAAATATTTGCGCTAAATTTCTTTGAGCATAAATTTTTATGAAACTTCAGCAATATTAAGATCTATGCTTATCAAAACCAACAAGGTTGCTGAAACTCACTGAATATCTCAACAAATATAAGATGGATTAACCATTGGCAATGACTGATAGAAGTTAAGAAATAAAAAAGTTATTATGCATAAGATTTAAAGAAATTACTGATAAATATAAGTGAAATTTTAAAGAAGCCATCTGTGATTAATAACAATTCAAAGCAATTAATAAATGTGTTTACCTTTTCAGGTTTCTTAACTTCTGATGGTTTCTTTGGTTCTGGGGCCTCCTTTAGAAAATTGGAAAAAGAATATTTTAATAAATTAAAAAAAAAGGTAAACCAATTTTGAAGTTTTCCTCATTCAAAAATGATACAAAACAGATTCATATTATACATATAATCAATAACATATGTTGGATAACAAAAATTATTATTTTACCTTAGTGGCCTTTTTGGCAGAAACATCATTCTCCATTTCCACTTTTCTCAACTCAGGACCCTATAAAAGAGCAGAAATTTCAAATGCTACAGAGAGATATTTTAATTTTATAAGAAAACATGCCATGCTCGGGCCAAAACAAAGCAAAAGAAACAGAAAATATTCATTGTGATTTTTGTTAAAATAAACCTAAAATGAATTAAGAAAATGCATTAATACTGGATTTAGAAATTCAGCATTCCTGCAAGAGAGCAAAATAACCCATACAATTCCTAACCCTAATCAATGATGAAAAAATATATTAGAGTGAATTTTGGCCACAGCAATTTTCTTAATATTATTTCAAAAACAAACAATGTTATAAGAATAGAAAATGTAATGCACAGTGAAAAATACAATATATTATGAAATAAAGTTATGCCATTAAAAGTAAATTTATAACTTGTAATTAAAATTAATCCATCTGAAAATTACTTTCCATACTAACTAAAAGTATCCTAAATCTAAGGTAACTTATAACAATGTATTAAAGATATTATCAAAATACATTAATGTTTAGCTATTGCATAGCAATTTTTAATGATATATTTCAATATAAGTGGAATATTATAACGCTATCCAACCCATTTACAGGATTATATAGTCACATACACACTTATCATATTGAATCCTGAATGATCATTCCTATAAATACTGTTTATGTTATACCTAACAAACTAACTAACATTAGTTAATATGTATTTATGAGAAGTAAAAAAGAAACTTTTCATTATGATCATATAATGCATAAAATTGGTTCAGCTATTACTATAAAATATTTATTATTACCTATCTACTTATTTTTAAATGATACATTAAAAAAATATATCACACCTGCTGTGCTCTACACTCACAAACAAGAAAGAAACAGCAGATGCACTGTGAAATTCTCAGTCCAAATGATTAAAATGAAGGAAATCACTTAATTAAGTCATCCTAATTCAAACTCTGAATGATGAGAAATATGTGACATAAATGAATTAATTTGATATTCAATCGTTTTTGCATTCAAACTCATAGGAATGTTACAGTGGTATGTGTACAGAGTGACAAAAAGTCACTGGAGAAACATCACAGGTTATGTTGAGAAATGGAACTCTGATGCTAACTTTTCAATCTATCACTGTATTTGGTATTTCTAGAAATAATTCACTGAAAATTAAGAAAATAAAGCAATATACAGGCACACCTCAGATTATGCAAGCCTCGAGACTTACGCAAAACCACACTTACACAAGCAGCCTCATAAATTACTAAAAAACATTTCATTATGTTTACGTTAGCAGTTTTCATAAGTGAGCAGGAACTAAATATGTGCATGGAGGAAGAACGCAAAGCGTGAGTTGTAACGCGGTCGTCCCACTATGCTACCCAGGCACTGTTGCCAATCTAGCGAATTTTTAGTTAGATCTAGCGACTTTGGGTTAGATCTAGCAACTTTGGGTTTGATCTAGCACCTAAAAAAAGGCCACAGCGACTACCTATGAATCTAGCAAATCGATTTAACACTCTACCTAATTCTAGCGACTGGCTATAATTGCGGCGTATATCTGCATTCATACGAATACAAATATAAATTACATTATAATATTAACATAGTAACAGTAAATGATATTATTTCATATTCATCTGATGTTATACAACAACACATGTCTACAAGTAGCAGCAATAATCTTAGCAGGGTTTACAGGGAGATGATTTTGCAAGGGCTCATTTCAATTGCGAGCAATGGAGTGTGTGTATTTGTGAAGGAACAGACGAGGCAGAGGATATTGAAAGTGATAATAAGAAACTAGATGATTTATGAGAAGACAATTGTAGGTGAAAAAATGCAAGAGTAAATGGAACTGCTTCGTCTCATTTGTCAATTGGTAAAAAAGTGCGTGACTCATTCCTTCCATTCACTGTTTACATACACAGTTTTAGTCAGATGACAGAATGCGAAGGTCTTTTGAAAGTGCCGAGCAAGAAGATGAATGCAGGGCTGTCCCTAGGCGGTAAGTTGGTAAGGCACCGCCTTAGGGTGGCACTTCTCTGGGGAGGGTAAATGAGTTGGTCTCATAGGCTGATTTAACATAAGGCGCTTTATGGGCTCAAATTGTATTTGTCCTATAACACAATGTCATTGAAAGCAGAAAACACATTCATATCTATCAGATATGGGAAAATACGTGGAGAGTAAGGTTTAGATGCAAATGTGAAAATTGGTATCAGTGCAAACATTTAGTTTCTACTTCCCCAGTGACCAATAATAAAAGGCAGCAGTTGAATTTTTTAATCCAAGCGCACTAAGATTTGCCTTTGACACACTTCCCAGAGGCTCTTTCCCCACATTAGCAGTTGCAGTTGCCTCAGCGGGCCAAATAAGGGGCTACATGCAAATTATGTCATATCGAATAGCCAAAAATAATCAAAATAAAACTATTTTAGAAATGAAATGTGAATAGATAAATATATCCTGCATTAAACCAGTTTAACTTTGTTTGATTAAAGATCTTCAGTACTTAATTTTCACAGATCGCTTTCTCAAAATAGTTTCATGTGCCAAATAAAATGTCTTGATGGGCTGGATCCGGCCTGTGGGCTGTAATTTCCCTACCTCTGCTTTACTGTATATTATCCGTAGTAATTTTTGACTTACACAAATTTTGAGTTATGCAACGGGTGCCGGAACGCATTCCTTACATAACCCAGGGAGTGCCTGCATAGTGAAACCTTGTAAGTTCAAAGTTGAAGAAACCAAAACAATGGTATCTTCGAATTATTCAGATTTGAACTATCTAAACTGTTAAAAATATATCAATCTTGCTTACTATTAGCAATTTGGACTTCAAATGTATGTTGAAGAATTGCTATGACATCAATTGTCATCAATATTTTACTTGACCATGATTCCCTAATTGAATTAGGCCATATTTCAAACAATCCAATATCAAACTATGCTATACTGTACAACTTCATGGACTGTTTCTATCGGGGTTGAAAAACAAAATTCTAGAATAACACCAGTTTATGAGAATCCATGTTAGGGGAATCGTTAAACCTATTGGAAAAATAGGTTCCAAGATTGTAAAAATAAACTCTAAAAATAACGTTTAGTAAATAAAACAAGTTTTGTGTATAGTTCCTTGCAAAAATATTAAATATGGTAGGTACGTAAATGAATGCTGTACAGGGCTATGATGTTTAAGCAGCAGAACTGACATTCAAGGTTAAATGATGCAACTGTCACCATATAAGGCTATGCACTTCTTTCACTTAATAGATATATTTATATCTTCAGACAAATTGAGAATTCATAGTCAGAGTTTTGAAGAAAACATGGAATAAATGTCTCCAGGGCTGTGTCATGCATCATGATCACCTGTGTGAAAATCCCATTAGGGCTGCCCATTTTTGAATCAAGACAATGCAATTACATAGAGGATGTTTTACAAATATCTAATTTTTAAAGTAAAACACAAAAAACTAACTAATAAAAATATTTATTCGGATCATCCATCCATTCCCATGGGATGATGTTGGTGCAATGCCTTTCTGTCTCTTTAGTTTCTGCTCTGCTGTTGCACCAAAATACAAATATGTAGCTGGAAAATCCTATAGCTCTCCGTGCCAACCAATCTTCAGAAAATTAGGAATCCTTCCTCTTCCATGTATTTACATATTTTCTTTAGGTACTAATACTCATCAAGGATGATCTTGATTTGTTCATTAAAAATTCCAAATTTCATAACCATAATACACCCACTCCCTGCTTAACGCTGTTCTGCATTAATGCTGAAAATATTTTAATACTTTTTCTGAATTGCGCTCACGCGTTTCACATTAACGCTCCTCAAAATTTCTGGTGCAATTTATGAAGTCCACTGCATAGCGCCTCTGTGCATTTACAACAAAAGACGTCAGTATTTGCAGTTGCTTGATGGTTTTGTGTACACTATTGTAAAAAATTAAATTTGGAGACCACGGTGTACAGAATGGAAATAAATAAAAACTCCTGAACCGTAAGATAATCCAAGTGAGCAACAACACATCAATAAAAGAAAAATTGAGGAGAAAAAAATTATATTTATATTTACAAGTTTGCAAGACGATGGTCTACAGGGATCTGTTGTCAGAAACTAGCCTAAATGGAAAATAAAAGCACACACAATCACTCTGGAAAAACTCAGTGAGTTTTTCCAGAGTGATTGTGCATTTGTGTGTGGTTTTCTTTTCCATTTAGGCTAGTTTACGACAACAGATCCCTGTAGGCCATCATCCTGCAAACTTGTAAGAATAAATATAATTTTTTCCCCTCTATTTTCTTTTATTGACGTGTTATTGCTCACTTGGATTATCTTACGGTTCAGGAGTTTTTATTAATTTCCTTTTTCTACACTTTTGTAGGTCAAAATATAGAGTGAACTTTGTTTAAATTATATTTTCCATTAAAATAAAAAGACCACGAGTGATAACCGCCGACCAGAGTAGAAAAAGAGAAAAACTTAACTCTCGAGGCTAAATTAGAGCGACTAAAAGCTGGAGAGCGCCAACATGTTTGTTTTTTGTTTATTGCTACCTTTTCAATTGCTCAGTTTTTTTAAATGTAATACCAAGATATTTGAATTATTCCTTTACTTGGTCTCATTCCATGTTCCTTTATTTATCAAGCACGTGATAATTTTTTTTATGAAACGATATTTCTTTATCGAAACGTAGTAAGGTTTCGATCCTTACGATATACGATTTTGTTTTTGTCTTATTGGTTGTACTGATGGGAAAGATCGTTCACTCATGAGTCATGATTCGTCTCCATGATTCGTTCATATGAACGGTCGTCGCGCGCAACTCATCTCTAGATGAATCTTTCATTAAATACTCGTGGCAAACGAATCTCGTTCGTCCATTCCTAGGAAGGAACCTTTTTTCCTTCAGCCCACTTTATGTTGGTCTGAATCTCTGTCTGTCCGCTTCATAACTCAGCTCCCGTAAGTGTTAGAGAGATCAAACTTTGTGTGAAAACTTATTTCACATATTAATTGGGAATGATGAATAACATTCCCAAAAGAAATCAGGGTTAGACTCCAGGGTATAATTTCTATTCCTCATAAGATAACGTGCAAAAATCGATTTCTTGACGGGCATGCTTTTACTCTAATGCAAATTTAAATTACTTAATATAAAGTTATGATCTTGGAATAAAACATGTAACTAGCTGAAAGAATCAACTTTATACTTTTAAAGACACAATCCGAATCCAAGCTGAAATAGAGTTAAATTAGGTTTCAACGATGAAAAATGCTAAATATCATGGCAACAAGGTAAAAATGTAAAAGCCTAGTTTGAAAGCTGGCATGCCGCGAAACTCCGTTCATCTTTGAAAGGGTGTCGCGCTTACAAAAATGTTGGAAATCACTGCCCTAAACACTATGGTCCCTAGGCCTTTTTAATATGTATAATGTATGTACAGGTTGATGCTTAATTGAGGAACATATGGAGAAAAATTAAATTAAAAATTACCTGGGTATTGTGGTGACCAAATATTTACGACTGTATTTATATATTTTATTCAAAAGTGAACGAGTATTGTCCTGTTAGAGTTTATGTGACTACGTAGAATGATTTTATATTTTAAATACTTGCCTGTGCATACAAGACAATTTCAATCTCACATGTAAAAAGATGAAAGAAAATCGTTTTTATTAGGTAACCTAAATGACTTTCATCACAGACTGCTGTGAGAGCTAATATGAGCGAAAAAGGAACTAAGTGAACGGCTGGTCGCCTGCGAGAGGGGAAATACAGTGCGTGAGTGGCAAGAGTCATCTTGAGAGCTAATGATTCGTGAACGGCTCATATTCATAGTGTTGATAGTGGCGTGAACGATTCGTTCGTGAAGTGAGAGTTACTTGTTCACGGAACTCAAAAGTGATTCGTTCATCATGAACGAATCGTTCATGAATGACCCATCACTAATTGGTTGCTTTTGCTTAATTGAACAGTATCATGATCAGTGGCGGCTCGTGTATAGGCACTGCGGAACTGCAGCACCCCCTATTTCCACTTGATATTATCGATAACATTTAATATAATGAGTCCTTTTTTCTTTAATTCTTTCTTTATTTTTGTAGTACAATATATATTCCTTAAGCTTAATGTCAGTACTTCAGTAGCCATCCCCCAGTTTATGAAAAAGATACAAAAATCTTTGTATGGAACTGTGCGCTTCACAGTGCAAGCGACGTGGTGTTTGACTGTTGTGCGCATGCGCACATAGGAGGGGGGGGTGGGGAGGAAGGCGGGACTGCCAGGTAGAGAGAGCACTGTTGCTCTCGCAGTGCCGGCTCTGGCGTGATGGTGGAAGGAAGTTTTTTTTTTACTCAGTGTGTTTTTCTGGAGCAGCACCCCCACTAATTTTAGCTACGAGCCGCCACTGATCATGATGCTTGTTATTATGTTCCAATTTTCTTTGCGTTAATAAAATTGTGATTGTATAGTGACTATTGCCTCACCCTGTATATATAAGTAGATGCAGGTATCTTCTTCTACTCTAATTCCTATTCCTTAATGCTCCTGCGTGACTTATTCAGCGTGAGGTCAACATATGTTACGTAAAATGCATTCTGTTCTTAATTTAAATTCAAGTTTTATTGTTCAATTTTAAATATAATTGCAATACAAATGATGACCTATTCTACGCTACGTAGTATGGTTAATAAAGAATACTTGGCTGTATTATTTATATAATACGACCTATTTTCATTTCCATTGATAGAATCCCGGGAACAAACTAAATCTTATAACGTCATTTCTTATGAAAGTACGTGTTCCGAATAGCGCTGTTTCAGTTAGCGCTCAATTTTCCTGGCACCAATTAAGAGCATTAATTGGGGAGTGGGTGTACTAGGAGACAATGATCTGAATATAAATCATGTTCGCCACAGAAAAAACTAGTTTGGTGGCAAAAGAAATGGGTTTGCAGCTTTATAACAAATTACCTATTGCATTGAAAACTGCTCCATCCAAAACAAGTATGGAAAGGTATACTCCATGTCGAAGTATACTGAGTTTTATCTGAAGAACGATTTCATGAAATATAATTGTTAAGTGAAAGAAATGGTTTTACTATACTGTGAGTACATACCTAAATGTGTATTCTTATGGCAAAAATCACAGTAATTTACATGCTGTGTCACCTTATACTTATGCTTATATGGTACCATCTGATAATTATATCATCAAACTCTTTACTGGCAGTTCCACATATTTTAAATACATGTACCTTAACATTGGTTAAATTGCTGAAATAAAATAAGATGTATGCTATATAATCACTTGAAAAACTGTTATGCAATAAACCTTCATAAATGTAGGACAGGATAACCAAAAAATAAAATACTTTACTTTTGAGTGCAGCTCAGGTAATGCAAACAAAAATTATATTTATAACGAAAGCACTACTGAATCTCAAATACCTAATGTATTGACTCAATTTGTATTGGGAAAAAATTCCTTTGAAAAGTTCACATGCAAGAATATTACTCAAAAATGGAGAGCATAAATGCATATAATTGAACGAAATATTAAAATTTTATAAAAATTCAAGAAACTGAAAACAGAGAAAAGATGAAAAACCCTTCAAACAAAAAAGCACTGCTTGATTTAAGCGCATGCAAGTTAGATCTGGATAAGAGAAAGTAAGAAAGAAATGAAAAATTAAAACACAAACACGTCTAGTTTCAATTATTTTAGTCTGAAAATTGAATGGATCTGATGAATTAAGGGTGTAAATATTATTGTGTTTCAAAAATAGTTTAGGGCATCAAAAATAAAAAAAGTCCTGTATACTTGAGTTTTAAAAAGGCATTAACAAAAACTCTGGTCCAATATACTTCCATGGAAGACCTAAATCAAAGTAATTTCCTCATTAAATACCTGTCTAAGGAGTTATATAATGCAATAAAAATATGTTACATGCTGTCTTAAATTCAGTAAGCATGGCAAAAATCTTTAAAAAAAGGAAATATGGTAAAAATCATCCACCATAAATAAAATATTTCAAAAATTCAGGTAAAACCTCTGGCTTGTTCTATGATGAATAAATTCAAAATAGATAGCTGAGAGGGGAGAGAGAATGCACAAGCACTGAAAAGTTTTGTATGAAAAAGAAAATAGTGAGTGTCGAAAAGAGAGAGCTAAAGAAAACAAAGACACCTGCAAATATTTGACTGTGTTACCTTTATCTGCTCAAGGGTCGCCTTTTCTTTTCTCTTAACAGGTTTGAGTGTAACATCAGCTGGAACCTAGAGTATAAAATTAAGTCAATGACGAATTCAACTAAGAATAATTGGTCGAATTATCATGGATATAAATATAAAACTTATGTATAGTAAAACCATTTGGTGTAATAATTTCTTTAAAAAATATGTAAGTTAAATTAATAATATTTTGTTTAAACAAGTTTTGACCATAAAAGAGATTTGTAGTGTTTAAATTTATGCATTAATATATTATGTTTATAATGCTGAGGTTTAACAATTAATTTCTCGAATTATCCTAGATAAAATTGCTATAAGATTAGAGGGAAGATAACAAAATAAAAATCATCAAACCTGAGGTTCTTCTTTAGGCCCCAGAGATCTCCTCTTAAATTCAAGTTTCCTTTCCTCCTAGAGTATAAATATAAATATTTGTAAACAATAAATAAAGTATTTTATTTTTAACTAAAAGGTTTTACTGTATTACCAGAAAGCATAAGGATAAAAGACAAGATAGATGAGAATAGAATAGAGAAAGCTTTTTAAATCATAGGTGTGAAGCATAGATACTATATATTATGAAATGGTAACAAATGAAAAAGATGTATAACTATTTAATTAATATAAAATAACATTAAAACCTTAAGTATGGTGCTAAATTGGACAAACAATATTCACTAATTTCAAAATAAAATCACCCCTAAAAATATACTTCAACCTTCAGTGATGTTGCTATTATTAGGCATAAAATCTATATAGAACTTGAACAATCTTTTTTTCAGAGTTTTAATTTATCTTAGATCTATCTCCAAAGCAAAACCAGCATCAGACATGCATTGTGTTTTTCATGAAGCAGTAATTTGAGTAACATTAACATTAAAGTGATATTGGACAGTGTGAATACCGGTTGCCCAATGATTCTATGAATCAAGTATTGTTCAAGCCGAAATGTGTAATATTTTTATATCATGGCATATTCCAAAAGCATATCCTTAAGACTATAAAAAATCAATACCCTTTAAAAATTGTCATAAATAATCTCTAGAGACGAACTTCACAAAATTCACAGCAAGGATTCACAAAAACTTAAAGAAGCAGATGAAAAAGTTCTTATATCTATGCTTGTGCATATTAAAAATTGAAATAGATGTATCTATTGTAATTTTCTAGTATAAAAAATATAACATCCAGAATACTGAAAATGGAAGACAGGAAGACTAACGACCAAAAATAAAAAAATAAATGTAAAATGACACATCACCAAGTTAGAATCAATGGAAAAAAGGAAGAATATAAGATGCCATAGACAAAAGATGCATAGAAGAGGAGAAATAAGAAGAATTGTGAAGGTGAAAATATGATGATACATTTCAGAGTAGAAATATTTAATAGTAGAAAGATGGGAAAAATTAATAAAATCCAAATATAAGACTAACTGTATATCAGTTTCAACAACTTCATTGCATTAAGGATGATCCTAAAAAATTTTCAAATTTTGCACCAATATATTTCAATATTTTCAATATAAGTTTAATCATAAAAGTTCACATTGTATTTATACAAACAAAACTAATTTAAATCAACATTACCATCCAATTTTAATTATTACTTTCTAGAAAAAGAATTATCACAATTTAACATAAGTAAATATTAAAGATGAAAGTTATGGTTAAAAAGCTATGTTACCAATGTTTACAGCCAACACAGAAAGAGAGCAAAAAGAATTGAAAGAAAACAATGAAGTGACAAGAGATGAAGACTCAAGATGTAAACTTCTTAGCAAAAATAAAAATTCATAAAAATATTGTTCTTGTGATAAAAAATGTTATTTCCTTAAAAAAACACAGCAACTCCTAAAAAATTGTAACATTTTTTTACTCTTCAAAAATTGACAGTTGGAGCACTGAGCAATACAGCATACAAAAATCCAGCCTCATTGAAGATTGTCAACCAAGACAAAATTCAATAAAAAAATCTTATGAAAATGTAGAAGGTGAAAGAAAATGGTAAAAGAAGAGTGGAGATGCAAATTATCAGAAGAGAAGATGAAGTAGAAGAGATCTTGTGATCAAGTAGAGTAGAGAAACAGCCTGAAGTTTTAAATGAAGACAAGAGTAGATGGCAGAGAGAGGCAAGACACTGACACCAATTTTACCTGAGGCTCAGGAGGCTCTGGCTCCTTCTTTGCTGCTCTTTGAACAGGTTTGAGAACCACTTGACTTGGAACCTAAGGCACAAATAGACTAAAAGTGGTATTCTGCTGACTTTTATGAGAAATATAACCTAGTGATTTGACTGATGCAATGACTTTTAATAAAATTTTAAATTGATAATTCTTCAATATAAGTATCTGAATAGTTAGCTTTGAAAAAAATAATCAAGACCATATGTGATGGATTAAAATGAGCAAATAGGCTTACTGCTTGCAATCTAAAGGAAATTTGTGAAATAATAAATATCTGAGTCAGCCAAAGTGCAGAGCACATACCAACGAACAAATGCTACAAGATGAATTTGGCTCAAGAAGACCAAAAGTAATAATAGAGCAAAAATCACTGTGTTCTAAAGATGGAAGCAAACCTGAGGCATTGTCTCCTTTCTATCAAAAAAAGATCTTCTCCTTGTTTCTGGTTTTGAACCATCTTCAACCTAAATTAAAAGCATGATGAAAAGTTAGAAGATGATCAGACATATCAATCAAATCAGCCAACAGTAATCATGAAATAATTTCACTTTCTATTGGTGCAATAATAAATCAAAAATGCTTTAAGATGCTATGTATACATGTGTGCTGCATTTTTAAAACCTCTAAAAATACAGTACATCTAAATTGACTGTAGCACAAATGTTTAATGCATATTTGCATATGCACTGGTAAAGTGACTAACATAAAAATTAAATCAATGATATTTAAAAGTAAAGAATAAGACTTTTTGACTGGTCATTAAAATATGTACAATGAAACCAATCAAAATTTGGCATAAATACGTTTGTCCTAAATGACAGCAGCATAACTTATTACTTATTCTACTTTATTGCAACAAATATCGAAATGTGATTTGAAGAGTAATATAAAAATATGCTATATCAAGTGTAAATATACTAGATCAGCTAACCAGCTGTTACAACTCTGTTTCAACACTTATATACTATACTTGTAATTACTGTATATCGCAGCGTATCATTCAACCTAAATTATTTTGCTTAAAAATGTGTTTAGGCATACACTCGCCATATTGGTTGACCTTCTTTCACTTTATAAGTATTTTAAAAAAATAATAATTCAGACAAAATCCAAATCCCATGCAATCAAATCTTTAAATAAAATATGAATACATATAAACATCACAACTACGTGTTGATTGGAAATACATGGGTAATCTCCAGTGTTCATGTGACATGTACTACATCACACTGCATTACCGACAACAAACAGGTAACCTCATCATGCCACTGCCTGTGAAAAGGATGGAATATGAAGCCGGTTTAAATTTGAAAGCTGTAGGATTCGTTAAAAAATGTCATTGATCAGCAATCTACTATTTAATACATCATGCATGCATAGTTTTATGTATTTGACAAATTATTTCATCTACAGGCAACTCCCAGCTATCCATGATAATGACCGGGAAACTCGAAAACCGCAAATAATTTAAAATCATTGAAATGTAGCTGTTGCATACATTTTTCTACTTGCATTTGAATATCATTGAGTGAAACCATTTCTGAGTTTACTTCTAATGAAAAGAAATGGATCACTTAAAAAAGGGAAACATCTGTACATATAGTAGAATAGGGAGGGGAAGGTGTAAATAAATCATAGAAAGTTGTACTGAAAAATAACATCTTTCAGTTTATGTAATATTTCAAGTTAATCTTTTATTGTCAACATCACATGCTTATGGTTCTCTGCCATTCTCACAATATGAGATATGACAAATTGCAAATGTTTTTACTGAGATAATCTTAAATAAGGACAGCACAACTGCTGTCTAAAGTTCTGACTATGCACTCAAATTGCACCATGGAGAAATTTTAAATGGGGAAATCCCTGAGCACAACATATGCAAGCTTCAAGCTGTCAACCTGCATGGTGTAGAATGAAAAATCAATAGTCGATTATTTATATTTATAAGAATGGTGAATCTTTCAACGAATGCTTTATTTGATTATAAAATTACTTTTTTAATTCAGATAAGCTGAGGCTTTGAATGCATTTTGCTTGTGAATTGCATCAGAATGGTAAATATATTTTATCTATCCTTTTTAAAACCCCTAGCAGCCAAATTTCTCACAATTTCATTTTTAAGAATAAAAAGGTCTTAGGACGATTGCCTGGGGATAACCAGGAGCTGCCTGTATATAAACATATCATTTGAATTTATCAGGTACATAAATTATTTTAAATCCAAAAAAATAAATGTCTGCTAAATAAATTGTAAAAGCTGAAACAGCTGATTCAATATGATGATTACCTGTGCCAAAGGATTGGCCATATTTTACATCGATTACCTGAAATCAAAGGTTTGTGTTTTTTATGTTTGGCATATAAGATGACATTATTTTTTCAAAGACTTTTTATCACTTCAAAAACTGACTTATATGCCACGATATACAGTATTACCAGTGTAGGCAAAAATAATAATAAATAGTATAGTTTAAACTATAAGCAGACCTACTTTGAATAAAATCAGATCACTCAAACAAATGAACAATTTAATATGACAAAAATCACTTCAAAATACTTTCTTATATTTTGTCAACTAAAAATAAAGTAATAAACAGTTTCAAGGCATCTATGTATAAGCATATCTTGTACTGTTTGCATAACCGGGTGGAAGGTAAACAAAGTGATGCTAGTGCTGTTGATGGTGAGAAAGTGATGAGAAATGGTACTAGTATATGCCTACTATACACTACTATATACTACTACTATATGCCTACTCGGCCCCCCAGGTTGGGTAAGTTTGGTTAGGTGGTATTGGTTTCTTCCCACATTCGTTGTGGCCCCCATCCCCCTTGGGTTGTGACAAGAAGCAGAGTGGAACACCTTGCAAATTTATGGAATGTTACCTGAAGGAGTTCACGTGGAGATGTCAGCTGTTAAAGGAGAATGCCTTCAATTGAATCCATCAAGATATCGCCGCCTTCAGTCCTCTGGATATTGCTTCATGATTTTTCATGCCATTTACTTCATATTTGTTATTTCGTTATATGTCACCCCTTACCTTTGTTGTTTCATTATATACCACAAAATGCTTCTTAAATTTGTTCCACGTTTAACTTCTGTTTTTTCGCCTTTCCCCCTGGTAGTTACATTTCTCGTCGCTTTCTCGCCATCAACAGCGCTAGCATCACTATGATTATCTTCCACCCAGTTATGCAAACAGTGCCGCATATCTTACTACATTTCTTAATTTTAAGAATCCTTTTATAGTAAATAACTTCCGAAACACACAACTAGAGCTCATACAAAACACGAACACACATAATGTTAGTTTGGTTCAAATAATGCAGTACCTAAACTTAAAATACTGTAAAGATAATTAGTAATATAATAAATATTTAAAAATAAATTTCTTACAAAAACATCACAAAAAAGATTTGTCATGATTAAATGCTGAATATTAAAATATTTAATCTTCTTTTGTAGAACAATAATAATTAGTTTAGTTGATATACTAAATTAAAATGAATTTTAATGGAGAAAACCAATGGAATAATATTCCAACCTGAGTCAATGAATCCCTTTTGCCAAATTTTGTGGTCTTTGCCTGTTCAGGTGGAGATAGTCCATCTTCAGCCTATAGAATTGGAGGCTTAAATTAACATAATGTAATACAAGTTTACTTTAAGATTTGGATGTTCAAGAACAGCAAGATGTTAATAAAACTGTAGCTGCTTATGAAACCATTAAACAGAGGTTATGGTTTACTTTAAAGAGATTTTAAAAAATATCCTTCAAGGTGGTTCACGTATAACTAAAGAAATCAGTAAAAATTATTTGTAATCCAAGAATATTTATTGCAGAGAAAATTGGCAAAGTATTGCCAATAAGCTTACTGTGAAGTAAAATATATTATAATACATACATATACTAAAATTAAACTTATTAAATTAATAAGAAACAGAAACTTAGAAGACAGACTGTTAAATTTGTTGAAAAAATATAAGGATGACTCTCCATATAAAATAATACAAAAAATGTCAATAAAATACTATATATCTGTTTATAAATTGCAGTGGAAAGCAAAAAAAGCTTACCAAAACTGCACAAAATTTTCTTAAAAAAGCAGTGCAAAATTTGAAAAATGTGAGAACAAAAATTCTCACCGGAAAAAAATATACAAAAAATCACCAGCTCTTCCTAAAGGAAAAAAATCTTTAGGTTCTGGTCCTGAAGTAAAAATGGTAAGAATTAGAGAGAGAGAGAGAGATAGTTACAGAAGGAGATAGCAGCCCGTTTCCACAGCTATTAAAGAAAAAACAATTAGAAAGGACAGCCCCATCAAACCACCCAATTATGGAAGAGAAAGGTTTCAGAGAGAAAAAGACATAAGTTTACAATAAAATCCATCATACCTGAGCTTCACTTGCTTTTTTAGTTGTAGCCACTCTCTCAACAGGTTTTAAAACAACCTCACTTGGTAACTATAGAGAAATAAGCCTAAATAAGTAATGTATTCTAAATTAGGAAAAAAATTACTAATAAATGAATTTATACATCCAAAGCTCACTGTAATGCTGGATCATTCTGTGGCTTAAAAGGATTTTTTCATAAAGCTTCTTAAATTTTTTGTTCTGATTCTTTGTACTGATAAATAGTTTGGTCATACTTAAATAAAAATAATTATGGTTACATAAAAATTATTCTTGAAAGAACTTTTTTGATTTAGATGTATGACATGAAAATAATCATCAAACCTTTGGAGGTGGCACTTTTTTCTCAGGTATAGATCGTTTACGAAGTCCCAGTTTGAATGGCTCATCCTATGCAATTAAGAAACAAAATTGAAAATGCAATAAAAAACACTGATTCACCAAAAAGTAATCCAATGCTTATAATTACTTATTATCTTATATACTGAATAAGTATTTATAATGAAATAGTTAACATAATAAATAAGGGCATGATACTCTAAACTAAAATATAATAACCCAATATTTAAAAAATACATTTGTTTCTTTAAATTTTAAATACCAATTCTCTTATAAATAAAGAATTCATATTAATAGAATAGAATAAAAGCAATGTTAAAAATTATCTTAATCATAAGAGAATGGAGAGTAAACATGTGACTGAGTAAGTAAGCAGATTCACAATGATCCAAATCAGACTACTCAGTTTCAAAAATTTACAATCCAACAACATTCCAATTTATATTAAAATACAAAATAGCCAGATTGCATGAAAAAAGCATAAACAAATTTATAATGACATACAAGTATTTTAGTGACACAATGAAATTCAAATAACCACACGATTCTACTAGTTTTTGAATAAGATGAGCTGCAGTACTTGAAAGGGCAAAAATTAAGTGCAAATAAGCTCATAAAGCAATTGAAAGAAACAATTTTAATGCAATAAAAGTTGACTGCATACTTGACCAGCTGCATACTAATAATTGCCTAAAATAAAATGCAATGAAAGATAAGCTTTAGCTTATGAAAGTCAGTATATTTCCTGCAAGCAACATTTCACAGTTATAGACATGGCTGTGATGAAATACATAAGCAGTGCCTGGAATATATATTCCTTAACATCAATTTTATGAAATGCTTGCTCAATCTAGAGCAGGGATGGCAAATGATTTTTGTGCCAAGAAAGTAATGTGAATCATCAGCATTTTTCACATGCCACTGGTTTACTTCTCTATGAAACTTCATATTTTATGCAGAAAATACAAGCTTATGTGTGCCAAATAGAACTGCCCGTATGCCAGATATTTCCCATCCCTGATCTAGACAAAAAATTTAAAAACAGCCAGATTTTTATATGGATGAAATACAGTCAGCTAATGAATGGAAATCAGCACATGAAGGAGGCAATTTAACCCCTTAAACGAGTGCATAATTTTCTCTACCCAATTTCCCAATTTTTCCATAAAATCTTTCAAAAACAAATTATAATATCTGCTGTAACATTTTTAAGCATATTTAAGAAAACTTCTATTTATTGCCTACTAGCAGCATAGCCCTTTCTTCACCTGGAGTAATTATAATTAATATCTTGTAAAGTCCTATAATTTTTCATGGTTTTGAATGAATAATTTCTATTGATTGAACTCGATTATCTTGAATAACGTACTTAAAAACTTTTACAATAACTCTTTATAGATTATGTTGAGGGTCTTTCCATTTTGCGAAAGAATATACAAATAATTTCCACCACTTACTCTTGAGTATGCTACGTAAGACATTTACAGGAAATAATCAGGTGTGTGTGTGTGTGCATGTATGTATGATTCCTGATGAAAACTAAGCAAGACAGAGTTTGAAACCCCCCTCCTATCACAATGGGTTTTCAGACCCAACCCGGAGTATAATGATATCCTACTCATGTCGTTCCTAACAGTTTTCAAGAAGTTGAACACCTTAGAGCCCCCAAATGACAATAGGGAAAATCTCACTTTTTAAAATAATCCCTTATTACTTAACAGTAACTTTAAATCCTGGTTAAAGGCAGAAAATATGTAAATGCTACAACAAGAATTAACAACTGTATGTCTTTAATAATTTATACATTAAACCATAAAATGATTATTTTTTGGAAAGGTACCCACATGCAAAATTTGAACCTTCTAGGTAAAGCAAAAGTGCCCTGTACTTAAGTGGACAAACATGCAAACTTTCTACTTTATTAGTATAGATTATAGTTATTTTTAATATCAATTTATGTAGTTTGTTTCATTAACAAAAATTCCCATTTTGCATAAAATACATGTTTTTAAATCAATAAACTTAAATATGGTGTATGCAACTGAATAACTACTCATATATTTACTGTGGAATACATTATTCACATGCTATTATTTACTGCACATGAATTGAACCAAATTTTCACTTCCACGAATGCATCTATGATGTTTCATACTGAGACTACCACATTGGAAAAAATCCCATATAGTAACCTGTTGAAGAAAGCACATCAATAAACTCTGCCCACCAAGAAAAAAATTCTTTTTCAGAGAGCATCTGAAGGTGCTCTCCCCAATTAAGGGGTTAAAATAGAATAAAAATACAGCAATTGCAAGATGTAGCATAAATATTAGCTTTGTAACATTTAAATAAAAATTTATACCTTAACAGAAAGTCTTCCACTATCATCAACTGGCTTATCTTCGGATATAATTTCCTGCTAGGATGCACAAACAAAGAAATGTTAATGAATTGGCATCTCTTCTTATACCTACAATAAACTTTCCTCAAACATAAAACTAATGTATACATTTGCAGATGATAATTGTCTTTCTTCTTGAGACTTCTTTTCTGCGACAAGTTCCTCCTAAAACTCACATGGTAAATAAATAAAAATGTCACCAAAAAGAATGGTTAATAAATCACTTAGGGTTGCAAACTAGTGTTCAAGTAATAAGGTATACCTTGACAGAGGACCTTTGTCTTTCTTCAACAGTTTTCTTGTCAATGATAATTTCATACTAAAACATATAACAATAAAAATTAAAGAACTTCATAGTGTGACAGTACCTTGTACCTGTTATGATAATAAATACAAATAAATTATTCAGATAATAATGTGTAACTTGACTGAGGACATCCGTTTTTCTTCAAATGGCCTCTTTTCTGGAATAATTTACTATTATCATGGTAATCAGAATATAGTTTAATAGAAAACATGCAATTTCATTTATACACAGGCATAAAATTTTTGCATTAATGTCATTATATACACAATAAATAATGCACTCCATTATATTTTAACCTTAATTTAGATTAACTACTACTATAACTTTCAAATTTTTTCATAAAAATGAATCCAGATTACAGCTAACATTGTGAACACAATTTTCTGATGAACTTAATTAATCAATGAAATGTGATCTGATTCAGAAAGATACACTTATGTGACTAACTAACACTGATTAAACCTTATACATAGCAGTCACATGAAATTAAAATCTTCAAGAGAAGATTTACTTAATAGGTACCATATTTACCCGAAAGGAAGACAAGGTTTTTTAACAAAAATGCCATAAAAAATATTAGGTATCATCTTAGAATGGAGTATGAGGATTTAAGGTGAGAATGCACCCCTATTTTAAATGCACCATGAAACACCCAGATGTCAAGTATATGTCGGTTAAATATTTACTATTGCATAAAGTAATATATCGTATTTAATTAATTACTACAATACTTTAAAAATTTAAGGTCAAATTTCTTAAAATTGCTCCCACAGACCAATGGTTCCACTTTGGCGGTAGGGAAGCGTTTAGAGCTGGGTAGGTAATCACGTGATAAGTTGAAAAAAAATGACTACAGCTGGGCGGTTCCATGCATAATATGAAACACCAAGCCATGTAGGCACTAATTAAGGTGCCTAGTATTACAATCCCTCCCTAAGGACTGCATAACCTTACAGAGGTGGGAGGGTTTGTGAATTCTTATGAACCAAAGAGCTATGCCGGCAGGAAATAATTCTCCTGGTAAGACCTACCAAGCTGGAAAGGTCTGAGGGGAAGAGTCAGATTAAGAAGCAGTCTTGGGGGTTTTACATCTCCCTATGCAAGGGCAGCAGCTTGCACAGTATCTCTGTAGGTGGTGATCATGTGGATCTGAACAGCTACAGATGGGTAATCACTCTTGTGAAACCACGATGAGGAAAGCAAGGGGAAACTACCTCATTATATTTCCCATGACAGGCTGAAAAGCTGCAAATACCTCTATGGATATCTCTGGGGTAAAATATTTTGGAGGTAAAATAGACCCCAATCGGATCTCTGGGTGGGGACTACCCTAAGGGATGCACAGAGGAAATGTAACACTAATAAGAAGAAAGCAAGTAGTGAGAAATTAAGAATAGGCACATGGAATGTTAGGACTATGAATTCAGGGGATAAACTAGAGAACTTAAAAAGGGAAATGAGAAGGAATAATGTAGGTATAGTAGGTCTTAGTGAAGTTCGGTGGGAAGGAGAAGATGAGACAAATTCAAATGAATTTAAGATTATTTACTCGGGAGGATAGAAAAAGGAAAGGGGAGTAGGGATTATAAGGAGAAAAGAGATAGCTGAAAGAATTAGCAAAGTAGTGACAGTTAATGATAGATTAATAGCCGTAAAACTTCAGATGGAGCCAGTGGAAATGCTTATAATTCAAGCGTATATGCCAACAACTAATGCTGGTGACGACGAAGTAGATGAAATCTATGAACAGATTATGGAGATATTGGAGGAGGAGGGAAAAGGAAGGATCACCACCATAGTAATGGGAGATTGGAACAGCGTAGTCGGAGAGGGACAGGAAGATAACATAGTGGGAAAATATGGACTAGGGAAGAGAAATGAAAGAGGGGAGAAACTTGTGGAATTCTGCCATAGAAATAGATTGATTGTAACTAATACATGGTTTAAGCATCACCAGCGGAGACTTTACACATGGAGAAGCCCAGGAGACCAGAGACGATAACAGATAGATTACATACTAGTCAATGAAAGATTTAGAAATAGCATTAAAAATGTGAAAGCACTACCAGGGGCAGATATAGACTCCGACCGCAACCTTTTGGTGGCAAATACACAATGTAGACTGAAGAGTGTTAAGAGAAACATAAGAGTTAACAAGAAATGGAACTTAGAGGAACTCCTTTAGAACAAGGAGGCTATCATGACTGAGCTGGAGGAAAGGTTGGGGGAGAGAGCTGAAGAAAATAGGAACAATGTAGATGAGGAATGGAGATACATCCATGGCAACATTAAAGATATAATGGAAAAGAAGGAAGGAAAGATAATGGATGAAAGAAACAAAAAACCCTGGGTCACAGCAGCCATGCTGCAAAAAATGGAAGAGCAGAGAAAGTGGAATAACATAAACACTGAAGAAGGCCAAAGAAAGTACAAGGAGTTAAATAATGCTTTAAGAAGGGAAACAGATAAAGCCAGAGAACAGGGGATAAATGAGAAATGTGTGGAAATTGTCAAGTGTGAATGAATTTGTAGAACAGACCTCATGTATAGCAAATCAAGGGAACTATTCAAGAAAAAGGCTAGAAATATAGGCCGTAAAGGAATCATGAACAAAAGTGGTAAAATAGTCTCGGAGCCAGCCAATGTAAAGAATGTCAGGAAAGAATACATTGAGATGCCGTATGACAAAGAAGGAAAGCCAAGAAATATTGAATTAAATGAAAAAGAGGATGTGGAAAAAGATCAGCTAGGACCAAGTATTCTCGAGTCTGAAGTTAAAAGAGCAATTGATGACATGAAAAGAAGGAAGGCTGTTGGGAGTGATGATATACCAGTGAATGTTCTTAAGGTTTTGAGGTCGAAAGCAGTTAAGCAACTCACAAAATTCTTTAACTAAGTATATGATACTGGCATATGGCCTGAAGATTTTTTAGATGTTGTTATGGTACCACTGAGGAAAAAGAACAATGCAAAATGTTGTAAGGATTACAGAACTATTAGTTTAATTTCTCATACAGCTAAAGTTCTAACCAGAATAATAACCAAAAGAATTGAATGTAAAATAGAAAAGGGGCTGCAAGATAATCAGTTTGGTTTCAGAAGAGGAAGAGGGACTAGAGATGCTATAGGATGTATGAGGATGATGATAGAAAGAGCGCTAGAAGTCAATAATGGTATGTATTTTTGTTTTGTAGATTGGGAGAAAGCTTTTGACCAAGTGAAATGGGATAAAATGTTGGGTATTTTAAATAAAATATGAATAGATTGGAAAGATAAAAGACTGCTTAAAAACCTTTACTTTGATCAAAAGATTAGAGTCAGGGTTGAAGGAGAAGAAACAGAAAGTACTTCAATAGGGAGGGGAGTGAGGCAGGGATGTCCTATTTCTCCAGCAATATATAATATTTATGCAGAAAAAATAACAGAAGCGTTGATGGAAGAGAAAGGATTTAAGATAGGAGGTGAAAGTATTACCACTATTAAATACGCAGATGATCAGGGCTTAATAGCTGAAGACGAGAAAGAGCTTCAGAGGATGACAGATAGACTAGTGGAGGTTGGCCAACAATATGGAATGAAGATCAATGCAGAAAAAACGAAAGTCATGGTGGTTTCAAAGGAACATAAAGAATTAAATATAATGGTAAATGGGCAAAAATTGGAACAAGTAAGTAGTTTCAAATATCTTGGCCGTATTGTGGCATAGGATGGAAGTAGTACACAGGACATCAGAAGTAGGATTGCAATGGCAAAAGCAGCATTTAACGAGAAGAAGGAGCTTCTCACAAGCAAGAAAATAAATTTAGAAACAAGGAAGAAATTAGCAAAATGCTACATCTGGAGCATAGCTCTTTATGGTGCAGAGACGTGCACGGTAAGGAGAAAGGAGGAAAAATATTTAGAAAGTTTTGAGATGTGGCTATGGAGGAGGATGATGAAAGTGAAATGGACAGAGAGGAAGATAAACAAAGAAGTATTAGAAATGGTGGGAGAAGAAAGTATGCTAATAAAAACAATCAGGAAAAGAAAAGCAAATTGGATAGGGCACATATTGAGAAGACAGTGTTTACTTAGGACGATCTTGGAGGGCAAAATTAGTGGAAGAAGAGGAAGAGGGAGAAAAAGAATAGGAATATTAGAGAATATACAGCAAGAATATAGTACTTATAGAGATATAAAAGAGGCTTCTAGGGAGAGAGAGAGATGGAGGCAGTGATTCAGCTGAAACCTGTCTTCGGACAGCAGCATAATGATGATGATGAGTATTACAATGTAAGCAAGATTGATACTTAAATTTTGACATTTGAGAAGGAGAAAAAAATCCTGCACTTGACCGGGAATCGAACCTGGGTCTCCCCATTTGACGGAGAGGTGCTTTAACCAACTAAGCTATCAAGCCAGGTTGATTCTCCATTCTTGGATTGGGGTATTTATGGTGAAGAAAGGGCTAGCAGAGTAGTAAACCTCCAACACTAAATGTCCTCAAAGTGGCATCGCGGAAAAAATCCCATCTTTAAATCAAGAAAGTGATACAATTTAAACGTATCTACTACAATTTAAACATGATGCTTTGCATTTGGTATGCCAATGACAAACATAAAGTGGGTGTGAGTTTCCGAGTGTAGAAAATTTACGAGAACATTGAGTACATGCTTTGCTGAGTTTTAAAGTGAAATAGTGACAAGTTATTATTTATAACTTTTAAATAAGTTACCCCAAATAAATGGCAGATCACATAGAGAAAAAAGGAACTGCGGTAAGAGGGAATGTATCCAAAGGAATTAGAAAAGGTTACGACAGAAATTTTAAGTTAATGGTGTTGCGCTATGCTGAAGAAACAAATAATTGTGCGGCAGGGAGGAAATACAATGTGACTGAAGCAAATGTGCGAAGGTGGAAGCAAGCAAAAGAAAAACTTGAAGATACTAACTCAACACGGAGATCATTTAGTAGACCAAAACGAGGTCAATTCCATGCATTAGAAGAGGAAATTGCAAACTTTGTGCATATTCAAAGAATGGACAGTAAACCGGTGATGCGGGATATCATTAAATTGAAAGCCCAAGAATTAGCACAATTGCAAAACATTCCACACCAAGAATTTAAGGCTAGTAGTGGATGGTGTGTGCGTATGATGTGTCAAAATGGTTTTAGCCTGCGATGAAGTACTTCACTTTTCCAGCATCTACCTTCCGACTTCACGGACAAACTAATAACTTTCCAGAGGCACGTAATTTGGTCACAGAAAAGTCAAAATTACCTTCTGAGCCAAATGGGAAATGCAGATGAGACACCCATTTACTTCGACATGCCATCTAATTACACAGTCAATGAAAAAGGTGCAAAAAATGTCATCATAAAAACTTCCGGGAAGGAAAACAGCGCATTACTGTAATGCTGGCTATATTAGCAGATGGAACAAAGATGCTGCTGTATGTTATTTTATAAACCAAAACAGTGCCTAAGGAAGTACAACCAAATGGAATAATTTTTAAATGTCAAGGCCAAGGATGGATGTCAACTGATTTAATGAAGGACTGGCAAAGCATAGTGTGGAATAGACAACCTGGGGCACTTTTAAGGCAGAGAGCAATGCTCATCTTAGATGCGTTCAAAGGCCACCTTACAGAGGAAGTTCAAAATACCCTTCATGGTATGAATACTGACCTTGTAGTTATACCAGGAGGTATGACATCACAAATTCAAGTGCTAAATGTTGTAGTGATGAAGCCCTTTAAGGATTACATAAAGTCATTTTATTCAGAATGGCTTTTAACAGGGGACCATTCATTAACTCCTACAGGGAAAATTAAGAAGTCCAGTATACCACTTCTCTGTAATTGGATCATTGCAGCATGGAAAAAATAGATCCCAATAGTATCCCAAGAGGGTTCAAGAAATGCTGCATATCAAATTCCATGGATGGTATGGAAGATGACTTGTTGAAATTTAAATAAATTGTGATGAACGAACAGGACAGCAAGAATAAGGGAAGGAAACAGAGGAGAGGGAGATTTAAGTAGTAAATTTACTTTTTTTTATTCATCCTCTTAATGTTAGCTTGTTATACATATATGTAAAAGTTTTTCGTAAGTGAACCTAATTTTTTTAGGGGTCGTCTTAAATTCAAGGTCGTCCTCCTTTCGGGTAAATATGGTAATTGTAAACCTACTCAAATAATGAATCTAAAAAATGTGTTATTACATAGACCTTGTGTACCATAAATTAGAAATCTAAATTTAACTGTTTTTACATTGAGCAAAATTATAACATAATGCACAATTTCAAATGCAAGCATTATTCAATACCTTAATTATAAATGTTATTTTAAAAATACAAGAACTGCAATGTATTTCTCTAAAATCATTGAATATTTTAAATCATATTTAACTTTAAAATTAATTAATGTTTTTATAATTTCACTTTATTCATAAGTATTTTTTAATACCAAACCACATCAGAGGATCATTCAAAAATAGATCTTATAATGAGATTTGGTAAATTTAATTGAAAAACAAATCATATGTTATAATTTATAATATACTTCAAATAATATACCTTCTTTTCTTCAGGGGTCTTATCATTCTCTAGTTTCTTTGCTGGCTCAGGTTTCTTGGGTTCTTTAATCTAAAGCATCAAAAGAAAAATTTATATTAAAATTATAATAATTTAAACTTAAAAATGGGATAATAACCTCAATGCACAGAATATTTATCACTGTCTAAATATTAAAAATATTTTCATTAATTATTTCTACCACTTCTTCTGATCTAGTAAGCCAGTAAAATTATAATAAAAAATTTAAAGTTGCACAGGTTATAAAAACTTCTCATTATATCCACTATCTCATTATATCCAAACTTATACTTAGTGAGCTCTTTTGTACTAATTTTTGGCATTTAAATTTACTGAATTTCAATATCAGTTTGAAAACATAAGAAAATTAATTAACAAAATACCGGCATCCCTCACTTAGTGCTCTTAATTGGTTCCTGAAAAACAAGCCACTAACTGAAACCGCATTAAGCGAGGGAATTTTTCTAATAAAAACTACTGTGAAAAGATTTAATCTCTACTTCCAACCTACTCTCAATGCTAATGAATTCCCAATATAAGGTATTTTTTCATGCTTAAATCAGAGAAACAATTAATACATATAAAGACGTACTTTTTATGAACATAAAAATATACAGCATTTTATCTTATCATCAATCCCGCTAATTTCAAGGCTTTGCCAATATTAACCTGCCATTCTCTACCTTCAATTAGTCAAATTACTTCAAGTTTCACTAAAAGTGTTCTTTGTTTATTTTCAGAAACATCCTTAGCACTTGTATTTTCATAATTTTGATTCATTACAAATAATACGAGGGTTAAAAAAATTGAATATAACTACACCGACACACTAGTCATGTGATTAATGCCACATCAGACAAGGTTGAAGGGGTTTACATTTGCTTTTTGTCACAGGGATTTTTATTCAAGTTTATTAAGTTAGAGGGACCAACTTGCTGGTTGAACTAGCTGTGCCTTCAGTGCTGCCATTCTAACACATTTGCACATACGACTATGTAGTATATATGTTTTTAGACATGAACTGACCTCAGAATGACCCTATACGAAAATCCTATTCGTACAAGGATATTATTGTCAACCAATTTGTAACTGAGTGGAAGTTAATGGAGAAGCTAATAAGTGATACATATTAAATATACGAATAAGAAAGTAAATGAAGGGGACTTGTCGAAACGAAATCGGATAAGTTAGACCTATTAATCCTGATATTAACAAAATCTAATGTATATTACCTGCAATTGATACAGCATCAAAATACTATTTTTATTGATTAGATAGTTGAATGATATTTAATTTAATCATAACCTACTTAAAAATAATAATTAGGTATAATAAATGTTATGAGAAAGTTATGTGCATGTAACATATGATTCATGAGATAGCGAGAGCACTATAACGAAATTGCACCAAGTGAAGCACACTATAACGAGGGATGCCTGTACTACAATGGAGTAAAAATGAAAAGATAAAACTGGGACAAGAATTTGAGTAATAATTCCATTGAAAAGCAAAAAGAGATGGTGAAAGCATCATCAACATTTGATCTTCTAACCTTTTCGGCCTCTTCCTTTTTGGCTACAGGTTCTTTCTTCTGTACATGGAAGAAATAGTAATTTTCAATCAAAATACAGATTTATATTTTTGATTGGATGTGATTTTACAAATTATACAATTGCAAACATACCTTTGAAGTTTTGACATCCTCTATCATCTTCTTTTCAGCTTTGACTTCATTTTCTTCATTTTCTATCTGTTCAAATGTAGCAACATTTAACAGAGAACACTCAAATTTACATAAAACTAAAATCACAACTAATGACAAGTATTTGATCAATAATACATATAATAACAACAACATATAACAACAATATTGCAAAGAAGGTAAGGAGAAGTGCAATCTACCCCCCCCCCCAGAAGTGTGGTTTTATTTGGCAATAAATGGAACTACTTGAATCACCAAGAATCCAACCCCCAACCACTTAACACAACCTGGGGGGGAGGAAACAAAAAGAATTCAACCCCCAACCACTTAACCAAATCCAGGGGTACGAAATATTAATAACACTGGAGAGCCTATGATGCTTTGCTGTCACATTAAGTTGATTTTGATTTTTTTAAATAATTAATTTGATCAGACATATTTATTTATTAAAAGATGTAAACTTCTTTCTTTGTAAATAGAATAGAAGATTCTATTTATTATTGATCTGTATTAGGATTAAGGATAAGTATAATTTAATTTTTTAATTTTCCAAGTGATGTGGTATATAAAAATAACTGACCTTGCTAAGTTCTTTTAAACTTCTTTATTCGTAAATATTACAGAATAAACAGGCTCAACCAGGCTTACCATAGAGACATAAATCAACATAAATGTAAACAAACAAAATGACGTAATATCTTATACTGTTTAAAATGTTTTTTGCTTGGCTTAAAGAAATTAATTTAATTAATTTTTTAAATGATGCTACAATAATGAATAAAATGGTTCTTTAATTCAAAGGGGAAAGGTTTATTTATTTTTCAAAAATGTTCGAAATTCATCTAAAACAAAATGACATAATATCATCAAGGGGCTTGCGAGTATACACCCAATATAACCACTCACTCAAATGAGGTGGCCATGGTAAATGACAGTTCTCATTGTTTAGAAGTCACATTTTTTTGTATTAAAAACGGATTTTCCAGAAAATTTGGAAAGTAACTGAATTTTCACAGTAACCAAAATGAACTTCTTTCTTTTTCCAAAATAAACGTTTAGGTCTCGATTTTGTATCTTGATTCTAACTAATTTTAAAATACGATTTGATAATGCCCAAAACTGATTCCAATGCTTTTCTTATGGAATGCAGGGGTGTCAGAAAATCCCCCTTAAAAAGAAAGTATTTAACGTTTCTGGTTGAATTTAGTACTGTTAAAGAACAGGAGATTTCTGTATCTTTAAAAATTATAGATGACAAAAATAGCCCAAACAGCGGCAGAGATATAAGCTTCCCAATAGGCTATAACCAACCTACCAAAAAGTTCGTCTTCGACTATGACTATTACGGTAATATAATATAAGATTTATCAAAATTCCCATTTGATTCCATGATTTTACTGTTAATTAAAAATTGTATAGTCTTTTCTTCATCTCCAAAGATTCGCATAAATTCTTCAAGAGTCAGAGTCATTTTTTAGGGTTGATAGTAGGACATAGTTCCATATGTCACCACTGCCATATGCAGCACAACAATCAGGGGGGGGGATATATTGCACTTTAGCCTAAATTAAAATAACAAACTAATATATAATATTTAAATATTAATGAGACATATGCTGGTACTCCATTAGTAATAGTTATCTAACATTTACACAAACATACAGCACAAAACAGAAATATAAAATATAGTTTTCCGAAATCAAAATAAACAACTAAATTGTTTGTAATGAATTATGTCATTCACACAAATTGGAGTGTTCATACAATGAATACACACACATATACATATATATATATATATATATATATATATATATATATATATATATATACACACATACGATATATATAAATACCTTTGGCTCCTCCTTTTTAGGTTCAGGCTTCTTTTCTGGTTCCTTTTTCTGTCAATCACAACAAAAGAGCAATACTTAGATAATCTTATTAATATTTTAAAATCAGCATCCATACTAAATGCTAATAAACCACTTCTAATAGCTCAGGGCCATTTTATATTGATGAGAAGTATTATATCAATCCATTAAAAAAAGACTAAAGTAAAAAATCATCATTGTTACTGCAACTATGAAAAATAATATTTTAATACTTCTTAAATCCATCATGTTTCCAGCACATATTTTGTTACTTAAATACTGTTTCAACTGAATCCTAGATTACTTATGCCATTTATACGCATCTATCAAGGTTAACTATTTTCATAAATGTTACCTTTTCTGGCACCGGTTTCTTTTCTGGTTCTGGTTTCTTTTCTGGCTCTTTCTGCTTCTCTTCCACTTTTACTTCCTCTTTCTTCTTCTCTACCTTCTTCTCCTCCTTTTTCTCTTCCTCTTTTTTCTGCATGTGATAATTAAAATAGAGGTGTATACTTTCAAATAAATTGTCATGAAGACAGTGCCAGCAAACTATAGCATAATTCACAAAATTGCATTTCATTGTATAAGAATTCACTCAAGGTGTAATACAACCCCCAGAGAAGCAAAAAGGCAAATTTCGCTCAAATAAGTAGCAAAATTCAACATTCAAATTCAAACAAAAATAAAAAATTTCATTTAATTATTATGCTTGATATTTCAATACATTAATGAAGCCATAAAAATAGCATTGGATGATTTGAAAAACATTTGCAGATTTTGTATTCGATAATCAGAAAGATTTTTAGCATAAATATGTCACAACATGTAACATAATAGATTTACTTATGAAAGTGACAGTAACAAAGGAAACCCATAAATTTGAGTTTACACAAAAAGAAAAACATTAATTACAACATTCTTCTGTTAATTGAGATTACTTCATTTTAAATCATTAATAGCAGAACAAAATTTTATATTTCTTATTTTTATAAAATTCTGATTATTCACCTAAAATTTGAATAAGAACTGAGTACCTGGACAGAGATCCTAGTCGAAAATGAATTAAATTTTTACGAAATATTTTTAATACCATATATACTCGTGTATATGTCGATCTAATGTATAGGTCGACCACCAACCCTTTTAATAAAAATTTTGGATTTTCATATATCTTATGTATAAGCCATCCCTAGTTTATGAGGTGTAACAGAAAACCATCCTTGAAGTTAACTAGTGTGTATAGATCCATTTGACTCGATCATAAATCTATAAAATCTCTCTTCTGTCCCTTTGTAATTTGCTCTGTCACGCTTCATAAGCTGAAGAATAGAGAGTGAGAGTAGGTAGCTTTGCCAAAGAGGAAAGGGAGCTTACATAGTATTAAATTTCATCAGACCTGTTGACTTTTATCATATGGTGGAGGAATAAAAGGTACCAATTTGGAAATAACAAATGCTAATTGGAAGAAAGCTCGTCTGAAAGAGAGAGAGAGAAATGGTTTTCATGCTCTCCTCCAATCATCTCCCCTCCAATCATCTCCCCTCCAATCATCACCCAGCCAATCTTCTCCCTGCCAATCATCTCCCGTCCAATCATCTTCCATCCAATCATCTCCCCTCCAATCATCTCCCCTCCAATCATCTCCCCACTAATTATCTCCCCTCCAATCATCTCCCCACTAATCATCTCCCCTCCAATAATCTCCCCTCCAATCATCACCCCTCCAATCATCACCCCTCCAATCACCTCCTATTCAATCATCTCCCCTCCAATCATCACCCCTCTTCACTGCTCAAGAGGACAGTACTTGAGATTTTTATTTTATTTTTCAATATTTTTGCTAACCAAATAGCTCACTATAGACAAATGAAGCTCAAGAAAAATGCAAGAATTCTTTATTTTTACTTTTTTCCATTGGGTACATTGATAACGATAAACAATACGACGATAACTACTATACTAAATTCATGCATACCGGTCATTTTTGATGGGTAATTATGCTAGTAATTCAATACATTTATAATAAGTCAAACAATGTAATAAGCTATTTAAATTGATTATTTGTAACAATGTATCCTGAAATACATAAATTTTTTGTCACCCCCAATTCAAAATAATAATTAAAACATCGTCAAATAAATTTTTTTTCTATTAATTGAATTTATTTCTATCCATTTATCTTTCCTATAGTCCTTGCATTTAATTTATGTATAGTTTACTATACTATATGTAGGACTTACAAACTATGATTATAACTGTTTAAGAAATGTGGTATATCGAATCAACTAGATGGGACAAAAGACGATATTTTGTAGAATTATATGTCTAGTGAAAAGGTAGCTACTCATGAAGAACATCTTGATGCTCCATGCGATGATAAAATTCAAGAAATATATTGGGGCAAGATATTTGTTTCTGATGACGTGGATTGTAATGGCTTTTAAGATTTACGCAAGTACAAATGTTTTCTTTGAACTTATTCAAATCATGGTAGCTTTTTCTTTTATATACATTGATATTTGCTCCATAAAATTTTTTAAGCTGCCAGACCAATAACATCATGTTTAATACTTACTCGTTTATAAGTTGATCCTCTACTTTTTCACTAGAAATGTGGTTTTAACAACTCAACCTATACACAGGTATATATGGTATTTCCTCAAAAATGAAGAGAAATTAGCAGAAAAAGTTATTTTCCTAGTAACTAGTTAATTTAGACATAATTAGTTTATTCTGGATCAGATAAATGATACAGAATGTAATGAAGCAGCTTCTGATAATAATAATGCCCATAAAATTGCAATAATATTAGCAGCATAAAGAGAGAGAGTGAAAGGGGGACTTTTACAAGTGAAATAGAAAGGTAAGCATATGAGTTATTGACCTATTGCAGCCATGAGAATGTTCATATTTTAAGCTGTTTGGCATGTTTTTGTAGGCTAGAACACATAAAAAGATAGCTACATTGTTTGGTGTGATTTTCTAAGAATTACCTTAACTTTTACAGGTTTCTCTTCTTCAATCTCTAATTTTGGTTCTTCAAGCTCCTGTGGCTATAGAAATTAAAGAGTAAAGTGTAGAGAAACATATGTATTGTTGTTTTACATGAATTTATATCTTTGAAATTACTATATTTGCCCGATTATAAGGCGATGTTTTTTTCTATAATGTAAACCTAAAAATTCATACTCGCCTTATAATCATGACCAAAGATCTCTTCTATTTCTCCTCTCCCTCCCTCTCACCCCCACTAAAATTTAATCCACTATTTTCTATAGTCTTTTCCACCCTCAGAAGACAGTATTACACTTATGGTGCATGCAGCTGCCATTTCTCCTGCATTAGAGCCAGCACTTGTCTTCATTCAGTAATATACATTTTAAGAAATAAAATTAATAATTTAATGAAGATCACTGGAAGCCAATAAATGCATGTTTTATCATAATTACGTGTTAATCTCATTGCATAATTATATTTACACTGGAAATTAAGTGTAACTTATAAAATATTTTGAAATAAAAATTTATTATCAACACTTCCAAAATTATTTTTCTTTCAAGTGGCTTCTGAAATAGGCAATCACCTTATATTCAAGGTCGACCTTTAATCGGGCAAATACAGTATTTAGTAAACAGTTTTCCAAGTTTTTTTAATTTGTGTAAAATCCTAAATATATAATCTCTCCAGTAATTTCTCATGCTAGTTGGTGTATTTCTCATGGCAGAGATTTTGAAAAAGTTTGGTATTCAAAATAATTTTTACAGGATTGTATAAATCTAATGTTATGCAGTTTCTAAAGCTGTAAATATTATAATCAAATTACTTAAATGCCAATTTTAAACACATCATTAGAGTAAAATTTTTTTGATCCATTAAATGCTCTTAAAATTCTACTTATTTGCTCGGATAAAATTACCATTACAGATGCAATGGGTGGTATGCATAAAAACATAGCCAATGCATTTTCTTCAGTTTTGTAGCAATTGCTATGATTCACGTGCATAAAGTTTCGTAGCAAAAGATTTTCGCCGTAGCAATTCCTTCATGGAGATGCATTTCCTTCACTCCTTAGCTTTTACTAATTGTAAGAATGGTATGCATAAAGCAGTAGCATTTACTTCCTCTTGAAGAAATGCTTTGGAAAATCATAGCCTGGGTTCAGTGTGGCTATGCTCTCCGTGCGGTGCAGTTGATTTGTGCAAGATGGTGGCGCTCATGAGAGTGAATGAGGTAAAAACTTATAAACAAAGGCAACAGTCATGTGATACTGATTTTTAAAAACTTTATCGATATAGCATAGAGAATTTGGAATGGCTCAGTGATCATTTCCTTGGCATCGATGCAGAGACACGTGGGAGAGCAGTCTCCACATCAGAAAATGAAGACTTTTTTAAGATATGTTGGAGATCCAGGCTAGGCTAAGAACAAATGCATTTGCAGAAGAACTTATCGGAGAAAAGGAAATCATATTTACAAGACCTCTGTGACCACCATTATTAGAAAAATCAGTTGCAGGAAAGATAAGTATAAGGAGTTGTTCTTCCCCCGAATGATAAGAGAGTAAAGTAGGAATATTAACATGTAGGTTGGTTTTATATACCTCCTATCTCACACCGGGAACTGGACAAAATGTCCCTGGACAAAATTTCCCTGGGCATGTCTTGAACAAAATGTCCCCTGATGTAATGTCCCGGACAAAATGTCTCAGACAAAATGTCCCCAAACACAAAGTAAGACAAAATGTTCCCACGCACCGGAATAAATATTAATTATTCCCTCTCAGATGTTGATAAACTGTTCAAATTCAGTCGGATGATTAATTATAATGCCTTTAACAGTTTTCTGTATTTATTTTGTCCTGAAAAATCAGTTTTTACATGTTATCTTATGGGAAACAGAAATTATATCCTGGAGTTGAATCTGGGTCTTTTTTTGGACCTTTATTATCATCATTGACTTTAATACACGATTAAAGATTCCCTGCCGAGTTTTATTCTTCAACCTTGCCGGGATGCTTGTTAAAAAAACGTCATAATTAAAAATGTCCAAATGGAGGATAGTTACTAATTTACTTTTTCAGAACAAAATAAATACCAAAAACTGTTAAAGGCATTATAATTAATCATTTGACTGACTTTGAACAGTATATCAACATCTGAGAAGGAATGATTAATATTTATTCCGATGCGTGGGGACATTTTGCCCTACTTTGCGTTTGGGGACATTTTGTCTGGGGACATTTTGTCTGGGACATTATGTCCAGGGAAATTTTTTCCTGGATCCACTTCACACCATCTTGGATGGATTGCAGGGTACATTTCAAATTCAGAATGTTCCTCACGAGGTGTTCTTACTGATGCACCGGCAAAACACCTTTTTATTTATTAATTAATTTTCTTGTTTTTAAATTGAATATACAATTTAAATTAATATGAAAACAAATTTCTTTGGCAGATCTGATGTAAGGTTAGTTTGGACGATAGGCTTTTTAGGCTATTTCACGTGATATTTCGATTTTCATTAATATTGGTCGTAGAATTTCGATCAAAAGTGTACGTAGACAGCACAACGATGAGAATTGATTGAATATATTTCCTGATACCTAAATAAAAATTAGTTTTAAATTTATGTTGCATTTTTAACAGCATGGGGTCTGTCCATATAAGTCATGAACTGCATGCGTGGGTCGGCTTAAGATGGCTTAATGAGGGTTTATGGTCGTTGGGTCATAGTAAAAGGTCCAGGTATATGTCGCATTTGCTTCAAAGTAAAAGGTCGCTCTTTATGCATATGGATCAAAGCATTTGCTTAAGCTTTTGCTTCGAAGCAAAAGCTTTTGTTTTTGCTACTTTTTATGCATTGACCACCCAATGAATTAAAGAGAGATTTAATTCAGATGAAAACTTCACTGAAGTCAATTATTCGCAGCACATTTAAAGCTATTTAAATCTAAAATTTGAATGATTCTATTATTAAATTTTATATCAATAAATTGATTCTCAGGAAGTAGATGAACAGATATAGGATTAAAAAGAATAGTAAACATAAAATTCTGTATGCTAGCAGTAAAGCATATTCTAAAATAAATGCTACATAATTACAGGAAACAAGTTCATGTTGATATTTTTCCAAAATAATAGTTTTAATGACTATAATCATAAAAATTTCACCATGTATTTGTAGTCAAGATCATAATGTTTTGGGAATTGCAGTTTTTAGAGCCCTGAGAAATGATTTGATACATTCATTCACTAAGCATGACTTGACTATGTGGAATTCTGTTATACAGAAAAGAAAACCAAATCAAATCTGGTTATTTATTTGGAAATAAATTTTGTTTTCTTCCCCAATTTGATGATTGACTTAAGAAAAATGTTATGATCTCTTATAAATTTTAAATAGAATTTTGAGAAATAGATGTTATTTATTACTCGGAGAGCTTTAAAATAACAATAGCAGTAGATATTTAATGTGCACTGGAATTACTCCTCTAATGAATAATTAAATTAACTTTAGCACTACTCATTAAATCATAAAAGAAAAACCTCGAAATAACATGACCTTAGAAACATTGTGTTAATTTTTTAACACACACAGTTAAACCTTGCTAGTTCAAAGTTGAAGTGGTAAAAAACTATAATTTCAAATTATTATTATTTCAGCATAGGAATTACAATTGTAATTATAGCATTGAATATTTCACGTATATTTCGGGGCATTAAATCCTCACCAGGGATACGGTCGCAAACATACAGCCACACATGGAGTATCAATCGAACAGATACGTATTTCAACCACAGCATCCCCGAGGGATTTTCCCATCAAGGAGTAACTTCATGAAACCCTGTGCATGAATGTGGTGTTTCTCGTGAGTATAAGCAGTGGAGTAGCTAAATTCTCCTTCTCCCGAGGGCAAGTGGCAGAGATGTGCCCCCCTCCCTTTGCTCCCTGTACAATTTTATTTATTTATTTATTTTCATGCGGCCCCTAAACAGCCGTAATCGGCCTTTTACAAGGGGCTCATTAACATAATAACAAGGACTATCACAAAAATCCATGCCCTAGGTGAAGAAAAACCCACCTAGGCGGGATTCGAACCCGCGACCTTCGGATTGGCAGGCGAGGACGATACCCTGCCACCACCGAGGCCAGACAAATGTGATGTGGGGAATGTGATTGAAATCCAAGCATACTATACTAGCATTTTAATTCTGCATCTTATAATAAGCTATGTTTGTCCCTGATGCTCGACTGTGGTGCCGCTCTTAAAAATGCTTTTTTACAACTGAGTGTTATGCTATTTTAATCAACTTTCAGAGTAGATAGAAAATTGAAATTTGGTAGGAATGTTTGATTCTTGTAGTAAAAGCCATTTATGAAAAAATCCTACAAAAAAGACCTGGGTTCGACTCCAATAGATAATTTCTATTTTCCATAAGATAACACACAAAAATGGATTTTCAACTTACAGGCTTTGTCTTTTGCAAATTAAAATTAGAAATAAGTGATCTATGATCTTCGGATCTGGGCGGTATTAAAGAAACATAAATAACGTTTCTTATTCTTATCATCAAGGTTTGTCTATGATACGAAAATCGCTTAAGTTCTACGTTTCAATTATATTTATTAGAAAAATTTAAGCTTTTTAATAATATCTTGCCTTTCCGACTATGTCATTGTTAAACCTTGCCTTAATTCTTATACTATCTGTCTGCATCAAAACAATGATTTTACAATGCTGTAATCCTCACCACTTCTATATATTAAATATTTTTATATGCAGAAAATTATACCTAATACTAAAATTTTGCGATATAACTTATACAGCAAAAATATAACAATTTCTTATATCATGTTAATTTTCAATCAATCATTGTTCTTCATCCATGTTTTGAGTGTAATCTAAGTGTAAATGCACTGAAAATACTGAGGAAAGCAATGCCAGTAACCTTGGTAACCTCCTTTTGAAATGTGAAATAATCGGGAAAAATTCTTCTACAATCTTACAATTCGAGCAAATGTGAATTAGACAAGAGAATAGACAATAAGAATTACATAAAGAATAACATTCTTATCTTCATAAAATAGTGCAAATTCTGCGATGATATCTCAATTTTGACATATTTCAAAATGTTTATGACTATAGGTTTGCATGTTAATCGAATAGAAAAATGGAACATGTCTGGAATCGAAGCAACAAACTTGAGAAAAAAATGAACACCCGTTGCATCCTCAGGGAAGTCTGTGCTTTCCAACCATACCAAATTTAAAGGGGTTTTTTCTTCCATTTTAATGAAACTACATGCATTTGAAAATATTACTCTTCCTTAATTAGGTAGTGCTAACAGTTAGTGGTGATTAATAATTAGAATCAATCAAACACAGGGGGCAGCAAACACAATATCTCTCTGGAGGTCCTAGAGGACCGGCCGCCCTTTCACGCTAGACAAGCCCTGCACCTGCCTCGCACAGGGCCCTAGGCAATGGCCTACTTGGCCTATGCCTTAATCCGACCCTGGGGGCATGCTGTTCTGCAGCAAACCAATGACTTGATTCTATTTTGATTTGAAGAAGATATATGTACGTATACATAAACTGTTCATAAATGTATATAGTTTCTCCTTATAACATTTCTCTGAATGTAAAGTGAAATAAAGAATTTATTTTTTTAGAGTTATTATAAATGAATTAAAGAATATTTTCTTTCTTGTTATATTAGGTTACCTTTGTCAATTTTTGGGCGATTGCATTAATTGTGTTATTATTCAAATTTTCAGTGTTTTTGAGGAAGCAATCATTCATTGACATAAATAGACTAGCACCTAGTAAACAGGTAAATGTGTTTTGTATATTTTATCTTCAAACTCAATATCCTAATCGGAAATTCTAGGATGCATTGTGGGATCTCAAAAAATTATATATTTTACTAGCAGATGACCTGGCAGAAATTACAAGTTTAAAAAAGTATAAAATATTAATAAGCTCTATGTCAAAGTAGTGAAATTTATGAAGTTTAGAAGCGAAAAATAGTTAACAAAATCAGAAACTGAACCCAGGTTTTGCACTTACTAGTCAAGTGATCTAGCACAGAGCAAATAACACAACATGATTATAATATTTCTTTGGATATTTCAGTGACATCACAGCAAAAGGCACAAGAAGGTTCAAGGATTTAAGCTCAGGCTTCCCTGCATTTGGAGGTTTGTCATGCCATTTTTACTTTCTACATTATACAAGTATTGTATTCATGCAAAAATCGATTTCGAGATTTCAATGGGAATATGCGTTTTAAGTTCCCTAGAACACATTTTGACCGTTTTCTCAAAGATGTCCATCTGTGTGTGTGTGTGTTGTCATAAAATATTTGCCCTAACACAACTAAATTTTATGAATAACATTTTTTTCATAATGACAGGAGTTGATTAGTTTTTGGGTAAAATTGGCTCACTGATTTTTTGTCTTTCCCGAATATCTCGAAAATGACTCGTCCTAATGGAAAAAGACTATAATCAAATGGCTGTAGCTTCCATTTGATAGACCCTTTTATGGTGGGAGGAGAAATCTGGTCCTTTAAACTTTGCCTTCAAAACAAAAGGTCTTTTCTGGGAAGGGTCAGGCAGTGCGAGGATTATAGCAATGTCAAATCATTGTTTTGATCCAGACATAGATTCTGAGTACTCTTGGGTGGTAACTTTTTTTGGAAGTGGGTGTACACATTGGACAACATTGCTTCAACTCAGCAACTTTCAACACCTTTAACAACATAATAGATGTTGGCAGGGTGTTGAACGGATGTTGTTCAACTTGTTGCACGTACAAACAGCAGACAATTTTTTCTTATTGGTGGAAAAAACAATTTCTGAAAAGTGTGTATGGTGTTGGCCAGATGACCGAACTGCAAATGGAGGACAGTGGCACGTTTTATAACTTTTTAAGAATGTCAGCATTCTGCTGTATTGCACTACAAGTGATGGCACATTTGAAAAGGGTGCCAGGAGGCCCAAGGATATGACACCCAGAGAGGGAGGCACTGAAAACATGAGGATTATGCTCATCATTGAGGGGGAGATTTTTCCTTGGGCGTGCGATGGTTTCAGCGGCCAGATGACTCCTTTCAGTGGCTAAGAAAAGGTGGTTCAGACTCACCTTCAGTGTGAATGTGTTATTTAGGTATTTGGACTGAACTTGTTGAAATGTGAACTGTAAAGGACGGCTTGTTGGATTTTGTATGTATTGTAAATTTATTATATTACTCTATATATCTTTGTTATTAAATGAGATTAGAGGAATGGTGAGTTATTAACCCACAGAACGCTTCAGCATGAGATTTTGAACATCTTTTACTCTTGGTTGCACTGTTAATTCAGAAGCTGAACATGAACCGTCATGCAGCAATACCGTCATCGATCTGGCTCGAAGTTACACTGCATTTTTTAGCAACAGGGGATTCCTTTGTTAGCCTCATTTACTTATTTAAATTATCAAAACAGGCAATATCAGCGATTGTACAAATGGTCTGTGTGGCTATTATATGGGTTCTCAAGGAATACATCAAGGTAATACAAGCACCAAGAATACAAAGAATAATTAAGTAGAATAGAAATATAATTTTTTAAATTATGTACAATGTTTTTGCTTGACATCAGATATTGATTGACAGATATTAATATTTATTTTGCTTGACATAAGATATAGCTTACTTCTTGTTCCAAGTATACATTAAGTTCAAATGTTAGCAGCCTTCTAATTTTGCAATCATGACACTGAGGGGTCTGATGAAAGAGGAGCGAGGGACAATAGGAGGTCTGATAATTGCTGAGTCAGATAGGATTCAGAAAGTCGTTCTGTGGTCGGATCATTTTGTGGTTGGACAAGCTGGAGAAGTTATAGGAGAATACGCTGATGAATAAGAATGTTCATATGGAGAAGAAGGTGGCATATCGTTGAATTGGGGGCAGGGGCAGGATTTTGTGACTTTTGAAATGTTGGAGATGGTTGAAATGAATGTGTAGATGCTTGGGAGTTCTTGGGAAAGGTAAAATAGCTATTGTGTTATTAATTAAATAAAATATAAACCTGTAATAAAATAAAATGTTTACCTTGAATGAAAAATGTGCATCTACAGTGTACAGGGAATAGGAGCAAATGGCAAAATGAGCTGACATTACACTTGAGTTTAGATGATGCAATATAGATAGTAGACACATGCAGGCTCTATGAGAGGGGGGCCAGGAGGGCCATTTGGCCCGGGCCTCAAGCTCAAGGGGGCCTCAAATTTTGGCACTTGTTCAGAGACGGATTTATGCACAGGCGCATGAAGCGCAAGCTGGGGACTCATCAAAAAGAGGGCCTCACTAAATGTCAATTTTAGCCTAAAACCTAATGTTTCTCTGCTTTTCCAAAAAGCTGAAGTGACATTGCAATAATTAGATTTTTCATCAATAATTAATAAATTTGCAGAAACAAAAGCTAGAAAAGCATTTCTTAAATAAAAATAATTCAAATAATTTATTATCATATATATTTATTTATTTATCTTTTTATCTATCAATATACCAACAATGAATATTGAATAGGACATGCCAAAAATAAATATAAAATATGATTTCTGTACTTTTTTGCAGGACATTCAAGAATTACACAACCCAACTTCTCCAGTTTTCATAATCGATATAATCCTGCATAACCCTCAATTAGATCCCCCTCTCTCCTCTTATGTAATGCACAGAATTTTTCATTATTCATTCATTCATTATTGGCTGGATAAAAAGCACTGTAGCAAAACTTTTTTTCGGATTATATCTTTTCATTAAGGGGTCAGAATATTTAATGAAAGAGTGCTATACATGTAGTGCAAGCTTGAACCCACTACTCCCAATGTAACCCGCTATAACCATTCAGCAAACCCCGACCACCAAATTGGGTTATGTAATGCTTAAACGCTTCCTTATGGGAATTCCTACTTTCTCATATAGGTAGTATGTATATTGAGAAAGAATTGTAATTGTGAAAAAATTCGACTTCGAGATTTTGATGGAAATACACGTTATAGATGTCCCTGAGTCCTTAAAAGTTGTTTTTGCCATGCCGTCTGTCAGTCTGTTCACGGTTCTAGGTCCCAAACACATACATAAAATCAAATGATATGCAACATATCATCTTTTGCAGACCCTTTTTCATAAAAATGATATTGCACAAAAATAAAGGGTACTTTATTCTCGGCGATTTTTAGAAAAATTTGATTTATTCAAAAATGGCTCCAGAGAATGTTTAAAATCAATCCAATTGTAGAGCCTAATATCACAAATAATACTTCATAAGTGATGTCTCTAGAAATCACTACATGGCATCCAGTGACATTACAATGTACGCTGAGCTACCTTAGCTAAGCCCTATGATGTCATGCCTCCACTGTGATCCATTCAAAATCTTACTACAGCCTATATGGTTAAACTAAATCATCTGATATCTCATATTTGTGGATAATATCATTCATAAAAGGCATTCTGAAGAGACGAATGATATTGCACAACAATTAAGGGTACTTTATTCTTGGATATTTTGAAACAAAATTCGATTTACTCAAAAGTGGCTATAAGGATTTTGATTAAAATCCATCCATTTGTACAGACTGATGTCACGAATAATACTAATTAAGTCCCAAGGAAGTTACTATATATCATCCAGTGGCATTAATTCTGTACAAGATGCTCAGTGCATGCGTCAGAGAGGAGGGGGAACCCGGGGATTTTAGTCTAAAATTCCGTACTTCTCTGTTAATGTCACACGCTTATTAGTGAGAGGTGATAGATGTGAGAGGTTGATTGTGCCAGTCTCTTTGGTTCTGTTGCTATATATTACTAACTAATTGGCATTGAATTGCCAAGCACACAGAGTTAATTTCAGGGCAAAGAGTGTAGTTAGACCAAACATATATGAGAAAGTTTGTGCAATTTATATTGCGCCATTTATTTTATTTTTATTACAGTGAGGGGCCTCAAAATCTGGAGGGGCCCGGGCCTCTCCGAGTCTCTTGGAGCAAATTTTAACAAACAAGGTGGTTCCTTTTAAGTTTTGCTGACCGATGTTGCTGAGTTAAAAGGATGTTGTGAGTGAGTTGAATGGATGTTGAACGCTTGTTGAAAGATGTTGAAAGTTGCCGAGTTAAAACAATGTTGTCCAGTGTGTACATACCCTTAGAGGTCTAAGTTTCTTTAATTTTTTTTTCAACTTGATGATTAAATACTATATAAAAATCAAATACTACAATCTAAATATCTACTCTCTGTAATACAACATTTAAATAAATGCTACTCCTAAATGTATTTGGTCACTTCAAACTCAAGCCAATGCTTCAGTGGTTCCCAACCTGGGTGCTGTGGCACACTGGGGTGCCGTAGCTGATTTTTAGGTGTGCCACAATAAAATTAGTTTTGTAAACAAATCAACAATTTCGATGTTTACAGTTCACTAGGGCATTAATTTTATCTCTAATAAATTGATTATGGTGTGATGCCAACACATGGATATGTCCAACGGTTTTAATACTCGTTTGTGAAAATATAAAAACATTGTTTGAAGGTTGGGGCACTGCAAAATTCTGTTTATCTTTGAAAGGGTGATGTGCCTACAAAAACGTTGGGAACCACTGCACTAGATCAGGGGTTGGCAACCTTTTCTGCATTGCGCTTTTAACGAGAAAATTACCAGGCAACCCGAATGCTGCCAACTATATTCTCTACTCCTAGCAGGGAGGGGCGGGAAATTATTAGCTGCCCGTGCAGATGGCACACTGTCGTGAGAGTGGAAGAAGAGTAATGGGCAAATACTGTAATCTTCTGTCTGTAAGCAAATCTCCTCAGAACATATGGATAACTTTTGATTTAATCTGTAATCTGGCCCACTGAAGAATTGGCAACTTCCTATGCAGCCCGCCGAAGGATTCTCATCCACCAATGCAGTCCGCCAGTAAAATAGGTTGGGCATCACTGGACTAGGCGATAGAATTAGAAAAGAGATGGCTGACACTAGTTAGAACATACTGGATTGACTTGATTAGTATTGGTTCATATATGTTCGTTGTATTTTGTAACCAAAAGATAATTCTATGCATAACATTTTTATAATAAATATATTTAAAGTGCAAAATCATTGTGAACAAACAAAAGTTTTAGATAAAATGGTTCCGTTCAAGTGATGCACTTGTATGAGGTCACCAGTGACCCCACTGGTATCAGGTGTAAGATTATTTTCTGGTATTGAGAGGGTACCATATTTTTCGAGCTATAAAGATGCACTTATTTCTGAAAACATGACTCCCAAAATCAGCCTGTATCTTATAGACTCAAGGGAAGATTATTATCTACTGTATTCAGCACTGACGCTCACGAACCCACTAATCCCCAAAATGGAATACTTGGAAGTCAATTGTCGCAAAATTATGAAAGCATACATTATTAATAATTAATAATGAAAAAATTGTTAATATATACAGTACAACATTATGCAACGTGAATTCTGATTATGCATTTTCATTATTGTGCATTATTACCTACATGTCAGCTCACAGTGATTATAATGTTGGTGCATTTGCTATGTTATTAGTTAGCTCTTAATGAGCCCATTGAATAGCATGATTAATGCCATGGAACATTAGAATTCCAATAGATGTCATAAAAATTCTATAAATATCTAGGATAAATACCGTTACATGTATTGAGATCACAATGGCTACAAGAGTGAAAAGATATGCATACATTATTAGTCCTTTAAAACAAGGGTGAAAAAGTTTTTACAAGCCAAAATGTACTATTCAGTAAATGAATATTTTAATGATAGGTCATTGTAATTATGTAAGACAGCCAATCTGTATAATCCCAAATTTTTCATCCTTCACTTTTAGTGTTATCTCACTGTACACTTGACTTGTCCTATATCATCTGAACGTCTGACCCCTGGACCAATAAATTTATTTATTTAATATTATATTTATTTATAAGCTTCAGATGATTCAATACATAAAAATGCATGGAAACCGAACAGCAGAACGTCCTTTTGGTACACATCCCACAGAAAAGATGATCAGTAAATGAAGTATACAGGAGGAAAAACTGAAGGTGACAGAAAAAGAGAAATGCAGACTTCATAAGCTTGGTCCTAAATGGCCACAACAAGAAGAAGAAGTGAAGAAATGGTTAGGAAAACAGAGGAAGTTAGATATTTCTATATTGGTCAAAAAGGCTATGTACGTGGCAAAAAGAGTTGCAAAAGAAAAAGGAATAGTTGAGCATACGCATTGTTATTACATATGCATTCCATTAATTAGGAACTAAAATCTCATCTTGCACTTAAGTTTAAGTAAGTACTATATGTATGCCTATATGTGCGGTGTGTGTGGCACACTACGTCTACCTAATTAATAGGGCTGCCAATTACACATAGGGCACATTTAGCAATACAAGTTTTGAAATAATTATTTATTTTTTAGTTTATCCCTATTTATTTTCAGAAATTAAGTTTGTCTGAAATGTTATATTTAACTGTTATCACGCCATAATATTTTCTTTAAATGTTGCCAGATACAGACTTAAACATGGCTAAAAATTATACATGACATGGCCCTTTCTAAATGCTTTGGTATACCAAAATATTTTTTTAACTGAAAAATCTTCTAAAAAATCAGGGTGCATCTTATAGCCCGAAAAATATGGTAAATACAAAAAATTGTATCGTCCCAGTTGTATCCCAGTAATGTCCCAAGTTTTCCTTCTGAGCTTGTCTTGTCTTGGCTTTAACCCCTGAAAATCTGGTCTCCCCATGCTACACACATCCATTGATTTTTACGTGTTAACTTTTGGGAAATTGAAATGATCTCCCGAATTCAAACTCTGGTTGTATTTAGGATTTTTTTCGTCATTGCCTTTTAATATCTGAATCAAGCATTCCAGCCAAATTTAAATATTCTACCTATTTTGGAAGTTTGTTAAATCACGCTAAAAGTTCGAGACAGACTTACAATGACTGTATATTATTATATTGAAATCGAGAGAATTAATGGAGGATATCTCGGGTGATGTCATGATCAGCTCCAATGCGAGTATATTTTTTAAGTACAGTAAAAACCAACAGGCACCTACGAGATCAAAATAATACCACAAATTGAATGTGCCAGTATAGCAAAAGGCTCACCATATAATATTTGTATTGTAATGGAAACAAGTATAAATAATAAGTGCTAGCCACATAGCATTAATTAGGTTTATTTTATATCTTTTTCTTTACTGTCCCTTTCTATACTTCCTAAATTCTTTTCAAATGATGAAATAATAAAAAAGTATGTTTTATAAAATGCTCTTGCTGCTGCAGGAAAGCATTACTTCTAATTTTTAAAATCTTCTTCTTTGCCGATTTTTATACATGCTGATTGAATGACAGCAGTTAAAATTTTGCAGAATGAAAAAGCAGGCCTTTGCATACATGTCATCTACTTATCAATCAATTCTTTATTAATAACTAGAGTGTTCATAACTTTAAAGAATTTATGGTTAATGTAAAATTTAATTGAAATTAAATCTCTTCCGTAGTTGATGAAAACACGCATTTCCCTTCGTTTTACACAAAATGAATGGAAACTTATGTTTAAAAAACCAATTGTCTTGGTCAGCTATCGATTAACAATCAGTTGTGAAAGCAACTGTTTGTGCCCATCACTACACATACATATTATGAGTTTAGCCATATGCAATATGCCAACACCTAGTAGTTGAGTGGGGAGCATTAGCACACCAAATATTCTGTTAGAGCATGTTTTTCAGTAAGATGGGATTATACTGTAAATGAATTGGTTTATGCAAAAAGGGCTTCAGTCCAAAAAAGTGTATTTGAGAAAAACAAAAAAAAACTGGAGTGCAGACCTTTTTGCGTGGAACACCTCCAATGGATGTTACACTAAAGGGCACATTGAACAGTGCCCCATTTTGCATGAAGTCACCCTTAACTCAATTTTCCAAAAATTGTGACTGAGTCCCTTTTCACATAAACTGATTCAAATGAGCTCTTAATAAGTCCCAAAATCTGATTCCGAATTTCACTTTGCTACACCTATATCAAATTATCCATATAAATATGGATATAATGCCCAATGCTGGTGGTCAGGGAATGATCGTACCTTCAAATTACACAATAATTCAAAATATTTTATGTAGAACTAATGAGGTTTTACTGTAATTAATAGGCTAGTTTATATTTCTAAAAATATAGAAATGGAAAATTTAATGGTTTATTCTGTTGCTCTATAAGATAATAATGTCACTCATTCTAGAAGAAAAATAACATAAGAAAAATCAATAAAAGAATTCATTTAGAGTAGTTTTAATACAGAAATGAATTTAACTTAGTTTGACCATTAGAATTAAATCGAACAATATTTCATATTTTTAGTCATGCCATTACAGTAGAACTTGCATCAGATGTTAAATAAGTGATCTTTCCCTTGGAAGAATGTAATACAAATATTATGAAACTGGTATGCATGTGCTTATAAGATAGTATATAAAAGAGGAACACACTATTTCTTGAATCATCCAAATATACCACTCAAAATCAGTTGATCTTATATTTGAATTTTAATTTGAAAGTGTAGTGCTAAAGAAGTAAGACCGCAAGAATTATTTTTCTGGGAGGGGGAAATAATTAATTAATTCATTAATTGGGAATACCTGCTGTGTTGGAGCCAATAAAATTTAATTTATATGATTGGTGTGTGCATTATTCAGACAATGCTTAATGGTGCTTTATGACTACACCTCTTATGCATGTTCTACCATTTTACTATCGCTATAAATATATTATATTAAGGTTTAACAGTATGTGATTGATATATTAGTTTAATAAATTTATAGTTTCAACTACCTTTTTTAGTTCTGGTTTTTTGTCCATCTTTGTTTTAACCTGGTCCTTTTCTGGTTGAAGTTGTTCTATTTTTTGTGTGAGCTGGTTTTTATCTGGTTTTTGTTGAGGTCTCTCTGGTTCAACTACATCTTTTTCATGTTGAATATCATTCTGTTCAGGTTTAAGTTGATCTTTTACTGGTTTAATCTGTGGTTTTTCCTCAAGTTTATCTGGCTTAACCTTATGTTTCTCAGGCTTAATCTCATCCTTTTCTATTATGACCTCAACCTCATCTAACTTCACCTCATCCTTGACTGGTTTAACCTGAGCTTTATCTGGTTTTTCCTCAACAATTTCTGGTTTAAGCTTTGTTTTCTTTTCCTCGGGCTCCTCTTTCTTCTTTTCCACCTTCTTCTTCTCCTTTTCCTCTTCCTCATCCTTCTTTCAAATGAAGATGGAATAAGTGTTTTATATTTTGGCATGGTGTTTTTTATTTTTGGTTTTGTATATATAAAAATGTGTTTACCTGAATTTACATTATGTAAGGGATGAGTGACTATTACAGTTAGTCTAGGGAGTAATATTAAATGATGGTAATATTTCAACAAGCAAAGGAATGAGAAATATTACTTGCAAGAAAAATATCACACATTTCAAAGAATCTTTTTAAAATAGTACAAACTGATTTCACAAGGTGGAACTGAATAATTATGAACAAGTTACAAAAAATTGATTTCCTAGCTGTTGCATAACTTCAATTTTAAATCAATGTCTTTAAACTTTACAGTCATACAAAATCCTTTGTGAAAAATATAAACTATTGATTTTTAGTTTATAAAAATCTTTATAAGTTTTTCAGCAAATAAAAAATGGAAATAATTATCCAAATAATAACCTGCATGCATTATAATAACAATAAAAATTTTATGATGGTAGTTCCCAACAAAAAAGTTAGGGAACTTGCGAAGAAAATTGAGGAATTATTAAGATCAACATAATTTTCTAATGTAAATTGTGAGGAAAAATTTACTGGAAGATGAATATTTTTCTGAGAGCTATGAGGATTACAGAATGCTATTAGTATCTATAAAATACAAGGAAACTTTTGAAAGCAAAAGAAGCGCAATAGAAAATAAAGTTTTTAATTGTCTTACCTTTTCCACCTTCTTGACTTCTGTAAAAAAAATTTTTAAATAATTAATACTTGGACTATAACATAAATATATGAATAAATAGGTATGGATTATATTCAGGAATCAGTTCAAATTATTTTTTTCTGCAATGAAAATTAAACTGTCTTTGTGAAACATCCAAATATTCTAACAAGGCTAATTCAAAACTTTAAATTCTACAAAGCACTCTTAAAGAATAATAATAATTTTAATTATCTGGTGGTCAATATACATTGATATAGGATATGTCAAGTGACAATTAGATTAAATGTAGTGTACATAATACAACAAGGACAACTTACAAATCAGTGAATAATTTCAATACTTGGAAATTCATTTATAGAATAGCAGCATTTCTGGTAAAGAAACCTTTTACTTTTGTTTAGAATAAATTGTTCTCTTGAATGCTTTTGTATTCAATTACCCAGCATTTCCAGGGTATATACTATATACTTCATGTATAACAAACGCTTACATGATCTGTGAAGTACCAATTAGAAAATTAATTCAGAGACAGTACAGCATTTGCCACAAAAAGTTAGCGAGAGCACATCATTAAAACTTGTGGCAATATTTTTTGGCGAGTGCAATAAAAATATATTGCCCTCTCCCTGGATCTTATGTGCTCTGTGAGGTAGAAATTAAAAAAATTATTCAGAGATTAAAATTCAAGAATTTTCCAATATTGCTCCATATATAAGTCCTGTAAATGAAGGAAAAAATGCACCTTGACTCAAACTTCTGAGAAAAAGTAATGCCTCATTACCCTTCAGTTCAAAGATATAACAACACAGTACCAAATTTTGGCACATTGATTGGCCATTGTAAGCAAAAAAGAGTATAAGGGAACTAAAGGCCGTTAAACTCACTAACAAATGGCACATAACCCTCAATTAAACAAATAGAGTAAAAAAATTCAAATATTTTGTGGGAAACCTGGTGGGAATTGTGACCCGTTCATGTTACTTTAAGGGACTGAAGGAGTCACCATGCCAAGTTTGTTGAAAACTGGTCAAATAGTATGGAAGGAGTTAGTGGACAAACATCCTGACCTGACTTCTCTTGGTCATGTGAAATTATCTCGTGATAAACCCAGTAGCCATGCAGGATAGGCGGTTTTCGCCCTTTTTGAATATGTTACAGACTTTGTGGCATTGACAGTGATAGTTAGTGTTGATACTGTGTACCTAGAAAGTGTACAGTGTGCAGTATTGAAATCTCTAGGAGAGTAGGTAAAGTCACATTAAAGAAGAGATGCGATGACACATAATGGCCAGCTAATAAAAACTTAAAAATTCCTTGTGTTTTGGGCAGCATAGAAGTATGAAGGGCAAAGAATATGTCTTGCTTGTAAACAAAAGAGGGTAGGAAAGGGAAAGGAAGGAATGGGGGAGAAAGTTTCTTTTGCAGGGCTAAACACTAGCCCACCAGTCATCAGCCATCCCATCTTGGGTACATTAGGGAGGGAAGGATGGGGGTTCAGCCAGTAACCTCCCAGCTGGGTTCAAGGAGCAGAGAAATAAACATACTTTTTGGCTTATATATAAATACACCGCTCCCCATTTATAATGCAGATTTTGGGGGAGCTACGACCTGCATTATAAGACAAATATTTTATTTTTCCTTTTAGTGCACTTTATACAATTTAAGAAAATTTATTTTCTTCATTTTAGTATGCATATATGAAAGAATTTTAATACTAAAAATACTTTTATAAAAATAATTTATTTAGAATGTTCACGTAAATTTATGGAATATTTAACCTATATGCATGATTCAACAAACTTCAGATTTAGCAATCAAACTGTGTTATTAAAATGTAACACTGTACAGTATACTCCCGATTTACGAACATCCAGTTTACAAACTTTTGGTCCTACAAAAAAGAATTTTTGTGTCACAAATTTGGCTTATGACCTCAAAATTCGATCATACGAACTTGAATTCAGTCAACTCCAATTAGTACCATCATTTTAAAATATTGTACAAAAAAGTAACATTTATTGCTGGAATACCTAAATAAACTGTTGCTGGACCATTTCATGGGTATTTAAAAGAATTTTCATTGCATTGTGTCTACAGTGTATTACATACAAAGCTCTAGAATTTCAACTGGGAGAAGGATGTCGAGTCTTCCCTCCCCTCAGTCTCTCTGATACCTTCATGTTGTGCTGTAATTCAGTAGTAAAGTGAACTGAAATGGCAGCAAAGGATCACCTTACCCTTCTTTCAGAAGGTAATGCAGAGGGTGACTTAAAATTAAAACCTGATAGTTTACCACTCCAAAAATTCCCATGTCATGAAAGGGATTTTAAAAGTAAAACCTCCAGTGATATGGAGTGCCAACAAGAAAGGCTGGGTGACAATGAGTGTTTTCCAGGAATGGCTTGATGAGTATTTTTGTACAACAGTAAAGCAGCATTGCGCAAAAAAACCCTACAAAGAGCTGTTATTTTTAGACAATGCACCAAGCCACCCTCAGAATCTAACATACCTTTCTGAGCATGTAAGTGTGGAGTTTCTACCACTGATTCAACAAGTTATTTAAAACACACCTCACCACAGTTGAGCAGTTGTAAAATTATCTTTATTCCTTTTCAAAAGTAAATTGAACATATTTATGCTTCCCTTTCATTGTTGTAGCAACATAAACCAAACCAAACTTGACTGGTATAATGGAACTGTATAGAGAGTGCATAAGGTTTTTTTTTAAATCCTGCTAAAAGGCAAATGAACCGACAAATGGACTCCAGAATCAATGGGGTTTGTGCCTGCCACCATTCAAAACTATTTTGAAAATCTTAGCTTCCGAGCTCTTCTTGTGGCTTTAAAATTTATCACATGAATGGATGAAGTGATATCATGATTTTTTTAAGTGCTAACAAATATGGAACAGGTTTGTTATTGTTCCAGCAGCAGCGCCCCAGATTCAGGCAAAGAACTGTGACATAGGTACCAACAGCAAAATAACATCAGGATAACAAATGACTACTGATTATGAAAGTTAAAATTCAGTCATGAAACAAAACTAACCACACCAAAAGCAAAACCCATTCAAAGTGAATCCAACCCTACCAATACCAAAAGTAACGTTAACAAGTGTAGAATTTCCAATGTTCGCATCACTGCAAAACACTGTAAAATTGCAGCAAATCAATTTAAAAACATAGTAAAAATGAACAAGTGAAATAAACAGAAATACAGTAGAGTCTCGATTATCTTAAGTAAAGTGAACCAAGCTAACCTCGGATAATGATAAACTTGGATAAAATGGAAGTTTCATTTTTAGGTATTAAAAATAGGCCTACATATGTTCAGAAAAATTATTTTATACATACGTACCTAAACTAAAAGAACTATATATTGATATTACTTAAACAAAATAGTCTTTTAATGATTTCTGCCTAACTTGGGTCGATCGCTTTTTGGCTGCAATGTTACGTCACCTTTCGACGACTGACTCGGTGATCCGAGCCTCGGTGATATACATTGTTGCGGCTGAATGCAGCCGTATTCTTCGTGAATCTTACACTATGTATCAACTGAAAACTGAAGTCATGAGGAGGATAGATGCCAAGATTGAAAGATTTGTTGATGAGCTAGAGTAGGAGAAGCTTGATCACATCAAAGCAGAGATTGATATTACCTGGGACTTTGTCATTTTGGGCACTGTAGTTAGTCCATACTTTGGGCAATATGCTCTCTATCCTGACAAGGATATTGGAAGAGAGAAAGACTTGGAATGTTAAGGTTAACATCTTGAGCTTGAGTGAGAGGAATACTGGGTTAGTTTGTAAAGTGATTTATGAAGAGAGATGAGATGATTAAGGGACCTGAGACAATTTTACCTGATGGGTTTAAAATAAGGAGAGGCGTGAAGTAAGGTAAGATCTGATTTTTTTAATAACTAATCATTCTCTATAATTCCTTCCACTTGTTTTCAGCATTAAGTAACCTATTGTTATTATGGGTCTACTTAGCATTAGCTAGTAACTTGTGGTAATGCCCCTTGTATGCCAGGTATTCTGGGACTAGAGTGTCACTGATAGATAGTTTAGCATGTATATCTAGCTCACTAAGGAAGGTATAGAATTGGCAGATTTCATTTGTAATCCATTTGCCACTTTAACTTTTATTTTGCATTAATTCATAAAAGGTTAAGAGATAGTTAAATTGAAGTAATGCAAACATTAGTCATGAAAATGTGGAAAACTTTCCTCAATATTCAGCAGTAAAAACTTCTGGCACTGCCTCAGTTTTAAGGTTATGCATTGCAAATATTAATCATGTTTCTTTCAATTAGGATGTTATGAAATAAATTTACCATTCCCATTTAATGACAATATTGTTTCAAATAGCAAAATCAACTTTTGTTATTCATTAATTGAAGTAAAATACATAAAAATAACGTGTGAAACAAAATGTGTATTTGCCAGATTTTTACAGCAATTACTGACCTGTGACTTTCAACTCTGCATATGACTCCTCTTTACCAAATTCATTTGATACAACAATTTTGTAGGTGCCAGAGTGCTCCATCTTACATGAAGAAATGCTTAATCGTGCAAATGTGCCATCAAAAGAAATCGTAGTCTCACGTGACTCCCGGATGATTTGAGTGTTTCTGTAAAAGATAAAATATATTACAACTGATTTGCTTATATAATTTACATTCATAGAGAAAGATAAAAATATACAAAATAAAAGATTTGGTAAGATAATGTAAGAATTATTTTTTCCACTAATTTAAAGGCCAACCATAACAAATTAGGATTTCCTAAACTGTTTGTAAAAGTATTGCAAACAGTGCCACTGAAACAGCATTCACTAAGTTGCAATCGTATTTACAAACTTAATGTATCAACTGAACTGATTATGAATTGATGGCCATGTGTTTCTAACCTCCTGCAGACCACATTTTTTCTTGAACACTGAATGATAAACAGAGTTTCTAGGTTTAGATAGATGGTAGTAGTGACAAATGTTAATTGCTAAGAATGACTTAGCTACTTTAGCAATAATATGCTGTTTCCTACTTCTAAGCTCTTGTTTGTGAAAGAGGACATGGCCAAAATCATAGCATGTAGGCTGCATAAGGCATCCAACATTATTACCATGTTACTATCATAAGCATACTGCATGCAGGCTAGATACAGGTCTTTGTGACATAAAGCTACCACTACCATGCAATAAGACTGCTCAATGAAAAGTACCATATTAGTCTGAATATAGTCTCCCCCACCTATTTCTGAAGCCTCAGTTTTGGAAAAAAGTTTGAACCCCATTACATGCCCCTTAAATATAGCTTTCTGGAATTTTTCCAGAGGATGTACCCAATGATCTTTCTTTATGCCAAATGTCAGCTCTGTATCCCTTCCAGAGGTACTTTAAGTTTTATATCAGATCATTCAACATAGCAGTATCCTATATTAAATGTAATAAGCAGATATTTATAATGATACAGAGAGGGGAGGAGCATTGCCCTGCGATTGGCTGGAGTAACTCTGTTCCATGGACCATTCCTTCTTCAAGACCATGCTGTGTGAAGGAACAGGAACTTTTTAGAACTATAGTAGATCTTTATAATGGCTTCTATAATGTCCAGCCAAGTGTGGCAGTATTTCACTTCCATTGATTCAGTGAAGAAATTCGCAACGTGTGATATATGTAAAAAGCAACTATGCTATAAAGCAACAGTAAGTAATCTAAAGAAACACCTAAGGAGCAAGCATCCGACCATGACAATGACTAGAAAAGAAACTCATGAGAATCATAGAAGAGACGAAGGCGAGCCTTCAGAGAGGCCGGAGGAACCTGCAGCACCTCAGCCAACCCTGGACCCTACGGACAGAGAAAAAGGACCCGCCAGACTCAGTTTTCAACATTTTTGACGGTTAGTAGAAAAATGGAGGCAATTCAAAAAAAGGTATTAGACAACATCCTTTTGAAATTGTTTACAATAGACAACCAACCATTTTCGATGGTGGAAGATCAGGGATTTGTGGAATTCGTAAAAGCCCTAAATCCTTCGTATTGCTTGCCAAGTAGGAAGACCATTACTGCATGCATGATCCCGTCCTACGAACGTTGCATGATTTCTGTTCGACAGATTTTAGAATCTGTGACTAGTGTGTGTTTGACAGCAGATGGCTGGACTTCGAGGAATGCAGATAGTTATTTGGCAGTAACTGCTCATTATATTTCTAAAGACTTTGAATTAAAGTCTCTTTTATTGGAACGTTCCGTAATAGATGGATCTCATACTAGTGCCAACTTAGCCACCCACATCAAATGCATTGCTGAAAAATTCGCTTTGTCGGATAAGATATTAGTAGCAGTAACTGATAATGCTAGCAATATGAGAAATGCCAAAAGGGAAGACCTAGGGTGGAAACACTTTGGGTGCTTTGCACATACATTAAATTTGATTGTACAGGATGTATTGAAAGGATCAAGGATAATTCTTGATAAAATAAAGGGTATCGCGTCACACTTCAGAAGAAGTACTTTGGCAAATGAAAAATTGATTTTGTACCAACGGAACTCGGGTATTTCTACCCCAAAAAAGCTTGTCCAGGAAGTTCCTACACGGTGGAATTCCACATTTTTCATGATTAAGCGATTCTTAGAACTGAGAGATGCTGTGAAAAACACACTTGCGCTTATAAATAAAGACTTACCAGTGCTTTCCGAGGAAGAGTGGCAGATATGTGCCGATTTATGCGAAATTCTTCAGCCACTGGAAGAAGCCACCACAAAATTCAGCGGAGAAAAATACATTACAGGGAGCAAAATTATTGCTATTACAATGGGATTATTTTCAGTGTATGATGCATTCTTGGAAGAAAACTGACCCAACCTCTGAAAAATACCATTAATGCAATACGTGATAGATTGTATACTAGATTTTGTGATTTGGTGTTTAGCAAAAAAATTTCATAGTGCACATTGCTGGATCCAAGGTTTAAAGTTTTTGTATTTTCAAACCCAAATGCAGCTGAAACAACAAAAAGAATGGCCATAAATTTGGTGACAAAAATAATGAACGAAGTTGGTTGGCAGAACTGAGAGATGCCAGAACAACGCATTCCCCAGCATAACACTAATGCAAGATTTTGTCTGTGGGATGCTTTTGATAAGAAGATAGCAACAACTCAACCTCAAGGTAAGTAGCAGTAACAAGTTATTTATTTCCTATTATAAATTTCACAAACATTATTTCTTGTGTATTTTAGTCGGCATGACAACATCTGCAGCGATCGAAGAGGTTCAGCGGTACTTAGATTGCAGTTATCTTCGTAGAGACCAAGATCCCCACATGTGGAGGAAAGAAAATGGACACTTGTACCCTTCACTGGCAAAATTAGTGGTACAAAAGTTCAACATGCTGGCAGCCTCAGTTCCATGCGAAAGACTCTTTTCCAAGGCTGGTATTGTTCTAAGTGAACGGCACAACCGGCTTAGCGCACGCCATGTAGAAAAACTATTGTTTTTAAACTCGAATTCATATTTATTATGAAATTCATTCATTACAATAAATATAGTTCTGACCTTGCTTCTGAATACTTTATGGGACCGAGTTAACTTCTTGTCCCATGTTAGTTTTATAATGATACGAGAAGCAGAATGATGATGTATACTTTTTGCAATGCTTTTCTTATTCTTAGATATCTTCCTGTAATTATAAGTAATGGATGTAGCTGAATTTTATGACCTGAAAATGTTAATAAAATTGAAGTATGTGTTACAAAGATTATTCCCCCTCATGAGTTCAGTTACCATCTAGTGGCATTTTTGTGAACTGCATATCCGTAAGTCCTGTATGTAGTATGACGACGATACCAGTAGGTGGAATGAAAATACAGGGTGGCCTGTTATTTTGGAACAGGTATTTTTAATAGGTATTAATTTTTAATAGTAATAGGTAGAAAGGTATCGCAAAATAACACTTTTGCCCATCCCTAGTAAATACTGGCAATTTTGCAGTTTTTATCACTCATTACGAGTGTTGCCGTAGCAAGAACTATTGTTGGACTCAGATTCAGTATATTCTAATACGTACATGCGTTATTTTTGCCGCACAAATACACGTGATCAATTTAATATTCCGTTTTAATGTATTTGTAGAATTTTATAATGCTCAATTATGAAATTTGGGAACACAAAGAGCTACATATCCGTGAAGACTTTAAAGCTATTAAAGCCAATATAAGTATTAAATAAATGATTAAATGGAAAGTAGGCATCATAAGTTCTGTTTAGATCATCTTGTAATATTCTAAAGAAATAGTTTTAATATGTATGAGCAATTTACAATGAACCGGTGACATCACATTTTGTGTGTTATAGTTGCAGGTGTAATTTAAATAGCTGTGTATTAAGTGTTACTGGACTAAATTTTAAAATTTTGATTTATGAATGTTATTTAAATTCCATCCGTATCATTCAGATGCTGTTGACAATGGCTACTTGAATCGTGCCTGTATAAAAAATTAATTATCACCAGACTTCCAGTTAACATGCTCTTTTCATAATTTATTTTACCCATATTTTTGTTACTTCTGATATTTATGCCTTGGAATATTTCATCAAGGAATACATTCTGTAGATAGTTGAAACACCTTCAACACCTCGGTTTAATTTACGTAATACTTTTATAATGCATTGCATTATATACAATCAACAGCTGTGCAAACTGGACAGTCTGATCAGCTGATAGAATTTCCTGCGACCCTATGGATCACTACGGATTGATGGGTAATGAAGATAATTTCTTTTGTCGTAGTGACATTTTCTCTAAAATAACGATAGGTGGTACCACTACACATCAATATTTGCATATTTGTGACTTAGGGAAGGGATGAACGCTTTCAAAGCGAAAATTTCTGCAATTCCCACTATTATGAAAATACGAACATTAAGGCAAGTATTCCAAAGAGTGAACAAACAGAATTGAGTTACTGAGGCATATGTATCAAGAAATTCTCCGTAAAACAATCAAATCTTCTTCTTTATATTAAGTGCATTTTGTCAGTGTGTCAGAAGCACTGATGACACTTCACATCTATAAAATGCGAGCGTCTCAGGTCAACACTGACAATTTACGTTTATATGTTTCTGTGCCCAGTTGATTCGCCTTACGCATAATGGGTATCTCAGAGGTAGTGCAATGAATAACAGGACGGGAAGGGGGAGGGAAACCCAGTGCCAGCATTTGCCTGCTCTTACGAAGAACACCAGGAGAGGCCAACTGTTTAACGTCCCTCCCAAAGGACAGAGTGTTGATTTGAGCACGCTCCTCAGATCGGGTTCGTTTTCTCATTGGCTCATCCTCGTCACCTTAGTACCACCACACACAAATAGGGGGCTGGGCATCCTTTGGAAAAATCCTCATAAGGATTATGAACCCGGTGTCACTTTTAGCAGATGATGGCGACACTCGAACCACTACACCACCGACTCCCCGTGACCATTTACCATTATCTTTTGTCCACGAATGGTTATTGGACAACACTGATCCATGACTGTTAACTACATTATTGAAATTTCATTAAAAGTATTTATACTTCTTTTTTTGTTGCAAATATCACCTAAAACATTAAAATTAAAACACTATGAGTATCTAATAAAAGCAAAGGCAACCTAATCTGAAAAGAAGATTTTGATAAAAAAAATATTGTCGTGCGATTTTACCATACTGCCATCTCCTGGCAGTCAAACGAACTGATATAACCTAAAAAGTGAGACTGTTGGAGATAGTTTAATTGTTCTCCACCAGGTGGCACTATAGTATTTTGACTTGCATTTTTAAAAATTATATCCATGCACATTCTTGATTTCCATTGCATTACATTAATGTCATAAAAAACATTAAAGTAAAAAGTATGAATATATAACAGCAGTATTTGCAACACATAATTTGAACAGGAAATTTTGATAGAAAATATTTATGATGTGGATCTTTCTATTACTGCCACCTCAGGACCAAACATAGAACTGATATAAATGCGGGGCCGTCCGAGTTAGTTGAAAAGTTCTGTAGTATTTTGGAATACATTTCTAAAAATAAACCCACCCATTGCATTAATTTACCATACCTGGTGGAAGTAAGCACATATCCTATTGATGCTGCAAGCAACACTGCACTAAGCAGCTAGTTAATTGTTACCTATATTTACTGGCGGCGGTGACATTTTCGTTTGCTAATTTTTGGGCGTAAATATAGTTCCCCCTTTATTTTTCTTACTAATATTTTGGCCAAAAAGGGGAGGACTATATTCAGACTAATATGGTAAGTATGAGGGTCATTCATAGATAAATGGGACACTAGTCACAGTGCCTGAGATGAGGTAACTATGGTGTTGCCCTTATGTCACATAACTGCTCTTGGATACATGAAGGGATGAGCAGATGGTGGTGCCAAAAATACCAGCTGCCAACCAGTTACAAGTTCATTTGTAAGTAATGTTGAATGTGCATTTGGACAAGATGGAATGTGACTATCACAATGCAGACCCTGGCAGTTTCATTGCCAGACTGGTCACCAGCAACGAATCATTGTTCCACTGTTACACTCCTGATTTGAAATGGTAATCCATGCAGTAGAAACATGTTTGTAGACCACTGCCAAAGAAGTTCCGAGCCACTCCGTCTGCTGGCAAGCAGATGGCCTCAGGCTTTCTCAAGAGACAATAGTCAACAGCAAAACCTACTGTGACCTCCTGTAATTTCTGTCACAGACTCTTATAGCATCAGTGGGAGAATTCGTCATGCAAAATGTTGTTGTTGTATGATAACACCCCTCCCCACACCAGCCCAATGACTACAGCTGCATTGCAATCACTGGGGTACATTTCAATGCAAGATTTGGCCATATCTGACTATGCCCTCTTTGATAACATGAAGGATCCCTTATGCGATTTCCAGACAAAGACTGCTTGCAGGACACTTCATGTGAATGGGTGCATAGTGTCTCCATAAGAGTGATTTGCTAGTGCTATCCAGAAGTTGCCATAGCAGTGGCAATGCTGCAGTGACCTCAGCAGAGAGATCACCAAGCACACAGAAGTGTAATACAGCAGTAAACATGCCTTGTATCAGTTTAGCCCCTAGCCAGTCCCATTCATTTATGAACTACCCTCATTCAACAAACACAAATTCTATACCTTATTTCATTAATATTTTACATTTAAACAAAACTATCAATTGGAATATCTTTAATTATTTTTCAACAAATAAAATACAATCACATAACTTACCTATACCAAATAACTGTTGCCTTTTGGTCCTTAACAGCCAGCTGAGCACTAAATTCAGCTGATTTTCCTTCTTCAGTGGTCTGCAAGTCAAACAACTCAGAATATTAGATTATGAATGGAATTTCGCTCAACTTTCACAATGGAGAGTGGTCAAATACTAAGTTAAATTTTACTAACAGAAATAAATAATTATCATTTCCCATTGTGAATACAAAGTATTAATGCTTTGTAGCTGAAATGTGCTTCTATTTTTCTCAAGCTTTTATGTCTGTTGGAGTTTCCTATGTTAACAATTCATAGGAATGGGCAAATGTAAAAAAACAATTAATAAGTAAAGGTGCATACCACAGCTGCCAATCCACGAGCAAACTTTGGCTTCTCTCCCTTCGGTTTCTTTTCTTCCTCATCCTCTGGAATTTCAGTGATTTCAACCACTTGAGAAGTTGCCTCACCCTTTTCATTCTTTGCCACTAATTTGTATGAGCCCTTATCTGTTTTTTGTGCTGAAGCAATTTCAAGTTTCACAGAAAATTCACCCTAAAATAAAAAATAATGCAATTATTTAATTAATGTCCAATTATAATGCTAGGCCAAAATTATCGCCATATTAAGATTTCAAGTTTTCTATTAAATGTATTATTTTAGCAAATTCTCTGAGGTTAAGAGTTTTTCCAGAAATATTGTGACTCCATAAAAATTATTTTTTGAAACATCGATTTAACCTATTTTATGCTATGTGCTAATCTTTAGGAACTACAGTGTGTCCTCGATTAAAGTTGTTAATTGGTTTCCAAAAATTGCAGCATAGAATGAAACAACATTAAATGAATTAATATTTCCCATAAGAATCCATATTATACAATATAATCGCTTCCAAAAAATCTCAAAACACAGAAAGACATTACCATACATAATCGATTGTAAGGTGACCTTTTTTTACCTTCTTAGAAATTCCCATTTGGCTTAGAATGGGTGTCTTAAAAATTAATGAACGAAATAGAAAGTAATCATTGTATTAAGGGGCATTTTCATAAGAACGGTAGCATGGAAGAGCCATATACTGCTCTAATGCAGAAGAACGCATGCGAGAAACAAATGAATATGGATGAATGTTGAGCACCTATGACAATTTTGAAAATAAGTTCAACATACTAGATGCATATGTATCCTATTATATTACATTCTGATATGTTCAACGCACTTAGGGATATCTTCTTTAATTTTTTTCCTTCTTCGTGCAACAAACATTTTGCTTACTGCACATGGAAAGGTGGCAAAATACCTGTAGTTATATTATAACTCAAGATATAAGTGTATTAAAGTGGAAGTAAACAATCTACTTAAAATCTATGAAAAAAATAATAATGACTGAATATGAAAAAATTAATTATGTAAAAAGTGTGTGCTGCATCAAAGTCATTGAAATTGCAGTGATACCTAGGACTTGTATGCATAAGAAGCTGTATACTTTAGATATGTAGGTAGGGAATGTTTCATTTTACTTCTTGAAAAATTTACATTGTTTACTATGTTGAATCAGTGTGCCTAGTATGCGCATACTGGGATTCCTCGAGTCAACTGTCACTTCCTAGTGCCTAAATTTCAGTCCTTCAGTGTGGCAAGATTTTCAGTTTTTACAATAATTCCATTATAAAATAAACACATTCTGCAAAATTTAAGAGGAAAATGATCGCATTAGCAGAAGAAACAACTAATCTTGCTGCACAACAACAATACAGGATTGTTGAGTCAAAGTGCTACAGGATTGTTGAGCCGAATGTGAGATGCTGGAGGAGAAAAAAGAGAAGCATTTATACATTTTAGTATTTTCTATGCAAAAGATTCATGAAAACCAAAACGTCTGTACAGCCTACAAGAAATTTTCCTTGTGTCCCTGTGAAAAGTAGGGGTCGGCTTACAATTGGTATTAGCTTACATCCGATTATATACAATATATACTGTATTTTATGGAGGTTAATGGTGCCAAATATGATATGAATGGTATCAGAACATAAATAAATGAACAAAACCATAGATTGACATAGAAATGACATAAAATAAACAAATAGTACAGCATATCTTTCCAGAAAAATATAGAAATAGGACAACTAAAAAGAAAAGGGACAAACATAGATTTAGTAAAGAACTATAGGTCCTTAAAAATAGGCTCCATTCCTTATTGGACCTCAGGTCTTACAGAGTTAATGTTAATTTGGGTTCTGAAATTAAAAAGGTTAGGAAAAAATACAAGTGTGAACTACGAAAAGCCAAGTCATGTAGGAACAATGACAGAATAATGCAGTCATCAAACTATTCCAGGGCAATTTGGAACATAATTAAGGAATGTATAGGTGAAAACAAAGAATGTCACGTTCGGAAATTTCTGCTAACGTTTTTAATGACTTTTTTGTAAATGCTCCTTAGGAAATAATTAATAATATAGGCAGAAGCAATATGGTACTCAATTACTTCCTTGTTAATGCAGAGAAAGTATATAGGAGAATGTTTGTGAAACCTATAGATGCTACTGTAGTATATGACATATTAATGTCTGTTAGGAATTCATTTGCAGTAGATTTTTATGGTATGAGCTCAAATTTAATTAAATTTGTAGGGTCCCAATTAGTGAAACCACTGGTATTGTTGATAACCCAGGCATTTCAGGAAGGGTCTTTCTCAGAAGTGTTGAAGTAAATAAAGTGGTTCTAAATAGAGATGAGTCCTCGAATCCACTTACCCCCCCGAATCCACCGAATCTCAATGGATTCGAAGATTCGAAAATTTGATGTGGATTCGACTGGATTCGAAAAACGCGGATTAATGTAGTTCAAGATCACACCACCATTTTTTTGTTGCACTTTGCTAAATCACCAATCTATATTCAACCAGTTTCGTTGTATCTCACAAAAAATAGGTGAAACAAACTCACAATGGGGTCACTCTCACGCGGATAATCATACGTGTTCCGTAGCCCTAGTAAAACATTTTTTATATTAATTCCATGGATAGCTCATAGGTTAGCAGTTATTGCCAATTTACGGATTTTTCGTCAAAACAAGTTCATTTTTTCTTACCGGCTGGCAAAAAAACATTACGTATGTTATAACATGTGATGTTGCATAGTATGAATTTCTGGATTAATTTAAGGAACAATTAGTAAGAGTTGAAACATATTTTTACTTACGATTCAGCATAAACAGATTCTTTTATGTTAGCTATAGAGGTTGTGTTACCACGCGTTGGTAACACTGAAATTGACACATTCTCGGCATCCCTAGAAGCTCGTTACAAGTGAAATCACGTCATTGATGTACCAGTTCTTATTATATTGGTTTCGTGATTCTGGACTTTAGTTTCGAATGTTTTAATTCAATCAGAATTATGTCGGAAGTTTGGGGACACTATACCATCTGTGAAGACAATAGAAGATACGCAAAATGCATGTATTGTGGCTTGCGCATTTCGAGAGGTGGGAAAAGCATGACCACCACAGCTTTAAAGAGACATTTGAAGCAATATGCCGGTTTGATTGAAAGGCAGAAAGTGAGGGAGTGTGGTCAACCCTTACAAATTGATGTGAGGGAAGAACTGAATGCAGAGGAAGTTGATGATCCTTATTCAAGTGCTTCAACTCCTTCCACTTCGAGTGCTTTCGTCACTCCATTAAGTTCCCCAAACAGTGAAAGCACGTTTTTTAAGGAACCAAAGAAATTGAAAAGTGATGCCAAACAGCAAACATTGAAGGAAGCGTTCTATCGTTACCAGAAGTTTAAACCTGGCGACCGAAGGAGTGAGATGATTACAAAATTAAATGCACAGATGATATGTGTAGACAATCAGCCATTCAGTTTAGTGGAAGATAAAGGCTTCCGTGCTTTAATTTCGCATCTAGAGCCTCGATATACCATTCCAACTAGAAAACACTTATCTGCTTTTGTGATTCCCAATCTTTATGACCAAGCAAGAAGTGAAGTTATGAACTTATTGAACTCCACCCACCACGTGTCAATCACTACAGACATGTGGACTTCAACGGCAAACGACAGCTACATGAGCATAACGGCACATTTTGTGAGTGACATTCATGCATTGAAACATCTTTGCCTTGATGTTGTTCCATTCCCGGAAGTTTCGCATAGTGGGGATAACATTAAGAACTTTCTGGTTCAGTGTCTGGAAGAGTGGAAGATAGCAGACAAAGTCTCTTATGTTGTCTGTGACAATGGGAGAAATATTGTGGCTGCTGTCAATTCTTCCCCTTATCAGGGAGTTCCTTGATTAGCCCATACATTTCAGCTAACTGTAAAAGATGGACTATTAAACCAAAAGGCGGTCAACATTCTGGCAGGTTTATCTCGGCGGATTGTAGGGCATTTCAAACACTCGTGCCAGGCAACAAGTGTGCTAAAAAATTTCAAAAACAACTGGGAATGAAAGTTCACAGAGTTATACAAGATGAACCTACTAGGTGGGATTCTACCTATTTTATGTTCAACAGATTACTAGAACAAAGAAATGCCATAACTCTAGCTGCAGCAGATACTAAACTTCCAACAGAGCTTTCAATGTTTCAGTGGGATTTGATGGATGATGTGGCATCACTGATGAAAATATTTCAGGAGGCCACGAAGACTGTCAGCAGTGAACATGTGACAGCTTCTGAAATTATTCCGATAGTGAATAGTACCATTGAAGCAATAAAGAATGGAAGCTTCATACGAGCAGTAGGGCTGAAGAATGAACTTGTGTCTTCCTTGAAACTGAGGTACAATGACTTGGAAACAAATGAGGTTTATACCACTTCCACCCTCCTGGATCCACGACTCAAGGGTAGCTGTTTTACGTCTGCAGATAATTTGATCCAGGCCAAATCTAAGCTACTGGAGAGAATGAAGCAAATCACATTGAAAGATAAAAGCAAGGTAGGTGTATCAAAATGTGAATAATCTGACTAAAAATAAATCATTTATAATTTTATATATTACAAGTTTTCTTTTTTAGAAATACATACATGCATCAACTGACTTTTTATTTTTAAAGAATTTCTGTTCTAGATATAGGTATCTTAATTTTATACTCTCATGCCTTCCACAAAAATGCATATTGTTTTTAAAATTCACACATTCTTGAGTGTTGTTTGTAAATTGAGCAAATTTAATTTCCCTTAAAATCTTTCCATTCCATGATATTTTTTCTTATTTTTTGTTTCAGAAGACAAGTGTTGAAGTTGAGCACAAACCAACTGCCAGTAAGCATGGCATGTGGGCTCATTATTCAAAAATCATGAAGCCCCAGTCTGAAATAGTTGAATATTTTGATGAAGAGCAACAGCTGAATTCGTATTTGAGAGAAGAAGTTCTTTCTCCTCAAATTGAGCCTCTAACATACTGGAGAAATAATACAGCATATCCAACCCTGAGGAAGTTAAGTAGTGAATTTCTTTGTATCCCTGCTGCAACTGTATCATCAGAAAGACTATTTATTACTGCTGGGCTGGTGTGTGACCAAAAACGTAGTCGATTAGACCCAGAACGCTTGAGAATTTTAATTTTCCTGAATAAAAATTTGGATGTCATTCAATAAGAGACATGTACCCAATTTATTTCATGACCCAGTTTTTCTTTTGACATGCAACATTTTCAGGTGTTTTCAATGGAGGCTTTCCGAATATTTACCTTTTAATTTTGATGTTGAATAAATCAATTATTTTCATTAAACACAGATAAGAAAAATGCATAATTAAAATGAAGTTGGTAAAGGTAGATTCGATACAAGATTCGAATCAAATCCCTTTTAGATTCGATTCGAGATTCGGATTCGAGGAAAATGTGGATTCGACCCATCTCTAGTTCTAAACTATTAAAGGAAAAGAGATGCCAAGGACATTGGTAACTATAGGCCAATAACTTGAACCCCTAATCTTTCAAAACTATTTAAAAGTGTTTTTAAAAGAAGGTTGGAAGACTTTCTTGAGGTCCATGGGATGCTATCATGCACTCAATATGGTTTTAGGAAGGGTCAAGTAACTAATGCTATGTTGACAGATGTGGTGAAATATATACATGAGTAAAGCCTTCGATGCTGTCAAATAGAACTGCCTATTTGAGAAGTTATATTGGTATGGTATTAGGAGAAATGCCCCACAGTTCTGTGAAAGTTTTCTAGTCAATAGATACCAAACAGTGCTTGGGGAAAACCACATTTCAGATTTGAAACCCATCTCATGTGGTGTGCCAGAGAGCTCACTGTTGGGGCCTCTATTTTTTATCAATTATGTTAATGACATGCATAGTGCTATGACACCAAATATTAAGATGATGCAATTTGCGGATGACACTTCCTTCATATGTTGCAATTGGGATGCAAATATCATTGATCATAGGATGCATTCAAGCTTTCCACAAATAAATGACTGGTTCAAAGCTAAGAGTTTACACTTAAACAAAGATAAAGCTCAGGAGATAACTTTTATCCTAAAAGGATCTTCTATTGATGACCAAGTACCATGTAAGCTGTTAGGGCTCTGCTTTGAAAGTGGTTTATCATGGCAAGTACATATTACTAAGATGTGCTCTAAATTGTCATCTATAAGTTTTTTAATACTAAAAATACATAATACTATATCATTTTAAGTTCTGAGAATTATATATCTGGCCTTATTTCAAGGCCTTGTTACATACAGTATATTAATCTGGGGTGGCTCATGTCATCACAGGTCGGTGATGCTAGTTCAAAACCATTGCATCAGGATAATGGCTGGTGTTAAAAGGAGAGAACACTGTAAACCACAGTTTGCAAAGTATAGAATTCTAACTATTGTATCATTATATATTTTGGCATGTTTGAAATAAGTGGGAGAAAATGTTGATAACTTAACACAAGTCAATGATGTGCATGAGTACAACACTAGGAATCTGGTAAATTATTTCTGCCCTCCTGTATGAAAGCTACAACATTGAACAGTTTTCTTTGGTTGAGTCTGAGGCTATATAATGCTCTACCTGAAAAAGTCAGACTGAAACTCAATGATCAACGTATTAATATTGTTAAGGAATGGTTGTTATGTAATCTCCTGTACTCTGTTGATGAGTTTTTCTTATGGCACCATGGCATTGGCATATAAATTGCAATGAAGTACCTCCTTACTTTTGCCGATGTATGACATGTTGACATGTTTTAAACTGAATAAATATCTTATCTTAACTACATTTTAAATCAGTAAAGGATACATTTCACAACAGTACATCTATAGAAAAAAAGGAACTATGTAATACAAATCTGGTGAGATGTAATCTTACAAACAAAAGAGAAGGATGACTTTTTACTAGAAAATTTACAGAAAGCCACAAACACTTCAGTGAATGCAAGTTCATGAGTTCACATTGCTAGAAAAGAAATGCAACAAACAAATTATTTCTTGCACCAGTTACTGTATAATTAATGAAAATCTACTGCAAGTTTCATTAGACCCAAAGAAGGATAACCACTTGGTTGAGCCACAGCTGATACAAATGAAAATGAAATCAGAGGATGTTAAACTCAAGTTATCCCATTAGTGCAGAATAATTTAGAGTTTATAAATAGGGAACTCAGCAGATCTTCCTTTCTGCACAACTCATGAAGCTTGTAAGGTTTCTATTAAATGGGATTAAGAGGATTTTAATTACTTCAAGAACAGAGCCATAAGTACCGCTCTTTGGACCCACTTCTCCCAAATATCACCGTGCAAACAATGCAAATTTAATAAAAAAATGTCAATCCAAAACACTTTTCTCACTCAAAGAAGGCGATCTGCTACAAATGGTTAAGCGTTGGGTAACAAATGTACATGAGAGTATTCTATTTTATATATCTATTTTTTTCATGCATTTCTTCAGCTCTGATTCAGAATGATGTTAACTCGAATCAACGATGACATTAATTTGAATTTTTGAACAACATTAATGCGAATCACCATTAATCAAACAGACATGAAACCAAGGACACACTGTACTTTGAATACAACAAACCAACTGGGAAGCAAAAATTACACAAATGCATTCACAATAATTTTACTTAAACTCTCAATCTCATGTTGATTTTTATACTTACAACCCAAATGTAATCATGATAGATAAAAAATAATGGTTATAAAAATGCAAGTTAATCCTGGAATATATACCTCCTTTATTCTTTCAACTCGAACTGTGTGACGTGAATCTTCTTTGATCGCAGTTCTCTCCTTGAACCAGGTGCATTGAGGTTCAAACTTGGAAACAACAATGCATTCAACAACAACTGTTTTCTTCTTCACCACCTTGATCACCTTAGGTTTGTCCTTAATTACTGGCACAACTGCAAATAATAATAATAAATATTGAAGTAACTTAGTAGATTATAAGACTATAGCAATTTTGCTTGTTATTGTAAAAAATATCTTACTTTCTATGTTGAGCGTCAAGTTGGCATTGAGTTCCCCAAATGAATTTTTGATATTACATTTATAGAGTCCAGAATCTTCTTGACCAGGATCCTAGAGGGAGAGATAATAATCCCAATTATTTAAGACAAATTATGCATTAGATGTAATGCATATTTTAGCTGGTCACAATAATATCATATAAAATAATATCTAGTGGTTATGACTTTTTTTAACACTCAGATGCCAGACCTCGGGTCAAGTAATTTTAATTTTTTTCTGATTAGAACTTGTATCTACAATTTAACCTTTCAGGTATTCTTTCACAAATTAACATGAGTCATAATGAAGATATTTTCAATTAGAAGTATAAAAGTGTACTTTGTCTTCAATGCCAATTCCTTCCTGGGTTCCAATTGAACCATCTCCGTTGTTTGCACTCTATACAATGCATTGTGATATATATCTATATATATATTTTTTTTATGATAAAACTAAAATAGGCATAGACATCGACGAATTAGTTCAAGAATATTTGTGTGTGAGAGCAGTACAGCGTTGGCCTCTGGCACTGTTTTTCAATTTTTTAGACATGTTGTTATTTAGTGCATACAAAATAAATATTTTATTCCAAGTAATGATGCGAAAAAGAAAATTATGTTTAGAAGAATTGGAAATGCTGTTTGTGCATCCTAATATTGAAAGAAGGGCCCTTCAGATTGAAAAAGTGAAGGGTAAATAATACCAGAAACACGTTATACATGCTATCAAATCCACAGGTAGGGACATCATTCAACAGCAACAGACTTCTTCAGTGGCAACACATCCAATTGGATGAAGGAAAAGAGGGAGGTCTTCATGTGTGCAGGAGAAAATAAATATACTTCAAAATGTGGTGTATAAAATTTTTTTATGAAATAGACATTCGGCTCGGGATTTGAAAATAACATGTAAAAATGTCCCACCAAATCTGATGATTCAATGTAACTTCGTTGAAATTTTTGCTAACATTATTACTTTTTATGGATATACTTTCCACATGTATCATTTCATTACTTCAGAGACCTATAATTAAATTACATTTTAAATTTTTTTGCTTATTTTAAATTCAATTAAACTTCTTTTTGAAATCTGGATAATTTAAATTTAATGGATGAGGTTATTTGTGGAATTCCATAATCAAAAGACGTAAAAAATACTAGATAGTATTTTTAATTGCAACAAACATTTGCTAATTTCCACAATATTTACAACACGACCGGTTTCAGTAAGTAATCACCATCATCAGGTTGTAAATATTATATGGAAATTAGCAAATGTTTGTTACAATAAAAAAATACTATCTAGTATTGTACGTAACCGATAAGTACCTTTATTTTTACCTTTAGTGGTACCCCTTTGGTTTAAATACAAAATACTTATCAAAAATTATAAATGTGCTTAAGTTAAAATTTAAAAGTTGAACATGTGATTGCTAAAAATATGTGGGGTCCTTTGGGACCCATTTCCGGTGTTTGTGTTATGATGATTATGTCCAGCGTCGGAGTGTTATAAGTCTACCGCAATCAAAAGAACATTTTGGGGGTGGCCTAATCCATCACTCCACTTGGCACCCTCCCCTCTCGCTCTTCCTTACCACCCAGGTTATCGCTTTCTTGGTCCTTTTCTAACTACACTGTTGCCAAATATTCGCAAAACTTCAACTAGGCAGTCAACTGTAAACAGTGAGAACCATGAGAACTGACAACCTAAGGAGGAGAAGGATGGAGTAGTGGTGTGGTGGGGATAGTCAAGATGGGCGTGTGAACTTCCCCTCTGTGCACGGCGGAAGTCAGTACATGTTCTTATGAATGCAGTAGACGTATAATATGCTTCAAAGGACACTAAATTTAAAAGCAACAAATTAAGGAACATAGGAATTAAATAAATAGCAAAACAAAAGAATCTAAGGATAGAAATATTTTTAAGGGCAAACAATGGGTCAAGTGAATAAAAAATAAGCTAATGCTTATGATTTCTATCATTTTTTAAGCAAATGCTTGATTTGGGGTGAATGAAAAAATAGCATTTGCTTTTGCTAGAAAGAATAGGCATTTGCTTATTTTTAGGATTTTTCTTAAGCATTTGCTTAAAATTGTGTGAATAAAACCGAGCTTTTGCTTAATGCTTTAAGCATATGCTTAAACTTTTTTAAGTGAGGTAAAGGGCTTGCTAGGATATTTCTAAGCACTCTATTTTCATGATAATTGATCCTAAATATAAATATGGTAATTTATGATGACACAAAAGGTTAAAAAATACGAGAAAGGTTTCAACAACCAACGGTTAAAAAAATTTATATCGTTTCTCTGAAGAAAATGTTAAGTATATTTCAAATCTGTTACTCAGAAAATATCAAGAGAGACGTGGCGGAGAAATATTTTTAAGGTACTTAAGTGATCCCGGATTTCGCTATAAAGGTAAATGACTGGATAAAATTACAATAACTAAATGAATAAAAATGCACCCATGATTTGTAATATTATCGAATTCGGTTATAAAATAAATAGTTTAAAAAATACTTTTTTAAAAATATTACCAATATATTTGTTTTTAGTTTGAAATTCAACCATGTAAAACTTTATATGTAAACAAAAACAAGTGAGGGAAAAGTTGCAAAGACCTTTCTTTCGTAAAATTTAAGCATTTGCTTAAAACTGAGTAGCAAATGCTTATAAGCAAAAGCAAACTTTTATTCACTAATATGATGCAAATGCTTTTAGCATTTGCTTATGCTTTTAACAAATGCTTCTGCTTTTACTGTTTGCTTTAAGCATTTGCTTAATTTTTATACACTCGACCCAATGTATTTAAAATATGGAGTCAATTAAGAATATAAATGTACAAATTCCTACATGCGAGTCATATTTTACTTCAATAGCAAAACAAAATGAATTTCAGTTCCTTTTGAAAGTTTATTTTTACAGTTTCTAAAATAATATTCTCATGATTATGATGTATTAAAAATAGATAACAAAAAACTTGAAAGGTTTTCACAAAACACGTAATTTTTCTAGAATTATTAGCTGATGGATGACAAATAACAATTTGCAACTGAAACTATACTTCTATCAAGTTTTATTTTTAGAAGATATACTATACAACTAATAGATTCAGAAAATCTAAAATAATAAATTAAAAATGAATGGCAATATACCACCTTTTTGAACCTCGCGAATAACTGTTTCCGGAAAACTGACGATAAATGCAAATTCGCTAAGTGCAAGTCCTATTTTCCCATAAGACGCAATGTAAAAATAGGAGCACTGTCCCGAGTCAACCTAACAAATTCAATTTTTATCATAAATAATTCAGTTTGAAAGAAAACGTAACAGTAAATGTAAACCTAGCTTCATAAAGAGAAAAGAAAACCCAGCATTTCAAAGCGATAATACTTATTTCGGTTAAACCGCAACTCATTTTCGCATGCGATTTTTGATGTTCTTTTGTTCGTTCCAAGGTATGTTTGGTAATATCCTTCAGAAATCCGCAAAAACCGAGCGGCGAGATCTGCAACAACGGTGCTGAGGGTGACGAGAAATTGAACTACGTGGAGTTTTTTTATGGAAACTGCTGACGGAAACAGTAGTATGCGACATGAATTTCAAAAAGCTAGGGCGGGAATTGCAGTGAGGTAAGGTGCGTTTCCTTTCTCTAAGAACAAAATATTATTCAGAAGCAACGCTGATATTCGAACGGTCATGGCATGCGAATATCTTTTAGTGGAGGTAAGAGAATGCGCTGTAACAAATCAAAGTGTCGGCTGGATTGCGGTATACGGAAATACAATTGGATTAGAACCTGAAAAATATGTCATGGGAAGGTTATTGTTGGTTTAGATGGAGATTATAGTCGTGTTGGGCGGTGCCCGTCCTGGAACCATATCAACCCCTCCATGCCAGCGGAGATACTGTGTGCTCCAAAAAAAGCAAACTCCCATTATTTCCATTCTCATCACACACGGCGCCGTTATTGCAACTCTTTCCTCTCGGAAATTGTCTTTAGAGGGATATGGGCATAATGATTTCCATAATCGAATGATTAGTAATCTAGATATTCATTCGATAAGATCATTCGTTAAAATCATTCGTTAAATTCATTCGTTAAAATCGTTCGTTAAAATCATTCGTTTCGATTGTTCGCTAAATCATTCGTTAAGATTATTCCGTAAAATCATTCGATAGGAGAGTATTAAAATTTTTTGTGCTTTTTTAAGACTATTCGTTTTCCTGAATGTTTAAAAATATCTCAAACAGAAGCAGTTTAGTGTACTGAACTTGCTAATTAGTTAGAACGCATTTAAGTCTAGTTAATCAAGAAATTTTTATTAAAACAGGTATTATACAACATAGTTTTATGAAGTGAAATAATCGTCGCTTAAGTGTATTTAGAATCATTTCACCGAATATTCAATTAGGAGAAAAATGTGTGTTTGGTATATAGGTATACTTGACTTGTCCTATACAATATTATAATTTTTTATTGGACGAAAATTCTAATTCTTTATATATGCGTCTTTCCCAATATGCGAGTGACTGTGATACATGGTGAATTTTTCGTTTTCTCTTGATATCTGTTTTATTTCGTTTTATCACAACAAATGATGTGATAAAAATGAAAGACAATACAATTTGTTAAATTTTTTCTTTACAATTTATGTTAAGACTAGCTTATTATTGTTATTATATGGTCCAATAAATGCCTATTGAATTTCGATTGTAAGGTGGTTATCTTCATTCATTTTCATGTATTTATGAGAGATTCACATAATATTTTTGAATAGTAATATTTAATTCTTTACCTACTTCTGAAATTATGTTAGATTTAATAAATAAATATTTGATAACTTTTTAATAATTATTTAAAATAAGCATTTATGTCATTAGAAATGAACTAAAAACAGCTAAGTACTTGCTTCTTATCATTATTACATATTCAATTCTTGTTAAATTCTCTACTTAAAATAGTATGAATTCATACTTTATATACCTATGCAAATATATTATTTTAATTAGGTATCATATATGTATGTACTTTATTATTTTTAAAATTTTTATAATTATGCCAATACACTTTAATCCAATTTGAAAGCTCATAACATATCTATAAAACTTTTAGAAAAAAATCAATTTAAAAATAAGTATCAAGTGTTGGTTATTGAAAAAAGTATAACAAATTTGTACTAAATTAAAATTATTAATTTCATGATACAACTAATAATATCTTTTGTAGGTACCAAAACTACTAATTTCATTTTAAAGGTCCGATCTAGAAGATTTTTCATTTCCACATGTATTTGGATATACGCATGGCTCAAAATGCAAATAATCGGCATGAAACGGAAGTAATGGTCATAAAAAAGTTTGCCGCGAAGTGCAAATTCGCGTACCGCAAGCACGCAAAGTTCAAAAAGGTGGTGCACTCAGAATCTGCTAAAAACCTGTAGCATAATAACTCATAAAAATTGACAAATCGTTAAATTTTAATTTAGTTAATTTAATATAGTTAAAAATTGTGCGCTGATTCGTATGGTCAAAAAAAATACTCATATTTTACCTTTAGTTCAAGTTTGATATAATATACTGAGGCAGTTTGCTGAATGCTAATAGATATCTTGGAAGACTCCTTCACCACAATTCCATCATGGTACCATATTACTGTAGGTTTTGGATCCGACTTCACCTTGCATTCCATCAACACAAGCTTTCCACTACGCTCGGAGACGATTCTAGGTTTTTCGACAAATGTAGGACCTTCACCTTCAGGCTCAGGCTCCGCTTCAATATTCAGATTCAGATTGGCATTGCTTTCTCCATGTTCATTTTTGACATGACACCTATATGTGCCACCATCTGCACCAGAGGGATCCTAAGGGAAATGTTACAGTTTAAATAATTAAGTGGGTAGAAGAATTTGAAGAGTAAAATATATTGGAAAGTAACCAAAACTGAAAAATTTTAAGCGTACAAACTGGTAATTTCTTGATTATTATAGTTTTCTCAAATGATAGCCCTAAGAGGTCATTGAAATTCAAAGAGATAGCAAAAGTGCTAACTTAAGAAATAAGCAATTCTGACATGTAGCCAATGTAAAGGAAAAGAAATTGTTGGAAGCAGTGACTTTTGATATAAGAATCAAGTCACATTAAATCTCCTAGCATGACAGATTTGAAATGAGGCCAAAGTAGGCCTAGGGATGGTGAGATTTCGGGTGGGAGTAAAAAAATTAATATTGCGCAGACTTGTGATGAATTAGGCTATTATGATCCATAGACAGAGGGATGGACAGACAAACCCAATAACTGAGCAATACTTGAAGGAAAAAAGCACAAAAAGGGTGCCATAATTTGACCTAGGGGAGGGAAATTTCAAAACCCGCCACTGGATACATATAATTGAAGATATTTCAACAGGTCTTTCATAATCAATAGAAACACAAGAAAATGATTTGAAGAAGAAATTAAACATTTGAAACAATGAAAGCATTTAAAAATGAGTGCAAAGTAAATATAAGAAAATCTAAAGAGGACAGGGAAAATCAAAATTCAATTGCTCAATATTACTTACTGTGATCTCTAAGGTCAACTCATAAGTATCTTCTTCTAATTCAACTGTTCGTATTTTTATTTTGGAGGACTCCTTGACAACAGTAGTTTTTCGATACCAAGTTACAACTGGCTTGGGATTGGCTTTACACTTACACCGCATGGTGATGAGTGTGCCAGATTCATTTGGAATGATTTTAGGCTTCTCAACAAACGTAGGTGCAAAACCTGCAGATGAATCATCCCCACCTGTAACAGAAAGAGGGTGCCCCACTTGTGTTTATAAGACTTATATGACTTGATTATTTCCCATACATTGCTTAATAAGTAAATAATTCATCTACAAAAAGGTGTAAACCAGGTCAGCCAGATAAGGATGTATAAGGAACAAAAATTCTTATAACTACTCCTGAAAAAGACCTTACAGAAGTTTAACCTACAGATGCTGCAAAGAAAAATTTTAGAGAAAAACAAAAGGATTTATCATGCAGGCAATTGGCGGATGATGGACATATAAGTTTAAAAGGTTCTTCCAGGTCAGCAGTCCAGGGATGGAAGGGTAAAAATGCTGAAAACTAGAGAAATAAAAAAGGGCTCAATCAACTTGAAGAAAAGATGAGAAAACACATTTTCTTCTTGTTTCACATAAAAATATATTAAATATCTACAACAATCAATAAGGAAAATGTGGCTGGGAGTGTAACTGTGACTTGAGAAGATTCTTATCGTCCTACATGCAGAGTCTTCCAGATCTAAATCATATCATACCTTGAAAGTTAAGGGCAATATTGGCATTGCTCTCGCCAAAATTATTGAAGGCATTACACCGGTAGTTTCCACCATCTTCTTTGGTAGGATTTGATATTTCAAGTGTGAGAAGATAAGTGTCCTTTCCAGTGGACTTCCGTGATATCCTCACTCTGTTGCTATCTGAAATGACCTTGACTCCCTGGTACCATGTAATCTCAGGAACGGGATTTGCCTCAAGAACACACTCCATCACTAATATGTCCCCATCCTGTCGAATTGTAGGCTTCTTAGGAAAGCGAGGAGCCTTCCCATCTGGAATCCTAGAAAAATGAATTGCAGATGAGGTCACCATGCACAAGGAATCTTATGTAACAGCAATCTCAGGGATTAGTAAGTATTTTTACACGAAAAAGGTATCCCGAGGGATTTAATTGGCCTCCTAACTGTAGGGGTGGCCAGCATGGTTGTAAAAAATATTTGGAAGGATACAGCAGAATTTTAAAAAATACAATAAAATGATAATAGGAAAACAATGTTTTAATTAATTTTTATCGCATTACTCATACAAATGAAAGGTAATTTTGTATAAAGAACAAAACCAAATAATACTTTATATTTCTATTTAATAAAAAACTTTAATTATTTTTTTCAGCAGGGGAGGCCAAGGGGGGGAGGGGTAAAGACTTATAAAAATAGGGCCAGGTCTCTCCTAGTTGTCCTTGTGAGGATAAGGACGTTCAAATACAGGTACAGCCACTCCGCGGCTTACGCAAGCCGTGACTTACGTAAACTTTTCTATAAGCCACAAACAAAAAAATTCCAAGTGCGAAAGTCAATACATATTACGTTACACTCGGAACGTAAAGTACGTACCATACATACGTATTTTGCGACTCCGCATAATTTGCGATCCCTTATTTTTTCCCTCAAAATCTTGTTTTTATCTTATGTGTCATGTAATGTGCGAGTTGGAATTTTTGAGTTCTCGTAGCGCGACCTACAGTTCCCCTAAAATATAGTGCGTTTTCTTTAGTCCGTTTCGTATGATTTCTATATTCATGAAAGTAAAGAGAAAGCATTTAAATGTATACATGTACTTCTAATTGAAAAATACCTTTTAATTACCTGTATTTACGTATTAATGAAGAGAAAATGAGTGAATAACTGTAATTACCACAGTTCGTAGCTCACTAGTCAGAAATGTTTTAATTTGAATGCAGTGTTGCGGGAACAGCTAAGAGCCAAACAAATGCCTACCTACCAGCGCATCTTAAACTATCGTACAATCGTAACACAATAATAATGACATAGATGGTTTCCACTTTGCTCCTCTCATTTCTTTTTAAAAATTCATTTAGGTACTCATATTATATGGTTAAAAAATGTACACTTGGCAACTCAGTCTAATACCGTAAACGTTAGAATGTGTTGCGGGAACGGCTACCTGATTTTACCGAGGTCTTTGCATGTAAACAAACATTTATTCTTACGTTTATTTTATGAATTATTGGTAATTTTGTGGATATTTATTTTTATTTTCATAATGGAGGATGAAAGATTAAATAAGGTTATATGAGAACTATTAAATCTACACTCATAATAATAAGTTACGTCAAAATTAGAAGGCAAGGCCTCATATCGAGGTTATGGGTAAGGCTACGCTTAGAAATATGTTCAGAACAAGAGATGATTTCACTGTTTCAAAAACATAACTCATGTAATTTGCGACCCCCTGATTTATGGCTAAAAAATAGATCTCCAAAAGTTGTAAATTACGCGAGTATATATGGTAGTTCGGTGTGTGCGAAGGGATACTGCGTATGGTTGCGGAGAGTCTGGGCGGCCGGCATCTCTCATAGATCTTAAAAGCAACAATGTAGGTATTCAAGATCTATGGCATCTCCCACAAGGCGTTTGCATTACGCTCAGTCAACTGTTGCCTATCAAGAATATTACCGTCGTTCACTACTTGCGAGGCTGGAACTTTTTGCGGTTAACGGAAACCTTACGAGAGTTGTGGAGTGGCAGTATATCTTGATTTATATGAGAGTTGCATTTCAGCAAATTGTCTCGCTATGTGAAAACACATGCCCAAAATAATTTCCCCATTAAAAACAAAGGAATTAGGATAAATTCCATTCTTGATCCGATATATTCCACTGATAAACATGTTTAAATTGGTATTTTATGGACATTTTAAAGTGAGAATAAGATTAGAATAATTTAGAAAATCATTAAATAAGTACATATCTCTTCTCATATAACAAAAAAGTCCAAAGCTTATTAAGTTCATCTTATGGCTAAGATCCAATTGATTAATTCAAGAAGATGTACTCAAATATAAAATATTGAAAAAGTAAGTAATTATCTTAGGCATCTCCAATATGCATAACAAGGTTATGGCTATCAGAGATAACTAAGAGAAACTTACTTTTCAATCTTTTATGTTTAGTTGCTTATTCTTGAATTTATCAATTACAAAAAAGTTGTTTTATTCCCTAGCACAATGATGATGTCATAAATTATGAAGTGCAAGAGGTGGAGGATCCAAAACTATGCATCTGGCATCCTAAATTGTTATGATAACGTGGAAAGATCTAAAGCAGATAATCAGTGGTGGATTTGGAAATTTCCCGCTCCAAGGCCAAATTATTTTTCTGCCCCCCCCCCCCACCTCCGCCCTTTTTTCTAAAAATAATTACTCATGTATGTAGTTTGTCTGTACATTCGTCCATCTTCGGTTCATGATAGTCTAATTGATCAAACGTTTGCATAATATTATTTTTTTTATTCCTGTCCTGAAATCCAATTTTTATTGCTGCCCTGAAATCTCGCTGCCTGTAGGCCATTATCTACTTAGGCTTTATTTAAAACCCGCTACTGTGTATAATGAAAAAACATAAATCAGGGGATACCTGTAACCTGATTATGTACAGGTTTCCCTCTCTTTATGCTGGAGTTGCGTTCCAGGAAAGTGACGCATAAAGCGACTTCACATAAACAGAACCCATATTTACATGTAAAAGATAGGGATACGTTCCACAAGCAATCCTAACTCCCCCCTCCAGGATGCTCTTCTTTCACTCCATGAAGATGCTAAATACAAACTTAAAACAATTAACACCGTAAATTATACTCGCCAATAAAAGGAAGCAGGCGAGCACAAGTTTTGGCTGTTGTGGATGACATAATAGTGGAGGTTTAAAGTGCTGGAGGGTTTTTTTTGGCACAACGCAAGTTCCGCGGGCAAGGAGACAAAACTTCTCAAGTGTGCTCTAACAGTATCACAGGAAATCTCCGTCTCATCTCCACTCTACAATATCCTCTCCACTCTCATCTCTTTTACTGTAGTACTAATACGCAAAGCATAAGAGAGAATGAGAGACTGTATGGTCGACTTGCGGTGTAGTGGAGAACTTTCTTGGATTTGTATTGCACTGGCCTCGTAACCGCATAAGAGTGAATCAAAGATGCATAAAAAGTAATTCCGGTAGCAATAAGTTTGTCGCATAATAGCGAATTTGCATAAAGCGAACCCACATAAAGAGAGAGAGAAACCTGTATATTTATCAAATAATTAACATTAACTATTTTATGATACCTTTAATTATATTAGAGTGTTTTTGAATTATAAATTAATATTTGTTTATACATAAAATTATCATTAAAATAGTAATATTTGCGAAGCTTTAAAGGGAAATACATTTCAGTTTAGACCCCTTAGGTATATCATTAAGCTTGTCATATTTGTTCATTTTCTTTAAAATTAATTTTGAGAGGAAAATTGGAAAGAATTTCTGAACTGAATGCAATTTTACTGGGTAACATCAACCCCGAGCCACTTTGAATGCCCATATCTATTTACTTTGAAACGCAGCTAACTTCATTCGCCTAGCTGGAGTTGACAAAGTTTTAAACATGTCACATGTGTCCATGGACCTTGCACTGAAAATTCAATGATATATAAGAGCAAATATCTTGGGTGAGATGCACTAACTAGTAACTCGCACATAACATGGAAAATATCAACATGGCGACTCAAAACTTAAGAGTAGACCAAGGAAAGGGCCAGAAAAACAAGAAAAAATCCATTAAGATGGGTCAATTTAACCAAAATATGAGTACTAGAGGGCTAAAGCAAGATTATAGCACTTTTAAAATTACGCCTAACTGTTGATATCATCAAATCCTAAATATGAAGAAATGCAATTCTTTAAGATGTCAGGAGCAATATTAAATTTTACAATTGTTGCAATAATATAGAGTTGTATATCTACATCGACATCTACATGATAACATGAAAGTCACGTGTTTGGTGGATGGCAGGGAGCGCAGTACAACAAGGGTCTATAATTTTCCCAAGTTACCTTTTCCTATTATGTTGTCTTATCATCTTAGGGAAAAATGATCCTCTATATCACTCCGTTCTACAGACGATCTCGCGAATCTTATCCTCACTGTCCTGCCTTCCGAGATACGTTGGGCTTCTGAAAGTCCTACTACCGCATTCGCTTGTCCCTCCGACATAAATTTTCTCAGTAGCTTAAATCTAGCCTGCAGCCTACGTTCCTCTAACGATGTCCATTTCGGATTTTCTATTAATGCTGTTACGCTTTGTTTACTATCGTAATTCCTCTTTACAAATCTAGCTGCCCTGCGCTGAACCTTTTCTATCTCGTTAGTGAGTCCCTTTTCCTAGGGATCCCACACAGCTGAAGCATATTCGACCTGCGTTCAAACCAAGGATAAATAACATAATTCTTTCATTTTTTCAGAGCTATTCTATTCTCCCTATAAAGGCCAGCTTTTTGTTAGCGGCACCTATCAATCAGCGAATGTGGGTGTCCGACGAGAGATCACGATGGATCGTGACTCCGAGATATTTAATCTAATCTGAAACGGGAATCTCTACTCCGTCCAAAGAATAATTAACATCCAACGAGATACTCTTGGTTCTCCAGAAATTGATGTCGCAGCTTTTTTTTGTTGATCTCTAACTGCCATTCATTACACCATGCAGAAATTGCATCTAGGTCATTTTGGAGATACTGGTGTTCTTCCGGATTGCATATTTCTCTATAAATGAAGGTGTCGTCCGCGAAAAGCATAATCTTACTTCTGACAACTAAGCTGATATCGTTAATATAAATTATAAATAATAACCGACCAATTACACTACCCTGCGGAACGCCAGAGACAACCTCCACTAAGTTCGAAGATTTCCAATCTATGACAACCTGCTACTTCCTATGATTTAAAAATTCTCGGATCCAACTAACAATTTTAGAATTAACGCCTAAGGTTTCTAATTTCGTTATTACCTTCCTGTGAGGTACCTTTTCAAAAGCTTTCGTAAAATCTAAGAAGATGGCATCGACTTGGGTATTATTTTCTCCGCTTCTCAGTACACAATTCATAAAAAGACGGAGCTGTGTATCACAAGACCTACCTTTCCCGAAGCCATGTTAACAATCATCTAACAAAGAATTACTATCAAGAAATCGCATTGTGCTGCTAACGAGTATATGCTCGAGAATCTTACACAATGTCGAAGTTAAGGAAATGGGCCTGTAATTTTCTGGGTTCTCCCTGTCGCCGCCATTTTGAATTGTGGTAACGTGCGCTAACCTCCAGTCGTTAGGGACCTCTGCGCGAGAAATGGATTTTTCGAAGATTATCTGAAGAAAGGTGCTATTTCTTCAGCTAATTCTTTTAAAACGCGAGCAGGAATTTCTTCTGGGCCGGTGGCTTTGTTATGTCTGATGGAATTTAATTGCTTTGCTATTCCCACCTCAGAAAATACTGTATCGTTCATCAGGTCCCTCCTTATAGCGGGTGCATAAAGTACGCAATAGTCGCTGACGGCTGTAAATGCTTTTACAAAATGACCGTTTAACAGTTTGGCTTTCTCTACGATATCATGAATAACGGCATCAGAATCATTACGCAGTTAAGGTATGGTAGGGCATTAACCTTGGACCTCTCTCACATAGGACCAAAACGCTTTAGGGTCCTCCTTCAAATAATTATTTAATACCTTATTTCGGAAGTTAGTAAAAGCCTCGCGCATAGTATTTCTCGCTTTAGCGCGGGATTCCATATACGTCTGAACTTAAGTTGCTCTATACTCATCGGATGATGTAGACGGCATATTTTTTCGCGTGGCTAATTCACTGACGCCTAAGCGCACTCCTAATTTGCTTATTGCACAAACGTGGCTCTTTATTGTCGACCTTCAATTTAATTGGAATATACACATCGATGCCCTCTAGCCTTATATCCTTGAAGGATGTGCATGACGACTCAGCACCTGATCGTTCGGTCATATCACGGAAACCAGATAGTAATTCACGTAGGCGCGACCTGAAGCTTGAAAAGTCTGTTTTAGCAAATATATAATACTTTCTTTGAGGTTTGGGGTGCCTATCGATTTTCAATTTACACTCAGCATATACGGCCAGATGATCTAGATCCAACCTCAAAACCAGATAGGCGCTAAAATTATAGTAAATAGCGCCAAAAAAATTATATTAGCTTGGGTAAAGAATGAGAATATACTATGGTTTAATTAACCTGGTTAAAATTGGTGATGCATCATTTTTACCTAAGTTTCAGTTCATTGAAATAGCTTGTTAGTTTTATTTAAGAAAAGCTGAATAGTCTACTTCTGTTATTTTATGACAGATCACATTCCACAATGTTTAAAAAGTAGATTAAGTCAAATTAAAATGTGATATATAAAGTATATGACGAGCCCATCCCTGAAGGAAAAATAAAATAGACAGTGAAGGATACCATGCCATAAATAAATTTTCAACGAAGCATTATTTTAAGCCCAAAGTTTTCTATAAAATTGTTGTCAGTATAACGGTTGATAAAGTACAAAAGAGTATAAAAAATAAAACTAAGGAAATTAATCATGCCGAAAGTAAGTAATAAGAAAAAACTGTTGTCTATAATGATAATTATTTTCAAGATATCAGCACTAGATAGTATGCTTATTTATGGCCACAGCATTAATGAATTTAACATTCTAAATCGGCAATTCACAAACTTTATGCACCTCCCTCTTACATCAGCCAATCTTGTCGAAACTTCCTCATATGGCAACCTACCTTATCATGGCCCTCTTAAACCTTAAGAGGTCATATGTGATCTTTAAGGCCACTTGGTTTTCATTTTCTTAAATTTATAACTTCATATTTATGTCTCATTCCGGGCCTTCTCAGTACCTTTCTCAGAGTTCACCATCTATTGATATCTACATGTTACCCCTACAATTCACCTAATTGGTGGGTGGCAGGGGGTGCAATGCACCATAACCTACCTAAAGATTGTTTATCGAAGGTTGAAATTCTCTATTGTGATCTCGTATTGTCCTCGGAAAGAACGAGCCTAGATAACGCACCGTCTTACAATCGATCTCACGTATCTTATCATCACGGTCGTGCTTACCTATATACGTTGGCGCTTCAATTATTTCTACAACCTCGTCTTTTAGACATTCCGATCTATATTTCTCCAGAAGCTGCAACCTTGAGTTCAATCTACGATCCTCCAGTGGTACCCAGTTCAAATCCCTCAATAATGAAGTGACCCTTTCCTTATGTTCGTACTTTTGTTTCAGGAATCTGGCTGCTCTGCGCTGAACTCTTTCTAATTGAATTATATGTCCCTTCTCGTACGGATCCCATATGCACTTATGGTCTAACCAGTGATAAGTAACATGTTTCTTTAGTGTTCCGTACTATTATACCTATGAAAGCCAGTTTCCTGTTGACCGCGCTTATAACTCGACGAATATGCATGTCCCATGAAAGATCTCGACAAATGGTTACTCCAGAATATTTTACATACTCGGCTGCTTGAATATTTATTCCATTTATTTTATACTCGAAACCTACTTCTATGTTCTTACTTTTCCAGAAAGTAACTGCGGCACATTTAGTGTAATTAATTTCAATTTGCCATTCTTTGCACCACGCTGAAATAGCTCTTATGTCTTCACGCAGCGACTGATGCTCCTCCTGGTTTTTTATTTCTTTATATAGAACGGTATCATTGCCAAAAAGTCTAATTTTACTACGAACAACCGAGCAGATATCATTCACATAGATTAAGAAAAGTACAGGGCCCAATACACTTCCCTGAGGAACACCAGACGCAACTTTAACGGGGGACAAGTATTTTCCATCCATGACAAATCTCTGTTCTCTATTCCAGAGGAAATCTCTCACCCAACTGAAAACTTTCGGATTTATACCATATTGTCCTAACTTTGCAATTAATTTATTATGAGACACTTTATAGGTAGGTAGGTAGGTATTCGATTTTAGGTGCTTCGACAGCTAGGGTCATTTTGCACCTTTCTCGTTGCCTGAGACACTTTATCAACTGCCTTATTGAAGTCAATGAATATGGCATCGACCTGAGTATTTTTCTCTCCGCATCGCAACAAATCATCCACGAACAGGCCGAGATGCATTTCGCATGATCTACCTCTCCGGAATCCGTGTTGGCTTCCGCTAAGCAATGAGTGACTATCTAAATAGCGCATTACAGAACTAAAGATTATGTGCTCAAGTATCTTTCACGATAATGAAGTTAGGGAAATTGGCCTAAAATTTTCGGGGTTCTTTTTGTCTCCGCCCTTATGGATGGGCGTAACATGTACCATCTTCCAATCTTTAGGAACTACACCTTCCGCAATGGATTTCTCCAATATAATTTCATAAGCTAACTCTTTCAATACTCGCGCGGGTATTTCCTCCGGTCCAGGAGATTTATTTGGATTAACTGAAAGAGGTTGGAGCGCGATACCATTTTGGAAAATATCAAATCCTCCAACAAGTCGCCCTGATGCATAGGAATAGTGGTTTCACATGCATCGTCATTAGGAGTAAAAGCTTTCTGAAAGGGTTGATTTAAAAGGTTTGCTTTCTCCGCACTATCGTGAACTACATTTACCGTTTCCGATCTCAGTGACGCAATAGTGGGGCCTCTACCTTGGACTTTTCTGACATAAGACCAAAATGCTTTCGGGTTCTCTTTTAAGTTATCCTTTAAAACCTTCTTTTTGTAACTGTTGAACGCATTACGCATTGACACTCTGGCTATGGAGCCTCCTCCTTGTATTGCTGCCATAACGTTGCAATTTGTTCGACCGTAGCTGTTGAGGATGTTATTTACGCGAGAGTGGAGTTTTCTTTGCCGTCGGAGAGCGCTTCTAGCTTCCTGGTTGCACCATCTAGGTTCTGCATTTTCACGCTACAGTTTGCTTGGAATAAATTTATCTGTACACTATCGCATCATATCTCTGAACATGCACCAGGATTCTTCCGCGTCTGCAATATCTGTTACTTTGAAGAAATTAGTGTATTTATTTCGCGGAAAAGGCCTAAATATAGTGAAATCGGCTTTGGCGAATACAGAAAGCTTTCTTTTAGCCTTAACCTGTTTCTCAATGTTTAGCTGAAACTCCACGTACACTGCCTTGTGATCGCTTATTCCCTGAGCAATAGATACCCTATTCATACGCTCAGGAAGATTAGTAGCCAATAAATCTAATATATTATTAAATCTCGTGGGAAATCTCACTAACTGATGCAATGAGTGTTTGCCGAAACTTATCAGTAAAGCCTCGCGCGGTTCACGGCTCCACCACCGGGATAAAAGCAATTATGCCTCCAATCAATTGACGGAAGATTGAAATCGCCCCCGATTATAATGGCTTTATCTTTATTAATCGAACTTAGCGTCTCCACTTGTTTCTCTAGATAATTAATAGTTTCCACGCTCGCATTTGGTGGTCTATAAAATGCGCATATATTTACAGTTTTACAGTCGCTCCCTTTCACACTACACCAAACACATTCGACCTTGTCGTCATTAATCTATATTGGGTAACTTTCGTATTTATTGCTAACTGCTATAAAGACCTCACCTCCCGACCGGCTATATCGATATTTTCTAAAAACGCTATAGTCACGAGGAAAGACCTCCTGACTGGCTATGTCCGCCGTTAGCCAACTTTCTGTACTTATCAGTACGTCAGCACGCAGACTACGACTAACATGTTCAAGTTTGGCCTCCTTCCTGCGAATGCTGCGACAGTTAACCGTGATGATTTTTAGTTTATCGCTATTACTACGTAACGATGCCTCGCTACTGAATTATTATTATTATTTACTGCCTCCTTGTCCTCTTTATTGCGTTGACTATTTCTACGCTTAGAATGTATTTTACTGTTAATTAACATCGCGTTTATAGTGGTATGACGGTCGGACGTATTACTACCATTGACGTGCCTCTCAACGCTTGGTGAATAATTACCATTCCTTAAATCTAACCTAAAAAAGCCCTAGGATGCTCGAACACCCTACGCGCTACCGCCTCCGCAGCCTCGGCAGTGTAGTGCACACTAGAACCGTTTAGGGATGCCCTACATGAGTTCAGGGCCAGCCTCAGGTCAACGAAGTCGACTCCATTGCCCCTACAGAAGTCCCACAGCCTACGGTTCAGCCCGACCACTCGGCTTCAAACCACAGCACCGCAGTCTCTCCGAGGAACAATGCTACAGATAGTAAGCCTCATATCAGCACCCGACTCCTCTCGGACACGAGCAACCTCAGTGGCCAAGTCCTTAAAAGAACTTAAAACCTCCTCGGACCCGCGCTTCGAAGCGTCGTTAGTGCCAACATGGGCCACCACCCGCAGCGAGGAGCAACCCGTGCCCAATACCGACACCCTGAACTCCTTCGTCACCTGGGGCACCGAACCTCCTGGTATACACCTGGAGAACACCCGCTCATGAACTCCCTCCCGGCGGGCCCTTGACAGTAAAGGCGCTACCACACACACGCAAGACGTTGGAGCTCCCTATCACTAACAGCCCCCTCTTTCCCCCTGAGCTCCCCCTACGGCAGTGGAGTCGTCCTCCGATAACACCGCAAACCGATTACTAACAGGAAGAGGGTCCACCGAAGCGTTCCTAACTCCCTGCCTCCGCAGCACCACCCCACGATCCCCCCGAGTGGACACCACACACCACTCATCGGGCTTCCGGACCGGAGGACCCTCGACCCGCGAAAAGGAGCCAGGAGTCTCCCCGATCGCTCTGCCGGCTTCCTCATCCAGGCGAACCCGAGCCGCTATTTTGGCGCGGTTTGCTCTCAGGGAAGATCCCGCACCCCTCCCACGCGCCAAGGTTGCCTCCGACCTTTTCACCATCTGAAGGAGTTCCGCAACCACCCTCTCCAGCTCCGTGATCCGAGACCTCGTGGCCTCGCAACCAGCGTCGCGTAAGTAGGAGGAAACAGGAGTCCTCGGAGCAGCCATCCTATCCTCTTCACTAAGCTGTACTATCTATAAATTTTATTTAAACTAATGTAAATACGCGGTTAGCTACTTTGTTGACTGGCCTCGAGGTTAAAATCTAGGGTCGAACGCAGGTAAAAGTGAAAGGATAGAGTGATTCACTACGTAAACAACGTTAGTAAACAGACAAGAATGTTTAGCACAAGAGCAACGTAGATCTAGGAACTAAAGAAATACGAACGCAGGGACAAATAGTTAAGAACGGAGAATGTAATAAACTACTATTAATAAATAACGAAAAGGTTACGGATGGAGTGGTTGAGAGAAGCTATTGGCTATTACGATATGGCAAGAGATGGATGAGTATAGCGTTTCGTTCAGAGATCAATTAACTAAACTACAACACGAATAACGTAATAAGATGATAAAAATAATAAAAATAGGCAATAAAAAAAGGAAAGAAATACTGGTTCTACTTAACACAACACTACGGCTACTGCTAAACTACTGCTACTACTACAGGTGTCGCTAGCAGGCTGGTCAGCGCTCGCAGGAGGGAGTGAAAGACACGTCCGTCTTCTTCGAGAGCCAGGTAAAGACTCGACTTATAGGTCCAGAGGACTCTTTGTGTCAGTGTTTTTCCTTATTATAGAGATTTTTCCTTTGTATTGCTTTCTGTCTGCCGGTCAAGCACAATACAGAACACTGAATGCTTTTGTTTACCCTTTGTTATGATGACAGCTGTTAATCCCACCACAAAATTCATTGATAAGTGTTTACTTAACACACCATCACTAAAAACAGTAACATCCCACAAAGAAACCATCTACTGTGTTTTTTGATTCAGTGTCAGTTGGCCAATGTCCCTGGTTGAGAAAATATCTTTGATATAATGCTATCCCTTTCAAGTGTGGTAGTTCAAGTTTGCTGACTACTTTTATCAGTCTTTATTATTTCTGTATAAGAACAATTATTTTATAGAAAGAAGGGCTTTTGTTTCACCCAATTTCCCATATTTTTAGGGATATAAGATGTACCCCAGTCTTTTAGAAGATTTTCAGGAAAAAAGTATTTTAGTTAACCAAGGCATTTAAGAAGGGCCACCTAGTGCATCATTTCTAGCCGTGATTAAGTCCGTATATGGCAACATATAAAGAGAATATTATGCCGTGATAACAGTTAATTATAAAGTTCTAGATAAACTTAATTCGTGAAAGTAAATAGGGATGGTCTAAAACATGAATACCGTATTTCTCGGCATAAAAGACGCGCTTTTTTCCAGAAAAATGATTCTCAAAATAAGCCTGAGTCTTATACGCCGAATGTAAGATTTTTACTGTTCACAATACTAACACTAACGAACACATCCCCAAAATGGAATAATTGGCAGTCATATGCCGCAAAAATATTAAAATATATATTATTTATAATTAATAGTAAAATTTTTGTTAATATATGCAACAATACCTTATGAATCGTGAATTTCGAGGACGCATTTTCATTATTACGCTTTAATACATTTCCGCTCACAGTGATTACAGTTTCGGCGCTTTTGCGATGCTTTAATTCCAAATGAATAGCGCGATTAATGCCACGGAACAGTTGAATTCGTGTAGATGCCATAAATATTTTATGCGTATGTAGGATAAATAACGTTACGTGTATTGATATTGCAATGGCTACAAAAGTGAAGAGATATGTTTACGCTGTTAGTTATAAGCTTCAGGAAATTCAATACGCAAAAAATGCACGGAAACCGAGTAGCAGCACGTCATTTTGGTCCACCTCCTACAGAAAAAATGATTCGTGAATGGAGAAAACGAGAAAAAACTGAAGCTGATGGGATAGAGAAACATAGTCATCGTAAGGTTGGTCTTAAATGGCCACAACTAAAGGAGGAAGTGATGGATAGTATAACAGAGGAAGTTTGGTATTGCTGTATCGCTCAAAATCGTTATGTACGAGGCAAAAAAAGTTGAAGAAGAAAAAGGACTAGTTGAGCGTACGTATCGTTATTATATATGCATTCCATTTATTATTTATCCCATTATATTAAAATATAATCTTGTACTTAAGTTTCAGTAAGTAACATCGGTAAAGGGTATCTATATGTGCAACATGTTCGGCGCACTCCGACAGCTTTAATTAATACGACTGCCGAGTTCACGCAAGGCACATTTAGCTATACAAGTCTTGAAGCAATTCATTATGTTTTAGATCATCCCTATTTATTTTACGAATGAAGTTTATATAACACGTTATATTTAACTGTTATCACGCAGTAATATTTTCTGTAAATGTTGCCGAATACGGACTTAATCACGGCTGGAAATGATAAACGACGTGGCCCTACGTGAATGCCTTGGTGAACCAAAATACTTTTTCCCTGAAAAATCTTCTAACAAACCGGGGTGCGTCTTATATGCCTCGAAATACGGTAATTGCATTGAAACTTGTATAGATAAATGTGCCCTGCGTGCACTCGGCAGATCTATTAATTAGGCTGTTGGAGTGCACTGCACACATCGCACGTATAGACACACAAATAGTACTTACTTAAACTTATATGCAAGATCTCTACAACTATATGTTACCCTGCAATTCATATAATTCGCGGGTGGCGGGGGGTGCAACGCACCAAAACCTACCTAAAGATTGTCTATCGCAGGTTGAAATTTTCTATTGGGATGTCGTATTATCAAAATTGCATTTGTAAGCAAAGAAAACTGATAAAAAGTTTTCATCGATTTGAGATTAATTAATTTGAAAGTAACCTTTTTTACACATAATTTGTACTTATTCCCAAACTGGTTTACTTTTAAATAGTATCCACTCCATATATCTCTGAATGTGTTTAATTTCATCTTTAAATGATTTTATTTCTTCCTGAATATTGTGATAAATTATTATTATTACGTATGCACTGCAATTAGGTACAATCCTGGTGGCAGCGGCTCTACATGTCATATAAATCCTATTTTACATATACGCACATACATATTCACAAATGAATCCTATTTACATATACAGCTAAGTTAGGTTAGAGATTATTACTAAGGTATGTAATATATTACCAAGATCATCATCACTTGCAAAATATCTTTGGATTTTAAACAGGCTATCACTAGGCACGTTGCAAATTCCTGAGCTAACCATTAAAATACATAATTTATCTTCAAAATATAACTTGGTTATTTGATGCTATTTCCATAAATTACATACAATTTCATACAAACATCAAATCAGAGAACTCTCGTCACAACAGCTTAGCTATGATTTCAAACATTTGTTGCATGCAATATTCTTCTGCAGCAGATTTAAATATAATAAAACAACGGCAGCTGCATTATCATTCATAACTACTGCAGTCATTTAATATTTGTGACATATATAGTACTGAGTCATGATATATATGATAAATGGACAGACAGTTAAGATGTATAAAAAGAGAACTAATAAAAACTACGATCTGAAATAAAAACAGAAAAACCGAGGGGATTTTCCATATAAATGGTACGCTAAATGGAAACGTCACACACCACTCATATTTATTGTACATTTTGAACAACTAGTCCATTTATGCTATTTAACTTCATCTTAAAGAGACATACGCGGGAAGGAAATGGCTTGAAACCTCTGCAGGTAAGGCATTCCAATGTTCAATCCCTCTATTAAGAAACGAAAATTTGCCCCAATTTGTTTTTTGTGGAGGGGGCTCAATTTTGTTTTTATGGTCCCTACGTCCATAGTATGAAGGTTTCTTAATCCTATTACTAATTTCTTCCCGTGCCGGCTTTTCCGTGTATGCATTAAAAAGTCCCCCTAGGCTAGGTATGTTTCTTCTATGTTCCAAAAAATCCCATTCTAGTTTTTTTAACATTCCTGTTACACTTTCGGTTCTTCTGAAATCCCCTAAGACAGTGATAGCGAACCTTTTTTACCTCGCCTGCCAAAATTACCTTAATAATAGTTAATTTGTCTGTTGGCGTGCCAGTATCACAATAAAATCATATCTTTATCTATTCGTAGAATATAGCATAGAGTATGTCTTTCCCCACACATGAAGAAATATATTGTACTAAATGATTCAAATGATATATCTAAAACAAAGTATGAACTATAGTTTTTTCGTTTTTTATCGAATTATTTGCGCGAATCCTGCATCTTCCAGACTTTACAAATAATATTAAACGCTAATACATTAATGGATAACATTACCTTTGGTAGAGGTGGCACTCTCTATTTAGAAGAAACAAATTAGGTATTTCATGAAAATTCATTATATTTCGTTAAAATGACTTAATAAATGACGTACGTAAATGAAATAATAAAGAAGATGTATGACACGAACGGAGTGATCCAATCCGTCAAATTCCGTTGAACAAATTCCAATTAAAAATCTATCAGATATTAACGATATAATAAAAATGACAAATATTAAATTTTGTGGTGATGCCAGGGACATATTGGCCCGCCGGCGTGTAATCATAATTTAACCAACGGTACTCTCGTAAACGAAGCCTCTCTTTCGGATCGTTTCAATACCTACATTTATTAGATTTCCAGGTTAATTTTTCTCATGTCGCTGTATTAGCGAGGGGCACATTTTATTACTAATTTCATTTTGTGGCGTGCCACCAAAAATCGTTCCGCGTGCCATAGGTTCGCCATCACTGCCCTGAGACATAGCGCGCTGCAGTTCTCTGCATCATCTCAAGCTGTTTTATCTGACCTACTAAGTGAGGATCCCCCACCATTGCAACATATTCCAGAATAGGCCTAACTAACGACTTATAAGCAATTTCCTTTGTGGCAGTACTACTCTTACCTAAGACCCAAATTATAAAATGCAGTGCTCCGTGTGCTTTGGCTACGACTCTTGTCTATTTGCGGTCCCCACTGAAGGTCCCTCGTGAAGGTTACTCCGAGATACTTACACTCATCATCTTCCGCTAGGACGCTGCTCTCTAAAACGTAATCCCAATTCAATGCACTTCTTCCTCTGCAGAAGCGTATTAGTTTTGTTTCCTTTGCATTTATTATAATTTTATTGTATTCTGCCCAACGTAAAAGTTCGTATAAATCAGTTTGTAGTGTCTTCAATGTTCTCGATTATTCTATAAATTTAACAATCATCCGCAAATAACCTAACGTTACACCTCAAAGGCTCAGTTAAGTCGTTTATGAATATCACAAGCAACAACGCTCCGAGGACACATCCCTGAGGGACGCCCGAAACGATATCTGCGTCATTTGCGAGTTCACCGCCTACTCTGACCTTTTGCTTACATCTACATATTACCCTGCAAGTCACCTTGACGGTGGACGGCAGGGGGTGCAGCGCACCAAGTTCCTAACTAATTATTATTTACTGTTATCTATTGTAGTCACGTATTGTCCTAGGGAAAAAGGACTCCTTATACCTCTCTGTCCTACTATCAATTTCGCGAATCTTGTCCTCATTATCTCTCCGTCCGATATACGTTGGTTGTCGAATAATATCCTTCATTTCATTTACGAATATCTCCGACCTATATTTATCTAGAAGTTTAAGTCTCGCCTGTAATCTACGATCTTTCAACGATGGCCAACTCAACTCTTCAATGAGTAACGTAACGCTCTGTTTTTTCTCGTAATACTTTTTCACAAATCTAACTGCTTGCCGCTGTATTTTTTCTAAATCCTTTATGAGTCCACTTTGATATGGATCCCAAACCGCTGCTGCGTATTCCATTTGAGGTCTAACCAAGAATAAATAACAGGGTTCTCTCACCTTTTCCGTGCCTTTCCTGACTATCCTACGCACAAAAACCAACTTCTTATTTGCCGCACCTATCACTCGTCTTATGTGGGTGTCCCAAGACAGGTCACGATTGAAGGTTACCCCGAGGTATTTCAAGGATTCTGAAACAGGAATGCTCTCACCATCTATCGAGTAGGTAAATACGGACGATGGACTTCTAGATTTCCAAAAGTTTAGAACGTTACTCTTTTTCTGATTGATTTCTAGCTGCCATTCCTTGCACCATACAGATAACACATCCAGATCATCCTGACGCTGACGATGGTCGCTAGGACCACTAATTTCTCTATAGACTACGGTGTCGTCCGCAAAAAGCTTAATATTACTTTTCACAACTGAGCTGATGCCGTTTATACACAAGAAAAACATAGGTCCGATCACACCACCCTGCGGCACTCCAGAGACTACATCTGCCACACTTGAGAACTTACCATCGATGACTACTTTTTGTTTTCTATTCCAAAGGAAAGCGCGAACCCAGTTAATTGCTTTAACATTAACGCCAAGATTTCCCAATTTTAATAACAACTTACGTTGTTGAACCTTGTCAAAAGCTTTTCTAAAATCAAGGAATACTGCATCGACCTGCTTATTATTTTCGACGCATGATAAAACATCATCGCTTTATGGTGGTGATATCCCAAGTCTTCTACCCCGAGTTTCCTCACCGCACATCGGTCTAGAGAACCGATTCTTTGGCTACGAATAGGCAAATAACACTTTCCAGAGTGTAGGAATTTCTGTTTTTAACCACAAATAGGAATGTGTTGCGTATCGTCCTATTAATTCCTCCGACTACCCATTTAGTCCTAGTCAGTGGCCAACAGTTATATTTCCGACGGCCAAAAGTGCTCTCATCAATTACAACTATGTGTCCTGGAACTCCAATTTGAGACGAATTCTTCTGCAACCACGCAGACAAATGTCCCCTAAAACAATATACCAGTCGTTTTGCTATTTTATTGTAAAACTGTTAAATCATTCATGAAATATATAAATTAATTTGCAATTAAAATAAAAAATGTACTTCCTAATTTCTAGGATAGAACATCTAAAAATAGCAAAATTCCGATCTATATTTCTCCAGAAGCCGCAACCTTGAATTCAATCTACGATCCTCCAGTGGTACCCAGTTCAAATCCCTCAATAATGAAGTGACCCTTTCCTTATGTTCGTACTTTTGTTTTATGAATCTGGCTGCTCTGCGCTGAACTCTTTCTAATTGAATTATATGTCCCTTCTCGTACGGATCCCATATACATGAGGCGTATTCCACTATTATGTTCGTCCTATAGTAGTACCGCGTAGATAACGACCTGCGCGGAAATTTCCGCGCACCCCCCACTCCCGCTTACTCTCTCCCTCGTGAACGCTTCACTTCCTCGCGGTTGCCAGCTCTTGCTACTTGTTATATTTTCCTGTGCTCTCTCGTTTTTTTTTACGTGTTTGACTTTTGCTTATCTCTTGGACATTCTTTTTGGACTTCGATTTTGATTTTTGCTTTGGTGGGATTGCTTGTGTGGAATGGCCAGTACATCAAAATCGTCATCAGTCCGAGGCAGGCCTCTCAGGAGCCAAGCTCGTGAAATGGTTTATAAAGTAAACTGTTATTTAAAAGATTTGAAAATAGAGAACAATTTGGATATGAATGTGGCGTTATCGACAGCCGAGGCTACAGGAGTTGGTGTGACTACTGTGAAGAAAATTGTAAGAGAGGGGAAAATGTCGGCAGAAAAAGGGGAGTTATCTTTCGCCACCCCTAAGGGCAAAAAATCTGAACGCAAGAAGAGAATCGATCTTGATGATTTTGGAAAATGTTGCGTGCGAAGAATAATCCACGAATTCTATGCGGTGCGTAAAATGCTACCGACGGTGAAAAATTTACTCGCATCGCTGGAAGAAGATGGTATACTTAGTTGCAAGCGAACATATTTACTAAAGGTAATTCATCAACTGGGTTTCAACTGGAAAACCTGTCAATCAAAACGAAAGGTTTTGATTGAACGTCCAGAGATCGTGGCATGGAGAGAAAGGTACCTAAGACAAATAAGGAGATGCAGAGGAAATAAAAAAAATATCGTTTATTTGGACGAGACTTACTTGCACGAGAGCCATGTGAGTGCTAAGTGTTGGCAGTCGTACTCAGAAATAGGTGTTATTGGACCCCTCGGGAAGGGACGACGGCTGATCATTGCACATGCAGGAGGTGAGGCGGGATTTGTTCCTAACGGTCTGCTTATCTTCAAGTCTCAGCAAAAGACCGGATATTACCACGATGATATGAACTCAAAGAATTTTTTGAAGTGGTTGGAGGAGAAAATAATTCCAAACCTTCCACCACAGAGTGTTGTGGTCATGGATAATGCTGCATACCATTGTGTGCAAGAGAACAAGCGCCCGAATTCAGCTTCATTAAAGGCTGTAGTGCAGAAATGGCTGGAAACTAATGGGATTAGTTTTTCTCCCGACATGAGCAAGGCGGAACTGTTGCTGCTGGTTAAATCTTCCAATGTGGAAATAAATTATGTCGTGGACAAAATTTTGCGGGAGGCTGGACACGAAGTAATTCGTTTGCCTCCTTACCATCCCGATATTAATCCGATTGAGATGGTGTGGGGTGACCTTAAAAGACAGGTAATAAAATTATATAGACTGCTACTTTATTGTAAAATGTTGCCAATTTGTGTAACTTTGTGCGCTGTTTATTTAGGTATCTCACGACTTGGGGGCTTGCACGCTGGAGAAGAAGAAAGAAATCTTTCTAAAATGTTGTGAAGAATTCACCACAGAGAAGTGGATTAAAGTGTGTGAGCACGTTAAGAAGACAGAAGAAGAGTACTGGAGACGGGATGCCATAATGGATGAGGAAATAGACAAAGTAATTATTGAACTCAGTGGAAGTGAGGGAGATTCTGGAAGCGAGAGTGACATGGACATGTTGACGTCATCGGACGAGACTGATTAAAAGATCTTTTTTAAATACTGTTCTGTTTATTATTAAATGTTGTGATCAATCTCTATTGAACTGGTTTCATTTATTTCATGTCCAACTTCTATTTCCAAAGCTACTCTTTAGAGTTTAATACTTTGTATTTCTGATAATTCTGAGAAAAGTGGTTAGTTGTAAAATATTACGTTAATATGCTCTGCACATAAGACCGATATAAAAGGAAACGATTCCGTCATTACTTTTCCAAAGGATTATTTAATTAATTTTCCATCTTTCGTTAAGTGTTTAAGTGAGAAATTATGCCAAAAACGACAAAAATCTGGATTTTGCACGAATTGGCAACACCGAGAATTAGCAGCATAGGGAACACGGACAACGTGAAACGGGAAGGGGAAGGTGTGGAGGAGGGGTAAGAAGCCTTAGCTCCACCCACTGGTCGCCAAGAAGGTCGTTATCTACGCGGTACTACTATAGGGAAAAACGATCCTCTATATTGCTCCGTTCTACAGACGATCTCGCGAATCTTATCCTCACTGTCCTGTCTTCCGAGATACGTTGGGCTTCTGATAAGTCCTACTACCTCATTCGCTTCTCCCTCCGACATAAATTTTTCCAGTAGTTTAAATCTATCCTGCAGCCTACGTTCATCTAACGATGTCCATTTCGGATTTTCTATTAATGATGTTACGCTTTGTTTACTATCGTAATTCCTCTTTACAAATCTAGCTGCCCTGCGCTGAACCTTTTCTATCTCGTTAGTGAGTCCCTTTTCGTAGGGATCCCAGACAGCTGATGCATATTCGACCTGCGGTCGAACCAAGGATAAATAACATAATTCTTTCATTTTTTCAGAGCTATTCTATTCTCCCTATAAAGGCCAGCTTTTTGTTAGCGGCACCTATCAATCAGCGAATGTGGGTGTCCCACGAGAGATCACGATGGATCGTGACTCCGAGATATTTAATCTAATCTGAAACGGGAATCTCTAATCCGTCCAAAGAATAATTAACATCCAACGAGATACTCTTGGTTCTCCAGAAATTGATGACGCAACTTTTTTTTGTTGATCTCTAACTGCCATTCATTACACCATGCAGAAATTGCATCTAGGTCATTTTGGAGATACTGGTGTTCTTCCGGATTGCATATTTCTCTATAAATGAAGGTGTCGTCCGCGAAAAGCATAATCTTACTTCTGACAACTAAGCTGATATCGTTAATATAAATTAGAAATAATAACCGACCAATTACACTACCCTGCGGAACGCCAGAGACAACCTCCACTAAGTTCGAAGATTTCCAATCTATGACAACCTGCTACTTCCTATGATTTAAAAATTCTCAGATCCAACTAACAATTTTAGAATTAACGCCTAAGATTTCTAATTTCGTTATTACCTTCCTGTGAGGTACCTTATCAAAAGCTTTCGTAAAATCTAAGAAGATGGCATCGACTTGCGTATTATTTTCTCCGCTTCTCAGTACACAATTCATAAAAAGACCGAGCTGAGTATCACAAGACCTACCTTTCCCGAAGCCGTGTTAACAATCATCTAACAAAGAATTACTATCAAGAAATCGCATTGTGCTGCTAACGAGTATATGCTCGAGAATCTTACACAATGTCGAAGTTAAGGAAATGGGCCTGTAATTTTCTGGGTTCTCCCTGTCGCCGCCATTTTGAATTGTGGTAACGTGCGCTAACCTCTAGTCGTTAGGGACCTCTGCGCGAGAAATGGATTTTTCGAAGATTATCTGAAGAAAGGTGCTATTTCTTCAGCTAATTCTTTTAAAACGCGAGCAGGAATTTCTTCTGGGCCGGTGGCTTTGTTATGTCTGATGGAATTTAATTGCTTTGCTATTCCCACCTCAGAAAATACTGTATCGTTCATCAGGTCCCTCCTTATAGCGGGTGCATAAAGTACGCAATAGTCGCTGACGGCTGTAAATGCTTTTACAAAATGACCGTTTAACAGTTTGGCTTTCTCTACGATATCATGAATAACGGCATCAGAATCATTACGCAGTTAAGGTATGGTAGGGCATTAACCTTGGACCTCTCTCACATAGGACCAAAACGCTTTAGGGTCCTCCTTCAAATAATTATTTAATACCTTATTTCGGAAGTTAGTAAAAGCCTCGCGCACAGTATTTCTCGCTTTAGTGCAGGATTCCTTATACGTCTGAACTTTAGTTGCTCTATACTCATCGGATGATGTAGACGGCATATTTTTTTTGCGGTGCTTATTCACTGACGCCTAAGCGCACTACTAACTTGCTTATTGTACAAACGTGGCTCTTTATTGTCGACCTTCAATTTAATTGGAATGTACTTATCGATGCCCTCTAGCATTATATCCTTGAATAATATCCATGACCACTCAGCACCTGATCATTTGGTCATATCACGGAAGCCAGGTAGTATTTCACGTAAATCTACATCTACATGTTACCCTGCAATTCACCTAATGGGTGGGTGGCAGGGGGTGCAAAAAATTATTTAATACCTTATTTCGGAAGTTAGTAAAAGCCTCGTGCATAGTATTTCTCGCTTTAGCGCGGGATTCCGTATTCGTCTGAACTTTAGTTGCTCTATATTCATCGGATGATGTAGACGGCATATTTTTTTGCGTGACTTATTCTCTGACGCCTAAGCGCACTTCTAACTTGCTTATTGTACCAACGTGGCTCTTTATTGTCGACCTTCAATTTAATTGGAATATACACATCGATGCCCTCTAGCCTTATATCCTTGAATGATGTGCATGACGACTCAGCACCTGATCGTTCCGTCATATCACGGAAACCAGGTAATATTTCACGTAGGCGCGACCTGAAGCTAAAAGTCTGTCTTAGCAAATATGTAAAACTTTCTTTGTGGCATTTAAGGGTTCTGCAAAAATTTTGCATCACATTTTTTATATTTCAAGCGCTAAAATCAAGCGGGACGAAATTAAAACTCATGGTAGTTGGCATGAGAACATTATAGTGTCATGTAGCCTCGTGATATATAAGAGCGTTTAAATGTTGCAGAAACCACGGGAAACAAACCCACTGGGTTGGTACCTTTCAGCGAAAACTATCAATTTCCTTCATATTTGCCGTAGAAATCCGTTTAAAAGACTTGCATAGTCGAGAAACTACATACAGTGTTATACAGAGATGCATTCTTATCAGAAATGCATTTAAAATGTTTTGAATATTCCGTGCTTAGCCATCCCTGCGGTCAGGGGATTCCCCGCTGGGAAAGGTGAGCTCGGGCTTTGAGGAAAGGTTCCTACAGCGGAGGACTTGAGGTATCTCGCGCGCTAATGAGGGTCCAAGGGATTGATCGCTGTGAGGTCCCCTTATATCTACTTTTAACCTAAATGTATATTTTAATGTTTTGCGAAGATTACTGTCAATTATTCCATTTTGGGGATTAGTGGGTTCGCGAGTGTCACTTCTAAATACAGTAATAATCTTATCTTCAGTCTATAAGGCGTAGGCTGATTTTGGGAGTCATTTTTCTGGGAAAAATTGTGTCTTATAGCCCGAAAAATACAGTAATAAGCCAAGAGTTATTTTCAAACTACAACATGACTTCTATTGCACTGATGTCTTCTGCATCTTTATGCAAAGTTGGCATAGTTGCTAAAATAGTTAAAGAAGTAAATAAATAAGCTCTCATTTTCACTGTATTTAAGGTAATTTTATTACTCTTATAAATTAATATTAATAAATTATATTAATATTAATATTATCAATATCTATCTTTCAATTTATTTTATAATAAATAAATAACTTCAAGCTTAATTCCATCCATTTTAACTTAAAATAAATTAGTTTTCACCTTTCTTATACCAATTTCAATTTTTGTAAGTCTAAATGGAAACAAATGAAAATACTGTCAGCAACTGGAGCCGTAGACCCGTCGTTACTAAAAATACAGTTTAAGATGAGGTTCTACATTTACCTCACCTAAGCTCACTTGCCGCCATTGTGGCAGCATCCTCATATTATAATGGAGCAAGTGAGATTGGTCTATCCTATATGGCTGCCGAGAAGCGACAGCTTTGCCTCTGGTGACAAGGAATTGAACTACCTCATAATCGTAATTTTAAAATAAATATTGTATGTATTTTTCTGAATGGAACCATTTTTGTATGAATTTCTAGGTTAGATGACTGTCTTCAAACATATCCTTACGATCCATTGTCTTTACAAAATCGAAGATTAAACGTATGAGTGGAGAGAACGAATTAAAGTAACTGCTAGGGAGGATTCTCACAGGCCACCTCACGACCAAATAACACTTAACGATCTACAATATAATAAAGCATGAATACTTACGGCAAAAATTGTCGTGTAACAATAATTATATTCAGAATTAATCGCAACATTTATGTTGTCTGTGAAGTACTAATCAATGAATAAAAGAGAAAGAAAACATTAGTATTGTTGCCAATATACAAAAAATAAACAGAAATAAAGGTAATTATTTATTTTGCATGCTAAATAAATAATGATATTAATGAAAAAGATACAGAGAACAAAACTGATAAATATTTGAGTCTTTTAGGAATTTTTTGCGAAAGCTGCGTAAGTCTTTAATCTTTGGCTAAAAAAAAGAAGAAAAAATATTTTAATTAAATCACGTTTTGTATGCACTAAAATAATTAAATCTAAAATTCATGTATTTGAATGTTCCATAAAGTAAAAATAGTTTTGGGCATACAAAAGTTTTACGAATAAACCTTTTATATTGCTTTTCCATACAACATTAAATCGCCCGAAACTATTTTTACTATCTGCAACATTCATATGGAAATTTTAAATTTATTGTTTACTTTTAAGCACATATAAAAGTTGGTTTAATTAATTATTTATTTATTTTTACGTAGTTCATAATTCACACATACTCGTTATATTTGACGGGCAATTACGACAAAACTACACTTAACCATACTTAATCTAAAGAAGCATGTATACCTATGGCAAACACTCTCGTCTAACCACAATTGTTCAGAATCAATCGCAACAATTTTTTTCTTTCGATTATCAAAAATAAGTATAAACATTTATTTTTACTTGGGAATAGTTATTTAGGACAAACATAGGAAAAATTTGGAATCTACATGCATTCTAGCATGTTTAATCACGACCAATATTATTTGGGAAACTCACGTATTGGACCCGGAAACGCCATCAAGATTCAGAAGGCTTCGTATCCGGGCAAAGATGGACAATACACGGATAATATGGTCTATAAAGAAATATTGTAAAATAAGCGCGTCACTTCTGCAATCCTTTTACTACTGCATACAGGTTAGAATTATATGCTCAAACCTAACCAATTGAGGCCTCCAAGCCTTCCGCAGGAGATAGCAGTTTATGGTTCGTAGGGCCGGAAGTGTCCTTAATTCAGGGATGGCGAACCTTTTTTGCTGCCTGGTGCCAAATTTATATCAAAAGTTACATATCAATAAGAAGTGGTGCCAGCCGTTTTTGTTGGTCCAGTACGAGAGTAGTGGACTTAATAACATACCTGCGGCTGCACATTTTTTGACATTTATTCAATTCTTGGGTTGTATGTTGTTTTCGTTTATGAGACGGCTTCATGTATATGATTTTATGTATTTCTCGGATGAAAATAATTGCTCACAGGAATATGTTGAACCAGAAAATGATAGCACAGCAAAAGACAAGCATTTCGATGTATCAAAACAATTGGGTAAACTTCTCTAAGCATTCAAAATTATATTTGCAGCACATTTATCATTTTCTCTGCTCCTCAAGTCTGTAAATTTGGTCTTTCAAACTGAATTTCCATGAAATTCTGCCACCTGCATCTTTAATTTATCCACATCCAGCCATGAAAAGTGGTGTAACTCTAATGCTTCATAATGAATTGTTTAGGATATGTGATAAATTCCAGCGTTTGGTTTAGAATTAGAAATTGATGAAATCTGTTGTGAGATTCTTCAATTGAAGAGATGTTACGGAAAATGTTTGTATTATTACACTGTCATCAGCAACAACGTCTCCAAAACACCCTCGTGCATTCCAAGTGCTGTTTCATTTCTGAAAAGTATTTCAGAATACGTTTAAGTCACGCTTGAAAATTTTAAGCTCCCTTTCAAAGCCATTTAAGATGTTAACCACGCTTTTAACAATTTTCCAACGGCACTGTAATTTTCTGTTTTTTACAGTGAAGTTTGCATTGAAATCAGCTTAGATCATCAGTATTGTAAGCTATTCCTCTTCATTTATTTGAGGAAAATGCTGATTTTTGGCTTCCATAAACAGTCATATCTCTGGTAAAAACAGTACAAAGCGCTGAAGCACATGCCCACGGCTAAGCCACCTCACGTTGTTATGCATTAACGATCCGGAGTGCTATGAGTCAATTTCATCCATATGTTCCTTAAACTATCGATTGTTTAGTGCACAAGAAACAATGGAATTGACAATTTTTATTACAATTTCCATTCTCTTGTTGATATGTTTGTTGACTGCTCTTTTCCCAGAATGCTAGATGCAGAATACAATGGAAAGGCACCCTTGGATGCCAAATTGCTTCCGGAAATGATATTACAAATCTTACATTTGATCCAATCATACACAGTGAGCCATCCATTGTAACAGAAATGTAATTATTTTGTCAATATCAAACTCCAACAATAATCGTAGAACTACTTTCCAAATATTTTCGGGAGGGAAAGTAACTTCACCAGTCCCTCTTAAATTGAGTCATCAGCTGGATATCTAGCTATAACGGCTTCTCTTGCTTCAGAGATTACATAAGTTGTCTCTTCTAAGCAAATAGAATAGGACTCACATTTGTTTAAATTTTCTTTCTGTTTATTCAAAATGTCAATAGCAAGTTTTTTTAACTCATTCGTTTACGGTAGGTATTCATGCTACATGACCATTGTTTCAAACGTTTGACTATCTTTCTTTTGTTGAAAAACAGGGACTCTAATTAACTTTTAGATGAAATCGTCATTATACATCGACGTTTCTTACAGAGGAGAATATATAAGACATACTCGTAGAAGGTGCTTGCATACTGCAAGCATGTCATCTCACCTTGAAAAAACATTAATTTTTCAGAGAGATATTTTATCATGAGTAATATATCTTTAATTCTAAAGATTTCTCCTCGGGACCGGTTTTCGTTTTTTCATTATGGAAAAATAATGGAGTTAAACAATCACTTATTTTTACAATTTTAGGAATATTGTACTTTTCCAACATTGGGTTAATAATGCCACACATTTCTGCCAAATTTTAAATTTATAACACAAATAGAAGTGAAATAACATTTTTCTAATTGTTTAAATTTAAATAATTTTTAACGGCCGCAATAACAAATTCATGGATACATTGAAATGTTTATTCGTTTACTAAGACTAAATTCCAAATAATTTAAAAACTTCAGCTCCCTAACTTGCCGCGTAGTATCTAAACATTAACCTATTTGTTTAAAATTTAAGAATTTAACTACTGAACAAATTAAAATATCAAAATTTCTATATTCTCTTTTTCTTTATTTTACAAATCCTACCTCTATAAAAAATTTCAGCTCCGTAGCACATTCGAAAATACATAAACCTTGAAAAATTGTTTAAACAATTGCAAATTTTTTAGCGGCCGCATTGTTGCACTTTTACAAGATTTTCGTTTTTTCTGGTAATTTTTGCACAAAATCCTACCTAAGAAAAAAAATTTCGAATCTCCAGCTCATCTGGAAGTGCCTAAACATTAGTATCCTCCTATTATGTTATATCCTCCTCTGTAAGAAACGTCTATATATAATGACTAGTAGTTGGTGCTTGCATTCTGCAAGCATATCATCTCAACAGAAAAAACATTCATTTTTCATATTTCATCATTACAAATATTTTTTTAATTCTACATATTTCACCTCCAGAGCGATTTTCGTTTTTCCCTTATGTAAAAATAATAGATTAAAACAATCCCAAAACTTTGAAATTTTAAGAATTTTATACTTTCTCCATTATGGGGTACTAATGCTACACATGTCCGCCAAATTTTAAGTTGTAGTACTTCTAGAAGTGAAATAATATTTTTCCAATTGTTTAAATTTTAAACATTTTAAACGGCCGCCGCAATATGTTTATGGAGAGATTCAAATATTTATTTGTGCAAATGCATTACTCTGCACATAACTTGAAAATTTCAGCTTCTTAGCTCATTCCGTAATGTCTAAACAGTTATCTATTTGTTTAAACTTTAAGAATTTTTAACGGCCAATCAAATTAAAAATTGTATAATCCTTAGTTCGTTTTTTCACCATTTCTATCTCTAAATTTTCAGCTCCGTAGAACATTCGGAAATACATAAACCATGAAAATTTGTTTAAACAAGTGCGAATTTTTAGCGGCCGCATTGATGCACTTTTTCAAGATTTTCGTTTTTTCTAGTCGGTGTCGCACAAAATCCTACATACGAAAAATTTTCGAATCTCCAGGTCATCTGAAAGTGCCTAAACATTAGTATTCTCCTCCTCCTCCTCTGTAAGAAACGTCTATATAGAATGATAACAAGAGGATACTAATGTCCAGCCCAAACTACAAGAGCTAGAGAGCTGAAAGCTTTAGTTTTTGTAGATAAAATAAGATAAAATGAGACTTCTTACCTAAGTGACATGAGTTCGACTCCAGAAATTCCGAAATTTGCGTTTTTTCCATAAGAAAAGCATTGCGCCATTTTTGTAAATTAATTATGGGCACTTGCCGGTAAGCTAGAAAAATGAAATTTTCAGTGTTGCTAGATGGCCGCAATATCTATTAGGAATTATTGTCACTTTTGCTTACTGTGTCTTGGGTTCGACTCCAGAGACCCCGGAATATCTCCCATAAGTTAACATGGGAAAACGCAATCCAGTGTGTAGACCAATCTAATAAGTTTAGGAAGCTGAAGTTTTGCAAGATTATAGAACTTTTCTCATAACCAACTATAAAAATCTAAAATTTTAAAATTTTTACTTTTTTGGGGTAGTTTTAACCCAATTTGAACATTAAAGTTTAATAATTTTTATCTTGAAAACTATATGCTGTAGGTTCGAGTTTTTGAAATCATTTTGTAGAAAATCATACATACAAAATAAGGAAATTTTGAAAAAGTTAAAAAACTAGGCCGCTAAAAATTCGCAATTGTTTAAACATGTTTTTGAGGTTTGTGTATTATCGAATAAGCTACGAAGCTGAAATTTTTTTACCGGTAGATTTTGTGAAAAAAGCGAAATAAAAAATTATAAAAATTTTGATATTTTAATTCCTTTGGCTTTTAAAAACTCTTAAAGTTTAAACTAATAGATAAATGTTTAGGTACTTTGGGGCAAGCTAGGAAGCTGACATTTTAAAGTTAAGTAGAGCTCAATTAATTGAAACTAACAAACATTTGAAAAGCTCCAACAAAGTGTCATTGCGGCCGTATTCAACTTTTAAAATTTAAACAATTATATAAATATTATTTCACTTTTAGTTGTGCTACAACTTCAAATTTGACAAAAACGTATAGAATTAGTAGCTTACATTGGATAAAGTATAATGCTCTTAAAATTGCAAATTTAAGGCATTGTTTTAATCAAATATTGTTCAATAAGGAAAGATAGAAATTGGGTGCAGAAGTGAAGTATTTTGAATTAAGAAAATATTTCTAATAATGCTATATCTATCTGAAATATTAATGTTTATCAGGGTCAGATGATATGCTTGCAGAATGCAAGCACCTACTACTTGTTATGTATAAGCTTCGCTAAATATTGGGATATGTATTTTTTAAAAAGCTAGGTTGCTACAAATTTTAGTCTCTACAGTTCACGGTCTTAGAGTTTGCGGGGCCGAAAGCAGCACACTAGCAGCGAGGCCCCTCCAGTGGATGCCATAGTTTAAGTGAAACTCAGTTGAGGGGTTAATGAGTCCAGTCCCCACCAACTATCGCATGCAATGGAAAACAAATTTGAGCACATTTTCGATCATTTTTTTACCATAAATTTTTAGTAGTAGCCAACGGCCACGGCAGGGAAATGAATGACTAATTCCAAAAATATTTATTAAGTTATCTATTATATTAAAAACGCAATGTCTGTGTGTATGGAGCCTTATATGGGGTTAAAAGGGAGAATAATAAAAATGCTTATAACTCAAAAAATATTTCGGAGATTAAACATGCGGAAGGACGGAGGCGACGTTCCCATAAGGCTACTACTGATTCGCTGGTAAATAAGGCCTAATATGGCAATGAGTAAAGAAAATTGAAAAATAAAAATTTAGAGTTAAGCAATTTTTTTGTTTAAAAATTCTTCCTTTATTTGATTCGTAAAAAACTTAATCAATGCTTAGCCATAATTTTTTGTTGGTTGGCAATGTATATATATATATATATATTCTCTCTCTGTAGCTGATGAAGGAACAATTCCGAAAGCTTCTACGTTGGTGATGTTTCTGTGTTTTAGTGTTCTTTTACGTGTGTCGCTTCGACATCCCCGGGGCCTCGCCAACCTGAAGTCGTCTGATTGGTGATATATATATATATATATATATATATATATATATATATATATATATATATATATATATATATATATATATATATATATATTGAATATCTCAATATTTAAAGTAAGTAAAGTAAATACTTAAATATAGAAAAATTAAATTAGTAAATTTATTTTAATAAAATAACTGTTTATCAGTATATATAAATTCTCAAATATCCGCCTGTCTATCACGATACTTTTGAATATTTCACGATAGAATTAAGATCTGAAACTTTCAAAACCGTTAAATCCCCATTATGTGGTCCTTAGAAAAATCAAACATCCCGGAAAAAGGGAATTTACAAAAACTCCTAAACCGGACGAATTTAAAAAATAGAGGAAACCATGAAAATATCAAGTTTACGGAAAAATCTTTTCACGTTAGGGATTTGATATCTCGAACACGTCTGGTGGTTTATGCATCTCATGACAACGACCGGGACCAAACAGACTAAATTCAAACACACACACTAGCTAAATTTCCCGTCAAATATGATGGGTGGCGTGGATTTAGTATTAAAATTAAGGCACTTCCCATTCCTCCTCCTTTTCTCTCTTCCTCTCACCTATCCTCCTCCCTCCCATTCTCCCTACCTCTCCCCCTCTCTGGAAAAATGTACGTCCTAGTCACAATCTTGACCTAATAAAGACCATTATCTATCTATCTGGCCACCTTTCCCTCCTTCTCTGTCTCCATCCCGCTCTCTTTTTATCTCTCTTCCTTACTATCCCTCCCTCCCTCTCCCCTTCTCTAGAAGAATATACTTCCTAGTCTTAATAAAAATCATTACCTATCTCTCCCTCCCCCTCTCCCTCTCTCTTTATATATCTCTCATTATCGCCCTCGTTTCCTCACTAGCTCTCCCTCCCGCACTCCCTTTCCCTCCACCTGTCTCCCTCCCTCTCTCTCGTCTCTCTCACTCCATATCTTTCCTCCTGTTTCTCTACATTGTTCTTCTTCTCTCCTTCTCTCTCTCTCTCCTATTAAAGCATTCAGTGTACGCTTTCCTTACATGTATAGTATCAGGATTGAGACGACAATAAAATATCGAGGTTTAAGAGTTACACGGTCGGCATATCAACATATCGTTAAAAAGCTTAACATTTTCCAATACATATGATTTCAACGTATAACTTGAGCGAAATGGAACCGAAGGCAAAAATCGACGATAAGAATAGAAATTTTTGTTTATTTTCTTTTAAACGGTCCCTGCCAGAAGATAGTAGGTCAATTACTTCTAATATAACTTGGCAAAATAAAAAAATGCCTGTAAGTGAAAAAAAGAATCATTAAGTGTTCTCTTATGGAAATTTGTATAGAGCGTTCGGGACAAACGTGCCAACATACGTACCGACAGAACCTAGGCTTTTAATATATTAATAACGGTATACCGTTTTTCAGGAACGCTATATGGAGTTAAATGGGAGTACATATAAGTGCTTATGAGTCGAGAACGTAATTTTAAATCTGAATCATACTTTCAGAATTTAATTAACATTATTATTTTTAAATTTTAGACTGTTCAAAATTTACAAAAACGTCATGACTTCGATTACAGGTACATTTCTTATCTCCATATGAAAAACATAGGAACAGCTGAAACGTAGCATGCAAGTCTTTATTGGTTGCCAGTTTAAAATAATATATAATCATTGCGTAAACTCAGGATTTAGTATTAATATCTCAATTAGTATATTTTCAGCCAAATATATTTTCTGACATTTACCTAATCGGGTAAGGTAATAGGATATCCTTTTTAAATTAATTCTACGATATATCACATTTACTGTATGGAAAGGGGAGAAGATGCCTCCAAATTTCCAACAAAATTATAAAACCGGGGCAGATAATTCACAAAAAATATCGTAATAAAAATTCCGCAAAATATAATTGATGAAATATTCGAATATGAGCTGATCAGCATAATATTAAAAGGCGTATTCCTCTTGTTACTAAAGAAGAGATAAAAGAATTGACAAGCAACAAATTGTGAAAGAACAAGGAGGGAGGGATAAAATAAGACAAGGGTGCCAGGAAAATGATAAAGAGAGTGAAAAAAGGAAGAGATGGATTAGGAGGGAAGGGAAGGATAAGACGGGCCGGCAGAGAGATCCAGAAAGAGGAAGAACAAAAGAGAAAAAAAGGCTAGAGGAAGGTAGGAAGAAGGGGGGGGGAGGGAGGGGGGGAGAAGGAGTGGGAGAGAGAGAGAGAGAGAGAGAGAGTGAGAGAGTGAGAGAGAGAGAGAGAGTGAGAGAGAGTGAGAGAGAGTGTGAGAGAGAGAGTGAGAGAGAGGGAGAGAGAGAGGGAGGGAGAGAGAGGGAGAGAGGGAGGGAGAGAGGGAGGGAGAGAGGGAGGGAGAGAGGGAGGGAGAGGGAGAGAGGGAGGGGGAGGGAGAGGGAGGGGGAGGGAGAGGGAGGGGGAGGGAGGGGGAGGGGGAGAGAGAGGGAGGGGGGGAGAGAGCGAGGGAGAGAGGGGGAGGGAGAGAGAGGGAGGGAGAGAGAGGGAGGGAGAGAGAGGGAGGGAGAGAGAGGGAGGGAGAGAGAGGGAGGGAGAGAGAGGGAGGGAGAGAGAGGGAGGGGGAGAGGGGGGAGGGGGGAGAGGGAGAGGGGGGAGGGAGAGGGGGGGAGGGGGAGGGAGAGGGGGAGGGAGAGGGAGAGAGATATTTATAGTTTTGGTAGGGATAAATGTTACACAAATAATGCTGTCACAAAATAGCAGAAAATATTTTATTTTTTTATAAAAGATATAAGCTTGTGACTAAATCCATTGAGAGAAAATACTGACTTACCAAATTTTTAATGATTAAAATCACGGCATTATTTTATGGGCAATTACACTATTACTTATATAGTATCTCAAAGAGCAATAAAAATTTCGATATGTTCAGAAGGAAAAAATTAATAAAATATTATCCTCATGCATGATTTTAGTGTCTAAATATATGCATGCTATTTTACTTGGCAATAATTTGGGCTGATATTGGCATTGTTCATGTTATTGATTTTGTCTATCAATAATCATTTCTAGAGATTTTTAATCTCATTTTTACATTGGGTGACATATCAACTATGGGTAGCCCTTCATTACGAACTGAGATAAAACAATGAATGATCAGAAATAAACAGCCTTAAAAAGCAAGCTACCCAAGGGTTTAACTAAAATATTAATTTTATTAATTAAGGTCATGTGTGCCAAAGCATTTTTATATATTTATGTATCATTGTCATATCTAGATGGATTGATGAAGAAAATCCTTCATACTTTATAACATTTTGTCATGGTTTCAGCTACCCCTAATTAGTATTGTAATGTATATTATTCTAAATTTTTCAATCCATAGCAACAATAATACAAATGATTATCCGATTAAGCCATTAATTTTTTAGTGATTAATGTTTAGTTATTATGAGTCAGTCATTGTTAATTTAATCAAATCATTTAAAGTAATTTGAGTATTTGCTACTTACTTTGGTTTTCCACCAGCCTCAAAATTAAGGTTAATGGTGGCTACTCCTTCACCATGTACATTTTTTGCCACAGCCTTATACTCTCCCCCATCACTATTTTCAACATTAATTATGTCAAGCCTAGCCATGTAATACAACTTCTGATCTTGAGTCAAGGTCATTTTGAATCTACCACCATCACTAACTACTTTATCCCCATGATACCTAGAAAAAGAAATGGTGAAAATGGTCAAAAAGCTATTTCTCAAAAGAAACTAATAAAATTTTAAAATTAAATAATTTGAATCATCTAGCAATTGAAACATAACACAAAACATCTGAGTATTAATTTCATATTTATGATTGGATTCACCCTTGATGATGAATAAAAAATTAATAACTGAAACTTAACAATGAAAAGTTTAAAAAAAATATGAATTCAAATTTTACAGAAAAAATCATATAAAAATATGAAGATGAATGATTATATATGTTTATCTATTATAAATAGCGGCTTCTTACATAGTATATATATACACACACACAGTAAAATCCCTTATTTACACTTTTCTAGGGACCTGGGAAAAAAGTGTAAATTGTGGGGAAAGGAAAAATAGCTAAACTGATTATACTTTTAAACTTGCTCATTTGTTACAGTAAGATAACAATAAAATCAGTGTTAAATGAGCTAAGTTTATAAAGAGTATATCTAGTTATTCATTTATTTAACCAGCACACTTTTTACTAATAGTAATATTAAAATATATGCCGAATTAAAATGCTAGTATAGTATGCTTGGGTTTCCATTACATTCTCCATTTTACATTTGTCTAGAAAATGGTGCAGAAAATTGTACATAGAAATACATAGGTATATTTTCTTCAGGAACATCATACTTTTTCGAAGCTTGAATAGTGTTCATTTTTTCCACATCTTGAGGTATGATTTTTAAAAAATTCATGTTATAACTTCATCAGATTCCTCTGTTAACCTGGGATTTGGGAGGACCTTTTTTTCTCAACATGATCAACATCCTTTTGCCACCCATTTTTATTATAATGGATTGGTAAAAACTAGCTAAGGTAGGTGCAGAGAATATGTCGTCGCACTGATAGCTTCAGTTCAAAGACTAATAAGGAGTTCAGCCACCGACTGAACTCGATCTATTTTCCCCTTTGGTGCTATTCATGTACATTGTAACATGTATGGCTAATGTGTTTACTATGTAACAAGTACATATCTTGTACCTATCACTTAACAGATGTGCAGAATATACGGTGAATTTTTGAAACATGATTTACAATCTTTTAAAATTACTTGTACTCAAATATAACATGGGGCTACTTATAAAATTTCATTTTTTAGAATAAAAACATCGTGTTATATTCAGGACGATAAGGTAATTTAAATTACAACAAATTAACTTAAATTTAATTACAAATTGTGGTAGCCAAGGGGCAGAATTTGAGTGGAAAGGGTAAAAACATGACAGCGCTAAACTTGAACATCTTTTCAATAGCATTCATAATTGGTTCAAAGAGTAAATATTATTTCCATATCTAGGTGTGCTGTCTATGCTCTGCTAGTGTGATTTACGTATGAGGTTTTGAAGTTTTCCCCCAAAAGAGTTCATAACATTCCATCTCTAAACATGCTGTTCCTGAGTAGCATCGTAGCATCTGCTAAAGTGAGTCATCATAAATAGTTAATATTAGTCAAGTGTGACTGGATTTCTATGCTCATTATTTAAAAATATATATGTATATACAGTATATACTCATGTATAGGTCGAGGTTTTAAGATCAAATTTTTAGCGAAAAACTCGGTGGTCGACTTATACACGAAAAATATTTTCGATATGTTTAAACCCATGACTTTATTTGCCCTGCGATTATTAAAATTTGATCGAGTTTTCACTCTTGTTGTACTTTAACTGTATTGATAACTATCGAATATTTAAATACTGATGCATAGAAAAAATAAATTACTATATAATTTGGTGATCCTAAGTTGATCTCTGATGCTTTGCAAATAATAAAGCAATTTTGGTAAACCTAACGTTCGTTAATGTGACGGCGGCAAGACAGAAAAACTGGTAGCACGACAGATGCGCAATATGGTAACTCTGTAACGTAAATAAAAAACACCTCATCAGTGATTCGCGGAAAGGCAACGCCTACCTCTAAGCGTCGCAGATTAAATTAGTATCACCTAAATATTTATGGTATAAAAATTATGGTACTATGCGCATAACCGGGGCGAAGGTAAACAATGCAACGCTGGCACTGGCGACGCTGAGAAAGCGGGAAAACGGAAGACAAACGTAAATATAAGATTACGAGGTTTGTAATGTAAGGGGAGACTTAACATTCTTTATTGTAACGTCGGCGGCGCTTTGTTTACCTTTCGCATCCTTTCCTTCCACGTTCACACTTGCCCTAACCAAGATATTGTACTACGCACTCATACCTACATATTACGGATATTTGAAACTTACGTTTCCCCACTGGGTTGAATTGGATACGGGTTGTCTTGGTTTTCCTTCCACGTTCATGATAATTGAAGTGGAGACTATTTCGAAGGCCAAGCCTTCATTCTCAGTAGCTCCGTTAGCCTGAGTGCGGGAATTTTCAATTTTCCACGTTCATATTTGCATTCTCCGAGGGGTAGGTTCCACCTTTCCTCTTCCAAAATCGTGCAAAACGCAGATTTCCTAGGAACACGTAGTATATCTTCCACCGATTTATCGTATATTTCGGCGCCACCTATCCTCCGCCGTCCAATGTCAACTTTGTTCTCTGGTCTCCTTTGCAAAGATAGCTTCTGAATGAGCGTCGAGATGAAATACGAAGTCTATCCCGAGTCATTCGATATATTACGAAGGCGGGCTTAAGTTTACAGCACGTTCCCCAGAGCTTATCCTGTGCATTGCGCCCCTGTCGATGTCGTTCTTATGTTATTTTGCATGGTAACGCATTCGAATTGTGATTTAGAATTCTTCCAGTTCATTTCACTTTTAAATGTTGATGTTCATCATTGAAATGTGATTTCTCGTACTTTGCTTTAAATTGTGACTTCCAGTGATTACTTTTGAATTGTTTTAAATTGTTTTATAGGGTTTTTGTTGATTTTTATGCAAACGTAGTTTTACGCATTTGCTTTGTTTCGAAAACCCAATCTCCGCTGGTGTGGAGGGTGTCATCGGTGTAAGCGGACGCCGGAGGCACCCTACACGCCTTCAATCTCCAACACGACTTCCAGGGGCGGCTCTTACCTTGGGGATAGTGGGGTCCATCCCCACCAGAACTTTAAAAGCCAAAAATCATTCTTTTTCATCTTAATTGTGACATGTAACAAGTCTATATATATATATATATATATAATAACTGATTACAACCGCTGTGTCTGCCTGTTTTGAAGCCTCCTCAAGATCGCTTTCTCTCTCTCTGCCTCTCCTCCCCCCCTACCTTCACGCTCGCTCGTCGTCTTCCCGAGCCTTCCTAACGGGCTGATGGGGATGACGAGGGATGACTGAGAGCCATCCCCAAGAATGCAAAGATTTGGGCGACGTTGTTTGCGTTTCACCAATAAAGACTCCTCGGCACCCATGATGTATGCATAAATGCGCATGCGCAGAATACCTCATTGGGGATACCGCTGGCTATCCCTTCGCTCGCAGAGATAGGCATGTGGACGAAGTACCATTTCTAGGTACTTTGAGGTGATACTGTCGCTCTTCCTCTCTCTCGTCGAAGAGCCTGTCCTTTGATTTAGCTAGTGAAGCGAGTGTTCATAGCATAACTCTGTGATTAAACCCTCATTTTTACGATGAACGAAGTAGATTTTTTATTGAAAAAAAAAGTTCAGTGCAATGACTTTTGAACAAAAATTGGAAGTGAAACATTTAGGACCACATCAACCTGTTGACTTTGTTCTTGTCAACAATAAACGCGACTTGGACAAACCTAAAGGCAAATTGACATTTCAGCGCGAATGGTTTCGCAGGAAAACGTGGTTGGCGGTCAGCGTGTCCATGAAAAGTCTGTACTCTTTTCCGTGTTTGCTTTTTTCTGGTGATACTGTGTGGACGAATTCAGGATACAGAGACTTAAAGCATTTATCTGAAAGCCTCGCAAAACACGAAAGCTCAGTATCTCATATGCGAAATGCTGTTTCGCTGCAACTTCTTGGAAAATCCAATATAATTGAAAAGTTGGATACTGCATACCAACGTGAACTTCAACGTCACAAACAAGAGGTTGAGAAGAACAGGTACGTTTTATCAAAGATTGTTTCAGTGCTAGAACTGTGTGGTTCGTGTGAAGTAGGTATCCGAGGACAAGACGAGTCATCTCAATCTTTAAAGCCGGGAGCTTTCCGGTCAATATTTGAAATGTTATGTGAGGATGATCTAGCACTGAGAAATCATTAGGATAACTTGCCTGCATTTAAGGGGACTTGAAAAAATATACAGAATGATCTACTGGCTGGCATGTACACAATTTATAGAGACCATATAAAGGGTGAAATTGAAAGAGCTAACTATGTTTCAATTCAGGCTGACGAAACGACTGACGTTTCTTGTAAATCACAATTGGTCACAATATTGCGCTATATGTTAAAGAACGGCATTATTGTTGAACGCTTCGTGAAGTACTCAGAAGTGAAAAAAATCTGTTCTTCATGAATGTGAAGTGCATAAACATAAACTAATTGCTCAAACGTATGATGGCACAGCAGTAATGAAGGGTAGATTGAACGGAGTACAGGCACTGATAAAAGAAGAATTTCCTCTCGCACATTTTGTGCACTGATACGCTCACCAATGAAGCCGCATAATGCAGCAACTTTGTTCCACGACACACAAAGAATTGAAAGTATTTTTTGCACATTTGTCTGCGTTTCCGTCGTTTTTTTCTGCTTCACCGAAGCGTACTGCACACCTTGACGAAGTAGTGAAGAGGAGGATTCCGAGACCCAGTGCAACACGGTGGAATTTCAAAGGAAGAACTGTAAATAGTGCTTATGAAAACTTGGATGAGTTAAGAGAGTGTATGGAAAATTTTCAGGAAGAATCGGGGTGGGATTCAATAACCATTAATGAGTCATATGGACTACATAATATTTTAAATGATGGACAGTTTTGTTGCATTCTTTCTTTCTTTGCCCTCATTATGCCAGAAGTGGATATACTGTAAAAAAACTACAGAAGAGAAGTATAGACAGTACAACTGTGAACTCTGCAATAGCAGCTTTCAAAAATGCAATAGCAACTACCCGGGAGCGGGCCGATGACTTGGCAACTCTTTACAAAGACAACACGACAGGCCCCTCAGCCAAGAAAAGAAAAGTTACACAAACAGACCTGAGACGAGTTATGAAGGAAGCTTGTGATACAATAGTTGCCCATGCTGAAGACAGATTTTCACGCAGTGACCACCTAATTGCCGCCAAACTGGTTGATACGGAGTCGTTTAAAGAATATGTGTGCCATTTTCCTGATGATAAAATAAATACAGCAGTCGAATATTACCCGCTTTTAGAAAAAAATAAACTGAAGACAGAGCTCGGTATTTTGTACGGACACAAAGATCTCATAAGTGGTGTAACGTCAGCAACATCACAAAACAATGTAAAAGAAATTTTCAGTGAGACGACGAAACTCCTTGAAATTGTTATCACAACACCCATGGCAATATTTGAATCAGAAAGTTGTTTCTCTACATTGAAGCTTGTGAAAACTTACTTGAGGAACACGATAAGCAAAGAACGACTCCACGCTCTATCGATGCTATCAATAGAGAAGGAACTAGTAAAATCTATCCCAGACTTCAGCACCAGAGTCACTGAGCTTTTTGCGAGGCTGAAGAACAGACGAGCACGAGTAATTATGAATTTCAGATGATTTGTCATTTTTTCTGTTTTTCAAAGTATAGCAACTAAAATATTCTAGTTTTGTTAGTATCACCTTGATGATGAATAACCAATACTGTTCTTGTTAGGTCCGATATCGTTGTCTTAAATCCTCATTGCGTTATACACACGCGCATAGAAACACTCGAGTCTACAAAAAATTTTTCTGTAGATATCCCCACCAGCTAAAAAGCATTAGAGCCGCCACTGACGACTTCGTATGTAGTATACAAACGCAGTTTTACGCGTTTGCTTTGCTTCGAGAACCCAATCTCCGCTGGCATGGAGGCTGGCATTGGTGTAGGCGGCCGCTGCAGGCATGCTACACGCCTTCAATCTGCAAAACGACTTCGTATGTAGTATACAAACGTAGTTTTGCACGTTTGATTTGCTTCGAGAACCAAATCTCCGCTGGCGTGGAGGGTGACATTGGTGTAGGCGGATGCTGGGGGCGTCCTGCACGCCTTAAATCTACAACACGACTTCGAAATTTGTCCATACCATGGAAGAAGGAGAATTCTCTTTCTTCCATGCTCTACTCCACCTCTCAACGGTTTGGCTTAAGTTGTTGATTGCAAATAGTACAATTTCTCGCCACTCGAGGCGCCAAGTACATCTTACCGCCTATATCGGTTGGGGAACGTTTTGTAGTTTTTTCCGAAGGCATATATGTAACGACTTTTGATGTTATGTAGTGGCGCTGTGAGAGACATCGGACTGCATCGCAGCTACACAACGTAGATATATCGGAATAAAGGGAACTTAACGTGGAACTTAATGGATCAACACGTATTGAATAAAAAAAATCGCATTAGATGGCTCTGATACTGTTCAAGAATCGGCAATGCTGTTTTGAAGTTAAACACTGCCTTGGTAACGATAGATAATATAACGGTAACGAAATTAACAAATATTCAATTACTCATAGATATTATGTTGATATAGAGATTAAAAATGACTCCTTCTCCAGTCCCACAACCAACATCACCTACCCCATAACTTCCACCACCAACTGCACCACCCGCAATATCATTTACCTCCTGAGATGCACCCAATGTCCCGCCTTTTATGTTGGCCTCATCAGCAATCCCCTCAACATCCGCATGAACGGCCACCACAACAGCGTCATTCTCAAACGACCGCTGCCGGTGGCCGTTCATGCGAACAAACATAATTTAAAGTTTAACAACTGCTTCACAGTGAGAGTCATTCGTGCTCTCCCCGACAATGCTTCGGCTCCCCAACTCCGTCAGTGGGAGCTTTCGCATATCCATCTCCTAAACTCCTTCACTCCCCCTGGCCTCAACCTTCGATAGCTTTTCACTCCCTTTCTGTCTTCTCCCAACACCCTACCAATCCCCAACCCCCTCCGTATCCTCCAATCCTCGACCTTTTCGCACTACCCTTCCACCCCCATGCCTCCACCCAGTGTCACCGCCATCAGTTCTCTCTCTGTAGCTGAAGAAGGAGTAGTTCCGAAAGCTTCTACGTTTGTGATGTTTCTGTGTTTTAGTGTTCTTTTACATGTGTCGCTCCGACATCCCCGGTGCCTCACCAACCTGAAGTCGTCTGATTGGTGAGTGTTCACTGGGTTTCCTCATCCCAACACCTTGTTGACATCCATATATTCATTTTACCTTTCCTTTTCCGTAAGCTGTTATATTATTTTACCTTATCCTTTCGTGTCTGTCATCCTTTCTTTTTTACCAACTTTCCTATCGCCTTTATCTTTTATACTTTATACTTCTCCTTCCACAATGGAAAATATCCGCCGTTTCTGTTATCACCTCCGCAAACATACATCATTAACTTGCCAGATTGAATTCCTCAATGGCTGCCTAGAACTAGGCCTCCCCCCCAAAGGTCTCACCGTGAGAATCCCCCTATCGGGCCTTCCCCCGGCTATCCGCTCATCTTTCGCCCTTACATATCACCTCATGTCCCTCAACATTGTCCGTCTAATCTTACGCCACTATAAATCACTCTCCAACATGCACTTTGAGAAATGTTTAATTCTCATACACGAACTCAACCATTCCCCAAACTCCACAGCTGATCTCGACGCCATTTTCCGTGGAGCTGCAGAGGATATCGCAGCCAACCGATACAGACTCATACGCAAACTTTCCCTTATGTGCGTCCGCCACCTCCAGCTCGGCCTACCTCTCCCCTTCTTCCCAGCTGGTAAGTCCGACATCCCCCCTCCCCCGCCTCTCCTCGCCCAAAAACCCTCCTTGGCCGACCTTTTGGGAATCCCCACTCCACCCCCACTACTCTCTCTCAGGAGGTCTCCCTTTGTTTCAACCCGCGAACCGAGGATGCATCCCAATTCTCCGCAGGACCCCACCCCACGCATACCGCAAACCCCCCCAGCCAGATGACGTCCTGAACATTTCCTCTCATGTTCTTAACCCCGCCGAGAATGCCCTCCTTTCCCGGGGCCTCTCCTTCTGCCCCACCATAAAATTTGACCATTTTTGTCTCCTTGCCGACATACAAGCCTTCGTACGCTTACTCCGCCTCAAAGCCGCCCCACCCACATCTGACTCCTCATCTTCCCCCCACTCACTTCCACAATCCCTTTCTGCCTTCAAACCCCCTTCCCAATATATCCCCCCTTCTCTTCCTCCCCACCATCCCATCGAGCAATATGCTAACTACATAACTCACGCAGTCGCCCAGCCCAACTTTCCCGACCTCCTTGACCACCACGACAATTTGACGAAACCAGAAAGACACGCAATTTCTACGTTGAAACGGAACGACAAAATTATTATCCTCCCTGCAGACAAAGGTACCACCACCGTGGTAATGGACCGCTCGCATTACAACGACGAAACCCTCCGCCAACTATCTGACCAAACTTCTTACCTTCTTCTCCCCTCCAACCCCACTGACCGCCACTCCTCCAAAATTTCTGCGTATCTGCGTTCCGTGGGAAAACAAAGAGGCCTCTCCTATTCCACCATTTCCCTGATGATCCCCAACACACCCCGGACCCCAACCTTCTACCTACTCCCAAAAATCCACAAACCCAACATCCCCGGCCGCCCCATTGTTGCCAGCTTTAATTCTCCCACGGAACGCATCTCTGCCTATGTTGACTCCCACCTACAACCTCTCGTCCGTCAAATCCCATCCTTCATCAAAGACACAAACCACTTTCTACTACGCCTAAAATCACTCCCTTCCCCTCTCCCACCTAACACAATTATGTACACTATAGACGTCTGCTCCCTCTACACCAACATCCCTCACAACCAAGGACTGTCCGCCCTGAGAAAATTACTGGACTCCAGACCACCTGACACAAGACCATCCTCCCATTTCTAACGAAGCTGGCTGAAATGGTGCTCCAAAAAAACAAACAACTTGTCTTTCGGAGGGCGCCACTACCTACAAATAAAAGGTACCGCGATGGGCACTATCATGGCGCCCTCCTATGCCAATGTCTTCTTAGGTGAATGGGAGGAACACTTTCTTGACGTTTCCCCCAGACCACTCCTATGGCTGAGGTATATTGACGATATTTTTCTTCTCTGGACACATGGACCCGACTCCCTACAATCCTTTTTACAAGCCTCTCATCCCACCCCACGTTTTCCTTCACCCACCACTCCTCTGCCTCCAACATCACCTTCCTGAATGTCGATCTCTCCATCCGGGAAAACAAAATCCACACCAGCGTGCACCTCAAGCCTTCCAACCGCCTTCAATATCTCCAGTTTGACAGCTGCCACCCCCTCCACACCAAAACCTCTATTCCCTACGCCCTAGCCCGACGAGGGCGGAGAATCTGCTCGGACAGAGATTCCCTGTCCGAGTACTGCTGCACCCTCGAACATGCCTTCTTACAGCGCGGATACCCGCCGGATCTGATCCGAGACCAAATCCGGCGGGCAGTCGCACCCGCCACCCCTAACCCCCACCCCAATACCCACACCACCACCTATTCCACCCTCCAACTCACCCTAAACACCCTGTATTTCCCCGGCATCCACGACATTCTGAAAAACATCCTGAAAGCCGCCCACCTTATCCTCTCATCCTCCCCTCACCAGATTCCATTTCCCAGACCACCGATGCTCTCCTTCCGCCATCCCCCTAATCTGGCAAATATTCTATAGAAGAAAGAACCCCCAGCATCCACGCCTTTACACCCTGCCGGATCTTACCCCTGCGGTAGACCCCGATGTCTAACATGCTCAATAAACCCCCCCTGCAACTCCTTCTCCATTCCCTCAACCAACATCACCTACCCCATAACTTCCACCACCAACTGCACCACCCGCAATATCATTTACCTCCTGAGATGCACCCAATGTCCCGCCTTTTATGTTGGCCTCATCAGCAATCCCCTCAACATCCGCATGAACGGCCACCGCAACAGCATCATTCTCAAACGACCGCTGCCGGTGGCCGTTCATGCGAACAAACATAATTTAAAGTTTAACAACTGCTTCACAGTGAGAGTCATTCGTGCTCTCCCCGACAATGCTTCGGCTCCCCAACTCCGTCAGTGGGAGCTTTCGCATATCCATCTCCTAAACTCCTTCACTCCCCCTGGCCTCAACCTTCGATAGCTTTTCACTCCCTTTCTGTCTTCTCCCAACACCCTACCATTCCCCAACCCCCTCCGTATCCTCCAATCCTCGACCTTTTCGCACTACCCTTCCACCCCCATGCCTCCACCCAGTGTCACCGCCATCAGTTCTCTCTCTGTAGCTGAAGAAGGAGTAGTTCCGAAAGCTTCTACGTTTGTGATGTTTCTGTGTTTTAGTGTTCTATTACATGTGTCGCTCCGACATCCCCGGTGCCTCACCAACCTGAAGTCGTCTGATTGGTGAGTGTTCACTGGGTTTCCTCATCTCAACACCTTGTTGACATCCATATATATATATATATATATATATATATATATGTGTGTGTGTGTACATATATAATGAGTTTAATGTTTCAGTTACAGTTAGCATATCTACTCTTTACTTCAAAATATAACAGAACTCCTATTATCCGATATAATAGGAACCAAGGGTGGTTCAGACAATAGGAAAAAAGAAAGGGATAACTAAGAAAAAAAATAATCACATGATTTTAGTTTTCCAAGTATCACATAGCACAATTATTTAGCTGGATGATGAATAGTTACAGTAGCTGTTTGTATATTATCCGTGACTGGTCATTATGTCCACACATATTTCATGTACCCAATTTTTAATTGCAATATTTTGAGAGTAAAGTATGTGAATTATTTGAGCAAATAAGGTATTACACATGCAAATAATATCCTAACGTATAATATGCCAAAAAAATCCAAGGTAATCAGTGGAAATCGGATATTTATTTGAAAAATGAGGAAGAATTCAGGTCCAATAACCAAGAAAGTTGCCCATAAAGTGCCCAATAAATTTCTCTAGAATGCCTTTCAAACCATCAGCAGGGCCATTAAAATTAATATCGTAAGAAAAAACATATACAGCCTTCAAATATGTGTCCTTTCACTCAGGAAGTGATGCCTAATGTGAGTAGGAAACATTTTGTCTGTATCTATACAAAGGAGAGCATACATACATACACAGAGCATTTTAAGGCAAAGAGGGGATTCTGATAGCAGTAATATTAATAGAAAGTTTATTCAAGGCTCCAGGGTAAATTCTAATGTCACAACGAAGTGTCATAAATAGGTATTTATATATATCCAAATGTTGCAGCATAAGTGCTATGAAGCAATGGTGCATTTTGAATTTGTTTAGGATAATTGGACATTCATATACATAATTGGTGTTCGGATAATTGGAGTTCTACTGTACACATATTTTTCTCAACTTCACTCTTCTATGAATTCATTATGATAACTTAAAAGATCAATCTCACCATGTGACAGTGGGCTTTGGATCTCCCACGACACGGCATTCAAAGGTAATTTTGCCACCATCTTCTGACTGCCTTATCACTGGACGCTCCGTAAAAGTAGGCTTGATACCATCAGCTGGTACCGGTGCCTCATCGCCTATGTTAAGAAATGAACCTACAAACGGCTATTTTTATGAGAAATTTGTTGAAAGATGGCCAAATGTAGGATAAGAAAATTAAGTTCATGATACAAGAGAGGTTGAAGAACCATGAAGTTAATTACCAATGAATTTTATTTTGAAAATAATTTTTTTATGACTGCATGAATAAATCAAGATAAAATCAAAAGTGACCAAATTTGAGAGATAAATTTTTAACTTCATGATCAATTTCAACAAACACGAATAAAGAGGGAAACAGAATATGGATTTCAGCATTAAGATTGACAATAGGAAACAGATGGGTAAGGCTTGAGGACCTGGATTACCTGCCAAAGAAGAAATTTAGTTTAATGAAATAGTTGTATGGAGTATAGTAATTGAGGCTTTCCTGTGAATAAAAAATGAGAGAATATGTGGGATATCAAGGGAATTACTCCAACATGAGAACAATGGAAGAGCCAACAAAGCCCCTACTGCAGGACTGAAAGGAGATGAAAAATACAAGAGCAACTGAAAGGAAAGAGGTTGACAGAAATACATGGTTATAGAATAATGTATAGTATGCTAAAGTTTTGAGATAAAGTATAAATTGCGCAAAATAAAATATTAAAACTATATGCAACCTGTCATTGTGACATAACAAACATTGACTGTGGAGGAAGAAATTGAAGTACTGTTTTAAGTTATGAAAATTTATAGAATAAATGATAAAATGTTAAGCAAAGAAAAGATATTCATGCAAAGGATAAAAGGTTGCATCATACTTATTTATGAATTATTATTACTCTGTCTCTGTAATATTTTTTAGCAATAGACTTAACAGCAAATAATTAACCTATAGCCTGTCACAACTGAAGAGCTGCCTTCTCTACCCTATTTTAAAGAGAACTCACAAACATAACTGTACAAGAAATACTAAGAAATAATGAAAAGATAACCTTACTCATAAACAAACATGAACTCAAGTTAAGAAAATAAAGCAATCTAATTTTCCATTATTCAAAAAATGAAATTCTAACCTGTCTTGCCTTCATGCACGAACAACAAAAAAGAACAGAACAAGTAACTCACTCATTTTAGAATGCTTGCAAAACTAGGCAACAAATGGGTGCCCACAATGACAATGATTTTTTAAATACGAAAGTCAAAACTTGACTGAATATGACTGGACAGTGAAAATCAAAATAAGCTCCTCACATTTTAAATACATGCTATCATTTCTAACAAATGGTATAAGAAGATATCAAAGTAAGGCAGTAACTATTTCTTCTGTTCAAATAAAATTTTAAGCAGGTTACTTATGGAAACATAGTAAGAGCTACCAGTCATTTGTTTTGATTGGAAAAAACTTTTTAGTAAAAAGAAAATTATTTTTCATAATTCCAAAAGTTACTGTTAATCAGAAATAAATATTTTATAATATATTTTTGCTTTTCATGTATGGCCTAATATATGAATGTAACTAATTCATTCATTAAACCTCACAACTGATGTGGAAGTGGTCATTTTTCTAAATACTAAACCTACCAAGTGGGCCTTTAGTACATTATAAAGCAAACTACTAAGAGCATTAGAAAGCCAAACCACACAGTATAGAGTAATAACTCTGTATTATGTATGTTATTGTAGTGATTTGTATGGTGAAGGCTCAAAGCGTGAAATGTTTATTAAGCAAAGAAACTAATTTAATAGCAGATGTAATCCATGATAGGAAGGATAAAGGTATAAAGTAAAAAGGGAAACAGAAAAAACATAAAAGCTGACAATAAACTCCGATTTTTTCCCCCTCAAATAAAATTTAAGATTTGGTTTATCCTTGTCTTCAAAAAATATTTATTAAGCTGTGTATTGGTAAGAGATATATTTTTCCATACAATATACTTATGAAATGCAAAACAATTTCAAGAGATTCTTTAATCAAATCTTTTGGGAATAAATATTTTGTAATTATTCATTGTCATTACTGAATTATTAGAATAACAGGGGATTTTATTGCTAACTAGAAATGAAAGAAAAAGATTTAAGGTGATAAAACCTAATTGAAGTTCCAAGGATCTTAATCTTAATTCATGTATCATTCAAGGGGAGAATAATGGGGTCTAGAATAAGAAAAGGGTATGAGGTAAAGACAAAGAAAAATTAAATAATTTGCATCATTTTTAGAAGCCATCTTTCTACTAAAACAAACCAATTATGTACTTACTGTCAAAATTCAGACTAATTGTCGCATTACTTTCCCCAAGTTCATTTTTCGCGGTCACTTTATATTTGCCAGCATCCTCAACAGTAACATTTTTTATTTCCAAGGTGGCAAAATAGGAATGACCATCTTTCTCTACCACCAGCTGAAAAATAAGTGGACAAACCATCTAATGCTAATGACTACAGAATAAACAATTGAATGGTAAACTCACACTTTAGTATCATCAAGATTATGAGCCATTTAAAGAGGATTGAATTTTCTCTACAATGTTCTCATGAGTAAAATGGGAAATGTAAATAAAGAAAGGTCAGTCAAAATAACCACAAACTAAGCAGGATCTTCAATAATTCTTATAAAGAGAAAACTGTCCCATTAAACCAAAACCACAGTTATTTGAATGATTCAAGTGATAAGCTTATTTCATTAAGCCAACAAATTAGCTATTAGAATTTGCAGCACCTTCCAAGTGAAAGTTGGTACCTTCATCAATGAATGTTGACTCTTAAATAAAGAATGTTGAAACTAGATAAAATAATTTAGATTGGAAATTGCATGAGTTATAAACAACTCATTAAGTGGTGTATTAGCTGTAGTGAGGAGTTTTCTCTAATTGCATATCAAGATAACAATACTAAAAATTGAGTCATCACTAATACTTTTGTTGAACTAGAACATATTTTGGCAGAATTAATATACATAAGTAATGAATTAAACTCTGGTCTGACCTTAATATTATATAATACCCAAAGTATATATGCATATATAATGAATGCTATAATAAGCTATTTGTGTAAAAAATATTATTTGTGACAAAACAATGAAGTACAGTAAAACCCCGATATATGCGAAGGGTGCATTCCTGGAAAAGGTGTGTATATCAAATTTCACATATATCGGGGTCTAAAATACAGGTATTGTATAGGGATAGGTATTTTTTGCGTGATATACAATTTTTTTATTTTAAACTTTAGGGATATCACCAGTTTAATAGAATTAAATAACAATAACAATGAAATAAACAACTGCATATTTATTAAGCTATATTGTAAATATTTTGCTTTTAAATCACTATAAATATATAATAATATAGGAGGGAAGGAATATCATGCATGGCAGAGAAACACAGCAGGCAAACTGCACTTTAGTATATGTAAACAAATGCATTTCTTGGATGAGAGCTCACTCAATTGCTGATTACTGCTGACTAGCTGAAGAAGTTGGTGCTACTTTTGATTATTTTTTGTTTTCTACAATTTTTATTTTAATGTTCGATACAAAAATTAATATTTTTTCAAGAGTGATGTTTAATAACGAATCTGCATATATTGAAGTTGTGCATAATGGGGTATTGCTGTACATGAATCTTATAGAATAATGTTTAATGTAATTGATGTATTTAACAAAATAATCATTGCATACCATGTTTAACCATAGATGCTGACTTAAAACATTGAAATATTATCAAAACAAATAGCACATCCAATTGCACAATTTTCCTTCCCAATAATAGAATAAAACTAAATTAGTGATTTATCATAGTTCTGGAATTACTTCTTTAAACATTCAATTTAACTTTTACAGGCATGGCTATCTAAAATTTTGTAGAAATATGGCATGTATAAAGTTAAGAAAGTTCTTTGCAAAACCAAGGTTCTTATTGAAAAGTTCACTACCAATGATATTTTCTTTTAGTATCAAAATTACAACAAAATCCTATGATATTCTTATTTATGGCCTGACAATAATGTTGTAAAACCTGCAGTTTAAAATCTTTTAATATAAGGTTTATCAATTTTATCATGAAAGGTGAGCTAGTCAGCAGTATTACATTGAGTGAAGCAAAAATATATTTTAGAAGGCATGACTGTCCTCACACACACAAATCAAACCTAATACAATGACATAAACATCAATAATATGGAAATAAGTGTGATGGAATAGAAAGTATGTGACCAACTTTAAGAGTAGTTCTCTAGAAGAAGTGTCATCCAAAGCGGTACAAAATGTCTAAAGAGACAAAATTAAATGTGTTATACAAATAGAGAGCCAAATTACATTTTATTGATGCAAATTTAAATTAGCTTAGATTGACTGTATAAACATATCATACCTTAAAGAGGGAATTTTAGTTAATGATATAGTAAAATACTTGTATACCAAAAGACAGAAAATTTTAAACACCTGCTTATCATAACATTAATCAATTCATACAGAATGTAGAAAAAGAAAAACTTATGGCAAAAAATGCTGGAAAGTTTTTGATATTGAGTTAACAATGAAAGTTGCAACTCTACTCAGGATTAAGTTTTACCCTAGTGCCACTACTCAGATTTGTTATTAGTGGCATAATATAATCATCCATCACCCTGCCATGTAAATATAGGGTTTGGATGACATCAAAGTTAGAAAATGTAATTTGACTAGAGGAATCATCATTAAAATGAAGGCATAAGATTGGTTGCCCTAAATATTTGAAATTAGGAGAAATGCAGTTACAAAAATGTTCAGTTGCAACACCTCTGCTCATTTTAAAAGACATTTTGTACACTTTGAAATCTAATGTTCTTAATTATGACATAAATATTTGTTTATAAAAATAGAAACTTTTACGGAATGAACTAAAAGTAACTAATTGTCAATCACACACAAGTCTGATGAATTATATCTTAACAAATAACACATCTGAAATGACCTAAAGAATTAAATTGATAAAGACTTTTATAATGAGGATGAGTGTGAGATAAATTTAACAATAAATGTTTTTACAAAAAACTTCATGTACACTATTTTCAAGTTTCACACTGTAGGAAAAACACATGAGAAATGCCACACAGAGTCAGATGACACAAAGAATGAAATTAATGTGCATGAAGTTTTTAATGAAATGGTGCAACATACCCGGTGGCGTGGAGAATCCTTAACTGGATTCCCATTGTGAGACCATGAAACAGAGGGTTGTGGATCAGCCTGAATTCTGCATTCAAACAAAAGCCTCTTTCCATCTTCTTCTTGACGGATAGCAGGCTTCTTAGCAAATGTTGGTGCTATACCATCGATTTGTCTGAAATTAAAAAAATACAAGCTCATTCAAAGTGCTGAAGCAGCTGTCAGATTATCTTTATTTGTTAAATATGACAGGTTAATTGGCAATAACTTTGATGTTTAAGCTACTAAAGACAGTAAAACTGACATCAATTGATCCCATTCTGTTGAAAAATTTTCAGTTTAAATTAAGTGGCAATAATTAACAGAATTGAACTAAAGAATTTAATTTTTATTTTAAAAATTATTACTAGCCTGGCCAAGACCTAATGTCTAGTATATGCAAGCTACTACTTTATTAATATTCATGCCTGGTGTTGCATTTTCAATTAGTATGGCATGTAGACAAAAACTAATTAAATGTAATTATTCATTCAATTCCAAATCTTAATATGTACTATAAACATTATACGGCTTCATGAATTAAGAGGTTTTTATAGTCTCATAGAAAAAATACATGCTAAAGTGTTATGGAAAATCAACAAAATATAACAAAAATCTCTCATGAACAAATAGGTAAATTGAAAAATTTAATAAATAAGAATACAGTGCTAACATAAATTTGACTAATTACGTAGAGCTCTGCTTTGGCCTATAAATTTTCAGTTACATAAAGGAAAAATTAAGTTCACTGCTAAATTTTCACTGTATATGATGTAGCCTATTGAGAGATAGACAAATCTATCAGTAATTGAACCTTTTAAGAAAGAATAAAAATCTATAATGAATATTCCATCTGATAAAATTATTGGCTAATATTTTTAGTTTAAATCTCAATTTATTTGTCAAAGATATCAATAGATTAATAAATTAAAAATATCACAAAAAGAATTTCTACTTCATATATCATGCATACAGCCAACAATTCATAGCTCTTGAAAAATGAAGGAATTGTTATTCCTCCATTTAACATCATCCCCAAAAGGACAGTCAAACAGTTTTTAAACTGATAAATGATGAGCTACTATTGTTTTAATTCTAGCCAAACATTTAGTATTCATGAAAAAAAACAATGAACAAAATGTTTAGAAAAGATACAGAGTTCAAAACTCCAAAGAAAATAAAAATTGTTTCAACTAGTGGAAACATACTAAATGTTTAATCTAACCATTAAAACAATATATAAAATACGATTCAACTATTCCCAAATCACACTAAATTTCATATCTTCCTCTTTTACCACTTTCATAGTTATATTTTAATATTAAATACTATCTTGATATAAAACAGCATAAATTTTGAAATATATTAATATTATTCTTCCTAAATGATATCTTCTTACATTTTATAATTTTCTGTTAAGATAATGAGGCTAAATCTTGGCAAACTTTACTATTGAGGAAACAATTTTTGCTGAGATTAATAATAACAAAACTTCTCGATATAGTATATCTTAACTTCCATAATTTTCTGCCATTTTTATAATCAGTTTCTGTAGCTTAATGAATTTAAAATAATTGAAGTCCTTCAACAGAAGGTGATTCATGAATTATTCAATTTTCACTGGCTAATTAAGCTTGTATCAGATATGCAACATATTCATTTTAATTAGTTCTGGTGCTACAACTGTCATGCCCTATTGAAATTATATCAGAGAATTTTATTAATTTTACTATTTTTGTTGCATTTAAGCTGTAAAAATTAATCCGAGCTAAGCAACATGACAATATATACAACTTTATATAATGAAGTATTTGTTTAGAAAAGCTACAACAAACTATTCTTTTTGCAACAATTATCGCAAGTGTTATTCTGTTAAAATATCTATTTTACAAAATTGCTGAGGCTGGCTTTTTATGGAACCATATCCTTTACATTCTTGTACTACTAAATAATAATCTTTTAGTATATGTGATCCAGGTGTTGATTAGCTGCTGTAACATATGTTTGATCATTTTTTTTGTATTGGAAAATGATTTTATCAATTTTTCTTAATTATATAACACTTTTCACTATATATCCATTACGTAAATTTTCATAATAGCTTGAGTTGGAAAACAATAGTATAGTTTTGAAAAACAGACACATTTTCTTGCCAATTAACAGTATTGATAGTTTTACTGCTTCTGTACAAGAATGAATAATACTCCATTTTCAGAGCATCCTCATAGTAATCAGATATTGCAAAGAGAATATACTGATTTTTAGGCTAATGCAAAAAGAACATTGAGTAAATTTGGATTCAATTGCTATTTAATGATGATTAAAACTAAAAATATAGATTGCAAATTATAGGCACCTCTTTCAATATTATGCAGTAATTTTGACTTGCAAAAATCAAGCTTATCTATTAAGAAAATTAATCCTAAATTTTACAAAATGGCTACAAAAGAATTTACTTGATAAAAAAGACTAGAATGGATGCAAAATTAAGAGCAATTATAAATTTAGAAAAGAATGGGTTGAAACAGAAAAACATATAGGTAAGAATAGCAGGCCATCACAGGAGGAAATAAAATATAATGATAACAACTCATGGAGGATGAGACTGATTCATACTTAAATAAAACATGAGAGAAAAAATGAGGGAAATATATTACACAAGTAAAATATTGTAAAGAATATATAAGAGAGAGGAACGATATAACAAATAATGAATAAGAAAGTAGTTATGTTATAGGGCCACATCAACTTAATTATTGTTAAACTCCTGTTAGTTTAATTATTCAATAATAACAATAATGCATTAAACTGGCTGACTGAGGCTGGAAAGTGCATGCCAATAACTTTCTTTATACATCACTCAGTCACTTGAAAGAATAAAGTGAACATAATTGAATCAATGAAGAAGAATAATGAGAGGTAAAATAGAAACAGTTACAGTACATAAACAAAATTTTCTGAATAAGTGAAAATGAAGGTAATATTAAACATTTCAATGAGACAAAAACTGGTAAGAAGTTTAAGGATAGGGGAAATTGCATAAGAATAATAAAAATAATTGAGCATAAAATACCATGATATAATAGTATAATCTTGACATTTTAATTTAAACTTGAATATTATGACAAATTTAAAAATGACAAGATAGACTTCCACCAACACTAAAGACCTATTTCCATTTTTATCTGGATTTATGTGAGAAGTGTGCCAGTATTAGTATTAGTGTTAGTATTTATTCATCATTAAGCAATTTACATTGCAATAGACTTCGTTATAATAGCAAGAATATAAAATAACATTAATAAACATTACAAACTTCAGTTACTAAAACTTATGTTAACACTATATAAATTTATAAATTCATCAACACTATAGAACGGTCTTGTAATTAGCCAAGATGCTGAGTAATTCATGTCGGCAGATTTCACAGACACTCATGCTTTGGTTACTATAATACTGAACAAAATTTCAAAATTCAGGTCCTTTGTCTAAGCTAGGTTTTCAAACCTTGATCTCATCTCAGTTGGTAAATCCTCAAGAATTGCAAAAACCTTTAACATTGGTCTTTAAATAGATAAATAGCAATGAAATCAAAGGAAAAAATAGTTAATATTCATTTTAATGCACCTAAATATTACAATAATTAGTATTATTATAGTAATTATAAGGCAAAATTTGTCTTGTTTAATGGAAACAATTTTGATGGAAATGTCACAGCTATGTTAACGAGAGATTAAAAAAATGACTATTAAAAATTAAAGACTGGATTTTTGTAATGATTTTAAAATGTTCGGTAACACTTATTATTTGCAAATGATTATAGAGTATATTCTCTTCTTACTAATAAAAAGTAATATTAGACCTAAAATATTATTTTACTTGTATGACTTAAAATGTGTTTTTAATGTCATTTCATTTATTTCATCAAATGAGCTATATGCCAAAAATGCTGAAATAATACATAACAAAATATGAAAATGTTGATAAAAGCAGGTTGAATAATTTAAAAATATTGTTTTATAACTTTAAAAATACCAATTGTTGAGGAAATTAAAAATTTCTTATTCTTTTCGTAGGCATGTGAGTGGCTATATGACTCCACTAGCTATTCAATAGGCCATGAATAATTTTATTTAATTTGTTGATATATTTGTTCAATGGTAATTTTTGCTCTCATACATCATTGTAGTGTATTATCAATCAGTATAATTACTCAAATAAATAGAAGAAACAATATCATGCTGATTAACAGAAAAATATAGCATCAAGTCATATAGCTACCAGATACTTATGTGGGCATGCCTACTTGTGGGTTAAAACAATAACTATATTTCTTTAGTGCTCTTGTTCATTTGCATTTTGTTTTATCCCTTTTCAAAAACTAAAGGATAATAAATAAATTTTAAAAATATGTTTTTGCTTTTGAATTTGATACAACAATTGAAAATCAAATAAAATTTCAAATAGTTTGTGGCAACAATAATGTCTATCATGCAAAGCAAAGCCCTAAAATAAAAAATTGTCAAATTTACCATCTCTATTGAATAAAGCAACATATAAAATAAAATATGATTAATTCAAGCAGATAATTAGTAGACACGAAATTAAATATGATATTTCATTAAATATTCTCCAACATACAACACAGTATTAAGCTAAAACAAATGATGGAGTTTCACAAAATAGCAACTAATGGCTAGAATGTCACTCACAACTAAGTTCTAAATCATGTATACAATGACCACAGAGAAATTGGAACATATATGTTGTTGATCAATGCTATTACATAAAAACCATAAATAGTAAAAAAATGACAATCTATCTAATTTATTCATAAATATATTCAATACAAAGCTAATAGATGTCACTAGAAAACTGATATTAATTACAAATCACTTCATTGGCACTTAAAAAGGAATTGTATTGGTCTCAATATCATGATTATTGAAAATTAAAAGAAGTTAATTAAAACTCAAGTCAGACAATATGAGTACAAAAAACACAATTCTTATAAGAGCTTGCAATTTCATCATGTCCATTTCAATACAGTAAATATACAAATATGCTAGCCCTATGTTACCTTCAATGTGACTGAGATTCAAGATTTGACTGATTTGAAAAGGGTGGAAAAACTGGTCATAAAACATAAAAATACGTGTATCAAAATGAAACAAAGTAACATTAAAAATAAGCATTTATAGTACCTATTCTTTTTTATTTATTCTATTTTAAATGCTATCCACTCAAGCATGATAAGAATACTTTAAAAATTAAGGACAGAGAAAATTAATTTAGGTACTTGCATCAGCATACGTTTGGCCTAATGTAAAAAAAGGAATCAAAACTAGACAAATGAATGAGAAGTTGAATACATAAGTTCAAGAATTTAAGTACAAATGAAAAGTCTATAAATAATTATAGCAATTTATCAACTATATCTCATAAATAAAAAGCATGAATCTTCTATAAACCCAATATTCCTCTCTAAAATAACACATGCTCACGTTAATTTTAATCAGCCACTGTTATCTTTCCACAACAACACAGCAATGGGTGGATGGAAGCTAAAAAAATAGCAAAAAATGAAAAAGCTTAACCAAAAAGATGTTAACAGTTAGTGTTGTTAACTGCTTTGGTAAAAACTCACCGAGATTTCTCTGCTTCTGCAGCTGCAAAATAATAAAAAAACGGAAAAAAGAAAAAAGGATAAAAAGAACAGTAAAACAATAAAAGAAGCTTAATGGTGTAGGGTGAGTAAATTAATGTGTCAAATTGTAAAAATTCGTGTTTGTGCTTACTGCTTACCTTTCGTGTGGCTCATCGACCGCTGAAAGGAAGGAGACATCAGTGAATACATGGCACAATCAAGACATAAAAATTTCGCTTTCTGGTAAAAACAAGGGCATTTTATTCATAACCTCATCCATGACATGATGTGATAGAATTTGAATGAATTCCACATATACTAATTCAACAAAAGCATCTTCCTAGATGCTGATTAACTTTAACTTTCCACAATAAACTAATGGGTAGTAGTTGCCACAAAAGCAATGTTAAACTGTCAAAAAGTGATGTTTACTCAGAGTGTTGAAAATGTATACTCAGAAATTACATTGAGTACTTCTTCAGAAGTTTACAATAAATATAATTGAATGATTAAGTGATGAAGAGTATACACCATGATGATAACTGAAACTCATTACCATTTTAAAAATATTTTTATTATTTAAATTATAAATATCGTTTTGAAAACAACATTAAAATATATATTTATGATGCTGCGTATGCCATTAATAACCAGAATATATGATTCCATTTCATGCAAATTGCCATATAAACTAATTTTAAAATGCAAAATATCATTTTCATGAATAACAGATGTCTATTAAATAAAAAATGATAGCAGGAAGTCCTGTCAAGGGTAGCTAATTGAGTCAAATTCAATTAATGATGAAAGTGGGGGACCCTTTTCTAACGAAATCTATAGAAATCCATAAATAAAATACACAAAATTGCAATGCATGTGAAATAACACAGGAATAATATCTCCAAATATTTTGAATGCTATATAGTTTAAAATGCCTTTACGTAGTACGATTATATGTAAATGAATTAAATAAAAGCTATATAAATAATATTATTAAGGCTCAGATGAAGTTTATACCATTTTTTAAATTTCTTCTGAGAAAACGTAAACTAATATTTATTACAATGAAAAGTAAAAAAATGTGAAATTCTTTGTGGTGAACTTTTCTCGGGTTTCCAGCTAGTTTATTGTAATAACCCGGCTGGAAACCCGAGAAAAGTTCACCATGATTATTTGCCGGGAAAACTTCAAATCTGTAAAATTATTTATTCTGATTTTTAAATGACAAATTTGTTTTACTGCTACGAAACACATTATTTTGTCATTTTATTACTTAAAATTTAAATTTTTAAAGCTTTCACATTGTGTATAAATAAATGCTGCCTACATTAAATAGTTACTAAAAGATATGTCGTTTTTATTCAAATGGTTCCTAAATTGAGCCAAAAAAGATATAAAATTTACTAAAATAAAAACAGCGAAAAGAATGAGTAATAAGCATTATCTATGACGTATGACATAAATAATTCCAACGACCTCATCAAACACTATATAGTTTTTTTAATTTCTTCAGCGAATTTATTTTTAATATTGAATAATAAAATAAATTATTACTCTCTCACCAATTAGACCAGCTCAATAAATCTTATAGCTTCTAATAATAGTATTGCGTTCTCCCTTTACTTTCAAGGGGTCCTTTATTAAAACAAAAACATCACTTCTTACGAAATTAGAATGTCTTCGCCATTAAATACTTATTTGCAAAAATTACATCGAGTACGGGCTATTTTACGGCAACAGTCTGAAAACCAATACTTATTCTCATTTTTGCAACCGTAAGAAATAGAAACATGGGCCGGAGGGGCGGATCAGTCGGAAACATAAATCAGTGCGAAATAGATCCATATAAATGAATACTTACGGCTGAAGTTGAGGTTGATGGATGCGGAAACTTCACCCATCTTGTTCTTCGCCTTCACCTTGTACAGACCGGCGTCGGTTTCGATGACATCGTCCAATTCGAGGACGACGACGAACTTATTGGCCCCGAGAGGCGTGATTCTCATGAGAGTACGCCGATCCTCTGAAAGCTGCGTGTCCCCGCGGAACCAGAGGATATCGGGCTTCGGAGATGCCAGCAGCTGACACTCGAAGATGAGACGGTTACCATCATCTTCTTGCCTCAGTTGCGGCTTCTGTGTGAAGCTTGGAGCGAAATCGTCGGCCACCCCCATCCTCTTTGAAGAGGGGAGGCCTTTGGCCCCCGGCCGCCGCTATAAAACTGGCCGTGCGCAAGGGCAGACCCTTTCTGCTAAGCTTTCGATGTGTTCGGATGAGGTTTTTGCCGCTCCAGCTGCACTTAGGACATCCAACGGGTCTCTCCCTCGTTCTTCCCTGAACCTGCGAGACGAGACAACACCCACAAGCCGTATGAGTGACGACCGCGGCTACGGAGCGCCTTTCATTCAAACGGAACCACAGCGCTCACTATGCATACGATCGCCCTATACAATCGCCACTAATGACCATCTTATTACTTTGGTTTAGGCAAAAGTAAAACCATATCGTTTTGATGAATACCACGTGGGAATTGACGATAATGAAGCACGAAAAACTTAGACTATCAGAGCACACACTGAATATGATTGCTGCGAGTTCTTTACAAATGCACGTGGCACACGAAGATAAGTCATAATTCTTCAAGCGATGAAAGCCTATATTCCTTGAAGTCTCTACAAACCTTCTCAAATCTCAGGATGTATATGAAAAATATTGTAATTCAGAAGCAACAAGAGTGACGTCCATTAAAGAAATACGCGCCAAAAGAATTCTCGAGTATATCTTCTATTGATGAGAGAAGAGAATTGGCAAGCTTCACTATATACCGGAATTTAATTGTGATCGGAATCAAGCTAACACCACAGGCGATTGGGTAGCTGTCTAACGCAAAAAATTCAACCTGGATGAAGTTAAAAAATGAGAAAACGGTTTCTATGAAGAGCTAATAGAAAGATACCCGTTATGAAGAACTACAGTTTAATTTTTTCACAGGCTTAGACGCCAATAATCCAATTAATCAGCTATTAAAACAAAAAACTTTTCTAAAAAATAGATATTTACAAACATTATCCAGTTTGAAAATAATTTAAATGTCCAAAAATGGCGTTTAATGACAATTGAAGTGTTACTATGCGTATATTTAAAATATATGACATTGTCTCTTCAAAAAATGTCCGAAAGACTTGAACAAAATTTGTATAGATCTCTAAATCAGAATTCCCTTTACTTAAACCAAAACATTTTTTTACCTCCAAAAATGCTTCACAAAATGTTAACTTTTAAGTACGAATTTTAGATATAAAAACACGAGATTAATCGCTGGAATTGCAACAGAATCTTCTAAAGATAAAAAATGTCTTATAAAACTTCACTGTATAATAGATCTAACGACTATTGCTTTTGAAATTATTTTCTTGCTCAATAAAAAATATATATCCAAGGATAAACTCTAACACCGAATTCGAAGAAAAATGCCGTAGCAATCGTTGAAACATTCATAGTAAAATAATATATCATTGTCTATTTCTTATTAAATGAGTAAAAATGCCAATACGCGGTCCCCGTAATTTCCATTCTCTATTGTACCTATAGGACGGGGGTGTTTCCCACCCTCATACCGACTGAAAGAATTTCGTAGCTTAAGGAGGTGTAAATCAGAATCTATTTACTTGTTAAAATCATTCTCTAGAGACGCAACCGTTGGGTGTTACTTAAAAATGCATATACATAAGATACGCATGTGCATACGGTTACTATATATATATATATATATCGATAGAAGCTGAGATGAAAAATTATTTGCCAAATATGCCAAACCTAAGATTAATTCGAAGTAAATATCGACCTAAGATTAACATTATTTTATAGGGATAAGAATTATTCTTCCGGTGAGAAAGAATAAGTATAGCTTTGAATATAAAATTAAGGCACAATCATCATTGGAGGTCTGGTAAAAATACTACAGATGCGTTATAACTACATATTAGCTAATATTGTTACACTAGAAGCTTGCCGATACCTTTTCGAAGTTTGCTCATTCTCTTATTTCCAGGAGACTTTATGCAATATGCACAACACTTAAGAATTTGCTGGTTGCATAACAGTCGCAAACAGCGCAGAGAAACTGTCCTTTGCATCTCGGAATACATAATTTAGAAACAGTGCCAAGAAAATTAGAACACGTCCCAGCAAACAAAATAGACCCTAGAACACATACTCCAGGCTAGAGTCAAATATAGAAGTGAAAAATCTCAGACGAATTTTACTTGAAATATAACTACATACTTAGATTCGATCATCTTAATTGCACTGAATTAAGTTTATGCTATGTATTTAAAATGTAAGAGCACTCAAAAAACAATGTGTCCATCAAATTTTCTATCAGGTGTTTACAGCCCCCAAGCCTACGTAAAATAATAAAAGTAAAATGTGATGTCATGAGGGTACAAGAAGTGTCTTTAATATCTGAATTCTCTGACTAATAGCGAATTATATCTTGTACATGTATCGAACTACAGGCGCATCTATATGCCAAAGCACTTTTACAAATATATATGGCACGAAATGAAGGTATTCCTCCAATAAAGTTTCCGCCGATTGCACAATTGCACGATAATACCATCGATGCACTACACAGGCACCGCACATTTGCATAACAAGTCTGGGATAATTTCGAGACTCATGTCACACCTTCTATCACGGACACTTTGGTTATACCTATCGGGTTAGGTTGACATAATCGGCCGTCAAACAAATTATAGACAAAAAATAAAACGAAAAGAGAATAGCAACACCATTGCACTGCGTAATAATTAAAGGAAAGCTGCGAGTTAAATATACACTACAAGTAATACCAAACTTAGTATCCTACTCCAGAGATCCACTCGCGGCGATAGAACAAAGAGATAGATACAAACTTCTTGGAATTGCAGTCTTTCGCAATCCGACTGACAAAACAAACGAAAACCGATCACAATATGGACACTCGATTAAGGTTTAAACCATGAAATTCACGAGGTATTCGATTTTTAAGAGAAATTTGAGTGATGGAACATGGGCTCCACGACTACCTGAAATAATCACTCCCGGGACACTCGTGTTCGCCAGCACTGAGCTCTTCTCATCTCAGAGAGCCCTCGGAAGAAGCGATCTTGACTCCACACAAATCGCACAAATCCACAATATATAATTTTTCCCTTAAAAAACTCTCCCTTTCCTAACAATTACTTACTGTCGCACGTGTATGATGTCTAAATGAAGAAGCAAGTCTCTCCCAAAGGCCCGATGCCTTCCCTTCCCAAGTGGCTCCGGGCAACACGTGTCCGGTCTTTGACGACGCACAGGGTTCTTATCCAGCAGTGAGAGAGGTATGGGGGACCATCGCGGAACACTTCACAAGCAGCGAACCACGACTTTCTCGCTGCTTCTCCGCTTTCGGTCCAAGCGGCCAACCCGTCGGAACCACACTGTCGCAGGTCTTTGGTTAGGGACGATGAGTGTGAGGGAGCGGGGGCGTAATAGGAGAGGGGCCAATAAAGATGGGACCTCTGTGGGAGGAGGGGGAGAGTACGGCAAAGAGGAGGGAGAAAGAGAGATGGGGAGGAATTGGAGGGAGACGGGAGATGAAAGAAGAAGAGACTAGGGTGGGAAGGGAAGGGAGCGAAGGGAGGAGGGGAGAGGAAATTCTCGAATTTGCACCGAGGGGAGAGCCTCTCCTCACCGGCGTCCGTCTCTCCCTCCTCTTATCTCCTCCCAGCCGCTGTCTCTCTTCTTTCTCCTCTCCACTCAACGACCCACAGAAATTGTCATAACACAGATTGGGAAAGAGTACGTCGGCCAACTGCTTGAAAACTGAGATGGACTATTTTCAACTTCCAAGCGCAAAACCTGTCTTTTGCAAAGGGCCAAAATGACTTTTTATTCTTACATAAGATCGCTTTCGCTGGCATAGCAGCCCCAGAATTTATCGCGGTCGACCATATTCTTCGGAATTTAGCCATTCGTCCTACATATGGTCCCATCGTGATTGCTCTAGCGACTATTATGAAGAAAGAGAAGTGTAGAACGACAACTAATAGTAGCTTTCGGTCCTTTTAATTATAGTGCATTGTTCTTTGCTTAATTTTCGAACATTTTACACTTTAAAAAATAAAAAAGGTGGTTTTGGAGATGATTTTATTTGTCTTAATTTCATGGGGTCTGATTACAAATTTTATACCACGCTATCCGTAGATTTACTGTTACGAAGAGCAAAGTGGTTAAGAGGGGCCATCCATAAGCGCCAGGGCCACTCGTCGAAATGTGCTCAAAGAGCGCGATAAGCAAGGTTCCTTAAAAATGTTCATTAATGTGAAGATTATGGAAGGACACATCCAAATGGATCTTCCGAAATAAGAGCGAGGGAGAGCGTAGGCAGCAGAAAATTGGAAAACTGCACAGGCAATATCAGGATTCCTTAGCACAGGGTCACGCCAATGTCTTTTGTCCCTTCCACCGCTCACACCATGACACCCACCTCCACACCCGGCATCCCAGGAATTCAGAGGAAACGAAGCGAAATCTCAATACTCTATTTGATTCGGGAAGAGGTGCGAGGGGAGTCAGAATGAGGGAGGAGTGTCGGAGGAGAGAGGAGGTGGAGGAGGAGAATGGAGGTGGAGGAGGAGAGGGGAGGTGGAGGAGGAGAGGGGAGGTGGAGGAGGAGAGGGGAGGTGGAGGAGGAGAAGGGAGGTGGAGGAGGAGAGGGCAGGTGGAGGAGGAGAAGGGAGGTGGAGGAGGAGAGGGGAGGTGGAGGAGGAGAGGGGTGGTGGAGGAGGAGAGGGGATGTGAAGGAGGAGAGGGGAAACGGAGGACAGGGGAGGTGGAGGAAGAGATGGGAGGGGGAGGAGAGAGATTGTAGAGGAGGAGAGGGATGGTGGAGGAGTAAAGGAAGGTGGAGGAGGAGAGGGGAAGTGGAGAGGGGAGGTGGAGAGGGGAGGTGGAGAGGGGAGGTGGAGAGGGTAGGTGGAGAGGGGAGGTGGAGAGGGGAGGCGGATAAGGGAGGTGGAGAAGGGAGGTGGAGAGGGGAGGTAGAGGAGAAGAGGGGAGGTGAAGGAGGAGAGGGGAGGTGGAGAGGAGAGGGGAGGTGGAGGAGGAAAGGGGAGGTAGAGAGGAGAGGGGAGGTGGAGGAGAGGGGTGGTGGTGGAGAGGGGAGGTGGAGAGGGGAAGTGGAGAGAGGAGGCGGAGCGGGGAGGTGGAGAGGGAAAGTGTAGAGGGGAGGTGGAGAGGGGAGGTGGAGAGGGGAGGTGGGGGTGGAGGGAGGAAGTGGAGGGGGAGGGGGAAGTGGAGGGGGGAAGTGGGTTGGGGAGCTGGAGAGGGGAGGTGCAGGGGGGAGGTGGAGAGGGGAGGTGCAGGGGGAGGTGGAGAGGGGAGGTGGAGGGGGAAGGTGGATGGGGGAGGTGGAGAGGGGAGGTGGAGAGAGGAGGTGGAGAGGGGATGTGGGGATGGAAGGTAGAGAGGGGAGGTGGAGGATGTCTGGATGAATCGCTACCACCACTTCGATACCTCCTATCCACTCCCTTCCCTCTCTCGTACATAAACAACCACACACGCGTGCAAGCGACCGGAAACCACAAGCGGACACATGCGCGCTCTCACCTTCTCATTGAGGCGAAGGTGGCAGCGGAGTCGGAGCCGGATGGGAATACGACGCTGCCACTCACGTACCTGAAAGGGACGGCGGCGACGGCCGGCAGAAGAGGGGACGGGGGAGCTGGAAGGATAGCCGGCGATATTCCAGAGAAGATTCCGTTCGGAGCCGTTCTCACCCCTTTCTCTCCTCCGAAAAACCTCTCCTTTCACCACCGTCTTCCACCAAAAGCCTCGACCAAGTTGACTGAGGCCGCTACATCTAGCGGCACGAGGAAAAACCACGGAGAAGTGTACTCAAAATAGACTCTTCTCCCTCCCTCCCTACTATGTAAGTGTAGACATTCCAAGGAGGCGGCCAGTGCGCGGTAACTCTATAGCTTGGAGGCTACCTCGCCGAGCCTTATAAGTAACTTAGGGGAGGGGGCGAGAGGGGGTCCCGGGCACTGCTTTCTTTAGGCCTGAGGCCCCGCACAGTTGAAAACGCCGATAGAAATACGTGGGCCAGCCATTTCTCTCATTTCCTATATGATCTCGCTAATACACAAGTACTCTACGCAATCGTTTTCACGAGGTCCCTTGAAAAACGACTAGTCATGGAATATATTTTCAACTGATTCTACGACGAAAACTGAAGTGAAACGAGCAAAATCTTCTAAAATGCTGAGAAGTAGAAGGAGGATTGGAGATGAAAGAAAATATAGAAGAATACAACGAAAATGAGGTGCGAGGATAAAAGTGCAAGTTTAGCGGCCATAGGGCGGTTAATAATAAGCGTTTGTGCAGGAGGCATGCTGAGATGGAGGCATCCTTACATGGAAGAAAATTTGCTTGCGCGTGATCATGGGAGGGAGAGAGTGAAACGGAGATTATGAAAGGCTTTTGATTGTCATCACCCGTGACCTGGATGCGTGTAGCTAAAACGTCGAACATGCGGCACACTTCAATTCCATTCGTATTCTCTGTCCCGCTCCTAAGAGATAGTTGTCGTGAGTCGTCTGGTGAGCCGCCAAACATATAAACAACGATTGGAATCTGCGGAGGTGCATTACGCTCACAGCGATGCAGAATGAACACGAATCTGCAGACTAACAGAAAACTTTTTTAAACTCTCTAACGACTGGGACGTAACAAACGACAAGCGTCGGAGAACATCTCAGTAAAAAAGAAGAAAGGATGATTTTTTCGGAAATAATCAACACATTTCGGCCATTGTGATTATAAAACTTTACGGGATTGGAAACTTTACTTCAATCTCAAGCATTTTTGAAAATTTTACTCATTTACAAATCCTCAAAGGCAGGGCCAGGGCTGGGCCCGAGGTAGGGCCAAGCCGGGCGGCTGCATGGGGCACCAAGGTACTGGGGGCGCTATCCTGATCATCTATCTATGCATTGCCTGCAAGAGAATAAAATTGTATACAAATGTATATCGCGGAACAGGCTGAAATTTTGGTGGCATTCCTTTAATTTTTTCATTATATATCATATTTATAGAGCGATGAATAAATTAGCATGCACTTTAAAAATATCTCAACAGATATTTACGGAGGGGAGCGCTGGAGTGTTATCTCACTTGAGGTGCTAAAATTCTTCGGATCTCCCCTGCTCACAGGCATGATTAAACCAAATTTTCGAAAATGGTTGCTGCAAGATGTAATATATGGCTGGATCTGTAAAAAACGCGTAATTTTGACGTATACTTGAAGCAATAAAATTGGACCGAGAGACCTTTTATTGCAGAGAAACTGACGTATCAATTATCGCGATATAAAAAATACTAGACATGATCTGACGTACATAAGACAAAAGGATATGAATTTTGACGCAATTCAAAAAATTAAAGCAAACACAATGCATGGATAGTTTGACAAATCTTTATAGTCGTATAAAACACAAAGAAATATTTCATTTTTATGCTCTCCGACTTCAGTTTACAACAAAAATAATGGTGAGCTACTGTCCGGTAGATAATAGATAATGCTACGTGAAACCCTCGTTGGTAATATGATTTATGTTCTGTGAACTATTTCATGAAATTTTAATTTAATTCTGTATATTAATCAATGCATGCTCAAATGCTTACAATTTCCTTGGAGTCTACTTAAGAAATTACAATGTGTATTTTTGGTTGCAACAACAAATTTTTTCATTCTATATGAATATTCACGGACGTACTACAGTAAAAAGCCTTTTCGAGATCAAAAAATTATTGCTCGGAACAAATGCTGTGTAAGGTATTTTAATGGCTTCTTCTTGACAATTCAACTTCTTCTTATTACCCTCTGTCTCTGCGCAGTTTAAGACGAGAACTAAATCTTAAGGCTTCAGTAACGCATTACACAAAGTTTTCTCTATGCAAAATTTAGCTAAAATTAAATTTTTAACGCGCAGCCCATTATTAAATAGCCATTTAATATATTTTTTTCTCTTCAATAAAGAGTTTTAATTGATTAAAAGTGGTTTTAATCAAGAAATTATGTCAATTCACGAGTGTGTACCTGATTATAAAACATCATTATATTTTAAAAGTACTCTGTGATGCAACGACACATATAATTCCCAATTAGAATATGTGACAATCATAATAAATCCCAAGAGATAACTTTGATTTCCCCATAATAACGATCAATTACATTAAAAATTTACATTTACATAGCTCCGCAAAAACTCAATAATACTAAAGCAAACATCCTACATCCCAGTTTCAAGATTTATGACGGCCTTAGAATATACATTATTGTTTTTCATTTGCCGTTACAAATGTGAAAATATTCTATGCACATGCTTAACAGCATTTCCTAGCAAATAATTCTCCTCAAAGAGATTAGGAACAGTACGTAATTGATAGATTTTCTAAACGAGTATTATAAGGAATAGTTTTATATATATTCCACAAACGTTCCCCATTTTCTTGCCGACATATTTTAATTGCAGTTTAAAAGCGTTAAGGTCATAATTGAGCTACAAAATAGTGTATTTTATGAATAAAATCTGCAAATGTTGTCTTTCTTCATAACTACTTGGATGTACATTATATACTAATGAATTCAAACGCGATTAACCAACTAGCGTGACAATGAATTCTCGAATTCTGTTTCAAAAATTATAATTCAGCCCAGAGGTGAGATAAAAACGCGTTAAATCAGTAAGCAGAGAAATTTACCATAATAACTTCTTTAAATAATTTAACAGTATCACAAACCATAAAAATTATCATTTCAAATAGATTTTAGATAAAAATCTCCCTTACATAGTAGCATCGGTTAAACGCGACGTTACTAAATTCACTTCATCTTTCCAGGTTCCTTACGTAATGAGAAGGCGATTGCTGGTCGCTCGATTTTATACCAAAGAAATTAAGACATCACACCATTTTATACATTTTCAAGCTTTCCTTACGGCGACATTTGAACATCCCGCCACTATTGGCGAGCCTAATTAGTTTATACAATTGATTACACTGACGATAGACAGAAGGAAAGCCAAGTGGATGTTGCGTACGATTCATAACACAGGAATTTATTTCAGTTGCAAGTAATTAATCGCGCTGATTTACCAAGATCGTACAATAATATAACAGCATAAGCCTTAAAAAGTGATGGTGCTTTAAAAATACCATCGACAATTTTAAGTGTACAAAAAAATTTAATTTTGAAAATTAGCATCAAAACAATTAAAACAACTTTTTTATGAGCACATATTTCATGAACTCAAATATATCGCGATTACGACCTTTTTGCAAATATAAATTAAATATCTATCGGAAAGGATGCAAAAGACATGAAACAAGCACGAAGATTAATTTTAACCGCGGGTGTGGTCCCAGTTAAATAGCCTGCAATACGGAAAGATAAGCAAATATTGTTTATCTTCGAGATTTCAGAAATAGAATCAAACATTTGGCACCCATTTCTACGCTCCACTGATCATGCCTGCCCAAAATAGACACTAAAGTCCTGAATGTCCTTCTAAGGCGGATATCAAAAGCAATTAAACTGAAATATTTCAGCAATATTAAATAACAAGCATTTACGTTATAAGATAAATATAACGTTTTCAAAACGGACCGTGATAATAAAGGAAAGCTTTCTCGGCTAAAGACATCTACGTAAAGATGTTCTATTAATACACACTGGCGTAAAAGGCTACTTCGAATTGGCCGAATAATGACACACATCAACCAAAGGAAAAAGTTGACTCGAGTGGTTAAAACATCATATATCTCTACCGGTTGTAGTTTTAGAATTACTACGATTCTGAAGTGCAGACAGCATTGAAAATTCATCAGGACAAAGATGAGTTTTCAGATACGAAAATGGACGGCATAGTCTCAGAGAGAATCGCACTAGAGGAAAGATGTTGGACCGAGAGGCCAACCAACTCCTACTTTGGACGAAAATAGGTCGCTAATTTGAGAGTACGCCACAGAAATAGCCGTTACGAGTAAGGTGTCTCAAGTATGTTCCATTGAAAATCTCTCGCACGTTTAAAGTGGTCCAATAGCCACGGAAGACCCCTAACACTTGGGTGAAAATTGGCAAATAGAAATGTCTTCTCAAATTCCATGATTTCGGGATAAGATACCGAATGACACCGCTAAGAGCATCGCTTAAGGGGGTCGGGTAAACTATAGCAGATAAATCAGCCGAACGAGCGATTTCATATAGATTTCATCGCGATTTACATCTGGATTAAGAAATCTTTCTAAAAAGCAGGAACGGCTCCCAATAGAACGATTGGATTCGTTTATCGCTGCCTCAAAGTTTTTATCTAAGCCGAGATTACTCGCTTCGAGAAGTCACATTTCCACAGAGGTTATCGCAACTTTTTCAGCCATTCGTCGGAAATAAAAGATTGTTACTTCATAGCGTAGCCTAAAGTGTAACCGGAAACAATTCCGCCGCTAAAATATCAAACTGGCCCCGCCAAGGGGAGCGCGATAGTTTCAATTCGCAATAAACTCTACCACATAAGGAAAAGAATAGATATAGCGTAAACTTTGAAGCTAAAAATGCTTCTTAAGTCAAGCTTTTCAGTAAAGTTGCATAGCTAGGTATCTATTACACTTTATCTACATATTTTAAATGTGGAAATAATGTTTTTGGGAATCAAAAGCGGAATATGCAATGTATTATAGTTTCACCATATTTTATAGAAATAAATTTCATATTCGAAATAGTAAAGTACGCCTGAAAAACAGTAGATTTCTGGAAGAATGATTACGAGGCGCATCGAAATCAACATTTTTAAGACATTATCCATTAAGTGATAAATTTAACTATTCAACATCGTCCGATAAATATTGAATTACTCAATAGATAATACTCCTTCAGGCCGCCGGAAAAAAACGAAACAGTTCGTATGAACGCCTTCGTTGAGGTAAAATTTCCCGTTACTTTATCTGGATAAATCCAGAGGTGAACGAAAATTTCGATTTTAACCGTTTTACAGAGACATTTCAGCCCACACTTTCATGGCACATAAAAATACTCGGAAACATAAATAAGCTCTGTCATCAAGGATCTGGGACCTGAAATTTAAATTCTGCTTCATAGCGGACCTGGATAGCAAAATAGATGAGCCGGATACTCAACACAGGGAAGAAGAGTCTTAGGATCGAATAGTGGAGACACCCACCACGGAACACCCGTCACAGACTTGTGAAGACAGTCGACGGAATAAAAGAACAGAGAGGTTGTTGTCACCTCTTTGAGGCGCAATGTGAGGCTAACATGAAAGAAGGAGAAGTCGTGACTTTGATCTCTCCAGATCGTGAGCCTGCAATAAGTCTTTAGCATTTCGTTTTCAGATATTTTTTCTTACAAATCATAACAGTAAAGGCGTTCAAGAATAACAAAAGCGAGAAATGAAGTGCCTAAAATGCGCCTGATATGCATTACAGTATATAATCGTGTTTTTTGTACCACGATTTATTACTAACTTGGCAAGATTTCCGCTTTCGTCACACTGTGCACACTTTCTTTCATTCACTATGCGTCAAGCGGTTGTGCGTTAAATTACGCGTTTTCACTTCTGCGTAATTTCCACTACGGGAATAAGATTTTGAATATTTTTCACTTCATAAAATAGTTCTTCTCCAGCTATCTGATTCCGATACATTTCCGTAAAAAAGTAAAACTTAGGACATATCGGAAAACTTCACGGAAACATCGAAATTTACTCAATTCACTATATCAATTTTTGATATGATAATAGCCTAGATTTATTCATTGGACGCCTGTATTCTCAAAAAAATTTTTGGTGTTGATAGTCAGGCCCGCGAGCATAGAATTTATTGGTCAAGTGGCCCACGTATATAAAAGTTTGGAGACCCCTGCTCTATATCAACCCTCCTCGTTGTGATTGAATAGTTTGGCGAGTGGCGAAAGCTGATTTTCCAAAACACACTTGCCCTATTCAATAGAATGGCTTTCGGAATGTAATAGGAAGAGAGGTATAAATTTTGTTGGAAGTTCGCAAGACTATTCCAAATGCATCAAAGCCATCAGATGTATTGGAAAATATCAGTAACTTGGGAAATGTATAAGTATATCCGAATTGAAAAAGAGTCCTTCCATTGAACTGACATTTACATCTCTAGCTTTAAAGGGAATAATTTAATTCAACGAAGACTCAAAGCTCTCCGATGATTATTATTACTCCGTCTTGGTATACAAATACAATTGATCGCCGAAACTGAATAAAGGCGCTTATGTTCGACAGAAATGACTAAAGTGCCGATACAAATTAAAAATATTAGCCCTTACAATGTATGCTAATCTATAAAGCTCGGCAGTTGCAAATTACGTCCCTTTGCCTTTGAGATGACATTTAATTACCCGCATAAAATTTTTCAAGGTTCTATCTCGCTTAAAATACCGAAAGTGTTTCTTTCATACCAGAATTTTACAAGGTGGCAGAAAATGATCAAAAATCACCTTTACGTATTTGCAAAAAATTATATATCAATCTCAATTCAACTGAGAAATATGGCGATACCGTTGAATAAACGCTGTGTTGACAGGATTTGTAAAAAATAATTTAGGTCGCTTTAAAAATACTTTCAAAGTTCATTCATAAAAGGTTTACCAAAATATTTTATAAATCGGTATAAAATTATAACATATAGAAGCGACTTCGCGAGGCGCGCTTTGTAACTTTTCAGAAATTTCTTTCATAATTCATTGGAAAGATCAAACAAAATAATATCTCAACTCAGATTCAATTAATTATTGTAAAAAACAACAAATTATAAGGTGGACAACTTACTTAGTAGAACTTTTGATTTTTGTGCTGCACTGAATATACTAAGAGAGAAGGTCGTCATTGTAAACGTTTGGACCTTAAATCGATACGAAAAAAGATAACCACTGTTTATGTTATGCTCATGTTACGCAACACGCATACTCAATTATCGGTCTAACCAGGGAAAAATAACAAACCTCACGTGTATTTTCATCTCATGCTTATAACATTCTACGGACAAATCCTAGCATTTTAGGAGCTGCTACTACTGCCATTTACATGATACTCTGCAAGTCACCTTTTTGGTGAATGCAGGGGGTGCAGTGCACCAAAGGTCTATAATTTTCCTACGTTATCTTTCCTATTATGTTCTCTTATCGTCTGAGGGAAAAACGATCCTCTATATCGCTCCGTACTACAGTCGATCTCGCGAATATTATCCTCATTGTCCTGCCTTCCAAGATACGTCAGGATTCGAATAAGTCCTACTACCACATTCTCTAGTCTCTCTGACAAATTTTTCCAGTAGATTAAATCGAGCCTGCAGCTTACATTTCTCTAACGATGTTCATTTCAGATTTTCTATTAATGATGTTACGCATTTTATACTATCGTAATCTACATCTACATGATACCCTGAAAGTCACCTTTTTGATGGATGGCAGGGGGTTCAGTGCACCAAGGGTCTTTAATTTTTCTACGTTATCTTTCCCTATTATGTTCTTTTATCGTCCTAGGGAAAAACGTTCCTCTATGTCGCTCCGCACTACAGACGATCTCGCGAATCTCATCCTCACTGTCCTGCCTTCCGAGATACGTTGGGCTTCTGATAAGTCCTACTACCTCATTCGCTTGTCCCTCCGACATAATTTTTTTCAGTAGCTTAAATCTAGCCTGCAGCCTACGTTCCTCTAACGACGTCCATTTAGGATTTTCTATTAATGATGTTACGCTTTGTTTACTATCGTAATTCCTCTTTACAAATCTAGCTGCCCTGCGCTGAACATTTTCTATCTCGTTAGTGAGTCCCTTTTCGTAGGGATCCCAAACAGCTGATGCATATTCGACCTGCGGTCGAACCAAGGATAAATAACATAATTCTTTCACTTTTTCGGATTATTCTCCCTATAAAGGCTAGCTTTTTGTTAGCGGCACCTATCAATCAGCGAATGTGGGTGACCCACGAGAGATCACGATGGATCGTGACTCCGAGATATTTAATCTAGTCTGAAACTGGAATCTCTACTCCGTCCAAAAAATAATTAACACCCAACGAGATACTCTTATTTCTCCAGAAATTGATGACGCAGCTTTTCTTTTGGTTGATTTCTAACTGCCATTCATTACACAATGCAGAAATTGCTTCTAGGTCATTTTGGAGATACTGGTAGTCTTCCGGATTGCATATTTCTCTATAAATGAAGGTGTCGTCCGCGAAAAGCATAATCTTACTTCTGACTACTGAGCTGATATCGTTAACATAAATTAGAAATAATAATCGACCAATTACACTACCCTGTGGAACGCCAGAGACAACCTCCACTAAGTTCGAAGATTTCCAATCTATGACAACCTGCTACTTCCTATGATTTAAAAATTCACGGATCCAACTAACAATTTTAGAATTAACGCCTAAGATTTCTAATTTCGTAATTAACTTCCTGTGAGGTACCTTATCAAAGGCTTTCCTAAAATCAAAGAAAATAGAATGGACCTGCGTATTATTTTCTCCGCTTCTCAGCATACAATTCACAAAAAGACCGAGCTGAGTATCACAAGACCTACCTTTCCTGAAGCCGTGTTGAGAATTATCTAATAATGAATTACTATCAAGAAATCGCATTATGTTGTTAATGAGTATATGCTCGAGAATCTTACACGATATCGAAGTTAAGGAAATGAGCCTGTAATTTTCTGGGTTCTCCTTGTCGCCGCCATTTTGAATTGGGGTATCGTGCGCTAACTTCCAGTCATTAGGGACCTCTCCGCGGGAAATGGATTTCTCGAATATTATCAGAAGAAAAGGTGCTATTTCTTCAGCTAATTCTTTTAAAACGCGAGCAGGAATATCTTCGTGGCCAGCGGCTTTGTTATGTCCAATGGAACTAAATTGCTTTGCTATATACACCTCAGACAATACTATATCGTTCATCAAATCCCTCCTTATAGCGGGTGCATAATATACGCAATAGTCGCTGACGGCAGTAAATGCTTTCACAAAATGACCGTTTAACAGGATGGCTTTCTCTAAGCTATCATGAATAGCGGCCCCCGAGTCATTTCGCCGGGAAGGTAAGGTAGGGCCTCTACCATGGACCTCTCTCACATAGGACCAAAACGCTTTAGGGTCCTCCTTCAAATAATTATTTAATACCTTATTCCGGAAGTTAGTAAAAGCCTCGCGCACAGTATTTCTCGCTTTAGTGAAGGATTCCTTATACGTCTGAACTTTAGTTGCTCTATACACATCGGATGATGTAGACGGCATATTTTTTTCGCGTGGCTTATTCACTGACGCCTAAGCGCACTCCTAACTTGCTTATTGCACAAACGTGGCTCTTTATTGTCGACCTTCAATTTAATTGGAATGTACTTATCGATGCCCTCTAGCATTATATCCTTGAATAATATCCATGACCACTCAGCACCTGATCATTTGGTCATATCACGGAAGCCAGGTAGTATTTCACGTAAATCTACATCTACATGTTACCCTGCAATTCACCTAATGGGTGGGTGGCAGGGGGTGCAATGCACCAAAACCTACCTAAAGATTTTCCATCGCAGGTTGAATTTTTCAATTGTGATCTCGTATTGTCCTCGGAGAGAACGAGCCGAGATAACGCTCCGTCCTACAATCGATCTCACGTATCTTATCGTCACGGTCATTCCTACCTATATACGTTGGTGATTCAATTATTCCGACAACCTCGTCTTTTAGACGCTCCGATCTATGTACGTTGGAGCCTCAATTACTACCAATACATTCTCTGCATCACATTCTGACACGTATTTCTCTAGGAGGCTTAACCTTAAGTAGAATCTACGAATTTCCAGAGATCTCCATTTTAAGTCCTTCAATTACAATGTAACTCTTTCCATGTTCCACATATTTGCAATTTTAGATCTGCATCCCTTCACACTACACCAAACACTTTCAATTTCGTCACTGTTAATTAGTATTGGAGAACTTTCGTATTTACTGCTAACAGCTCTAAAGACTCCTCCTCCTGACCGGAGACATCGATCTTTTCTAAAAACGCTATAGTCAACAGAAACTATCTCCTGGCTAGCTGGGTGTTCTGTTAGCAAGCTTTCCATACCTATCACCGTGTCAGCTTGTAGACTACCAATAAGATGATCGAATTCGGCTTCCTATTTACGAATGATACGATAATTAACAGTAGTTATTTATAATTTATCGCTAATACATCTCAACCAAACCTAACGCTCACCAGCATTATTGCTGAATTGCCTTATTATCCTTCGTATCACGAACATTTTCCTAACGTTCCGAGTATATTCTACCGTTACATAATCTTGCGTGATTCTTATTTTTACCGTCACATCGATAATCCTTCTAAGCACAACTGGCCTATACTATGCCCTAATATCTAGCCCAATGTATTCCTACTGTGCTAAATTTAACATAGCAATTGTAAATAATAGGAAGTGCTGATAAACCAGAATCGCTATTAAGAACGATTTATTCCATCTTAATTCAGTAGTGAAATTTAACCGGGTAACAGATATAGATCCCGGCAAAAAACATTATTCTAGGCTAACCTGAAGTTAAAATGTTAAACTTGGACATTTCTGCTGATGTCACTCCATAGCGATCAATAATATTGTTGTAACGAAAAAAGGCAAGTGGAAGAAAATTGTATCACAATATGAAGTGAATGGTCAAATACAAAATTACTAATACTTGATAATAATTAAAGAAGTATTTTAAAAATTAAATTCTTCCATTTTCAAAATTCACGGAAAATAAATCAAATATGTCGTACCATTAAATATTAGTAACAAATAACAATTTTTCATTCTTACATCTACATCAGGCATGCCAAACCCGAAGAGGCGTCCGGGACACATTAAAGAGATGGATGTTTCAGAAGAGTCGCAGTTGTTTGATGAGAACCATATCTGGAACAATAGATTTTAGCTAGAAGATTGGAGCCTGTCTTGCAATTAAAAACAATAATTTAGATAATGCGTTCAATTGTAATTCGGTCACTATGAAAAAATATCGTCATCTTTTCGCTAAAATAAAGCAGTTATATGAAATTCTAAACGATTCATTTCAGACAAAAATTACCTATCGGGTCGCAGTAATGCACAGAAAGGGCCGCATGCGGCCCGCGGGATGCCAATTTGACATAACTGACCTACATGATACCAAGAAAATCACCTTTTTGGTGGATGGCAGGGTTGCAGTGCACCAAAGGTCCCCAGTTCTCCTACGTTACCTTTTTCTATTATGTTATCTTATCCTAGGGAAAAACGATCCTCTATGTCGCTCCGTCCTACAGTCGATCTCGCGAATCTCATCCTTGCTGCCCTGCCTTCCGAGATCAGGTTTCTGATAAGGTCTACTATCTCATTTGGTAGTCCTCCGACATATTTTTTCCAGCATTTTCAATGTAGCCTGCAGTCTATATTCCTCTAACTAACATAAACCCATTTCATATTTTCTATCAATGACGTTAGATTTATTAAAATTCGTGATTTATTCATATCCATCACAAAATTGCGCGCGTGTGTGAGCGTGCGTGTACGCATGCGTGCGTGTTTATTTTTGGCTAATCAACCTCTTGGATTATTATAGCCATAACTCCTTCCACATCGAACACAAAAGGAAGGAGGAAAACCCGGCGCTGGCATTAGCCTACTCTTAACGAAGAGCGCCAAGGGGGCCAACGGCTTAACGTCCCCTCCGAAGGAAGGAACGCTGACTTTGCGCGGTCTCCTCAAACCACACAAACAGGGGGCCAAGTGACCTTGGAAAAAAATCCTACTTTCACAGGAATCAGGTGATTTGCAGGATAAAATGTAGATGTAGATTCGTGACCGCTACCCTTTCGAGCTGCCGGCGAGTAGAAGCCAGCGTCCTGACCACACCACCGGTACCCCATCGCAAAATTGCATTTTAAACGCAAATAATTACACTCGCACGTAAAAACGTAAAAATAGTGAGTAAGATTCCTGGTAAATTTTCTCTAACGCTCAAAACATCAATGGATGAACCATCGTAAAAATGGCCTATAAAAGAACCAGTCGAAAAACCATGGCCGTCACTTAAAGGCAAATTAGGATTTTATAAGCAAATATTTCCCAGTCTCGGTAAGACGCTAAAGGGCTAATAAAAACCTTGCACATTCCCCTTTCCTCCCATTCCTTCTCTTCAAAACCACACCCCAAGCATATATATTTGAGAATATGCAATTTTTTAGACTTGGCTTACTTACAAGAAAGATTGTTTAATGCAGATTGAAATTTTCTATTGTAATCTCGTATTGTCCTCGGAAAGAACGAGCCTAGATAACGCTCCGTCCTACAATCAATCTCATTGTCTTACGGTCGTTTCTACCTATATACGTTGGTGCTTCAATTATTCCAAATATCTTTTCTTTTAGACATTCCGATCTATATTTCTCCAGAAGCAGCAACCTGGAGTTCAATCTACGATCCTACAGTGGCACTCAGTTCAAATCCCTCAATAATGAGGTGACGCTTTCCTTATGTTCGTACTTTTGTTTTACGAATCTGGCTGCTCTGCGCTGCACTATTTCTAATTGAATTATATGTCCCTTCTCGTACGGATCCCATATGCATGAGGCGTATTCCACTTGTGGTCTAACCAGTGATAGGTAACATGTTTCGCGTACTTTTTCTGTAGTGTTCCGTACTATTCTACCTATGAAAGCCAGTTTCTTCTTGGCCGCGACTATAACTCGAAGAATGTGCATGTCCCACGAAAGATCTCGACAAATGGCTACTTTTAAATATTTTACATACTCAGCTGCTTGAATATTTATTCCATCTATTTTATACTCAAAACCCTCTTCTATGTTCTTACTTTTCCAGAAAGTATCTGCGGCACAGTTAGTGTAATTAATTTCAATTTGCCAATCTTTGCACCACGCTGAAATAGCTCTTATGTCTTCACGCAGCGACTGATGCTCCTCCTGGTTTTTTATTTCTTTATATAGAACGGTATCATCGCCAAAAAGCCTAATTATACTGCAAACTACCGAGCAAATATCATTCACATAAATTAAGAAATGTAGAGTGCCCAATAAACTTCCCTGAGGAACACCCAACGCAACTTTAACGGGGGACGAGTATTTCCCATCCATGACAACTCTCTGTTCTCTATTCGAGAGGAAATTTCTCACCCAACTGACAACTTTCGGAATGATACCATTTTGGTCTAACTTCTCAATTAATTTCTTATGAGATACTTTATCAACTGCCTTTTTGAAGTCAATGAATATGGCATCGACCTGAGTATTTTTCTCTCCGCATCGCAACAAATCATCCACTAACAGGCCGAGCTGCTTTTCGCATGATCTACCTATCCTGAATCCGTGCTGGCATCCGCTAAGCAATGAGTGACTATCTAAATGGCGCATTACAGAACTAAAGATAATGTGCTCAAGTATCTTGCACGATAATGAAGTTAGGGAAATTGGCCTATAATTTTCGTGATTATCTTTGTCGCCGCCCTTATGGATGGGCGTAACGTGTGCCATCTTCCAATCTTTAGGAACTATACCTTCCGCAATAAATTTCTCGAATATAATTTTTAAATACGGCGCGATTTCATAAGCTAACTCTTTCAATTGTCGCGCGGGTATTTCCTCCGGCCCTGGAGATTAACTTGGTATAACTGAATGAAGTTGGAGCGCGATACCATTTTCGGAAAATATCAAATCTTCCATCGAGTCGCCCTGATGCATGGGAATAGGTGTATCACATGCATCGTCATTAGGAGTAAAAGCTTTCTGAAAGTGTTGATTTAAAAGGTTTGCTTTCTCCACACTATCGTGAACCACATTTCCCGTTTCCGATCTCAGTGACGTAATAGTGGGGCCTCTACCTGGTACTTCTCTGACGTAAGACCAAAATGCTTTCGGGTTCTCTTTCAAGTTATCCTTCTTTTTGTAATTATTAAACGCATTACGCATTGATACTCTGGTTATGCAGCGAGCCTCCTTGTATTGCTGCCTTAACGTTGCAATCTGTTCGACCGTAGCTGTTGAGGATGTGTTATTTACGCAAGAGTGGAGTTTTCTTTGCCGTCGGAGAGTGCTTCTAGCTTCCTGGTTGTACCATTTAGGTTCTGTATTTTCACGCTTCAGTTTACTTCGAATAAATTTATCTGTACACTCTCGCATCATATCTCTGAACATGCACCAGGATTCTTCCGCGTCTGCAATATCTGTCACCTCGCCGAAATTATTATATTTATTTCACAGAAAAGTCTTAAATCTTGTGAAATCGGCTTTGGCGGATACATAAATCTTCCTTTTAGTCTTAACCTGTTTCTCAATGTTTAGCTGAAACTCCACGTACACTGACTTGTAATCGCTTATTCTTTGAGCAACAGATACCCTATTCATACTTTCAGGAATATTAGTAACCAATAAATCTAATATATTATTAAGCAACCTGCAGCGTGTGTGTGAGTATTGTCTTGATTTTTACGGTGAAGGAGTTTCAGTTTAATTTTTATTGTATTGTGTTGCAAAGCTTGCGCGGAACCCGGGAGCCAATTAGTCGGGGGCCCCTTCATAAGAAGATATTTGAATGTTTATATTATTGCACGCGAGTCATACATACTGAATGGGCAATACTTGTTAACATTTCACTGTGGATCTTTTAGAACCCACGTGTTCATACGGGAAGAGTAAGGAGGAAATGCCAGGAAAATTTTACTTCCGAATCCTCGTGGCACATATTCGCATTGTTGTACTCTCGGAAAAGGAAGTATTAAGGGCACTCTACACTCGGTTTTTTCAACAGTTTTACTGCACACATAAAACGGAGAGTGTGTAGGAGAAGTCTGGAGGAATTGCCTGGAACGAACGAAATCTGTCGCCGCTTGATTTTTTCTAGGTCCAGTCACGGTGTACGGACAAGACTGCCAGTGATGAGCTAAATTCGTGTTCGTTACAAAACCGTAGTTTTCTAAACTCATGGTGTGTTGCATAAAGTCACAGGATAAAAGTCACAATGTTGATTTACTGTTCAATCAGATAATATTATTAGAAAGCGCAGAAATAGTTTTTCGACTATAGTCAAAACGTGACTATTGCATATTTTATTAAATAAATTAACCGACTGGGCAAAATGGCGGCATATGAGGCTATTTACTATGGATTTATTTCGACTATTTCCTCATTTTGCGACTTTTTTGAAGCATTTCGTTTATTCCCTGATTATTTCGAGTTAATTTATAAAAACATTTTTCTGGCTATATTTTTTCATTTAAAAAACATAAATCAAAACAACTTTAAAAATTTTTTTCCTTTAGAACCAAATTTTTTCTAGTCGGTTTTGCGCATAGATCTACAAATAAAAAAATTTCGAGTCTGCCGCTCTTCTGGAAGTGCATAAACATTAGTATCCTCCTATATATGTTACATGTCATACTAGTAGAAGGTGATTACATACTGCAAGCATTTCATATCACCTTGAAAAAATATTAATTTTTCGGAGAGAGATCTCATCATTGGAAATATTTCTTTGATTCAAAATATTTCTCCTCTGCACCGATTTTCGTTTTACCCTTATGGAAAAATTATGGATTAAAACAATCACTTATTATTGCAATTATAGGACTATTATAATTTTTCAACATTGTCTTAATAACGCCACTCATTTCTAGCAAATTTTATTTTTGTATAAAATTTACAAGTGAAAAAACATTTATCTAATTCTTTAAAATTAATTAATTTTTAACGGCTGTAACAACAGTTTCATGGATACATTGAAATTTTTATAGACTAATCTCTAAATAACTTACAACTTTCAGCTCACTACCTCGCCCCGTAGTATCTCAACATTTACCTATTTTTTTAAATTTTAAGAATTTTTAACTGCCAAACAAATCAAAATGTCAAAATTTGTGTAATCTGTATTTCGTTTTTTTTTACAAATTCTACCTATAAAAAATTTTCAGCTACGTTGCATATTCGGAAATACATAACCCTTGAAAATTTGTTTAAATAATTTCGAATTTTTAGCGGCGGCATTGTTGAACTTTGTAAAGATTTTCCTTTTTGAGTCGGTTTTGCGCATAGTTCTACCAATAAAAGAAATTTCGAGTCTGCTGCTCTTCTGGAAGTGTCTAAATATTATTATCATCCTATATATGTTATACATAATGCAAACATTATATTTCGCCTTGAAAAAATATTAATTTTTAAGAGAGATATTTCATCATGGGAAATATTTCTTTAATTCTAAAGATTTTTCCTCTCGACCGATTTTCGTTTTTTCATTATTGAAAATTAATGGAGTATAACAATCACTAATTTTTGCAATTTCAGGAATATTATACTTTTCCCACATTGGGTTAGTAATGCCACACATTTCTGATAAATTTTAAGTTTATAGCACAATTAGAAGTGAAATAGCATTTATCTAAATTTTTAAAATTAAATAATTGTTAACGGCCGCAATAACGATTTCATGGATATTCTGAAATATTCATTCGTTTATATGTACCAAGATCTAAATTACTTAAAAATTTCAGCTCCCTAACTCAACACGTAATGTCTAAACATTTACCTATTTTTCAAATTTAAAGAATTTCTAACTGCCAAACAAATTAAAATATCAAAATTTGTATGATAATTATTTTGTTTTTTTTTTTTTAATTCTACCTTTAAAAATATTTTTTGCTCCGTAGCATATTCGAAAATACATAAATCTTAAAAAATTGTTTAAAAAATATCGAATTTCTAACGGTGGCATTGTTGAACTTTGTAAAGATTTTGATTTTTAGTAGTCTGTTTTGCGCATAGTTCTAACAATAAAGAAATTTCGAGTCAGTCACTCTTTTGGAAGTTCCTAAACATAAGTATCGTCCTCATATCTGTACGGAGCTGAAATTTTTTTAATAGGTAGAATTTGTAAAAAACGAAATCGAGATTATACAAATTTTGATATTTTAATATGTTTGTCAGTTAAAAATTCTTAAAGTTTAAAAAAATAGGTAAATGTTTAGATACTACTACAGATAAGGAGCTGAAATTTTAAAATTATTTAGCGCTTAGTCTATACAAACGAATACATATTTCAGTGTATCATTGAAATTTTTATTGTGGCCGTTACAAATTAATTAATTTTAAACAATTAGATAAATGTTATTTTACATCTAAATGAGCTACAAATTTAAACATTCGTAAGAATGTGTGACATTATTAACCTAATGTGGAAAAATTATAATATATCAAAAATTTTAAAAATTAGTGATTCTTTTACTCCATTATTGTTCAATTAGGAAAAAACGAAAATCGGGCAATAGGAGAACTCATCTGAATTAAAGAAATACTCCCCATGATAAAATTCTCTCTGAAAAATTAATATATTTACAAGGTGCTTGCAGTATGGAAGCACCTTCTACTAGTATCATCATTATCTATAGATGTTCCTTATAAAGGAAGATATAACATCATAACATATAGACGTTCCTATCAGAAGAGGAGGTGGATATAACATAGTTATCATTATATATCGACGTTTCTTACAGAGGAGGATGAGGTTATATCATACTAGTAGTTGGTGCTTGCATTCTGAAAGCATATCATCTCAACATAAAAAACATTCATTTTTCAACTTTCATCATTACAAATATTTTTTTAATTCTAAATAGTTCACCTCCGGAGCGATTTTCGTTTTCCCCTTATGTACAAATATAAGATTAAAACAATCCCAAAACTTTGCAATTTTAAGAATTTTATACTTTCTCCATTATGGGGTACCTTGTTTAAACAATTGCAAATTTTAGCGGACGCATTGTTGCTCTTTTTCAAGGTTTTCGTTTTTTCTATATCTCTCTGAAAAATAAATGTTTATTCAAGGTGAGATGAAATGCATGCAGTCTGCAAATAACTTCTACTAGTATGGAATATATATATATATATATATATATATATATATATATATATATATATATATATATATATATATATATATATATATATATATATATATCATTCTATATAGACGTTCCTTACAGAGGAGGAGGAGGATATAACATATAACAGGAGGATACTAATGTTTAGGCACTTCCAGATGAGCTGGAGATTCGAAATTTTTTTCATAGGCAGGATTTTGTGCATACCTGACTAAAAAAACGAAATTCATGAAAAAGTGCAACAATGCGGCCGCTAAAAATTCGCAATTGTTTAAACAAATTTTCGTGGTTTATGTATTTCCGCATCTGCTACGGAGTTGAAATTTTTTTATAAGTTGAATTCTTAAAAAAACGAAATAAGGATTATACAAATTTTGATATCTTAATTTGTTTGGCAGTTAAAAATTTCTAAAAATTCGCAATTGTATAAAAAAAATTTCAAGATTTATGTATTTTCGAATGTGCTACAGAGCTGAAATTTTTCTTAGAAGTAGTATTTGTAAAAAAACGAAATAGGGATTATAAAAATCTTGATATTTTGATTTGTTTTGATGTTAAAAATTCCTAAAATTTAAACAAATAGATAACGGTTTTGGTACTACTGGATAAGTTCGGAAGCTGAAAATTTCAAGTTATTTACAAAGTAGTGCATGTGCACAAATAAACATTTTAATCTCTCCATAAATTTATTGCGGCGGCCGTTAAAAATGTTTAAAATTTAAACAATTTGAAAAATATTTTTTCACTTCTGGAAGTGCTACAACTTTAAAATTTCGCATAAATTTGTAGCATTAGTGCCCCATAATGGAGAAAGTATAAAATTTTTTAAATTGCAAAGTTTGGGGATTTTTAATCTCTTATTTTACATAAGGGATAAACGAATATCGCTGCAGAGGTGAAATGTTTTAAATTAAAAAAATATTTGTAATGTTGAATTATCTGTCTGAGAAATGAATGCTTTTTCAAGGTGAGATGATATGCTTGCAGAATTCAAGCACCAACTACTAGTATATATATATATATATATATATATATATATATATATATATATATATATATATATATATAGGAGTATATTAATGCTTAGGCACTTCCAAAATTGCTGGAGATTCGAAAATTTTTACGACCTTAGGAATTAGTGCAACACCGACTAATAAAACGAAAATCATGAAAAAGTTTAACAATGCAACCGCTATAAATTTGCAATTGTTGAAATATATTTTTAAGGTTTATGTATGTCCGATTGTGCTACGAAGCTGAAATTTGTTTTACAGGTACAGTTTATTAAAAATAACAAATAGGGATTTCAGAAATTTTTATATTTTAATGTGTTGTTTTGGTAATAATTCTTAAATTTTGAATATATAGATAAATGTTTAGGTACTACGGAGCATGCTAGGGAGCTAAAACTTTTAAGCTATTTAGAGTTGAATGCAGTTTTACAAATACACATTTGAAAATCTCTATGAAGTTGCTATTACGGTCGTTAAAAATTTATAAAATTTATATAATTAGATAAATATTATTTCACTTCTAGATGTGCTATAACTTTAAAATTTGATAGAATTGTGTGTGGAATTAGTACCCCCCAATAGAAAACGTATAAAATTCTAAAATTGCCAATTTTAGCGATTGTTTTACTCCAATATTGTTCTATAAGGATAGAACGAAAATCGGTGCAAGATGTGAAATATTTTGAATTAAAAAATACTTTTAACGACAACGTATTATTCAAGCTGATATGCAATCGTTGCAGAATGCAAGCACCAAATACTTGTAAGAGCTAGGAATTGAAAAGTGTAGTATTTAATTATTGCTTGTCGAGAGAACCGTCTTAGCAAACAAAATATGCGATGTTTTGCTCAAGATTTCTTCGAATTCGAATCTACAAAACTATAGCTCTTAATTATTGGTCGTGCGGAATTCTTTGTGATAAATGAAGTGCTCTATCCGAATACATTTTTAAAATTATACCTTAGAGATCATACGAGGTGCGATCCAAAAGTTCCCGGAATGTAACGATAAAAAATGTAGGGTTTCCTTAGGTTTTAATCACTGCTGTCCCCTTGAGAGTTGATACCGCAGGCCCAGCGCTTTTCTCACTGTTGAATTCCGTTTGGGGGATGTTGTCCAGCACCTCCTGCGATTCCGCCTGAATCTCCTCGACGTCGTCAAATCGTCGCCCCGTCAGCAGGATCTTCATCTTGGGGAACAGGAAGAAGTCACAGGGGGCTTGGTCGGGGGAGTAGAGAGGTGGAGGACCACTGCTATGTTGTTTTTGGCCAGAAGCTGCTGCACAGACAGAACCGTGTGGGCAGGCGCATTGTCGCGATGCAGCAGCCAGTCCTGTGTGCTCCACTTGTCCGGACGTTTCCGCCTTACATCCTCGCTCAAACGCCTCAGGACATCGACGTAAAAGTGGTGATTCACCGTCTGGTTTACAGGAATGAACTTCTTGTGAACAGTACCCTCCATGTCGAAGAAACAGATCAGCATGCTCTTGACGTTGCTCTTGACCTGCCTCGCATTCTTCGGTCGCGGTGAAAATGGACTGGGATGACTGCTGCTTGGTTTTTGAGTCGTAGCCATAAACCCAGCTTTCATCACCAGTGATGACCTTGAAAAGGAAGTTTCGGTCGTTTCTGACTTGTTCCTGGAGGTCCCTGCACACAATTAACCGGTGTTGCCTCTTGTCCTGGGTCAGCATGCGGGGTACGAATTTGGTAGCGATCCGCTTCATGTTCAGTTCCTCCGTGAGAATGCGTTGGCATGAAACGAACGATAGGCCTACGATGCTGCAGATATCGTTAATCGTTCGTCCGACTGTACTTGTGGATGACCTGATGCACTTTTTCAGCATTTTCTTCCGTTCTGCTGGCTGAGGGCCGACCAGAACTTTTGGAATCCTCAACCGACGTCTTCCCACGTTTGAACCGAGAGAACCACTTAAAAGTCTGGGTTCTGCCCAAGGCGTCATCACCAAATGCTGGTTTAAGCTTTTCGTGGGTCTCCGATGTGGTTTTGCCGAGTTTGAAGCAAAACGTGATGCACACGCGGTGCTCCTTTAAGTCTGCCATTGTCTTCTCGCAAAAATCGCAGAACACCACTAACACTAATACACAAAAACGCTCGTGAAAACAAAACGCTTGCGTATATGAATGTGAAACTTGGCACACTGCTTTAAATGAAGCTATTTAGCGCTACTTAGCAGCTCAAGTCCGTACTACATCCGATAAGCGTTCCTCGCGGCCAGTCCGGGAACTTTTGGAGTGAACCTCGTATAAGAGCTAGAGAGAAAAATTCATGGTTTTTAATTGGGTCCGCCTCGGTGTACGGGTAAACACGTACTAACTTACACGTACGGGTAAAACTGGGAAGAAAACCGAAAGTTTGGTGGCGACCTTTAGAGGCAACCGAAAACCTGGGATCGGAAGGAGTCGGCAGGGGGGAGGGGCACTGCTCTAATTGCGTTCTCCACACTAACTATGGTCTGTGGCGCCATTTATTTCGTGCTTTACCGTCTACCTAAGGCTTGTTCACACGAAGCGACTTTGATCGCGCCACCGAAGTCGTTACCTGTGAAGCTAGGGACAATTTAAGCGACAGGAAAGCGTGACTTCCTTGCTACCTTTCTCTCAGTTTTTAAGTTGAAAAAGAACACTTTCTGCCATGACACTACTATACCTAGTAGGTCGTTGCGCATCTCGGGCGTGCGTCGCTTCGAGCGTGTGACGTCACGTGGATTAAAAATTGCGCTTGCAGCCTATGATTTAGCATTGACTAAGGTCGCGGGTTTGTACAATTATTGCGTTTCCTCTTGAACTGTGGTTTTCTCAGTGAGATGTCGTTTTGTGCGGTATTTGGCTGTAACAACAGTTTCAAAAATTGTAATGGTATGGTGAGATTTTTTCCGTTTCCACAAGACATGTAATTTCAAGAAAGATGGATTCGAGCATACCGGAGAAGAGACAACATAAACGTGAAAACAGGAAAGAACAGGTATTCTTTGGTTTAAATATGCTACTTATTAATTTTATCTATATCAATTTATTTAATTATTACTGGTTAATTGGAATTCAGTGATCTGTGCATTAAGATATTTCTCAAACTGTTTTAAGTACCTACCTAACACCTTGTGATTGTTACATTGAAACCAGTGATGTTGTTATAAATAGTTTAAGTATCAATACTATGAAATTTATTCATTCAGTATGATGTTAACTATTACTATGTTACTGATTCTTACAGTGTCACTTCAGTGGATTTATGCATATTTAGAATTGAAGTGCTTGGTTCAATATATTTCAGTCACAAATACAGTATGTTGAGAGAATGTCATGGTAAAGTATTAGTTGTCTGTATTTTTGTATAATTCTTAAATATCTCTTAACAAGGTCTGAAACATTATTTATTTAATTTACAATAAGCACATACTTAACATCATAAGTGTCACTAAAATACAAAATTTGACTGTTGCATTAATGACCATTTTATGTCAATTTTGCAATGTTTACAAACATGTTCCTTCTAATTATAAAGCACCCTTCCTACATATGTTCATGTGCACTATTTATAAATTTAAATATGATATGAGTTAACATATTATTTTTTACATTTGAAATGTAGTGTGTTTTCTGGTCGATGTAAGTTTTTGAAAAATATAAAGCTACAATTTTACCAATTTTTCCATGAATATTTTAGTTGAGTTTAGTCTTCAGTCATTAAATTTGCTTGCACTTAACTGCATTTTCTTGTAATGTTCCAACCTGTTGGCTAGAATGTGCTTTTAAAGGAAGTCCATAAGATTATGTTTGACTGTGGATTAGCCCATCATGCTTTTCAAATATTAAAATCTTTAAAATTAATTAATTAGCCATTGCTAAAATCTAAATTATCAATTAATTAATTAATTATCCATTTTTTGCAGAATGAATTTGTCTGTGCATTTTGATGAAAGTTCATTTTTTAAAAGCCTGCAGCAAAAGCTGTTGAAATATTCACCAAAAATAGTAGAAAGCTTAAATCTCATGCTGTACCTTCCCTCAATTTGCCTTTTTTCATGGGTGAAAAGGAAGTATGCGGAAAAAGGAGAGAGAGGCGTAACAACAGATCTATAAGGAATTTATTAAAATGCCAATGCAAAAAGCCAATGCAATTCATGGTATGTTATGTAACATGTGGTCCATGTTTGGACAATATATGTTGTTTATGATTACAAAATAAATTTCTGAATGGAACAAGTTTTTTGGTTTATCAATAAATATTTTATTCTGCTTTTAAAGCATTTTTTACTACAACCCACCTTAATTATATTATCCATAAACTGATATCAGTCTAATCTTTATAGAGCAATGGGGCATTGTTTAATTTAAAAAAATATGAAATGGCCAGCATGTAATATTTTCATGGAAAGTAAACATTTGGTCAGTTGTAGTATTCATATTCAAATGTAACTTGAGCATATCAAAGATTTTCATTTTTGCCATTATTCTAACATAAGAGTTGAAACCATAAAAATTATAATCTGCAGCAACACCCTATTTATTGAGAGCTTCGCTGATATTTTGTAAGCTATGTTTGAAGTAATAGGTCTTGGATACATCTTTTGTTTTATATGTGCAGTTGAATATTCGAAATTATAAACTCAGTAAACCTAATAGGCAAATACAGTAGGAGGATGGTCATGGGTGGTGCCAAATTCTGAAAAGTTCCTTTAGGGTGCTGGGACTGTAAAAATGTTGGAAAGCACAGTTCTATACAATAACAAGATGATCCAAATGGAATTTATGATGCCTATATTCCTAATAATTAATTTAAATTAAATGTGGTGCAGCAATTACTTATATTGACTTTAATAGCTTTAAAATTACTGTGGATAAGTTGTTCTTTGAGTTCAATAATTTCATAAATTAGCATTATAAAATATTAAATGTACATTCGAACAAAAACAAAATCGATAACATGTATTTTTGTGACAAAACTCGACTATACCAAATCCGAGTCCAACAATGGTCATTGCAATGGCAACACTCTTAATCCATAGATATTAATAAAAGGCAATTAGTGTGTGTGTGTGTGTGTGTGTGTGTGGACAGCATATCTCAAAAACCAAGAAACTTAGATGCGTAAAATTTGGTACACTTATTAATGGGATCATGAGGATGTGCATGTCAGGGCCAGAATTATTAATTTTGGTGGAAGGGGTGTGCCATTTTTCATAATATAACCCGTAAAAATAGATTTTTCGAGTTAAAGAAATTTATTCTTTTACAAATTAAAATTAGAAAGAACTGGCCTACTACCTTCAGACCTAGACCGTTTTAAAGAAAAATAAATAACGTGTCTTATTCTTATTGTCACATTTCATCTGCGATTCGAAATCGCTGAAGTACGTTTAAATCATATTTATGGGAAAATTTTAAGCTTTTTAACGAAATGTTGCCTTGCCGATTGTTAAACCTCGAGATTGTATTGTCACCTTAATCCTTATATGTACTACATATATTAAGGAATGCGTGCTTTGAATGCTTTAATACGAGAGAGAGAGATCGATTTCCTCTTATATTTGGGGTGAGGTTGAGACTAAGAAGTCCTATCTTTCACCTAACCCCTCTTCATGAAACATACAATAATACATAGAACATTATGTAAATACAAGTAACAATAAAAATGCAAGTATTGGAAAATAAAAGATGTAATTTTGTGAGAAAATATAAAGACTGCTGAATAATGAAATCTACATAAATACCCACTGCAGGAAAACACCCACACAAGAACGGGGTGTGAAAAATTGGCGAAACCTACGTAGAAAGTCATTATTGATATTCTTTAGGGTTCTCGCGAGCTCGTTTGCGGCAGAACTTGAATATATTTGCAAGTTATCTGCATAAAGGTGATGATTGCAGTATTTAATGGACAAGGAGCAGTCATTTAAGTACAAAGAAAATAGTAGGGGACCCAAAATTGAGCCCTGTGGGACGTCTCTCCCGTTAATAAGCCAATCAGGGGAAGAAAAAGGGAAATCATTTGTTGGGAACGATCGCTTATATAAGAAGATATCCAATTTATAGCTGACGGCGAGATATTCATTGCGAGCAGTTTAGACAGCAGAACATCTTTGTCTATCGAGTCGAAAGCTTTACTGAAATCCAATAGTACTAGGATTGTAACTTCCATTTTGTCCATTGCGCGGCGAATGTCATCGCTGATTTTTACCAGAAATGGTGGTGGTGCTGTGAGATTTACGAAAGCCAGATTGAAAAAGATCTAACAATTGATTTTCGTTAAGAAAGAGCTTGAATGTTCATGTGCTAATTTTTCTAAGCCTTATGATAACGTAGGCCATAAGCTAATTGGGCGAAAATTGTTGATTTCAGTAGATTTCGATTTCTTTGGTAATGGCCTTATGAAAGCGCGTTTCGATTGCACTGGAAAGTTTTTTTGAGATAGGGAGCAGTTAAATATATTAGTTATTTTTGTTATCAATTTGTTGATGAAGATAATAGGAATGCCATCTGACCCTTGGGCTTTAAATTTAATTTTTCAAAATGCAATTGGAATTGAGTGACCGGGATGAACCTGAATGGGTTAAAATCTTTGTTTGATTTTTTGGCTGCGACAGTAATCGAATTAATAACTTCCCTTTTTATTCTACTATTAATGACATTCGGGGGTGTAGAGAATTTAGAATTTAACGAGTCTAATAATATATTATATGGAGACAGTTTAAAGTTAATTTGTTTGCCAATACCAATCGACCTAAGTTTTTCCAAATAATCGAAGTGATTCGTTCGGACTAGCTATTGAATGAATAAATATAATTTTTGCATTCCTGATTAGCTGTTTCGTTTTGTTTCTAATGCGCTTATATTTGTCGAAAATATTATAGTTTTTAGTTCTTTTCAACAAACGAAAAACCGAATCGCGATGAGCCATCATTCTTTTAATTAATTTCGTCATTAAACCAGGGCGCGCGAGGTTTGGAAATGCGAATGGTTTTTTCAGGCGCGAAGTGGTCAAGTAACTGAATTAATAGTGATTAAGACTGCTACTATTTTTATCAATATCATCGATAAATTCAATGGTATACCACGGAAGAGTAGAGGCTTCGTTCATTAATTCAAAGTCTTCTATTACTTTTATATCTTGGTGACGTATATATGTTTGTTTGAATTTCGGCGAATTGAGTGAGTATGCTAAGAAGATTAGGTCACAAAGAAATTTCTGGGACTGGCAATTGACCATAAGTCATTATTTTTTCAAAGTTTGTCGTAACGGCTAAGTCAATCCACGTTGAAGCTGTTTGGGTGTTATCAGTGGTGAGCTATGAATATTTTAACAATGGGTTCGCATTTTTTTCGCCCCACTTCTTTAGGCTTTCAACATAACCGCCTATTAGCGTCCGTTTGTCCGCATGTTCGTTCTAGGCTTCTACGTAAAGGATTTCTATGAAATTTGATATTAAGGACTGATAATTAAAGACAATAAGAAAATAACAAATATAAATCACGTAAGTTATTCAGGGGTACCGTTTTACTGGTGACAAAAACTAAACTTTCCATTATATCTCGTAAAGTTTTGGTCAAATTAAAATATTAGAGAAAATTAAATACTCTACGTTACTAGTTAAACAAGTTTATTAAAAAATTATTTTAATTTGACCAAAATTTACGAGATATAACGGAAAGTTCATTTTATTTTGCCAGTAAAATGGTACCCCTGTTTGGCTTACGAGATTTATTTTTGTGATTTTCTTATTGTCTTTGACTGTCAGTCCCTAATATCATATTTTATAAAAATCCGTTTGGTGGAAGCCGAGAACGAACATGCGGACGGACGGACGGACAAACAGATGCTAATAGGCGCTTATGCTGAAAGCGAAACGCACCCAACAAGATGGAAATGTATGCTCCATAAATGAAATACACAGAGATTTCAAAGGCGTTCTTAATTGGATATAAATATGAAAAGCTATCGAAATATTGGGCGATTCTCTAATTTTTAACCCCGAAACTATAAGTCGTAACTATCTGTTTTCGGGAAATATCTTGTAGTAAATGTTGTTCTATAGCCAAATATTTTTTTTAATCTATACCTCACAGATCATATAAGGGCATGGGAGAGAATTGGATGTTATTCGTTTGCTGAGAGAACCGTCTTCGCGATCGATGTAAACAAAATATGCGATATCATTAATGAAGTCAGGCTCAACCTTGCGGAATTTGCTCATTATAAGACGTAATGAAACAACCCAGGAGATATTTCCTAGAGACTGTCGTGTCTATAGAAAAGATCGCGCCAATAAATCGGGCGGGGGGTTTTCATAGCGGTTAGCGATAAGTACGATAGCGTTGAGTTTCCGATAAGTGACGAGGATATCGGGAGTGTTTGGTGCCACCTAGGTAAAGAATGCTCCAAAAAGATGTTTTATGCTCGTTATTCAGGCCACTTAACGTATGTAGATTACATTTTAAATCTCGAGAAGCCACTATCAAAACTTAGACTGATAACTCAAGATGGAATCTTTATAGTCGGTGGTGACTTTAACTTACCCACTATTGATTGGAAAACCTGTTTCGAATCTAGAGGTAAGGAACGCGAATCCTGTGAAACATTAATCGAAACATTCTGCGAGCATTTTCTCCTTCAATTAATCAGAAAACTAACGCTATCGGGAAACATATTAGATTTATTAGCAACTAACGTCCCAGAAAGAATGAATAAGGTCACCATTGAAGATGATTATCTGGCCGTATATAGAGAGGGTAAGTTGAAAATCGATAGCCACTCTAACCCTTAAAGAAAGTTTTATATATTTGCTAAGGGAGACTTTTCAAGCTTCAGGTCACGCCTACGTGAAATTCTACCTGGCTTCCGTGATATAATCGAACGAACAGGTGCTGAGTCGTCACGGATATTATTCAAGGATATAATGCTAGAGGGCATCGATAAGTACATACCAATTAAATTGAAGGTCTACAATAAAGAGAAACGCTGGTACAATAAGCAAGTTAAGAGTGCGCTTAGGCGTCAGAGAATAACCCACGCGAAAATAAAAAATATGCCGTCTACATCATCCGATGAGTATATAGCAACTAAACTTCAGACGTATAAGGAATCCCGCGCTAAAGCGAGAAATACTGTGCTCGAGGCTTTTACTAACTTCCGGAATAAGGAATTAAATAATTATTTGAAGGAGGATCCTAAAACGTTTTGGTCCTGTGAGAGAGGTCCAAGATAAAGGCCTTACCATACCTTCCCTGCGAAATCACACGGGTGCCGTTATTCATGGTAGCGTATAGAAAGCCAACCTGTTAAACGGTCATTTTGTGAAAGCATTTACAGCCATCAGGGACCATTGCGCACATTATGCACTCGCTATAAGGAGGGACCTGATGGCCGATATAGTATTGTCTGAGGTGGGAATAGCAAAGCACTTAAGTTCCATCAGACATAACAAATCCACTGGCCCGAAGAAATTCCTCCTTGCTTTTTAAAAGAATTTGCTGAAGAAATAGCACCTTTTCTTTGGATAATATTCGAGCAATCCCTTTCCCGCGCAGAGGTCTCTAGCGCACGTTACCCCAATTCATAAGGTCGGTGTCAAGGAGAACCCCGAAAATTACAGGCCTATTTCCTTAACTTCGATATCGTGTAAGATTCTCGAGCATATACTCGTTAGCAGCACAATGCGATTTCTTGATAGTAATTCATTGTTAGATGATTGTTAACACGGCTTCGGGAAAGGTAGGTCTTGTCATACACAGCTCCGTCTTTTTGTGAATTGTATACTGAGAAGCGGAGAAAATTATACGCAGGTCGGATTTTACGAAAGTCTTTGATAAGGTACCTCACAGGAAGTTAGGTGTTAATTCTAAAATCATTAGTTGGATCCGTGAATTTTTAAATCATAGGAAGCAGAAGGTTGTTATAGATGGGAAATCTTCGAACTTAATGGAGGTCGTCTCTGGCGTTTCGCAGGGTAGTGTAATTGGTCCGTTATCATTTATAATTTGCTAAGTGTGCTGCACATTTGATTTCATGTAAAATTTTCAAAGCAGCTTTAATATTGTCTTCGAAATCAGTTCGCCCTTTCATCTCAAATTTTATTGAAAGTTTTCCAAATTTTTTATTTTCTATTTTCTTTTCATCTTAGAGTGTACTCTAACCTCAAAAGCTTCTTTCATCTCATCAGTATTCATTGTGCAAATCTGAAGGGCAGATTAAAACAATATTTTGATTAAAATTATGATTTATAATTGAAAGATGCATAAACTTATAACTTATTTACATACCGTTCAATCAGCTGGTAATTTTTCCTTTTAAGGATGTGGTAAAAGCCTAGATCACATATAACTCACCAATGTAATATTATAGAATAGCTGTCTTTCCTTTCTATCGCAAATGAAGTATAAAATAACACAACTCACACAAGATTATTTGACGAAACAATACTATATATTTGAAGGTTAAATAACATAAAGAATGCTGATAGGCACTCTTATATGTAACCACATCATTTCATAAGCGAATTCACAAAGATAGATGTACTTGCACGAATGGGCAAAATCAACTGGTAAAAAAGGGAGACTTTTCGCACAAAGAAATCCGTAACAATTACATTGTACTGCATAATATATATAATATACTACATAAGTCTTGCCCAACCCACAGCAGGAGGGTGAGAAGACTTTTGCCTCTTGGCTCTCCGCTTGGTAAGGGGAGTGAACTCACAATCCTCGTCTGTGCTGGCCATAGCCTCAGTACCGAGGATGTCGGCGGACCAGTCTGCCAACTAGGCGTCGGTATGAGCAACGTTTTTCCCCACGGTCATCTTCCTCTTGGACTCGAGTCCATAGACATTTCCTGAGCGGCGGATTGATGGCACTGCAAAGTGCCGGTTGTGCCATCATGGATGGCGGCAGTTTCGGCGTTCGTGGGACGCGCAGAATGGAGCATGATTCCCTCTCGGGCAACCGGAGCACCGCTTGAGCCTCCATCGGAGGCGTTCTCTTTTACCTTTTCCGGTGGTGCCAGGAGGGGTACTGCCGTGGATGTGACCCCGCAAATGCCTACAGAGGCATCGACTCGTTAGCCCTGGGCCGAAGTAGAGGGGAGTGCCTCCACGGCGATTGGGGCAGCAGCACCGGTGCCAACGTGGCGCACGGCGCCCTGTACTCCGCAGGCGTGATTCGACTGAATGAGGAGTCGCTGTAAAGCGTGGACATCACGAGCGGTGGGTGTCGAATTGGAGGTTCCCTTCTTTAAGGGCAACCGTCACAACAGACCGATTCGGGTCAACTTCCATGAGGGACATGGCATGAATTCTATCAACCATAGAGGATATTAGCCCCGTCGCATTCCCAGCATTGCTAATGCGAGTCCTGCTCTTTTCCTCTAGCTCATTTAACTTCTGTTATCCCCAAAAAGGCGTCCAACCCTGCCACTGCCGCCGCACACTGTTGACATTGGTGATTGTATCCGCGATGACACGTGGCAGAGCGATGCGTATATTTGCGGCCACGACCACCTTTACTATCCATGGCCTGCTGGACAGTAGAAGTGAGGAGGTCGACCATACAGTCTGTCTCCTCCTTTGTCCTGGGCGATATTGGCTCAACTGGCAGTCGTTCCGCGGTGAATTAGCGAAAGTGCTGCCAGTCGGCTCGAGTTAGGTCCAGGCGCTGCGAAGGTGGAACTCGCACCGACAAGTTCCCCAGGAGTGGCAGGGTCGGATTGTGGTCCAAAGACAAGTCGTAAATTGATTACATGCTTAGGGATGCCCGGTCGTGGCTGATGACAGCAACGTCAAAATCATCCCTGAACGGGAGGGACGTGGAAGCGGTCGCTGCAAGCACCGAAAGCCCCTCTTCATCCGCCAAGTCGCGCAGCCACAAGCCCCTCGCGTTGGCGACTCTGGAATGCCAGTTGGCGTGTTTGGCAATCAGGTCGCCGAAGACCATGAATTGGCTGCCATTCCGGACGAGATCCATGACTTTGTCCGGGTCCCACGTGCTTCCGGACGGATATTACGCCGAGGAGATCCTGATCCACTTGGCACAATTCCGGATGTCGGTGGACCTGTAGAATCGCACCAGGCAGGGGCGATGTTCCACAGACAGATGGATTAATAGAGCAGCGCCACCATAACCGCGGCCCGCAGCTGGCTGGCCGGCCCTATCAGAGCGATAAATCACCCATGGCGACCTTCAAGACGCCCGACGGGCGGACGTGCTTCTCGATGGCGGCGGCGACGATTGCGTTCTTCTCCTGTAGGAACGCTCCAGCTGCCCTTGAACTGCTCGATCTTCACCGAGCAGTTATAATTCTTTATGATGACCATCGGAAGGGGGGCCCTGGGCGTCCTCTCCAAGTTGGCGACAAATCGCCGCAAACCTTACTGAGCTCGAAGACAATGCTTATATGCGAGAGGATCCCGTACACCGTAACCGGTGACACTCGGTCCCTCGGCCGAGCTCCGTTATCGGGACGTTGCCATGCAGCAATGGTACTCTTGCCCCTCTTCAGCTGAGGGCGAGAAGACTTTTGCCTCTTGGCTCGCCGCTAGTTAACGGGAGTGAACTCACCATCCTCGTCTGTGCTGGCCGTACCCTTAACACCGAGGATATAGGCTGACTGGTCTGCCTACGAGGTGTCGGAAGGAGCAACGTTTTACCCCACAGTCATCTTCCTCTTGCCTAAGTCTCTGTCAGTCGAGGTGATAGATTCTTCCGAGGCGGCGGATTGTTGGCCCTGCATAGGGCCGGTTGTGCTCTCATAGATGGAGGCAGTTTCGGCGTTCGTGGGACATGCAGGAGGGAGCAAAATTTCCTCCAGGGCAACCAAAGCACCGCTTGGGCGTTCTCTTTTCCTAATACCGGTGGCACCGGGAGGGGTAATTCCGCGGGTGTGACCCCGCAAATGCCTACAGAGGCATTGACTCGTTGGTCCTTGGCCGAAGTAGTGAGGAGGGTCTTGATGGCGACCAAGGTAGCAGCACCAGGGTCTTTTTGTCGCACATCGCTCTGTACTCCGCCGGCGTGATTCTAACGAAAGAGGAGTCGCTGGAAAACGACGACGACCGCGAGCGAGAGAAGGAGAGTTCGAGGCTCCCTTCTTTATGAGCAACCTTCACAACAGAACCTTTTGAGTCACCTTACATGTGGGACATGACATAAATACTACCAACCCTAGAGAAGATTCGCCCCGTTGTGTTCCCAGCATTGCTGCTAATGCGGGTCCTGCTCTTTTCCTCTAGCTCCTTTAACTTGGTACCAAGGCTGGCGATGGGTCGCTTTTACCCGTCCCACCATCTAACCTTGATGTCTCTTTGTCTCTTGCAATTCTGTGTGCTCCGATGCTGCTTCCCTCTACTGTAATTCCTTGAACAGCCTCGGCAGAAAGATGCGCAGGGGTTCCACATTTCCGTCTAAATGCATCCGGCAGACGCGCTCGTATCGACCACTACCGAGTATCTTTCGGAGTGCATTGTTTTTTACTACTTGAAACCTGTAGAGGGTGGTCTTAGGCACCCTAGACCATACCGGAGCTGCGTATGTTAAGCTTGGCCTCACGCAGCTCAGGTAGAGGTATCTCTTGGTGTCAGCCGACAAGATAACTGGGTGTAGTATCGGACGAAGTCTCGACAGCGCCACGAGTGCCTTGTAGCGGACGCCCTCAACTTGAAGCTTTCAGAGAAGCCTCCCGTCCAGCACTACTCACAGGTGGGAGTTCTCTTGGCTCCTGAGGATGTCCACCCATTACTGACGAGTCGAATCCAGGTGGCGCTCCTCATCCCAAATAGAAGACGACGGCCTTGGTCTTGGTTGGACTGACCGCAATGCGACACCGACGGAACCAGGTAGCCAGACCGTCGACGGTGCACTGCAACGTCTCCAAAGCTGCGTAATTCTTGGAAGAGCGCGACAGAAGCGCCGCGTCGTCCGCGTACAGGGCAAGCGATGTGTTCCGCCCAAACTCCGAGGTGGGTTTAGGGTGAATATGTTAAAGGGTGCTGTCCTCAGGACGGACGCCTGCGGGACACCGTCGCGGATTCGCTGCAAAATTGACCAGACCCGAAGCCAGACACCCTGAACGTCCTACCCAGTAGGTACGATTCTATTAGTCGCACTAGCCAAGCTGGGGACTGGGATCGTACCAGCTTCAACAGGATTGCTGGATGTAACACACGGTCGAAGGCCATCGAGATGTCGAAGAAGGCCCCTGCGACCGCGTTGTTCCTGTTGAAGGCGTCAGTAATGAAGTGGGTCACCCTACCTAGTTACTGGGTACTGGAGTGCTCCTCACGGAAGCGGAACCGCTAATTCGGGAGTAGATTCCTGTCCTGGAGAATATCATCCAGCGGCTTCTGTATAAGACGTTCAACGATCTTCCTGAACCCGGCCAGGAGAGAGATTGACCGGATGTCTCCGAAACCAAACTTAGTCCCTCGCTTCGTCGGGAGACAGTTGATCTTTGCCCTCTTCCTGACAGACGGAAAATATGGAACCCCGACGCAACCGTTGTAAACGGCGGTTACGAATTCTACTCCAGTGACGGAAACTTGACGAGGGACGACATTGAAGATGTCGTCGTCCTGAGGAGCCCTCTTCAACCCAAGGCGGCAAATCACTGCAATGATTTCGCACACCTCAAAGTGAAGGATCTATTGTCTCCAGCTTAATTGCGATGTCTTCCTTGAACTCATCCCACTCTGCTGTGGCCCGGTTTGGGAAAAATACAGCCTCCAGGTACTCCGCCATTAATCCGGCTTTTTCCTCCGGAGTCCTCGCGACGGGGTCCCCCCGGATGATCAGAGGGTCCCGCCGATTGGTACCGCAAAGCCTCTTTCAGATTTCCCAGGTGGACTGGTCCTCCAGGGAAAGCGTGGAGATGTCCAATTCCCACGCGTCTGAGCGCACGTCTCTCTACATTTCTCTGACCGTACTGTTAAGGGAGTCAAACTGGATCCTGAGGTCCAACGTACGGTAGCGCTGCCACCTATGCCGCACGTTTTTGCGCAGCGTGATTGTCTCTTTGACGACACGAGGCAGAGCAATTCGTATACCCCAAGCTATGCCATCTTCGGGATCGCAGCATCCATGGCCTGCTGGACTTTGGTGGTGAGGAGGTCAACCTAACGGTCTGCCTCCGCATACGTCCTGGGCGGTGTTGGGTCGACCGGCATCCTCTCCGCGGTGTATTCACGGAAGTGCTGCCAGTCGGCACTAGCTAAGTCCAGACACTGCGAAGATGGTACTCGCACTGGCGAGTTTGCTAGAAGTAGAAGGGTCGAATTATGGTCTGAACAGGGAATATATAATCGGGGTCACCCTGATATTGCTGATGACAGGAACATCAGAGAAGTTCCCTGGAAGGCATGTGTGAGCTCTGTTGGTGCCATCACTGCGAGTCTGTCAAGGTCTCTTAGTCGCACACCCCTCTGGATTGCCAACTGGCGTGCTTGGCATTCAAGTCCCCGATCGAGGGGCGGCAATCTCCGACGACATTCATGACCTTATCGGTGTTCCACGCCCTCCTCGGCGGATAATACACCGAGGAGACACTGTTCCATCCGGTACCGGTCCTGATGTCGGCGGATACCGCCTCCATCGATCCGTAGCTTTGCACCGGATAGGCACGATGTTCCAAAGACAGGTGGTTGAGCAGTGCCGAGCCACCGTGCCCCGCCCCCGTAGCGGGCTTGCCGACTTAGTCTGAGCGTTAGATCGCCCAGCCAGGTATCTTCCATAGGTCCGCCGGGCGGTGGTGTGTCTCGTTCATAGCGGCGACGATGGCGTTCTTCTCTTGAAGGAACGCCCGATGATCTTGTGTCTTCTCCTTGACACCTCGGTCGTGCTATTTTGCGAGGTTGCTGTGAAGCCTATTCTTCCGTGCCCAGTCTCCGTGTCTTTTGTTGGCCCTGAAAAGGGCCCGGAATATTCCCCTCTTTGAAGATGACCGGAAAGGAACTGTTGAGACGACTGCCATTTAAGAAGGAAACCTCCAACTCGCCTATACTCGCTCATGCTGGAGTAATACAGGGCCCTCCTCAAGATGAAGGCCGCTCCCTCGGCCAAAGTGGACGCCTCCCGTCCCTATACCGCAATGTTTGGGGGGCCCCAAGCAAGTAGTTGGACCCTCCCACTGCCAAAAATCCATCTCGGCTGACTCCTACAAAATCCGATTGAAAATTTATCTGAAAAGTGTCATGCATATTTAAAACAAATAAACACGTAGCGTAAAAACTTTAAGTCAAAAACGACTCCAATGCATTGTAATGATGGACTACTCAACATTTCAAATAGGAAGATTCTTCAAGTGTACATTGAAATTTATCATTTCATTTGAAAATTTTATTGGGCAGTTTAAGGCAACTTACTATATTGGCAATGATTATAATTAATTTCTTTCTATAATTAAGCAAGATATTTGAAGCATGGCCGGTGCATTTACAGTGAATACAAAAAGTGTTTGAATTAAAAACGCTACCTACTAAGTTATTTCGTCGTCATGGTAAACAAAACAAAAGATAATTAAAATATTAGCAGTCGTATGTTCGTTCGCATTTCTTCCACGCCTTAGAAATGGCACTGCAGTAAAAAAACCTATCGTTCAAATTAAGCCGTCATTACTTCCCTTTCGATTAAAATGCATTCAAAATATTCAAAACGAGTTTCCACAATTGATTTCAACTACAATATTAAAGTTTATGTCATTGCTTTTAGCTATAGACGTAATTTCGTTAGATCAGCGACAATGCCGTCGCCCTTGACTACGAAATTTTGTCGTCTAAAATTTAGCCAAATTTTCGTGTTAATAACGAATTCTTGGAAAAGGTAAATCATAAGTCACTTATGGAATACATTCTTTTGCAGAAATATATGACAAGTGACAAATTTAACGTTTCTTATAAAGCGAAACGTTTTCCCGTCGAAGTAATTAAAACTCGGTAAGCAGGTAATTTTTATTCACGTTGTTGAGAATATTGGATCAAATGAATAAAAAATAAGCAAATGCTTATGCTTAAGATTTATATCATTTTTCAAGCAAATGATTGATTTGGGATGAATAAAGAAATAGCATTTGTTTTTGCTAGAAAGAATAAGCATTTGCTTATTTTAAAGATTTTAATTGTGTAAATTAAACCGAGATTTTGCTTAATGTTTTAAGCATATGCTTATATTTTTTTAAGCGAGGGCTTGCTAAGGTATTTGAAGTACGTAATGGATGTTTGTATTCGCCCAAAGTCTCTAAATGACTTTAACTGTCAACGGACCTTTAAACAACAACACCAATGGAGTTTTTTTTGTGGTATTTTTCATAAAAACTGCTAAAAACGTAAAAATGTCCAATAGTAATTTTCTACTTACCATAGACGTATTTTAGGAAAAATCTATGGGAAATAGCAATTTTACTGTAATCCAAAAATATCAATTTTGGGCACATTGATATCCTATATCGGAATAGCTAATTTCATAAGCCCTCCTCATTGTCTTGAAAATAAAATATTTTTTTCACGAAAAACGTGCAAGTTTCGTTTAAAAATCATATTTGTTGACTAATTTGAAGATTATTTAAAAATTCTTTTAGGCACTGTTTGGTCAAGTCGCGAATTCCTACGATAATGGAGGACTGTCAAATATCGGGAATTACCGAAAATTTTCTGAAGTTGTATTGTACGACTATTGCTATAGGCAAATATAAAGTTATTTCGTTAAATTTTTAACAGATATTTATAAAAAAGCAATTTAAAACGGACGAGTTAATGCCGAACCCGATCACATCCGATTGGTAGCCGAGTGTTTAGTGACATCAGTGCATGCCACAAGCTTGTTAGCCGATGCTAGCCGTGCTAGAAGCTCTTGTGCCGATATAGAAGTAGTAGTTTGAAAGACATATTTCTGCAGTTTTCCTCTATACTCCGTCTCAGAAGAAATATTGGTAGAAGTACTGCAGCTTCCTGCATTTATTTCGCTTTGTGTTTTTCAAAATGGCATCTGAAGGGTTTTGTGTAGCCAGATCTGATCATTTGCCCAACGTTGATTCGTACATGCTTTTGCAGTACATTTCAAGTCGTAGTGAGCAATATTCAGATTTTGAAATACGTGGAGTGAAGGCGGACATGTCTGTATTGCATTTAATTGATAAAACAAGTTCGATGTAGCGCTTTTATTTTTTGTTATTGTAATAGTAGGTACTATTATTTCAACTGAAACGCAGATATGTAAGAGAGAAATTGACGTCTTAAAACAGCTTTCCCATATTAAAAGAATAAAACAACTCTAGTTTTAACTAATATTATAGAATATTTATTTATGTACTGTTTCCCATGCTGTCCTAGTATCTAGTAAGTAAAATTTAGTTAGATAAGTAAACAAAATGTAATGGACGAGGCCGAGACTTCGTGCAATCTCACAATAAAATAACATGAACAATGCTACATAGTATTTTTATTTATATTAAACTTTTGCTAATTTCCACAAAATATATGAAGTAAAACACGATCGATTTCGGTGAATAATCGCCATCATCTGCCTTTACAGAATCATCAGGTCAAATATTGACAAATATTATACAAAATTAATATGAATAAACTTAGTTTAGGTATGTCTTGTACATAGGAAATGTGGTGGTTTGTTTTTTTAAGTGCCTATCTGCCTTAGTTATTACCTATAATTGCGAAAAGAAAAACTGTAGAAGTATTTGTCATAACTGCATATCTCTTTTGTATATGTCGCGACCTTCATTGTTGCTTATATGACTTTTTTCTCCCTTTGAGTTCAATGAGGAAAGAATATGTTAGTAATGCTGTTGGATTTATTAAACTGAAGCGAGAAGGAAAAATTTGTATTGTTAAAGGCGAGATTTGCCATGAACACAGAATAAGATAAAGAGGTTATGTAATAAGTGTAGTTGTAGATGAAGAAGAAGATTTAGTCACGTCTATGGAGTGTCATGATTGCCCTTATTTAGCAAAACATGGTCCTTCAAAATACCATGCTGTCGTGGATATAATGTGAACAAATTTCTTAAAATATTTAAATTACAGAACTAACTTAATATGTAACATTTGTAAAAGTATTTGCTTAAAAACTTGGTACTTAAATATATGCACTGCAACAGTAATTATTTGCTAAATAAACCCATAGCCCAACGATTTCCGTAAGTTTGATCTTACGTATTTAGAATTGGCATATTACATTATGGAGGTTTTGTTAAAATATATACGCTATTCTTTGAAACATATAAATATAATTTACTCTTTCAACATCGTTCTCCAGAAATATATGCATCATGCCAATGCAATGCCGACATAAGTCATAAACTAAAATACAAAGTTACGTACTTACATATAACTAGTACTTAGATTAAAATGATCTTCGCAGACAAATGCAGTTGTACGTTCCCATATATCAGATGCGTATCCCCTCATGGCTTTCAACCACAATATTCTCCGCTTCTTATTTCTTCCCAAGAAGCTCGGTAGCGTGAAGAACGATTTTCTCGGGGGTTTTAATAGTTGTATTTAAGCACTGAGGCACCAGACAGTACTTATAACCCTTCTTAAGTGCAATATTCTCCATTTTAGCTACATTATCAGGAAAAGCAACAGGACGAAGTAGAAAAAACGCGTGCTTTCAGTACGGTCATACGTTTAAACGATTGGCATGCGATGACGTCGCGTACCCCTTACTTCTCTCTCTCCAACCAGGATGCCGTTTTCGCGGGATATTTAAAGGAGTTATTTGAAATATTTTTTTTTTGCATAATGAAGACAATTTAACAAAAAATATTCACAGGGAGTAATTAAGTCAATTACAAAGAATTCTTAAAAAACATAATTAAACATTTGACAGTCCCCAATTGTACGTAATTTTAAAAGCATGAAGTATTAACAATTTAAATGCTTGCTACTTTTATACACAATTTTAGTTTCTTAATATTTCATGACCATGGCTTCGCTACACAGTAGTATCATCAGGCTACAATAATAAGAAAATTTGCATCGTAAATATTTGGAGAAGGAAAAGTAGGGGCGGTAGAAATGCGGAGGGGCAAAAAGAGGGGAGGGGAAGGGAAGGTTTGTGACGGTTAAACCCAACGGGTGAGAGAAAGGGAGGGGTTTCAGGCTGTTGAGGGAAAGGCTGGGAGCGAGGTTGGTTGGCGCCTTGGGTATGAAATCTCGGCGTATTTTGGGAGGGTAAAGAAGAAAAGGGATGCTGAAGGGAGGATGGGTTTAATTGCCTTTTAACCGTTTTTGAAACCGTGTTGATCTTTAAAACCGACCTTCTATTGTTGTCTCAATCCTATTATACGTACGAAAGAGTATTTTTTGATATAACTCAAGAACATTCAAATTCATGTCCCGTCATTTTTGACAGTCACTTACTTTAATATTTAATACCATCTCAGTTAGTTACAAAAAGTATGCGTTATGAAGTATTGCCAAACTTGAGAGAAGAGTACATATTTTCTACAACTTGCTGTTCGGGCTATACATTTTGTATTCTGCCAACGAAAGTATTAGCGGCGAAGATCATTGGCACTATGCTAAAAAAATACCCCCACGACATACAGGGCCTCGCTGGAGTGGAGAAAAAGAGCGTCCTTACTCCCTGCCGGCTCCTAAAAGACTTTCTTTTGCCTCTATGTGACCATTTCTGAGAGGAGAAGAATGCGAATTCGTGAGGGTTCGGAAGTATAATTTTTCTATCGCTCTGGTATATCCAGCTTTCCATTCCTTCTTTCACACATAGGTGCTAAAATGTCCGAAATACGAGGGGTACACACATGTATCTTCGACTCTTAATTAATGACAATTCAGAAAACTTTTAAAAGATTAAACCAACCAAGCTTCATCGTTGAACATTTTTCTAGTATAAAAATCATCAATCAAAATGATTGTCTGAGCAATTATTGCTGTTGTTCCTTGATGTAAAACTATTAGTTTCTTTTTAAATTCTTCCAGAATTTTTTTATAATTATGAGTAAATTAAATATTTCCTGAACTGTAAATTGTAGTTAAGCATCATTCATAACCCGTCAAAAAATACGGTACATGAATTAAAATGTTCTCAAGTTGAATCATAATGTACTCTTTCGTTCGTTCTTTAGAGAACAACAAGGTTGACAGAATAAAGGGATCTTAAGATCCTATACAGACAGGTATAACATGTTAAGTTGCGAATATTTTGGAACAGAGAAAAAATGCTTCTATGAACGGGAATAAAAGCCGGGTCTTACACTTGCCGGGCGGATATTCTACCACTGAACTATCGTAGCTGATTAATTGCAGGGGTAGAATATCCGCCCGACATGTAGATGACCCGGGTTCGACTCTCGGTAATAGAAAAAATTGTTTTCGTGGCAGAAATATTACCAACAACATGGTTGCCAAACGGTTAGAAGGAACTTTTTCCCAAAATATATGATTTAAACAATAAATCGAGCTATTTCTAATTGATGACCAATTTCGAGGACAAGAATAAGAAACCTTAGATATTCGCCTTTTAAGGCAGTCCCTGTCCGAAGATCGAAGGTAAATTTTATCTAATTTTAATTCGCAAAAGAATGAAAATTTGTTCGTCGAAAATTCTCTTTTTACGTGCTATCTTACGTAAGACAGAAATTATATCTTGGAGACGAACCCAGATATTCTTCCGCTGCTTTTTGCCGCATTGACGTCGATGCGTGAATGAAGTATTCCTGCCAAATTTCAATATCGTACCTTCTCGGGATGTTTATTAAAACACGTTATCCTAATAAACATGCTTCCTACATACATAAGGTATAGGATACAATTAGTTGGTGCTGGTATTCTGTTAGCATTTCATCTCACCTTGAATAGCAGATTGATTTTTAAGACAGATATTTCAATATTAGAAATATTTTTTAAATTCAACTGTTTACACCTCTGCACCGATTTTCGTTCTTTTCGTATAGGGCAATATTGGAATAAAAGCAAAACGTAAATTTTGAGAAAGAATATTATACATTTTCCACTGTTTGTTACTAATGCCAAACATTTCTGCAAATTTTCATTGTTGTAGCACATCTACAAATGCAATAATATTTATCTCATTGTTTAAATTTTAAAACGTTTTAACGGCCGCAATAACAACTTCATGGAGATTTTCCAAAGTTTATTTGAGCCTTTGCACAAAGCACCAAGTGAAAATTTGCAGGTCCCTAGCTCGTCCCCAAGTACATAAACATCTATATGTTTAAACATTCAAAATTTTTAACAGCCAAATGAATTAATATATCAGAACTTTTATAATCTATATTTGGTTATTTTACGAATTCTCCCTTTACAAAAATTGCAGCTTCGTAGCGCATACAGAAATACAAAGCATTAAATGCTCACAAATGGAGAAAAACGTACAGATATATACAAATCACACCAAAGATAAAAAAGGATGGTTGATTAAAAAAACTGTTATGTACGTAGGATGAGGAATCTTTCTAGAATTTGAAAAAAGGATTTTTCCTACCCAAATCAGTAACTTTTTTCCGAGCAACAATTGTGACATTTTTACGCGAATAAATATGTAAACGTATGGTATTGTTCCAGTTTAGTTTGTGTAGAAAATTTTGATTATTTCGTTTTACAATTATCTTAGCCAAAATTGTGACTTTTTTTTGAGCCCAACTCTGTGACTTTTATTCCGAGAAACAGTTGTGACTTTTTAACGCGAATTAATATGTACTCGTATGGCATTGTTTTTTTCTTTATTAAAATTTTATTGTGAAAATTTGCTCGCTTCATATCGATAATATTAGAGTTCAAAATTAATTACTACAAATAAATTTCTGAAAATCATGAAAATTGCGCCAATAAATCAAAACAGAATTGCTTTGCAATAACGTAAAGTAAATTTGATTCCATTCTTCTCAAATACGGAGACAAATACGCGCAGTTTTTATTTTTACTTAGTTTAAAAAAATATCTGATTAGTACCGTTTTTAGAGCGCCCGCAAAATTTTTATAACATACAGATACACACATATCATCGAGAAAATAACGAAAACATTCAAGGTACCTAAAAACGTATAATTCCGATGATATCTCGAATGAGAATGTTCATGAAAACAATACTTCCTATGCATGGAGGAAGTAAATGAATATGTGTGGCGGTATTTTGTTGTTTTCAAAAGTGTCAGGTTGAAAGGGAAATATTTGGTGGATGCCTCTTAAGGGTAAGCGTTGGGGTTGGGTGAACCTTCCAATGCGGAGGAGGACTGCTAGGGTTACACCCGAGGATTTTTCTAAGAAATTGATGCCATGTGTAAAGAAAGCCACTCTCTCACGGCAACAAACGTCCAGCTGCCGAATGTTCAGTTAAATTCCTTTTCAAAATTCGCACACAAAAGACACTCCTCCTTTCCCCTCCTATATTGTGACAATGACCTTAGGCAAAATTGTGACTTTTTTCCGAGCAACAATTGTGATTTTTACGCGAATTATTATAGAAACATATTGCGTTGCTTCAGTTTTGTCTATTCAAGTTTGATTATTTTATTGTGACCTTAGCCAAAATTGAGACATTTTTCCTTGCTGGACTTTGGACATGTTATGCGTATACATATATAACCTTATTCTGCTTTCACAGCAAATTTCCAAAACATTTAAAAAACATAAATTTTAATTCCTGTACCTGACTTCAGTAAAACAATATCAACGAAAAAATGAGTATTTGTTTATTTTCGTTACCGTCGTGTTATTCATCGCAAACAAAGTATTTTTCAAGCATCAAAACAGATTCAAAATTTCGAGAATGTCTATATTTTGTTTATATTTGTTACCGTCGTATTATTCATCGCAACCAAGATATTGTTTAAAGTTAAGAACAGCGCCGAAACTAGGTGAATATATCGATAATTTGTTTGCTGTAATTTGTTTATTTTGGTTACCGTCGTCGTCGAAAGTGTTTGGTGCATTGTGAAAGGGAGCGACTGTAAAATTGTAAATATATGCGCCTTTTATAGACTACCAAGTGCGAGCGTGGAAACTATTAATTATCTAGAGAAACAAGTGGCGACACTAAGTTTGATTAATAAAGATAAAGCCATTATAATCGGGGGCGATTTCAATCTTCAGTCAATTTATTGGAGGGATAATTGCTTTTATACCGGTGGTAAAGAGCGTGAATCGTGCGAGGCTTTACTTGAAACTCTTGGTAAATACCCATTGCATCTGTTAGTGAGATTTCCCACGAGATTTAATAATGTATTAGATTTATTGGCTACTAATATTTCTGAGAGTATGAATAGGGTATCTGTTGCTGAGGGAATAAGAGATCACAAGGCAGTGTACGTTGAGCATCAGTTAAACATTGAGAAACAGGTTAAGACTAAAAGGAAGATTTATGTATTCGCCAAAGCCGATTGCAATGGATTTATGTCTTTTCCGCGAAATAAATATATTAATTTCTGTGAGGCATCAAATGTTGCAGACGCGGAAGAATCCCGGTGCATGTTCAGAGATATGATGCGACAGTGCACAGATAAATTTATTTCAAGCAAACTGAAGCGTGATAATTCAGAACCTAGATGGTACAAGCAGGACGTTAGGAGCGCTCTCCGACGGCAAAGAAAACTCCACTCTCAGGTAAATAACACATCCTCAACAGCTACAGTCGAACGGATTGCAACGATAAGGCAGCAATACAAGGAGGCGCGCTCCATAGCCAGTGTCAATGCGTAATGCGTTTAACAATTACAAAAAGAAGGTTTTACAGGATAAATTGAAAGAGAACCCGAAAGCATTTTGGTCTTACGTCAGAGAAGTCCAAGGTAGAGGCCCCACTATTGCGTCACTGAGTTGAAATTGAAGTTGAAATACAACAACTGCATTTATTATGCACGAGGTTATAGTTGAATAGAAAAATATATTCTCTTTCTTATTCTGATTTATCCCCATTCTCACTTGCACTCTCCTCCCTCTCCCTATTTATTCCGTCCTCCTTCACAACTCGGAGAGATTAATCGAAGACGATTAGGTCGATTAGAGAGAAATAGTAGCTTTTTTAAATGTGTGCATTCTAAGCAGGAGAATGATGACAACAATAGAATTCAACTATACTGGTTATCAAGGATATAAAATGATAAAATTAACAAAAACGTGAATATTTGAAGAATCGCGATTGAGAAATAAAATTCAACGATAAGAGAATTAATCTGCAATCTTTTATCTTTATGGTCATGGCAAATATCGCGCCAATATCTTAGATATTTTTAAACAATAACCAAAAAGTCTGCATGTAAGGACATTGACGTTTACGTTTTTCATGGGAAATGGATCCGAAACCGAATTTACATCGCTGTACTAAATATCCTCTTGAAATCAAATACACACACCCAGAGAAAGAAAATTAGCGCGTCATGAGGTGTTTTTTCAAGCGGAGTCTCTAATGTGCGTTTTTGCAGTCGGAAAAATACTTCACTAAAATTAAAAAATTCGCATTAATCCTTAATCTCTCTTCAGTTTTAAGCAACGCATACTAATATGTGTGCACATTTTGTTTAAGATGCACTATATAATTAGAAATTGGCTAACCTGTAACATAGGATAACCGAAGTACCTCAAAGGCAATACTGCGGACCGATCCTTCCTGGATAAGTTTTAGAGAAAGACTACCAGAATATAAGGGTTCAATGCATATGGAGAGGGGATGAAAGTTTATGGGGAAATTAACCTCCAACTTTAAGCAAAATTCAAGTTAAGAATCGTTTCGTTTAACAGGGTTCTGGGAAAACTCATCTGGACGTATCCTTGTCCCTCTCTCTATGTATGGAAAACCCCACCATTCAACCGACAGATATTATCACAAAGATGCATCTCTCCAAAGGCTTAGGAGCATGTATTCTCGATAAAACCTTTGCCTTATTCGGCGTTGAAAAGTGAGTCTTTCAAAAAATACTCATATTAAAGCAAAAGGAAAAAACCTATCTTTTGCTCCTACTGTTTATGCGAACCGAACAAATGGAACGAAATAAATAACGGCTTTCGATTTCGGTTCTGGTTCAGAAAAATATTTTTTCGGTTCGGGTTTGATTTCACTCCTGTTATAATAACGGTTTTTTCGGTTTTGGTTCGGTTCCGGTTCGATGCCCTGTTTCAAACTTCATTAATGAATACACAAAACTGGATCTATATTTTTTAAAATTTCCTTCGGACGATGGCTAAAATAATATTTTAGTAATTGCAAAAGAAATTGCGGCAAATGTTGAGGCTCATACAAATTTCCTGACATCTAATCGATTCGGCATTGGAAAAACTAAGCTTTGAGTATGAGCACAAGGATAAGACAGGACAGCACAGGATTCTGAAAAAATTACAAAATGATTAGATATTGGATGCTATTCAAACCGTGCACCAAAGAGACGAATTATTAGAGAACAATAGCGGTTCATTTAAATTTTGTACAAAATAACAGATTTGTGTATAATTAGTAAAGAGAATAAAATAAAATATTGTGTGGATCTACATTCTAAATTATCTGATATTAATAGGGAAGAATGTGACATTTTTTTCCTTTTCCCATCCGAGTCTGCTGTGGCCGGGGTCGGGAGAAATACCCGCTCCAGTTACTCCTCCATTTGCCCAACTTTCTCCTCTAGAGTCCTCGCGACGCTGGGTTACGGAAAGCCTCCTACAGGTTTTCTAGGTTGACTGGTCCTCCAGGGAAAGCGTGTAGAAGTGTAATTCTCATGCGTCCGAGGGCACGTCTCTCAACTTGTCTCGGTTCGTCCTGTTGAGGAAGTCCAACTGGATCCTGAGGTTCAACGTACGGTGGCGCTGCCACCTCCGCCGCACGCATTTGCGCAGCGTACTCGTCCCTTTGACGACACGAGGCAGAGAAATGCGTATACCCCCAGCTACGACCACCACCGGAATTGCAGCATCCATGGCCTGCTGGATGGTGATGGTGAGGAAGTCGACCATGCGGTCTGCCTCCGCACACGCACTGGCCGGTGTTGGGTCAACCGGCAGCAACTCCGCGTTGAATTCACGGAAGTGCTGCCAGTCGGCACGAGCTACGTCCAGACGCTGGGAGGGTGGTACTCGCACTGGCGCGTTCCACTGAAGTAGCAGGGTCGGATTATGGTCGGACGACAAATCGCAGACGGAATGCATGCTCAGGGATGCCCTGATGTTGCTGATAACAGCAACATCAAGGACGTCACTGGAAGACTGTTGGTGCCAGCACCGTGATCCCCTCTTCATCGGCCAAGTCTATCAGTCGCACGGCCCTCGGATTGGGGGCCTTGGAATACCAACTGGCGTGCTTGGCATTCAAGTCTCCGATGTCGATCGAGGGGCGTACCATCCCTGACGACATCCATGATCTCATCCGGATTCCACGCCCTCCTCTACGGATAATACTTCGAGAAGACCCTGATCCATTTGGTACAGCTCCTGATGACGGCGGATAGAGCCTCCATCGATCTGTAGCTTCGCACCGGATAGGGAGGATGTTCCATAGACCAGTGGATGAGCAGTGCCGAGCCATGGTGCCTCGCCCCCATTGCCTGCTTTGCTGCAAATGTGGATCTATGCTATGTAACTAGCTTGGTAAAACCTTCTGGCCCCAAAGGCTATCAACCCCTCCCTACATGCGAGGACGCTTGTTCATACGGAAGGAATCCTGCGAATCAAGGCTAGCAATGGGTGGCTTGTAGCGATCCAACCACCTAGTCTCCGACCCTGTCTGAACGATATATCGCCCACCCAGGGATCTTCCATACGTACGACAGGAGGAGAAATATCTCGTTCACAGCGGCGACGATGGCGTTCTTCTCGTGAAAGAACGCCCTAAGTTCTTCCATCTTCTTCTTTATACCTCGGGCGTTCCATTGCAACAGGATGCTGCATCCTCTAGACCCCATTATGGGAGGATGGGATGTGCTCCTTGACCAACTCCTCCGAGAGAGTGAGAGAGGAGGAGTTGGCCTGACAACGCCCCACAAATCATCGCCACTGTGCGCCAGAAGTCAAGGTCCTCTTGCTAGTCTTGAGCGGTTAGAAGCGGCTCCAGGAACATTGGGCATTCTCGGTGTGAGGACAGGTGTTCGCCATCGCAGTTGTCGCATTTCGCAGACTTGATTAGTGGCTTGGGGAAGTCGCCCCCTTATGGGGACCAGAACACCGAAAGCAACGGGTGCCACACCTGCAGGCGTGCGACACATGACCAAACCTCCGGTAGTTGAAGCACGTCAGCTGACCTCTACTTCCCCTGTACTGCTCGATTTTCACAGAGCAATGACATATTTTTTGATTGCCGACGCTGGAGGGGCCCTAGGAGTCCTCTCCAGGTTGGCAACAAATCGGCCGATGGGTATTCTCTTCCCATATTCAATAGCAGTCATCTGAATAACGCCTCGGACTATGAAACTATGATTCTGGGCCCTTTTCAGTTCCATGAAAAGGCATGGAGACTGGTCTCAGAAAACCAGGCTCCACAGTAATGGTTAGTGACAAAACAGGTGAGAAGAAGGGACAAGTTAGACTTCCCCTGTTTTGCCAACGACTGAACAATGCGAAGAAGGACACCCGTAACCTGTGCTCTTCCAGTAACCTGACCGCCAAAGCGACGAGTGGCAATTGCTTGAACTAAATTGCATGTAAGTGCAAAAGCTTTCGATTGCACGAAACGTGCCAATCAAAAGCTAGGTTCTCGGCGAGCAATTACCAATAAAATCTACCAACCCTAGCGGAGGTTTGCTCCGTCTCATTCCCAGAATTGCTACTCATGCGGCCCTTGCTCTATTTCACTAGGCCTTTTTCCCTTCTATTAGCCCTAACGTGCATCAACCCCTCCGTGCAAGCGGGGACGCTTGTTGCTAGGGTGGGTTTCTCGCGAATCAAGACTGGCGATGGGTCGTATGTAGCGATCCCACCACCTAGCCTAGCTTACGCAGTTCTTCGTGCGGCGATACTGCTGCCTTGCAGTAGAATTCCCTGGACATTCTCGGCAAGAGGACGTCCAGGGTTTCAACATTTCAAACTATATGCAATGGGCTGACGTGGCCGTACCTACCATGACCGAATATCAGCCGGAGCGCAATGCTTTGCACAACCTGCAGTCTGTAGAGGGTGGTCTTGGGCACCCCAGACCAGACCGGAGCTGCGAACGTCAAGATGGGTCTCATGCAGCTCAGGTAGAGGCGTCTCTTGGTTTCGGCCGGCAAGACATCCGGACGCAGAATCGGACGGATTCTTGATAACGCCCCGAGTGCCTTGCGGCGGACACTCTTAACTTGAAGCTTCCAAAGAAGCCTCATGTCCAGCACTATTCCCAGGTAGGTGACGTCTGGGATCCAGGGGACGACGTCCCCCATTACCGACAGGTCGACTCCAGGCGGCGCTCCTCTTCCAGGATGGAAGACAACGGCCCCGGTTATCGAGGGTTTAACTGCAATGCGTAATCGACGATACCAGGTGATCAGATCGTCGACGGCGCATTAAAACGTCTCCACGGCCGCGTAGTTTTTCTGGAGCGCGACAAGATCGCCGCGTCATCAGTGTACAGGGCAAGCATCGTGTTCCACCCAAAATCCGGGGGGATCTTTGGTGAAGATGCTAAGCAATTTCGGCCCCAGGATGGACCCCTACGGAACGCTGACGCAGATGCGTCGCAGTCCCGATCCGACCCTGAGCCAAAACACCCGAAACGTCCTGCCCTGCAAGTACGACTCGATCAGCCGAACGAGCCAAGCTGGAATCTGGATCTTCAACAGGAGTGCTGGGTGCCACACGCGGTCATAGACCATCAATTTTTTAAGAGATATTTCTTTTGTCTATATTATTTTATCGTAACTCCTGCTGCTGCATGGCTGACCTGAGCGTTTTGATTGGTTGCCGAGAAACAGCATTTCTTCTTCTGGTGTCAAGAAATTGAACTATATTATTATACGACTAGAGAGCCTATGATATGCTTCAGAGGTCCGTTTAGGAAAATCGTTGGGCCCGGTTTCGATGTCCCCCGAATAAGTATTCACTATTTATTTTCAAATATCTCCTTTAGAACCTAGTTCATGTAAACATTTGTTATTATCAAAGCTGTGGAAAAAATAATGTTTTACATGTTTTGCTTGAAACGTTGTTTCATAAAACGGATTGTTGAAGAGATATTTTCATTATTTTTCGGAGTTTGTTAAGAGCGTCGCTAAGTGTAACCTTTGCTTCCGTTGCTGTGATAAAATTTTCTTATTATCGATATCGATGCCTACACCATCAAGGGTAATTTTAATTTATATCAAATTTATTTCAATGCCACCCAGAGTCATATTTTGTAAACAAATTTTATTAAAAATATTGAGAGCGATCTCACCCCTGCCATCTGTAATTTTAATCGCGCGTCGATATTTTGTTTTCCATAGCAAAATATGACAATTTTGTTTACTTATTGTTTTTCAACGTGAAAATTGTTTCAAAGTATGGTTCAATGTAAAAATTATTCAGGAGAGTAATTAGCAATAATTATTCTTGAGGACTTTGATGTCGAGAGCGGCTTCTCATTTGTATTGCATTAATACTAGTTACTCTGTAGGGAGAAAGTCATTTGCTGGACATATCGGATTCTTTTTATCATATACTATCTAAAGGGATTTTCATATAAAATCCACGTGAAAAAATATGTCAACAGCGGAAAACTAAAGAAAAAGATGCATATAAAAATGTAACGAATAAGCAGAAACTTTCGAGGTGAATGAGATAATTATTATAGGTTACATGTTTAATAAGCTTCGCAACGAAGTGCATATTTCTCTATAAGTAATTTTATAGCTATATCCTGTCTATGACTAATATTTATTTACTTTTCAGTATTCCATTTAAAAGCTTTCTAATTTCGCGTAAAAATAAAAGTCGAAATCTCAATTCTGAAATTATCCCAGCCATAAAATTGCTAAGATAGACTGCTTCAAAGCCGTCAATGATAATTTTATGAATTACTATGAGCTAATTTTCAACTATAATTTTGAATTATACTTGCGCACTTGCTCGAGCAATGCCAAAGATATTCCTTGCATGCGAAGACAGCAATTAAGGAATGCCAAAATTTACGTGCCGAAAAACTCAACAAACAAAAAATTAATTGATTATGAATTTAAACTGTCATTTAAAGACGCTACCGATGCTATCCGCAGCCAGCTGAAAAATTATGAGTTTGTATTCCGTGTGGAGAAATCTAATTGTTTGCTTTCAGACATTAATCCCTTTGTTATGAAGAAGTTATAAACTTAGATGAGTGCTATCAATAATCATAGGAGCAATTTCAAAGATCGATTACCACGTGCCTCTTCTTCCATTATTTATTTTTCACTTGGAATTTAAAAATTAAACAGATCATACGACAGAGAATGGGTTTGTAAGGCTAACCGTAATATAGAAACAAATCTCAATTCTCAAAAATGTTGAACGCTGCTACTATAACTGGGTTTAAGTTCCGTTAAAAGTTCTATGAACTCCTCTTCTAGCAGTTGTGGTAAAACGTAATGAAACACACAACTATTCCAGAATCTTACAAAACAAAAATGACTTATGCATGAATGCAGACGGAAAAAAACCTATTTACCATTTACGGAATGATTTGGAAATTACTGAATTTTATATTTACTAGTAGCAAACTTAAAATGCTACCTCTGCAAAAAAAGCAAAAATATTTTGAAATGCGTGTGCATAATAATCTCCTATTAGTGCGAATCCCATTTTTGCGTGAAACGCCAACTTAATAAGTATATGATGAAAATTACTCATTCGCCGTAAAACGGTTAAGACACGGTGACTCTAAATTCTTCAGTTTAAAGCAACCAACGAGGGAGTACGCGAAAGGTAACACCACTGTTTTCCACTAACTGACAGTTAACAATAGAAAATACGGAATAATTGTAAATGGCCTCAATCAGTTGAAACGAAATCCGTGTTGGGAGTAGGTCGGCGTTTTGGTGGTGGAAGGAAATCATCTAGGAAGTTCGTGATTATATGGCGAAGCGATGAGTTTGAGAAGGCTAAGGACAGGATGAATCAGACAGACCTCTTGTTGTCCAGTCTATCCCCCACCCCCACATTATTTATATTTCTACACCAGGATAGAACAGAGACTTAAGGATTCAAATATAGACCCGGATTTGGTGACTGATCCGTTGCCGCATCTCCTTCAGCCGAGCGGCGAGAAGCTTCGAGTCTATTTCCGTCGAGACCCAGCGGCCATAGCTTGATGCGTTGTTATTTTGTGGAAGCGGGTGTGATGTGTGGGTGTTTGGAGGAATGGGTAGGGAGCCTAAGTACGCGTGTGTGTGGGAGTTGTACGAGGGAGGTTGGGGATCGGGAGTGCCACCAGTTGCAAACGCACGTGATTCTGACAGACCATCCTCTTTAGCGCTATCTTCCCCTCGACGACCACCTCTTCCCTTAGTGAACTATGACATTTTACCTCGGAAAGTGCGATCGGAGAACGTTTCTCTCGAACTTAGACTGCGCGTGGCTACGACGCGGAAACGGGTGTATCCTATTTCCACCGTGACGGGGTGTTTATTTTAATGGCGCCTCTTACGGCAAATTTTGATGGAATAAGAGTAGAGGCAGAAATGGGTTTTCAGAATCAGGTATACTCTCCGGAATCAGGGTGGAGCGGGGAAGGGGGTGCTATGGATAACAACACATATCGGCGTAAAAATTCTCGCAGCAACTAGGTATACGGCGTATACGCCCATTTCCATCCCTGAATAGGAGAGATGCGCTTAACATCGTAGGAAATTTTTTATTATTATCTCATCAATAAAATGGTTTTATGATTGATGGTGGCTACGAAAGCTGAAAATTTTCTAATGTTAAGTGCACTATGATATAATTAGGATGATTCCTATTAGAAACGTGAAAAGCATACGCTGAAGAAATCATTCTGTGGAGATAATTAACGCTAATCTTGGTTCTAATCTGAGGAAGCCGATAAATTAAAATGGACCAATACACCTCGTGGTTTTGACACGGTAAGGAAACATTTAAGTGGACATTTTACCAAAACCGGTAAATATTTAAACGTTTTGGACTTCAAAGAAGGACGCTTCAGAAACTTGAAATGAAGTTAATGGTTTGCCAACAAATTATATAAAATATTTTCGGAAAGCTATCCAAATTTTTGGGTTATAAAACGATTCAAGATTTTAGTTCACACACACACAAAAATTTACCAACATTAGAAAGAATAAAATTTTCGATTAAACTCATGTATTCCTCTCGCAAGGAATTTCGAAAAAATCATCTCTACCGGGAAAAGACTTTTTTCGCTTTTCATTGCTTTGGAAAAGTGATAAAATTTAGCAAAGGATAGAAATATTGCCGACATTCTTTTTAAACCCGACGAAGAAGAAGAAAAATTGAAGCACTTCAAATACGTTGAAATTACAGAGCTCGTTACTCTTAAGATGATTCCGTTTGCCATGTTCCATTTTTCCAAGATATATTTTCCGAGTAATTCAGAGATAGCTAGAAGCAGTAAAGAGTATTTTTAGTATGCTACCGGTGCCGCGAAAAAATAAATAAATGTTGCGATGGGGGTTGGGAGCTTTAAGGATTTTCGCCAAGAATGCTTCGCCGCTGAATTCTTTAATGACAGGTAACCAAACAACGCTTTAGTCATGGAGTAATATTAGAACACATTTGTTCATTTCTATATTTTTCAACGAATGAAAAAGATGAAGAGGGAAATAAGTAATTATTTGTCTCACTTTTGCCGATTAATCTTGGGCCCGAAAAGCTTTTTTATTTGGGATCACTGTTGTGCAGAAATGATCGTAAATTAGTAGAAAGCAGGCTAAATTAAGTAATATCCGACATAAAAGGCTAGCGATTTAAAAAAAATTTTTAAGCTTTTGAGTGTGACAAAAGCCATTCTCCAACTCTTTTGCACCGTAACAATTTTTTTTAGGTGGTTTGTTCCGTTATTTATGAATTTCTTGATGCTATCTTCGCAATTACATACCACTGATAATTTAGACCAGTAAAATAACTGAAAATGTTTAATTAGAAGGAGCATAATCTATTGGAAAAAAGTAATGACAAAGAATATGCAAATATGTGAGAAATGATTATATAATATGTACGATAACACAATATTTTCAAATAAATCCAAAAAGTGGCAAAAGTTTGGTACGTCCAGAGAATAAGGAGTATATTTTTATTATTCCAGGAGTTACCAATTGTCTAAATTCTGACTCAAATCACGATGCTTTGCGACGAAAACCCGCTATTGGAAATGAGCGAAGAAAACACAAGATCCAACATTAATAACTGAAAGACCATTTCCATTAAAAATTCAAGAAATCTTTATAAATTCACAACGGAGGTTAAAGAGAAAGGAATTGATTCACGTCAGGAATCTTTAAGTACCTCGTTGTACTCTTCAAATATTTTAAGGAGTACTAATATATGGTTTGCTTTTTAACTGCCATGTTTAAAAATCTATAATTTAATACGGGGTGCAACGGCTTCCATAGATCTACAGCACTGTATGCTTTGTTATTTCATGTTAATCATGGCCGTTTAATCATCAACACTAGCAGTTCGCTGTTCCAAGAAATAGATAAATTTAGCTTTACAGTCAGGGCTCTCGTGCAGCTGTTATATTCTTGAACCTTTGAAAGATATTTATAGGACACTTTCAAAAAAATCGTAACCCACAGTATAATAGACCCTTTTAGTTTATAATCAGAGCACCATTTACATTGAACTATTAAAAATATTCAATGAGCGAGGTTGCATATAAAAATGTAAAATCAATCAATATTTCTATAGCTCTACTTTCAATACAGATGATATATTATAATATGATAGAATTGGCTTTAAGATTCGAATTTGACCGATAGGAGAAAAAATTATCATTTTATCTATCCAAGAAATTAATACTGAATAAATCTTCCGAGAGCAAACAGGAATTCATAAACCTCACAAACTCGTTGTTCAATTAACATTTACGCCCAATTGTGGAATTAGATTCACGCTAGTAATACTGGGGAGGCCACTTTGATGTTAATACTTGGAATTTTTTTTGTTTAATCGGTTCAGCAATTTTCATGTAAAAACTAACATCACAACAAAATAACGAAATTTTGAGGAAATTTGCATCCAAGAAATATATTAAAACGGATTGGTGTCACGGGATCTTCCGACGGTAAAAATAACTAAAAGAACTACAAAAAGAGAACCCCAACTGGGTACTTAATAAGAGAAGAAGTACGGCGAAAACAACCAAAGAAACAAAGGTTTTATTTTACCTTACAAGTAAGTAAATCTGTAAATTATTGGAAATTCCTCCTTACCTCAAGATATGGCCATTAACAAAGAAGTCTCACGTAAACATCGTGCGACTGAACAACAAGTAGGGACTATGCCAACCTTTGCGGAACTATTCTCTGTCAAAGCTTCCGGAAGGTAGGCTCCGCTAGCTTAATCACAGCTTACTAAGCGTGACCAACATTTATTTCAAATCTCTCGTGACCTGAAAGCAGTCGACCTCACCAGCAAGTTGCTTCAGAAGAGACTGAAGTTGAAACGAGTCTGCAATACATCAAGTTAAATTTAAACATCTGAACAGAAATTCATAATATCAACTTATCAGAGAGATTAAAACAGTTAATTTTGCAATTCTGAATAGAAGGAGGTAAGTGACATTTATTATAAATAAATTCACATTCTGAAGCCGCAATTCGAATTGTAATGTTATTAAACTATGATAGATTAATGCGCTATATAAAATACAGAATAGAAAACAACAATGCCACCAGTAACCTCAAAATATTTTAAATAGAAGAGTTCTACGGCCGAAAATAACATTTTTCCTATTTTTCCACATCAAGCAATTCAGCGATTACATTCAAAATTCAAGAACAACATTTTGTTATGCGAATTAAAATAAACTAAAGTACTTCCAGGGTTAAAAAAGTCAGTAAGTGCTAAATTTGACAAAAAGGATTACACTTCCACTTAGATTAACTTTATATTTATTGTTGTTATTCCATTTTAGTGCTTTCTATCATTGCTGAAAGGCACTGTAATCTTCGTTATGCCCGTCCGTCAGTATGCATATTTCAGAGAAGAATTAGCTGAACCGATTTATACCAAATTTGGTACATAGAATCTTCACATACATACATGATCAAAATGACAGATCGACTTAGCAGGGGCAAGACAGCCGAGAGCAAGGACGGAGAAAATACTTTTCCGGGCCCCCTTTTCTGTTCAAAATTGGAAAATAGAATCGCATTCCTAGGCAGAACCCGGTAATCGGTCTGATTTAGTCTCTCTTTCAAGAATAAAATTATTTCCAATTTATTCCGAAAATTGAGCTGCTCCAGGTTACCACATTTCCTGATCTCGGGCCTTCTAGAGGCTTGGGCCCCAGGAGCTTTGTCCTGGTATCCCCGCCCACTCGGAGGGGCTGAGCAGGGGTGCCACAATTGCAAAATAAATCTTTTCGGTAATTTTTAATTTTGAAGGAATTAGCAGAAGCGATTTCAACGAAATTTTGTATGAAGGAGGTATGCAACATAAAAAAAAACAAAATCAAGATGTTTAGTATAAATATAGAAAGCAGGGCTGCCACAATACAAGAAATAACAAATCTGTTTTACTCATATTTGTGTTGAACTGTCCGCATCAACTATAACCAAATATAATATTTTTAATGTACACATAGGGTAGGGGAGCTATTCCGCTCGTGGGGCTATTCCGCACGAAATAAGATAATTGTCTACTGCGCAACTAGTCTCCGTCGCTGTCATATTGTTTCTCAACGAGTGTAACACTAATGCCCAAGTGCACCAAACCCGGTTAGGAGTTAACCGCGGTAAAATTATTTCCTAACCGCAATTTAAGCCCGTTTTGGTGTGCACCAATCCCGGTTAGGGCCTAACGGACGTTTAATCGCGATTAAGAATTAACCAGGCGAAATCGAGCGGTTAAGTTCCTTAACCGACGTCAGTTTGGAAACAAACATGGAGTTCCGATGGGATAATTTTGAAGACGAGCTCGTTGATCTAAATTTTTTAGGTCGAAGAGTGAACCGCGATGAAATATTCATGGAAAGGGGAGATCCGTTCGAAGAGTTGAAGGATAAGAAATTCCACGAAAGGTTTAGATCAACGAAAGCGACAGTACTTTCTCTGTTGGAAAGTTTTTGTCACCACCTGGAGTATCCAACACAGAGAAATAAACCTCTTTCGCAGATGAATAGACTTTTTACTGCGCTGAGATTTTACGCCACAGGAACTTTCCACATATTAATTTGAAATTCTATCGGAATTAACCGTTCTACTGCTGTGCGTGTCATCGGCAAGGTATCAGTTGCATTAGCGATAAATCACCCAGCCAGGTATCTAACAGGCGTCTGAGGGACGGAGATGAGTCTCTTTCACAGCAGCAAGAATGGCGTTCTTCTCTTTAAGGAACACTCGTCTTTCCCTTGACTCCCAGGGCGTTACATCGTACAAGGACGCTGCAACTTCTAGTCCCCATTATAAGGGTACGTGTACGCTCTTTGACGAGCTCATCCAAGAGAGAGAAGAAGAGCTGACTAGACGTTGAGGAGATGGTCTTCCTCAGCGCCCCACATATCATCGCCACTGTGCGCCAGAAATCTGGGTTCTCCGTCTCCGTGGACTGGGCAGCTTCCGGCTTGCTCCGCGGCTTCCTTTTCTTATTTTCCACTGATGGGGCCTCTACCCCGGTCCCTTCGGACCGGATGACCTCCGGAGCGGACGGCGCTGCTCTGGCCATTGGGCACGGGTCCGCGGAGGGGTATTTATTGGAAGGCTGACTCTCCACACTGACGTTAGCAAAGGTCTTCGCCTGCTGTTCAATCAGTCGGGCTTCCTTCAGTGCCCTGCGCCTCTGGTTCCGAAGGAGATTGTCGGAGGACACCTGGTAGGCCGACTCTACCCGCCTTGTAAGGTCCTACATGGCATGAATATTTCAACGCCAGTGGTTGGCCACGTCACAATACCACATTTATATAAATGCAAAACTGTCTCGGTTACTGGCTCAGTTAACTTCAATTGACGTAGCTGTGCGTTAACCCCTCACAAAAAGCGAGGACGCTTGTTAAGAGGGAGGGTATCTAGCTAATCAAGGGTGGCGATGAGGCGCTTGTAGCGGTCCCACCACCAAAACTTGATGTCGCCTAGCTGTCGCACCTCTCGGTGCCTTGATGCTGCTGCCATGCTGTACAATTTCCTGGACATTCTCGGCAGAAGGACATCCACGGAATCATTTCCGTCTTGATGCTTCCGGCTGATGGTGTCGTATCTTCTACGACTCAGTATCAGCCGGAGTGCGCTATTCTGCACTAACTGCGGCCTGTTGATGGTGGTCATAAGCACCCCAGACCATACCGGAGCTGCGTACGTGTTGGCAGGCCATACACAGCTCAGGTAGAGGCGTCTTTTTGTGTCTGCCGAAAGGACAACCGGGCGCAGTATCGGACGAGGTCTCGATAGAGCCCCGAGTGCCGTTCGGCTAACACTTTCTCCCTGAGGCCTCCAAAGAAGCCTGCGGTCCAGTTCTACTTCCATAGGTGACCTCTGGGCTCCCCCATCACCGACAGGTAGACCCAAGGCGGCGGTCCTCTCCCGGGGTGGAAGATTATTGCTTTTGTTTTAGCTGCATTGACAGCAATCCGCCATCGGTGGTAACGCGTCATCAGGTCGTCGACGGCGTCTTGCAATGCTTCCACAACCACGTACTTCTTCGTAGACCGTGATAGAAGCGCCCCGTCGTCCGCGTACAGGGTGAGGGTTTTGTTCCACCCAAAATCCCGAGGGGGATCTTGGGTAAAGATATTGAAAAGTGCTGGCCGCAGGACGAATCTCTGTGGAACACCTGCGCGTAATCGCCGATGTCTCGGTCCGACTCGAAGCCAGAACACCCTGACGTCCTTCCCTGTAGATACGACTCTATAAGTTGCTTGAACCACGCAGGAAACTGGAGTCGAACCATCTTCAACGGCAGTGGAAAATGTAACTCGAGGACTACGGTGTATAGAATGAAAATAAATAAAAACTCCTGAACCGTAAAATAATCCAAGTGAGGAATCATACGTCAATAAGAGAAAAATACAGGGGAAAAATTAAATTTATACTTGCAAGTTTGCCGGACGATGACCTACACGAATCTGTCGTCGGAAACTAGCCTAAATAGAAAAGAAAAGCACACTCAAACGCATAATCACTCTGAAAAAACTACTAGATACGTATTTCGAGAGTTAAGCTCTCATCTTTAGCAGCTGAAGTGGTATGGATTGTTTTTGTTTTTTTCTTGTGTATTTATACGTTCCTGGTGAAATTGAAAGGAGGGAAGGTGGATGAGAGAATTCCTAACAGTCAACGTGTAGAGGGGTGAGTAAAGGATGGGCCCGCGGTCGTTAATCTTTACCGTGTATTGGTATTTGTTTAATTTTCAACATTAATTATGGCTTTCCGGCCCAAGGCGTTTAATATAAAATTTCTCAAAGATTGCCGCCAATGTCACTAATGTTTATTCAAAAACTACAAACCCAATCACTACAAAATCTATTCTCTTCGCTAAGCATAAATGGCTATACCTAGATCTCAAAAACTTCTATAAAAACGATCCTCTCTTGAATTAGAAGCGTACGATTTGCACCCAAAAATAACCAAAAATTTATCCGGTTTCGAAATCCTTATATGGGACAGTCATCTTAACAGAATTCAATCCATGATACAACAAAAAGTTCAAAAGAAAACAGACAGACTTCGCAAAAAATACTACTCCCTTTCAATAAATCACCAAAAACACTTCCTATACTCCCAAACAACACCAACACAATATAATTAACCTTACAGATACGACCTTTACCAATGAATAACTCTCCCTCCTTGGAAAAGGACTTAAATACTTCCATATAAAAAACCACCCATGGATGACATTGCGGCAGGCATTGAATCTTCTATTAATACCTTACCAGATAACAGCAAAAATATCATCAGAGTCACCGCAATATCGTAGATAACAGAAAACATTGCCAAAAAACGAACCAAAATCATTACAAATATTCCGAACAACACAATTAAGTCTCTTCATAATAAAAATTGTTCTTATCTAAATGCAGACAAAGATACACCCGTAGTCATAATGCAAAAATATCAATACCAGGAAAATGTGGAGCAAATGCTAAAGGAAGGGCCGAATACAAATACCCGCAAAAATACTATCAATAAAATGATTTGAGAAACCACCGAAATTGTAAAAACGTGCATCACACTCATTACGAAACAACTCAGCCTCCAAATCCACACTTCAAACCTCAGGGTTTCCATTATGTATTGTTTACCCAAAATCCACAAAGAAGACATCCGCAGGCCCATTGTTTCTTCCATCAACAGCCCGACATATAAAATTTCACGTTGGTTTAATGATCAATTTGAACAATTTCCTCTCAAGCAAGATTCTAATATCAAAAACAGTCCTCATTTTATTAACGAAGTTAAAGACATAATACTACATGACAATGGAATTTTAGTTTCGCTTGATGTTCCTTCTCTCTTTCCTAGTGTACCCATCAAAGAAACATTTCAATTTCTCCAAGAATGGCTCACCGATCTAAACTTACCAACGAAAACAGTGAATGAATTAGTACGACTAACACGCTTATGCAGGAACCAACATTTTTTTCAAGTTAACAACGAGTTATACCAAAAAAAACCACGGCAGAACCATAGGAAACTCCTTTTCACCTAGCCAACCTATTCATGGTTAACTTTGAAAACAATGTAAAAACACCTACAACTACTTTCCACGTTTATGGCTGAGATACGTAGATGATATTTTCGCAATTTTCAATACCTTCAAAAATAACATAACAAATTTTGTACACCAACTAAAAGATCAATATTCTTCCATCAAACTTACACATTAAGTAGAACAACAAAATACATTACCATTTATTGACCTCTTAAAAAGAGAAAACAACAAAATTAAGTTCGGGATTTACCGCAAACACACACACACAGACACGTACATAGTCTGATTCCAGCCCTCATGTTTCACATAAATTAGCACCATTCCACTCAATGGTACATGGACACTTACAAGCTCCTCTTTCTAAAGTTGATTTCCTCACAGAATTAAAACATCAAAAACTGCGCTTAAAATCAATGGTTACAACACTCAGATAATAGAAAATATTTTACGTAAACACAAGCGTAGTCTATCTTTTAAAAACGCTTTACCCTCACAAACACAACACCCAAAAAACCAAAATACGTAAAAATCCCCTTAGTCCGTGGTATCACAAACGGATTATCAAAGATCTTCGCAAAACAGAAACTTAAGACAATACTTGTGAATAAAAACAAACTCTCAAACTTACTACACAATCCAAAACACACGATCACGACTCTACAAAAATCCGGCATATACAAAATCGCTTGCTCAAACTGCGAGAAAGCTTACATAGGTCAAATTAAACGATAGCTAGAAACTAGGTTCATAGAACACCTTGCACATTACAAACCAAATAGGTTTAACAGGTCTAGCGTCGCAGTACATATACAAGAAAACAAACATCCTAATAAAATAAAAAACATGGCTCTCTTAAAATCAACACAAACTGACTAAAAACCAGACGCTAACGAGGGAATTTTCATAAACAAATACCAAGACACGATAATGAATAACGACTAAGGGCACATCCCTTACTCACTCCTCTATACGTTGACTGCTAGGAATTCCCTCATACATTTTCACTCCTTTCACTTTCACCCGGAACGTAAAAATAAACAAGACAAAACTAAAGCAATCCATACCACTTCGACTACTGAAGATGAGAGCTTATCTCTCGAAATACGTACCTACTTAGAGAGTTTTTCCAGAGTGGTTGTGCATTTGTGTGTGGTTTTCTTTTCTGTTTAGGATAGTTTCCGGCAACAGGTCCGCGTAGGCCGTCGTCCTGCAAACACGGAAGTATAAATTTAATTATTTTTCCCCTCTATTTTTCTCTTATTGACGTGTGATTGCTCACATGGATTATTATTCGGTTCAGGAGTTTTTATTTATTTCCATTCAACAGGAGTAATGGGTGCCACACGCGGTCGAAGGCCTTCGACACGTCGAAGAAGGCCCCTACGACCGCGTGGTTCCCGTTGAAGTGGTCAGTGATAAAGTGAGTCACCCAGCCCAGTTGCTGGGTAGTGTAGCTCCTCTCACGGAAGCCGAACTGCTCATCCGGGAGAAGAATATTCTCCCGGAGAAAAACTTTCAGCGGTTTCTGGATCAGAAGCTCAAAGATCTCCCTGAATCCGGCCAGGGGAGAGATCAGACGGATGTCTCCAGGTCTAACCTCCGTCGCTTGCTTCTTAGGGAGTCAGATTATCTTCGCCTTCTTCCCGGCTGAAGGGAAATATGGAATCCCGACGCAGCCGTTAAAACGGCAGTCAGGAATTATACAGCTGCAACGGGGAGCTGACGAAGGAAGACATTCCAGATGTCGTCATCCCCGGGAACTCTCCACAAGTTTAGTCGGCGAATTTACGCCCCTACGTTGCTAACTGCAAAGTGAGGGATCTCCGCATCCGGTAGGGGCCCGCGATCTAGCGTCTCCAACAACATTGCGATGTCCAACTCTACCGCGTCCGACTCATCTGTGTCCGGGGTGAGACGAAAACCCCCCTCCAGGTCTTCCGCCATCAGCCTGGCATTCTCCTACGGAGACCCAGAAACACGATCCCCCTGAATTATCAGGGGGTCGCTCCGCTGAAATAGACACAGTCTCCTGCAGGTTTTCCAGATGGACTGGTCTCTCAGGGAAAGCGTGGAGACGTGTAGCTCCCACGCGTCCTAGCGCACGTCTTGCAACATGTCTCGGGCAGTCCTGTTGAGCCTGTTCAACTGGATCCGGAGGCCCCGAGTACGGTAGCGCTGCCACCGCACGCTATTGCGCCAGGTGGTGGTGTCCCTGATGCCACGGGGCAGAGCAATGCGATTACTCCCAGCCACGACCACCTTCGGTATTGCGGCGTCCATGGCCTGCTGAACGGTGGAGGTGAAGGGGTCGACCATACAGTCTATCTACTCACTCGTTCTACGCAGATTTGACTTGATCGGCAGCCTCTTCGCGATAAATTCACGGACTGCTGCAAATCGGCATGTGCCTGGTCCAAACGCTGCGAAGCCGTACTCGCACTGCCGAGTTCCCCAGGAATAGCAGAGTCGAGTTGTGGTCGGGGACAAATTACAGATGGAGTGTATGCTTGTGGATGCCCTGTCATTGCTAATGACAGCAACTACAAGGACATCCCTTGAGGGCAGGATCGTGGTCTCCCTCGGTGCCAGCACCGTGAGCTCCTCCTCGATTGCCAAGTTGCTCAGCCTTGCGCCCCTCAGATTGGCGAGTCAGGTTGCTGGTGGTGTTTGAGGGACGGCCATCCCCGACAAGATCCATAACCGCGTTCTGATTCCACGGATAATACGCCGAGGAAACTATAATCCATCCGGAGCAGGTACGGCTGTCGGAGGATTCGGCTTCCATCGAGACGTAGCATCGCACCGATCAGGGTCTATGCTCCACGGAACGATGGATGAGCAGCGCTGAGCCACCGCAACCCTGGGTCGCCGGTGGTTGGCCAGCCCTCTCTGGGCGATAAATCACCTCACCAGGGACCATCTAGGCATCGGACGGACGGAGATGTGTCTCGTGCAGAGCAGCGACGATGGCCTTCTTCTCATGAAGGAACACCCGAAATTCCTCAATCTTTCCCTTGACTCCCCGGACGTCTCATTGTCTCCATTATTATAGTATGGGACACGCTCCTTGACGAGCTTCTTCAACAGAGAAAGGACGTTGAGGAGTTGGTCTTCCTCAGTGCCCCGCATATCATCGCCACAGTGCGCCAGAAATCTGGGTCCTCAGTCCCCGCGGACTGGGCAGCTTCCGGCTTGCTCTGCGACTTTATGGTATTCTTTTCCACTGATTAGGCCTGATCCGCCTTGTAAGGTCCGATGACCTTCGCGGGTAAGCCTGCAAGAATCAGGAAAAGTCCTTTTCAGGGCCAACGGGAGAGAAAGGTTAGGGAGGTCCTTCGCAGGGCCACAAAAAAGAAGGATAGAGAAGGCCGTTTTCAGGGCCAAGTAGTAGGAAGAAAGGGTACCTTCCCACACATGACAACACTACCCAGATGGCACAAGACACCTCTAGACCCTTGCGGGTCAGCCTGCAGAGAGCATGAAGCAATATTCTTTGAAGACCACCAAAGGAAGAGTAGGAAAACCGGCCAATGCGAAGTAGGTGAGAAGAAGGGACTATGTTAGCCTTCCCCCACCTCGCGATGCAAACCAGCTGGTGCAAAAGGACCCCAGAACCCTTTCGGGTCAGCCTGCAGAAAGCACGAAGCAAAGCCGTTTTCAAGGCCACCAAAGGAGGGGTGGTAACGACGGACCTTTTCAGGGTCACAGAGAAGTTAAAACCCTTTCCAGGATTGACGTCCCTAGATGGAGGAAGGGTGAAGCAAGTGAGAAGAGGGGACTGAGTAAGCCCTTCCCTACTTCGCAGGAATAACCGAGCAGACAATAACCGAGGTCCAAGAATCAAGTCCAAGTGGTGCGGGTTCAAGATCAGGAAAGCAATATTGCTTGTGGATGGAATCCAAAGTTGTACACCCAAAAAGCTGTGTATTTCCTAGTTTTAGATTTTGCTACTTCGACGTCTGATACTGAAGTAGTATTATACAAGTCCTGCTCCAGCTCCACTGAATTGTCAGCAACAATCACAAGTGAGATGAATCTCTTCTGTGAAAGCGGACGTAGAGGAGAAAAATTACAGTTCCTTCATGAACATTTGCTTTCTATTCCTTCAACAAGCGTAGAATCTGTAAGGGCGTTTTCATCGGCTGGCATATTTTGCTCGAAGTACATATAAAAAATGAGCGATAAAACATTAGACGCACTCTGCTTTTTAAGAGCATACTTGAAATACGTTTAAATCTCTGAAATTTGAGTTGGGGTTCAATTAATAATGCATATTTTTCATAAATAACCATGATATCACCCTATCATCAACGCTTTCGCTACAAGTGTTACAAGTACATAATAAAAATCCATTTATTCAGCTTTAGTTAAAATTAAACTATAATTTTTTATATACTTTGGCATGTGTGCAGGTGTTTTTCGTTTTGCCAATAAAGTTCATTGTACTAAGGTTTGTATATTAATTTTTCTAAAATGTAACTGAAGAGGTTTGTTTTTACACATTCATGCATTACCTACATTTACACCACTATTTTTTTTATTTCGCTTACTATAGAAACAAGTTTGGAAAGGTGTACTCCAGGTCGGAGAACACAGAGTTTCCAAATGCGTTCTTTGAGATTGACTAATTTTAGTAAAACTCCACAATACCAAATTTCATCAAAATACGTACTGAGGTGCCCGAGTTGAAACAGGTACGTTGTAAACTACATGTAGGTCTTCATGTAAAGTGGTCGAGATTGTCGTACGATTTTAACTATAATTGGAATCGGTCAACAAATTTTATTAAAACTCCCCAATACCAAATTGAATCAAAATAGGTTCAGCGGTTCCCAAGTTTAAACATGCGGACGCTTGCAATAAAACACGTGAAGAAAAAAACAGATGTCTCAAGTGACGTCACCTCTCAGTATAAACGCAATACATAGAGAACGGTTAGCTCGATTTTGACAAATATTTCGCCTAAATACTCGGCGCAAACCCTTGCAGATTTTAAGTGGGAATTCGTCTCCCGAAAAGGTATGAATGGTGCGAGCTATATAATTATTTTTAGAGGGACAATAAAAGTGGTTCAACTATTAACACTCTTTGAATCAGTTTTTTGTCATAGTAACTATCGCATTGGGTCACTTAGCGCAAAGCTCTCTAGATGTTTGCAGGAAGTACTTCAACAGGCTCCTAGTTTGTATATATAGCCGTAATAAAATCGAATCCCTGGATCTCGGGATTCCGGGATTGGAAAATTCGAATCTCGAAATCTCAGGAATGAAAGATTCCGCCAGGATTGCAATCCCTAGGCGCCACCGCATCTCATCCACCATGACGTCTCAGCGAAACGATGTAGGTAGAAAAAAGAGGAATTAAATGGAATCGTGAAGAGGACGAGCAGTAATGAGAGTGAAGAGCCATGATTGGCGAAGGAAACGCATGAGATGACTAAGGACCCATTAAGAGATAAAGAGATTAAGAGGTAAAGAACCAAGAATCTCAAATGCAACCCGAATTTGCGCCCGAGATTTGACTGCTGGCAATCACAGTCGCATTACGAGAGCGCATGCGTCTCCTTCTCCAGGATTTAGATCCCCCGCAGGCACACCTTTCTCTACCGATTATTCTAAGAAGTTGCATTTTGCTTTTGCTCTCCATCTTGACCGGCTCCTCGAATTACAATTATCCTAGGAATAAGCGGTAACTCTATGTCATTCTCCTATCCCTTTTGAATTATTACGACAAATTTCGCGTTTTTCTCTAAGGAAAAATATGACTTCCACGATATTGATCTGATTTACGCTTGTTATTCAAAGAGTTATAAATATGGATAGTCGTGTTAATGAATGGCACTCCGCAAACTTAAGTGATGAAAATTAAAACTGTGTGGAACTTTACTAAGCGTAAGCGTAAAGTAATAATTGGTGGGCGGTTAAATGCTATAAAAGAGAAGTACCTCTGTCCTCGACGACACGAGCATGTTCTAACAGTTAATAAGCAAATTACTACTGGTTAGTTATTTCGATGAAAAAATTAATGTGGATTTAAGAAAAAACAACAGAATTATTGCTGTCCCAATAAACACTTGCATGCTGAATAAAAATGACATGCGTTCCAATTAGGTATGCAAAATACTAAATAAATGAGCAAAAAATATAATGTATGATGGAACAATGAATATGCTGCCCTGAATATGTGAAAATATTTTACGAAAAAATTTGATGTGGCCACCACATGACTTTCTCCATATCTGTAATATTTCTAAAAATTTCAAATAGGTTACGTAATAAATATCTTAAGTAACTGCGAGAAAATTTTAAACTACAAAGAACAGAAATAAACTCAAACCGTAGCCTTCTGAAATTGGATATAGTCACAAAGCTCCAACAATTAATAAGAGAAAAAGGAGCGTTACTAAGACGTAACTAAGTCTACTACTAAGTCTACTTTAACAATAGTCGTCGGTAGGTGGCGTGGTGGTGGCAGCTAAAAATATAAGATACCTCTTAAACAACGCATTATATGGAAAAATGTTTCAAACAAAGGTTATAGAAAATTAAATTTCCTACAACTTTATTTCATTATATTTTTACATTTATTAAAGCAAATATTTCAAAATAACGGATAAGTGACAAGAGTAAACACCCACTTTCGGCTGACCGATGTTTACGAAAAACTAAACGTTTCTTGTGACTTTCATAAAAATGTTAAATATAAAATTTTGCGTTGATCTGATTAATAGTTTTTGAGTTAGAGCACCCGCAAAACAGCTATCACATATACACACACACACAGACAAATAAAATGACAGACAGATAAAATGGCCGAAATGTGTTCAGGGGACATCAAAACGTGTATTTCCGTTGAAATTATTAAGTAGATTTTTTCATGAAAACAATACTTTCCCCTATACTACATATGGAGAAAGTAAAAAGAAATTTAACATAGAAATTATATAAAATATATTCACTTACAATTGTATTGCATAATATCCTCAAAGGCTTGATAAATATTAATCAAAAGGACAATAAATTGTTCTCAATATGAGGCTGAATTTTAAATGAAACTTTGCACCCCTTAATATATCTCATATATATAAATACCAGAAAAATCAATTAATTTGACATTGGGTTACGTTTATTGAAATTTAACGGTCATTTCTGTGCTACCAGACTCCTATTTAAATCTACGTAAGAGATTTTATATTTTAATTGATTCCAATGTCATTGACATAGCTGTGAGTGTTAAGAAATGCTCTAAATTAAATGTCAAGAAAGTAGAGTGTAGCTGGTTATATTAGTCACATACTCGATGCGAAAATAATATCGCATCACAATGGTTTCCTCACGCTTATGTTAAGAAAATCTTGCACGATACGTACTTTATGATTACTCTTAGAATAAGATACCAATGTTATTTCGGAACTATAAAACTCTTAACGTGAAAATTTATCCTGTAAATTTGTCAACTAATATTAGTGGATTCTAAGAAAGTAGCCAGCTAAAATATGACTGTTGAAATTGCCTGAACATCAAATGTACGGGAATATGCCCTCAAAGAGGAACGTAAAATTTATTTCAATCTCGATGAAAAGTTAAAACTTTTTCTGGAATGGCAATGCGGAAGGACAAGCATGACTGGCCTATGTGGGATATCAGAGAAGTCAAAATCAATAATTCAATCAAAGGATGGTACAAACCGTCCAAGAGCATGGAAATTTGCTTCTGCCATAAAAAGATAGCAAAGTTTAAACAAACTTCGGGTTTATGTATATAGTAGTCATAAGATTCCAGCTTGATGTAAAAACCATCGTAATTTACAATTTACAATTGAATATATAATTAAAATCTCCGAGGCATTGTTAAATACAGACAATCTCTTTCAGAGCAACTATTATTTAATTCATTCAGTAAATTGATAGCGTTTAGGAGAATCAATATTCTTTTTACCACTTTTAATTTGTAATATCTGAAATGTATATTTTGGTAAATAATGAAGAAAAGAAGGCAAAATATTACGAATAATTAATCTAGATTCACGATTTAATTATGGAGCAAACCCAATTTAACCAAAAGGCTTTCAAGAAAAAATATATTGATCGGCATAAAATATCTACATAAACGTTTACAAGCGTATTTTTAGAAGTATAGCATCTAACTTTTGTATAACTTATGGGGATATAAGATAAAGTGAATATTAAAATATTTTTCCACAGCATAGCTTTACTTACCGATGTGACCATATCATAAATTTGCTCAAGCTCTGTCCTGAATTAAAAATGGATCGTGTATTTTATGCGTGTTAACTGCATTCATTGCGTAACATTTTGACAATTGCACCGTTACGTTAACGTATTCAAGCGCATATTTAGTTTGAGGGAGAGCTTCAAGGCGTGGCCGAATAATAGCAGTCATCTGTCACAATTTCCCAACATATGTACCGCAAGATAACAGAAATGACGCAAGGTAAAATATAACACGAAAGGGCCCAACCCACGTAATCCAAGAAGAGTCATGTATCCCGCGCAATAATTTAAGTACATTTGGCAATGTCTCCTTTAGTTCTTGAAATTCCCGTAGCGAGACCTTCGAATGTCTCATCAATACACGCTTTGCCGAACTGCCAGGTGAACATCGTGTTGCAACGACTCTTTTTGAATCTATCAATATAAAGTATTTGGCCACCTTATCTCGATCGATTACTAAGGCACGTAGTTAATTAAAATAGAGTGAACTAAGTCCTCGGGGAATTCCGTTCTAAATAAGGACCCTTTCCCGCCCTCGTGTTCCTCATGGTGAGTAAACGAGATAGTGATTCAATGCGAGGGTGGATTTCCAAACCTGATGCTATGATTCCAAGATTACGCAACCGTCGTTCCAACCAGCAAAACTACTACGAGCCGAATGCTGATGATTGGAATTGCCGAAATGCGATGCCCGTGGCGGTCTATTGCATCGCACCGTGTCGACATGTTACGTATATAGGAGTCCTAAATATACTACGCCTATTTCGTCAACTATTGACTATATCCTGGATCGAACATTTTTCGATGAAAGTAAAAATAAAACTGCTACCGAAATTCAAAATTCCACCAGCAGAGAGTATATAGAAACATTTTCGGTGAAACAATGATAAACATAGATGAAAGAACTGCCGACATCAGCTGTATAACTCTCTCATATTACTTTGTTAAACAAAATGCATCACTTTTAGGGCGTTTACTATACTAAACGTGCTAACATTAATGGTTCATTCCATTACTTCATCTGACAAATTACTATAATCCTAATAACATCCAATTTTTCGGGTGATCATAAACACAATTTAACATAAAATAACTTCAAATATGGCGTATTTTTTCGCAATATTTATACAAACGACGTTAAATATTCACTTTTGTGTCATGAAATCTGAATGAAATAAAAGAGGAGATGGAAAGCTGATTACAAGACGAGATTATTTAGACTGCATAAAAACCGGATGCAGTTAGAACAGTTATAGGAGTATCATGTCCACGCACTAGCATTACAAAAGCTTGTCACTCTAATATTTGATGAGGTCACATTTAGGACACCACACCACTGCCGAGATACGAGAAATGTATTGTAGGACGGATAGATACAAGGGATTTTTTTTCCTAAGACAATAAAAGAGCATAACAGGAGAGTAACCTGATAGGTCGATGATATTTTCCCCATCATACGCCAATTGTGGCTGCTTGTAGGGTATGATTCAGATTCAGAGAATCAAGACCTGTATGTTCCGATTCGTTCAACACCTGTAAATGTGACGTTAAGAGTGTCATAACAAACTAACTTTTGCTTAAGTTCAACTTACCATCTCGATTATGATTGCGTTAACATTCCAATGTTTCAGAATCTTCACCGGTTTGTTGTTTCACTACTTGACATTAACTAACATAAATATTTTCATACAACAACACTGAATTCAATTATTAAAAATGTAATTATCAAACTCATTCACATGCATCTCCTTGTAGATAAGAAGAAAAAAGGTATGAATTGAATTTGATTTTTCCCATTCGAACAATATCCTCTTTGTATCCCAAAATAACAAGTGAACATATTTTCTCGAGACAGAAAGGGTTGTAGCATTCAAAGCCGTCTTTGTAATTACAAGAAAACGGCTTCTAAGAACGGCATATTTGCAAACTTAAATCTTACAAACATCAAACAAAGATAATTATGCTTGGTTGATATCATTATAATTAAAAATTAATTATCAACATCAGGTTATGGATTTTTTCAAATAAACGAGTTATCAACATGGGTGACTACTTTAAAGCAACAATTCGCGTACGCTTTACTAAACCGCTTTATGACAATACGAATTGCATACCTGATCAGAGTAATAGGAGTAGAAATTGATTTTTTAAGTGCATCGACGGCTATGGTCATTTTGCACAGTCATCAACTGGACATATGTACACTCATTTCCAAAAGTATTCTAACAATTTGAGCGGCGTCGCTTTTGCGGCAGACTGAATTTAAAATTCATATCTACGTGAATGTTATGTCAGTCTGTGAATATGTATTCCTCTGGTGACGCCACCTCAGATTTCAGGGTATATTATAGTATAAAATACGACGTATTCTTGCGTATCGATCGGAGAAAACAGACATTCCGCATCTTGGGCGAGCGTTTGAACGTACTATTATAATTCGCCATTGTTATTTAAGTCATTCTTGCATCGCGATGATAGCTAGAGTTGTGGGTTCCCGGCGATATTTTTTTCCCGGGAAACGGGAACTAGATATTCAAATATCCCAGGAATTCCGGGAACACGGTAATAAGAGTGATTTTTGCATTTTAAATATTTAATACAATATTTTTCATTAACAAATTATATTTATTATTTATACAACGTAAATATTTAAGTCTTTAATAAATCCTAATGACATTTGATACATTATTTGCGACAAATTTTTAGCAGATTCAATATTCAGACGCACTTTTACTTGCGCAACCGATCTTTCCTCGATGTTGACGATGTGGAGTTATAAACAGACCAACTACTAATGTACCCTACATTGGAATTCCCTCGAAGTTAAAATGGAAGATAGAAAATATATGAAAGAGGTCTAAAAAAATTTAAATTCTATAAGACCCTTCTTCTGTCCTTTTGTGGATACTTCTGTCACGCTATAAAAATGTAAATTACTCGATCAAGGATGGAGATATTTTTGAAATTTCGCAAGAATGCTCGATTTCCATATTTTAGGGTGATAACGAAAAAACTCGAAAAAAGTCCTTGGTTCGACTCCAAGGAAGTCATTTCCAGTTCCCATAAACTAACACGTAAAAATCGACTTTTCGACGTGCAGGCTTTTATTCTTTTTGAGATCAAAATAAGAAAGTATTAACCAACGATATACGATTTAAATCATTTTCAAGAAAAAATAATAATATGACTTATTCTGTTGATCGTTTTCCGCCTACAGTTAAAAATTCCCCATGATAAACGTTTAACTCACATATTTTAGGGAAATCTTGCCATTTTAAGGGGATGTTGCCTTGCCAACCAATTACGTTGTTAAACCTCGAAATCCTATTGTCATTTCATTCCTTATGGGTTAAAGCGTACTTTGAATTTATTTAATAAGAGAGAGAGAGAGAGACGGAAGAGGAGGGAAATGATTTTCATAGCAACCAGTGTAAACAACATTCGTAGCGTTATATGCAAGAAGGAATACATTTGAATGTAGAACATTAATCATTCGTATATTAAAATCATATTGAATCATCGTAGGAGTTCGAGACTTGAAACAACGAAGGCCTAAAAGATCGAAAGTTTATATTCCAACCAACAATTTCTTTATATGCGTCGAATCGATCAACAGATCAATTTTTTAAGCGAGAATTTGACGCATTCTTAGTGATTTGCATTGTTGTCGGTTTCGTGTAATTGGATACCATTGATTTGGATAATAGCCTCGAGTCACATTTATTCACGAAATTTCGCAAAAAAAATTTCCCGTGGAATTTCAACGGGCATCTCCCAAGTGTATATATAATTAACTTGGTCACAGTAGCTAATTTGGTCGATAAGGGGCAGAGGGAGGGGGGAGGAAAGATGAATACGAAGGGAAGATCGTTCATTCCAGCGCCTAGCTTCAGATTCATGAAACATGCAAAGATTACTTTTGAGGATTTTTTTGCTGACGACATTCACTGGCGTGAGAAAAAGCCATTTTGACATTGTATTAGTGTTCCATTAAAACTGAATTAATGGCGAAAACGCAACCTGCTCCTCAATCACAAACTCCAAATAACTCAGTTGCTAAATGGCATTCACTGAAATAATATTTAGTATTCATCATAAATTCTACTAGTAAAACATGCATAAAATAAAAAAAAATCTGTTTCAGATACCCTAACACAAAACAAATAGAAATTAGTTTGTCAGATAAGTAATTAATATGTTTCCCAATTTAAATTAGAATGTTTGTATATGCCGAGAAATTTGGTTCGATTAACTTATATAATTCTTCTATTGTTAATTTTCAATAGCATACTTTCCAATAGAGGCTTAGTAGAGAAATTCACCATTTGGGATTTATCTACATTAAGATTGGGACATTTTTTTTACACCGCATACATAACCGTTGTTTGATTGCATTACTGTTGTGTATAAAATTTCATCGAGAGTTGGATGACATTAAAATGTTGGTGTCATCAGCATAAAGCAGGCTTTATGCCCCTACCACTGTACTTAGGTAATCAGGGAAGTCATTAATTAACACATTAAACATGGCAGGTCCCAGAATGGATCCTTGGGAAACATCAAGCTTTGATATTTTTTTGAAAGACATTTGATGCAATCACTCAGATTTAATTACAACCCTTTGACTTTTATTTTCAAGATATGATTTGATCCAATCAATTGAAACTTCTAACACCAATTTTACTGAGTATTTTTACAGAAGATGATGCTTGACGAGATCAAATGCCTTAGCAAAACCAAAAAAGAGACCAAGGGTCTTTTTTGATCAAGTGATGACAACATATAATCTGTAGCATGGTAGATAGCAGATTTTGTAGATATGTTCTGTCTAAAGACATGTTGACAGTCAGTGAGGACATGATTATTTTCAAGATAGGTAATAAGACGGGTGTGGAAGAAACTTAAAGATTTTAGCGAACTGGTTTAGGAGTGTGGTTGGGCTGTAATTATTGATCTCATAAGTGTCACCTTAATCTGTATGTTCACGTAATACCTTCGTCGAAAATAACCCATATCTTTTTACTTACAAACTTTGTGTATACGTTAAGCAAATATGCGTATTTACGTTAATTTCTTCGTCGTAGATAATCCATTTTTCTTCATTTTCCAAATGTTCTGCGCGCACGAAAAATTAAACTATCTTGTGTAGCGGCTCCCTACCTTTTTCACTTCGCGAACACCTTGAGCTAACCTATTTCTCGTCGTGAGCCCCTTGGATTAACCTTTTATCTTCGCGAAACCCTTGAGTTGTAACAGTTTTGGAGGCAAAACCCTTATAATGGAGAGTAAATCTTGAAAAAAACAAATCTTTTTGAAAGCTTTTAATTCATGAAAAACAAAAACTTTATATAGCACGTACTATGTAAACGTTTAAAATAAAATCAGATTCTAGTTAGTGTCCTGTAAAATTCAAATATAATTCTTTACGCATAAGAAAAAGTTGGAAGTAAAACTTTGCAACTAATTTGAAAGAAATTAAAATATTGGTAAGAAGAAAGTGGAAAAGATGCCATAGCCAAATTTTTCTCTTGAACCCCTCAGATTTATTTGCGAACCCCTGGGGGTTGGAAAACGCTGACATAGTGATACCCGCAAAAACTTTTGCGAAGTCAGTCAGAAATCTGCATATTTAACCGAGCAGTCACACATAGTTCGAAGATAGATTTATCTCGAAATTACCTACGGCTCGTCAGTGAAAATGAGGTTCACTTAATAACGAAGTGAAACGAAATGTTGATGGCTGCAACAACAATTTAACCCAATGAATTATAAAAATGATATAACGCATAACAATATTCTGCTTTCCAACAGCAAACCGACTTCTTACGTAGGTATTTAACGTAGAATATACGAATAATACTATCAATTTGCAAGTAATGGAAGAAGAAACTCTGCTAAGCGTTTTTTTACTTTTTAAACGCATACATCTCGACTGTTTTTGAGAGTTGGGCCTTTTCACTTTTGCTATTACCGTTATGTGACAAATACTACCGAACCGGCGAATTTGATAAAACCGATGAAATCCTCGATTCGAAATTCGTAAATCCATTCCTACACTACTATTAGTACTAATTACGCAGCGAGTTAGCTTCAGCCCTCCCCCAACAAGCCCTCACTTGGGCAAAAAAACAATTGCCTGGGCCTGCTTACGCTATCATTAGAGTTTTGGAACTGGGAATTGCAGTTCCCGGTTCCCGGGATTTTACTCTATATTTCTTAATATCCAGGAAAAATTTCAAATGATTCTTGGGAATTGTTCTCTTGAATTCTGTGCCGACTCAAGCTTTTCCACAATTGCCATCATAGCTGGATTTAAAAAATATAATCCTCTGACTTTCAGCCACAAAGATTAACCTATCAAAGTTATTTTTTATTTTTTTATTTTATGCATGTTTTACTAATAGAATTTCTGATGAATACTAAATATTTTTTCAGTGAATGCCATTTACCATCTGCTTACCGAGGAGCTGTATTTTTTTCCAATGCTCACTTCACTCAGGTATTTTTTATCGAAATCCATGACTATTTCGAGTACACGTTCACTTTTATCAGTCTTAACCCATTCCTCCGGGATTAAGAAGACGATGTTGTTTGGTTTATTGTCCAATCTCTTGGGCGTTACCAACCGCCCCCCAACAGTCGCCAAGAAAGATTGCATTTCCGCGACTACTGCCGGTTCGACGATCCGTCTCGTTTACCCTCCGTTCTGCAACTGTTTCTTACTCCGGCTGCAACTGATGTTTTCCTCGTCGCGTAACCGCGATAGGCGTGAGATAAGATAGGTTTGGAGCTGTTTGTTTCCGCCCAAAATTTATTTTTTTCAACTATGTCTTCAGCTTAACGCAGTTCGTTGCTGCGCAGACATAATTATTAACGTTGGGTATGGAGTGATATAGACAGGTAATATTGGGGATTAAAGGTAACGCTTTTATTCTAGGGCAACCTAAGACTTCCAAATTTACGACCTCTTGATCTATCAAGCCCAGGAGAAAGTCACACTTTTGCTTACCCTTAGCAAAGAGTACGTCGCAAGTCTTCGTGTAAAACCGGAGTATGTATTCAAGGCGATCGTATGGTACCTCTCTCACGTCTCGTTCGATACCGTGATGGTTACACGTGAACCAAATGTTTTTCTTATCTTCCCCATCGACCCACTCAGGATATTTAAACAGCCAAGACTGACGGATATCCGTTTTCACATCTTCCGCAACTCTCTGACGACGTACCGCTCCTTTTTGTAATAATAAACTTGAAAGTCCAGCATCAAAGTCCTCTCCGCCATCGAAATTTTTCCCATCCTCGAAGGCATCGTCTTCTCACGATCACAAATCGGTCTATAGGATTTGTGATCCATTGTCGGATACGACCCGTCGAAAGTCGTCGTAAACTTTTTTTAAGTGATCGGTTTGGGTACTGAGCAGATGGACTTGATTGTTCAATACTGGAATCAGTCCGAGGAGTAGTCTTTACTCGCTTTGACTGAGGGTCACGGTATCAAATTCTTTTTTAATAATCAGAAATCGTTTTCCGAAAAATGAAGGAACCTTGACGATGAAGGCGGATGTCAGCCACACGGGGTCCACCTTATTTTTTAAGTTGTAGTTGGACAGTAAGAAATAAAAACATTCACACTCGGTTTGGCTCAAACTCAACGCGTACTCCTTTTTGGAGAGCACCACCACGACTGGGGGGATCCCGCCAGGTTCAAATTCTACGTTCGTATCTCACCGGACGCCAACTGACAAGTTCTTGCTAATACGATACACGCTCCCCAACGGAAAACTGTTAGCTCCGTGCGGTTGAAGTCTTCGCGGCGACCTTATGAAAGAGGTCTCTCGTTCTCAGATGCAGCAACTTCCTGCCCGAGGTCCTCGGTGGCGACGCCCGTTTTCGGTTCCATCTTCCTTTTTCTTTTTCCGGACTCTGCGAAGGTAAGTGACGGAGTTTTTCTGCTTCCGGACTCTGAGGCGACGGAGTGATGTCAGTTTCCGGTTTCACCTCCCCTACTTCCTGAACGTTCATACTGCTCGGTGGGTTAACACCGAATGAGCGCCCCCGATCTGTTAATCGAAAGATATTATATGAGCGTCTCGAAGGATCGATGACGAATAGTTGTGCTATCTTTCATCAAGAACGGTAAACGTACCTTTCCTCGTTCATGTGGGATCCCACGCAGCCTCTTACCTCGAACAGCACGCCTGAGAATTGAGGTGACAGGTGCGCGAGCGTCTTCCGAGTCCAAAGCCTTCGTGAAAGAGCTGAACTACTCGACAGTCGTTTAGGTCGGAGCGGTAGGTGAATTGGGAAAGGAAATCCTCAAATATTTGGGTGGGGATTTGAAAAGCGCATACAGACAACAATACTCCCTACAAAGGTCCGATTTAAAATTGGGCAGTTTGAAAGGATTTCACTTGTGGTGAAACCGTCGAGAAATCTCACGATGAATGGTACGTCGGGTGGTAAGCCGTACGAATCGAAATATTCGTTTTTTTCCGATTGATGATGTGAGCAGCTACCCAGTGACTTCCCGGCCGATTCGCGGGATCTGAATTTATCACGTGTATCCTCGGTGGAGTTGGAGATTTCGGTAATTTATCAGAAGGAAAAACTCCGCGGAAGAACGGAGAGGTGTGTGAATCTCGGGAGAGCAAATCGCGAATTTCAGCGGTGTTCATCAAAGCGATAGGTACACGCGCCTGCTCTTATCAATTTCGATGGCGCTGTCGTATTTGGAATACACCAACGTCGTCAGCGGTCAAGACGTCGACTTGGAAAATTTAGCGTCCATTCGCAGATTGCCCTCTTCGGTCGGTGACACGTGTTCTTCGTTACTCGAGTCGTCTGGCGTGAAATCGAAAGCCAGAATGAAATATCCATTGGCGAACATTTCTTTTGTAATCAAATTACCCTTATCCGCGTGATAATTCTCTATGCCGTTTATCATGGATCTATACGCACTCGTATATTGCTCGTTGTCAAAGTTCATGTTCAACCCCTGATCGGGTATTTGCGCCCCGTAATAGTAAACGGAGAAATTCGTCATGGAGAAATGTTGAAATTTGAACTGATTTTTCTTCGGGTGACCGACGTACGCTTCGTTTTCCATCATCGCGAACAATATCCTAATGGGGAGTTTTCCTCTAATAACGTTTTCCTGATTGATTACGCTGACCCCCTTTGGGATGGTGAACGTTTTGAGTTCCACTCTCTTGTAAGGATACAGCGCGTTTTTACTCAATAGTTCTCTCTCCCACGAATTTAGAAGGGAGTGATCTATGTCGTAGTGGGTAAGGTAAAGAGTAGCATCCATGATTTTCAGTTTGGAAGTAGACTCGTTCGCGTTTTCTGTGATGAAAAACCTATTCTTGGCCAAAGACAATTTCACGATGACTTTGACACCGTTCAAGAGATACCTGACCTGAGTGAGGACGTCTGAAAATAACCTCCCTTCTAAGTCCACCACAGTGCTGTTTTGAACTGTAGCTTCCTTTTCGTGAAACCGGCGTTTACCGCATCATGAGAGTCTATATCCTCCCCGGTGTCGACTTCCCACATGACGCAGGCGAGGTGAATCTTCGACGCATCGGCCCCGTAATTAAGTAACGTTTCCATGTATGCCTTGTAATGGTAATTGCATTCGTACGGGGTGGTGAGCACGCCTTTGAAGTGAACGAGACATGGCAAGAACATGGAATGCGTGAAATTGTTCACGACGCCCGGTTGCTCGGCATCCTCCGAATGATATTCTGTACCGTTCAGCTGCACTAGCTTCACTTTTAGATGCAGGTACGCGCTCGACAGGTCCTTGCACGTTTCGGCACCCCCATCTTCGATGTTAAACTCTAGGCAGTGGCGTAACTATAGCTTTTGGGCCCCTAGCAAAAAATCTCTAATATAGAATTTTGATACACAATGTATTTATATTTATTACGAATAATTAAATTTATAAATTATTATAAACTACGGATGCGAGGGTGAGGGCCAACTTGGACTTGGGCCCTTACGCGATCGCGTAACTTGCGTACCCATATTTACGCCACTTACTCTAGGGTGGAAGCTCCGTCCACGGAAGAGACGGGTTTGTAAGGGATCGTGCGTTTACTCTCGACCATCGCCTGCATCGGCATTTCGGAGATTAAATCTAAGGAGACGCTCGCTACGGAACCCATGTCGATCGTTTTTTAAGGGACTTAATCGGAAAAGATATCGCGAATCTTCCTCATCTTCGAGGGTCTTCTCGCTTTCTGACGTTTTCTTTTTCCCGCATTTGTATTTATCCTTTTCCCTCTCTCTCGCAAAACGAGTTGTGCACGACACACTCTCAGTTTTTTGGTGAGGGTGAGGCCAGAACCCATCATCCTTGCTATTTTCGAGTCAGCCCTCCTCTTTAAGTTCAGACCGCCCTGTCTCGCGCGATTGCGTAAAATCTCGGAGAAGGGCGTTCCTATTCCCTCAGTCAAGTCGCTCAGAACTCCCACTCAAGAGTATAGAGCTGCCTTACCTATAGCCTTAGCGCCACTAATGATGAGCGGTTTTGCCAATTTCCAAACACTATTAATAATGCTTCCCAAACCCCGACTTCTCTGGTATCTGCGAGCGGAAACGTACACCGGCCCGATGTCACTGCGCCCGGAGCCGTAGTGAACTGCGTATCGGTATCGACGCACGTCTGCCGACATCTTTTGCCGAAATGATCGCTTCTCAACACATGGTCGAATTTATACTCTGAATCTATCAGAAAGATTTTGTATTTGTACTAAATTTTTAAAAATCCTCTTTAAATCCGCACGCGGGTCCGTCTTATTTATACTCGTCTGGCGTCTTTTCTTCCGAAGTGTAACGTCACTCGCGAAGGCGTCTCTCCATCCGGAAACGGGATCCGTCAACCTATGTCATCCGTCAGCATGACTTCGATTCGGTTTTTCTCTATCGGAAAATAATAAATGGGGTCGAAAATTTGATGAGTTTTATCTCCGTCTACGATCCTCAAGAGTCTGACGACGACGTCACCGACGATCTGCGGTTGAATGATATCCGTATGCACAAACACGTCCACAGAAACCACTTCGTCGCACTGTTGTTTTCGATTAACGTCACCGTCTTTTTCTTTGTTTTTTAGCTTGATCCGCATCAACTCCTTTGTTTTTTTTTATCTTCGCTTTCATCGACACCTTCGTTGGGTTTTTAGCATCGCCCGCATTGACGCCTTCGCCTCTTTTGTAAGAAGAAGACTTGGCGCTTCTGAACTCTATGTACCGACGTAACTCTTGCTCGATGTACGATTTAACTTCCAAAAAATTCGTCGTACGAATGGCAGATAAAAAATCGCGAAAATTGTCGTAGTATCCGACCCCGACAGAGAAAATCACGCCTCCGTCTTTCACCTCGACTTCGAGTTCGCCCTTCGACGCAATACCTTTCCCCGCGAATTCCACTCCCTTCAATACTATCAGGAATGATTTCGTTATGCCTTTCGTGAATGGGGGAGGATAGTTAATCAACGCGAGCGACAAGACCTCCAGAAAGGAATTGTAAGAACGTGAACATGAGGTACACGAGATGGTAGACTCTGACCACTGCAAAGGTGTAATTTTTCAACGGACCCTCGATGATATCTTTCTTCGTCTTAACGAAATCGTCGGTGTACAAAAATCTCAAAAGCTCATCGAAGGCAAGAGGTTGTGCTGCCGTTTGATGTATAACGTACCGCGTTCCTAGCTCGACGTTTTCGATGACTATTTTCGGATTCGCGGGCGCATTGGCGAGCGTTCTGTCCGGAAAACGAGTTTTCGGGTCAAAATTGGTCGCGATTTCCAAGAAGGGAATGCGTAATTCCGAATGGTCCGGGTAAATGAAATCGTGAAAAGATGCATATCTACCGTTGGGTATGGGGATCGGTTGTTGGCGTATTCTGTTGGGTGGTCCTAAGGCAAGGTTACTTTCGAATATTCAGGGGATTCTTTTATTTTCCATACCACTCGTACGAACCCTATTAAGATGTCGGTTCACCATTTTTCGGTTCCTCTACTTGAAGTTCTTCTTCGATACACGGTTCTTCGATTTCGCGGGATATCTTGGGGAATCAGATTTCGGTCAATCCCAACTCCCATTGATCGTCAAATTCTATCTGGTGCGGTAACGCGTTCGTGAAATGGGAGATGGTGTTACCTCTGAAAGTCGTTACGGAGTTGTCGCTGACTAAGGTGATGTACATATGCGACATGATCAAAGGTCGATCGATAAATAAGGTTCTTCGAATGATTCGCCACTTTTTATGCATTTCTCAACCTACGCACCTCGGAGGCTTTTACCCAGGTGTCGAAATCCTCGCCGTACCCCTTCCATCTCACAAAATATTCCAAGTTCTTCCCTTTGATACCGCGCCTCTTCAGTATTCGATCGATTTCATACGCATCCGGGAGGGCTCGGAAGTTCGGCTCCGTAGAACGACCCCTTTATGAATTTCCCGTTGAGATCCTCGAGTACGTAGGTGGGCACGACATTCCCCATTTTCACCGATTTGACTTTGAATATTTACCAAGTGAAATTTCGAGTGTAGCCCTTGTCGCAAGGAGAAAATGTTTCTTTACTGACTCGGGCGTAATCCCCTGCGGTGAAATGTTTTTTCTCTCTCATCCTCATCCTGCGTGACGATAACCTCTTCGCCACTACAAAGGCGCTGGAAACGGATAGGTGTCGAGGTTGCACACCCGTGGAGGAATGTACGGTTCGGTTATAGGAATCGACGAGTTTCTGCAGAACGTCCACGTATTTAAAGGTGTTGGCCCCAGTGAAATATTTGTACATTTTTCCTTTCAGCGTCCTGTTGAAACGTTCCACCACCGCCGCTTTAACATCCGGATTGTTAATGGGGTAAAATTTTATGCCGCGTTCCTCCAAAAAAATTTAAAAATCGCGGTTCGCGAACTCGGTCCCCTTATCGCTCTGTATCTTCAAAGGTCTGCTCTTGTTCATTATCTATTCGAAAGCTGCTATCACGCTTTTGGAGGTCTTGCTTTTCAAGGCTACAGCCAACGCGTACTTGGAAAAAAGGTCGATGACCGTGAGGATGTATTGATATCCTCCGTTATGCTTTTTCAGATGCCTCATGTCGTTTAGATCGCACTGCCAAGTTTCGTCGACGGAGGATACGTTGTAGTAATTTGCTGGAATCTTTTACGGACGGGTTTATGCAACGTGTGGGCATCTTGGTCGTTCAACCAGTCCTGCGCCACTCTTTTCGAGACATTCGCGGCCTTACTTATTTTCCCGCGGTGGAGAAGCTCGCGGGGTTGAAAACGTTGTAGTAAATCGATTTCAGTACGGAGTCCATCATTGTTTTTGCTTTCGCTCGCGAGTGCTCTTTCTCGGGACTGCTCTTCCTCGATTGAGCGTGTAAGTCGGACATTTTTGTTTCGCTGAGCGAAACGCGGGGGATTTTAACATTCTCTCTATTTCGGTGTCCACTTCTCTTCTCCCGAACATATCTTCCATGACGCTCATCCTTCGTTCTATTCAACCCCATTTTTATCTGCGAGTTTACGAGTACGATTGAGGAGTTTTTCGTCCGTTCGGAACTAGTGTTTCCAGACTTCTTTTTTTTCCCTCGCTCGAGCCGGGTAGGCACTCCTTCTCCTGCATTAAAGACATGCGAATGGGTCCATTACCTTCGGTCATGGCTCTTAAATACGCATCCAATACGCGCTTGTAATAGTACCACTTTTCGGAATCGCTCAAGTTTTTATTTCGTATTACGGCAAGCATACGATCATCCAACTCGGACAACCTCCTATCGATCGAGCGCCTGTCGAGCTACTCGGGTTTAATCATAAGATACTCTTGCAGGCTCATTACGGGATCAATGAGCCCAATGACTCAACACAGATCCCAAAAGCGCCGTAAGGAGACCATCTCCCTTTTGCATCAGCAGCTTGCGTTTTTACCAGAGAGAATTCTTTTTCAACTCCCTTAACACCCTCTTATATTTCGACAGCTTCTTTTTCGCGAGGGGGGAGATTTTATGGTACCGTTCAACGTGTTCGAGCAGCACTCGCACAGTGCCTTGATTACATCATTGTCGGCCGGTTTTATAATCGAGTACCGTAATTTCGGGGATGTCCCTCTCAAAGTAGTGAGAATATATCGGTGTTGTCTCAATCTATTCATTTCTAACACGCTACCTCCGGATTTCGCTGGACTTTCTTCTCGGGGGCGTAAATTTGTGGATTTTCTCCCGGAAATATACAGCGGGCAAATCGAAACCTGCCGACCCTCTTTTGAGAGAGGTCCAATATCAAATAACCGTGAGGTTTTTCGTAGCGTCCAAGTACGTCTTGTACAAATCGCAGGGTTTTGCGGAGTACACCTGTCCAGCAAGATACCTAAACTGCCGATTTTTGCGAGGGTTTTTAAAGATCACTATGTACCTGGAGTTAAGGGAGATGTTCCTCGATTCGCGGCTTTGGTAGAACGCGTTATGAGATATGAGGTTTTTTCGTAGCGTTTATGTACGCATTGTACAAATCGCAGGGTTTTGCGGAGTACATCTGCCCAGTAAGATACCTAAACTGCCGATTTTTCGCGGGTTTTTGAAGATCACTATGTACCTGGAGTTAACGGAGATGTTCCTCGATTCGCGGCTTTGGTAGAACGCATTCTGAGATATGGGAATCACTGAAATGTTGGAATGATGAGATCTGCGAGTGAATAACTTGCTAACCTCCTGGTTATAGCATTCGTGCTTCAAATCATTGATCACGTATAGAGTTGAAACTTTTCGAGGATTATCGAACGAAGGTAAGGTGTTGACGATCCGCACTCTGGGTAAGGATTCCGTAAGTTGTCTGCCCTTGCAACAAACCCAAACGATGCGATCTTTCCGTCCTTTAACCCATTTGCTCAAGTTGTTCAAATATTTTGTCACAAAAGTCGTTTTGCCGCACACCGATGGCCCCGCGCAAATGCAAGTAAACGGATGCTGCCACTTTAAGGGCATCAAACAGACTACTCACCAAACGTCCTGCAGAGCGGGTGTTAGAGAAAAGGCAGTGGCCTTTTCCCCATTCCAGGCTGCCAGCTAAGCCTGCCAGGTTTTGAGAAGGTTTCTGCAGGTTGTGATATTACAGGTTGTGTTGCGGCGGCAGGAAATGCTGCCGCCTCAGCCGCTTGGGCAGAGGAGATAATTCCACCCCCATCGACGCTATCGGGCGCCTGAACCAGTCCCAGGGCATCACGCGGATTCCTGAGAGCTGCCGTATGAGGGCATGCTGTGAGCCAGCGGTCTTCCGGTAGAATGCCCTGGCCTTCTTTTCCAGGACGCGTTCTACAGGCTCAACCCCTGTTGTGGCTTGGAGCTCCGTCACTCGGACGAAGCTCCTCCAGCTCATCTCTAAGATCATCCGTAGCGCATTGTTTTGCACTACGGTAATCTTCTTGATATGGGTGGCTGCCGCGCCGGACCATATCGGCGAGGCATAGGTGAGGATAGGCAGTACGCAGACCCTATATAGCCTAACCTTGGAATCCAGGGTGACTTCCCTGGAGCCAAAGATAGGGCCAAGTCTGCGTACTGCACCTGTTGCAGCCCCTTTCGCGCCGGAGATGTGGAGGCGCCAGGTTAGCCCTCTATCCATGGTCACTCGAGGTATTTGCCTCAGAGGACCATAGGATAGCGTGCCTCTGCAGGGTGAGCGTGGCTGCCGGTTGCATCCGAGGGAGGGCACGGAACATGACGGCGACGGTTTTAGATGGATTTACTGCAACTCTCCACTTGCAGTACCAGGCGTTGACCTTATCCAGAGCTCGCTGCTGGTATTTGATTGCCTGTGCCTCGTTCGTAGATCTAGCAAGGATGGCTGCATCGTCGGCATAAAGGCCAACTATGACCTGAGGCCCGTGGTCCCTAGGGAAGTCATGGGTGAAGGTGTTGAATAACACTGGACCTAGGACGGATCCCTGGGGGACGCCCGCCTGAATCAGGTGAGTCCCGCATCGCTCTCCCTCCCAGCACACCCAGAATTTTCTGTTCCCCAGGTAGGACCTCAGAAGAAGAATTAGGGGTAGAGGCATACCAGCCCAAAGCATTTTGGCCATCAGTGCCTCCTGCCAGACTCGGTCAAACGCCTGGCTAATGTCCATGAAAACCACCGCCGTCCTATGCCGGACATTAAAGCCGTCGGTGATGAAGCCGACGACCCTGGCAAGCTAATGCGAGGTGGAATGCTGCTGGCGGAAGCCGAACTGCTCTCCAGGGAGGACATTCCTATCGGAGAGGTGTCTCCGCAGGGTTGGGAGGATCAGCCTCTCGAACATCTTCCCAAAGTTATGGAGGAGGGAAATGGGGCGATAATTCTCGGCAACACCCGCAGCCTTATTAGCTTTGGGATTCCCAATTATCTTCGCCCTTTTCCACTCCTCAGGGAAGTGCCGGATGCGTAAGCAGCCATTGTACAGCGCTGTAAGGAACTGTACAGCTGCAACAGGGAGCTGCTTAATCACCAACCGGCTGCTTTCATCATCACCTGCAGAGCGGTGCGAGGATAGGTTCCTCATGACGGCAACTACTTCCGCGGTGCCAATCCGAGAAAAGAAGTCCCGATCATCATCAGCAGAATTCTGAATAGCATTCATGGCTGTTTCCACCGCCGCCTCAGAATCCGCCGAGTCAGCAGTGGAAGGGTTAGGCCGGAAGGTGCTAGCAAGGTGTTCTGCAAACACTTCCGCCTTTTCCCTGGGGGAGCAGGCAAGTCCTGTAGGAGTTGAGAGGGGAGGGTCCCTCCGCTGGGTGGATTTTAAACCACGACAAACCCGCCAGATGGAGTGATCAGCAAGGGACACATCCGCCAACTGTTCCTCCCAGGCGTCGGTTTTAATCTCCCGGATCGCTTCTCGGACCTCCCTGTTAAGACGGTCGAGCAGGTTGCGCAAATCCGGCGTGCGGTGGCGCTGCCACCTCCACCGCACGCTGTTCCTGTGGGAGATGATCCGCCGGACTGGCTCACGGAGCCGTCGGGAGATCAGCCTGGGAGTGAATTTCCAGGGAATATTCCCCTCCATTGCTTCTCGGATGACACCAGACACAAAAGTTGCCATGGAATCAGCTTGCTCAGGGGATTGCGGCTCCTCACCATTAGCCGGGAGGGCAGAAGCTACTTGGACACGGAAGGCTACCCAATTCGCCTTGGCGAAGTCACGCCGTTGAAGTGGGGGGGGAGCCTGACCGGGAGGTTGCCGTAATGAAGGAGTATCGGCAGATGGTCTGACGTTAGCTCACTCAGGGTGGACACGTTTAGAGACTACTGAGCATTGCAGGAAATTACAATGTTCAGAACATCAGAAGTAGGAAGGTAGGTCCGGGTTCTGGGCCCCAAGACAGATAACCCCGCATCCTCGATGAGGCGATAGAGTTTCCGCCCCCTGGGGTTAGACAGCCTGGAGTGCCAGGCTCTGTGCTTGGTATTAATGTCGCCAAGCACAACCGTCGGGACTCCATCAGGGGGAAAAAGAGCATAAATATCATCCTCATCAAGGTCTTGTCCCGGAGGGTAATACGCGGCCACCACTCGCACCTCCCTTTGGTCATGCGAATGACCGCGGCCACTGCCTCGCGCTGGTTCATCTCCGGGAGCTGGTACTCGTAGAACCTTAGGGACGTGTGGATCAGTAAGGCGACGCCCCCTCCAGGGCGGCCTGTCCTGTCCTTTCTGAGCACAGCCCACCCTCGTAGGTTCAGGGGGATGTTGGGCGTTAACCGCGTCTCGCCAATGGCAGCGACCGAGGCACCAAGGTCATGAAGGAGTGGGAGGAATTCGTCGGTACGGCGGCGAATCCCGTTGGCGTTCCAACCCACTATCAAAAAACACCCCCTTTTACGGCGTATCTCCATTTCCGGACTTAGAAATGGCAATTTCCTCCAGCAACGCCAGGAGAAGGAGCCCTTGGCGGCTGGAAATGTGCTTCTTCAGGACCCTCGTTATAGAAACTATGGTATCCCACAGCTCCTCATCATCAGAGGGAACAGGTTGGCTTCGAGTGGCGGGAGGGGCGCCACGGGGCGCAGGTGGCACTAGCTGCCCCGCGGAGTGTGTTGATGCCTGTGGTTTTGCCGTGGACGGAAGATCCCTCTGAGGCTCGGGCGCCGCTTTGGTGCTGGCACAGCTTGGAATAGCAGGCTCAGCCCTCCTCAGGAGTTCGGGATCAGGGGTCGTGCTGGCACTGGCCACCGCGGCCGCAAAGTTTCTGCCCGGGACGACAGTGGAGGATCGCTTGGCAACCGCCGTCGGAGTCACTGTCCTGCCTTTGTTGGCCTTGCGCTGTAGCGCATCATTGCGCTCATTTGCCGCCAGCGCCTTGTCCAAAGCTTTAAGGTAAACAGAACATTGCCTGTATGTGGAGGGATGGTCACCACCGCAGTTACAGCACTTCCTGGGTGCCGTGGGTGGGTTGGAGCAGTCGCGGGACCGATGATTTCCCGCGCACTTGTAGCAGCGGGCCACCATCCTACACCCAAGGGAGGAGTGCCCGAACCTCTGGCAGTTAAAGCAGGTCTATGGCGCAACTCCTCCCTTGAAGTACTCCACCTGCACCCGACAGTTTTGTATGTGGGTGATCTTGTGAAGGGGAGGGATGCCCGGAGTTTTGTCCACCACGGCGATGAACCTCCTGGTCTTGTCAGGTTGTGTCCTCCCCTCTGCCGTTTGCACCATGTGCTTTACGGATTTAACCGTGATTCCTAACGCCGCCAACCCCGCGGCCACTCTAGCTGGAGGGAAATCACTGGCCAGTCCCTTAATGAGCAGTCTAGCTGTTTTGTTATGCTCTGTCGGGTGCGAGAAGTACTCGAGCTTTTTCTCATCGAGGATCTGCAGGACTTTCTCCTGCTGTTCCGGCGACGTAACGATGACCCTGGCGGAGACATCTCTGATCGCAAGGTCGAATTCATTGCCACATCTCTCTTGGAGCGAGTCAATGAGGTCGGGGTGGTTCCGTACACCATAGACGTTAATCGGCTTCACCTTAGGTCTACTGGGTTGGGTTGCGTTAGAGGAGGGATTTTCAACCTTCTTTCCTGAGGTTCTCTTCCTCCTCTTCTTGTCACGATCTCGAAAGGGTCATCGGCTGCGGCCTCCGTTCCCTGGGTAGCAGGCTCCGGGGGGTGATGCAATTTCCATGGGGGTACTACCTCCAGTGAGTCCGAAAGCTTCCGCTTCAGTGTGGAGCAAGAAGTTTCGGTCTCCATATCCTCGACATTCACAGTGAGTGACGCAGGAACGGGCATGGTATACTCAGAGAGAGGTAGGGAGGAATCAGGCGTCACTGGGGCGGATTCTCCAGCATTTGCCTGAGTACCCTGGGTGGCGGACTCCTTGGGTGCATGCATTGCCAGAGATTTAGAGAGCTTCCTCTTTTTTAATGGAGCATCCAGATTTTCTGTCTCCATAGGGTGAGTATCAATTGGAGAAGGGAGGGGTGCTAGCTACCCCGATACGGGCTCAGGTAGAACCACCGCCACGTGCGATGGGGCCTGAATCGTCAATGTGGTAGGGGCATTTGGGTTTTGAGCCCCCATGGAAGGAGCACCCTTCTTTTTCTTCGGGTTTTTCCCCCCCTTGGACTTGCCAGCGCCCTGTCCTGCGGTGGGTGACTGAATGGTGGAACAGGCAGCCGTGTCAGTCACCAAGCAGTCCTTTCGAGAGGGGCGGGGTGTATTTCGGGGGTTCACAGGATTCTCCAACCGAAGGATGGAGGCGATTTCCATCGTTCTCAGGCGGTCCTGAGAGACGTACTTTGTCGCTCCATCAGGGGTTTTGAAGGCTATTAAGCCGTCGCATGACATACTCCGCCTGTGCTGCCCACGGAGAATCATGCTGGCAGGCGCATTTCCAGGAGGCGAGGACGACATTGCGAGTGGCGGAAGAAAGGCAGATGGATCCATTCAGGAAACGACCACACAGGATCAAACTGCGGAGCAGGAATAAGAGGCCCCCAGCGGGGTCCACGACCAGATCCGAGGCGAATCGGGTGAGAAAGAGGGACTGCGTTAGCCTCCCCCCGGTTCGCGACAACGACAGAAGCAACGGAGCCACAGACCCTGCAGAAAGCAGGAAAAACCGAAGCCCTTTACAGGGCGAAATGGGGAGAGGGATGACAGCAAGGGCCCTTTTCAGGGCCAATGCACAAGAGCGGAAAAAATCAGGTCCTTTTCAGGGCCCAGCTTCCGCAGTGGGGGAGAAGCGAAATAGGTGAGAAGGAGGAACTCTGTTAGCCTCCCCTTATTTCGACGGGCAAATACGAAAGAGCAAATCCGTTGGCCAAAGTCAACGTCCGAGAAAAGCAAGGTCAAGATCAGGGTGAACAGGATAATGAGGTAAAGCACGACGAGACGTAGTGCAAGGAAGTAGGCTATAGGGACGCAAGTACCCAATAAGCGCATTATTCTCAGCGAGCTATACCGAACGTTTGCTGTCCGAGTATTTATTCCTCTCTCATTGCTAGGTTCCTTCGACTTGAAATTTAAACGAAAGAACGTCGATTGTTCACGATGGTAACCCGTCGAATCCCGAAATGACTCTCTTCAAATCACAAACGACGTCTAAATACGAGGAATGAATGTAAGGACAACCCAATTCGAAAACCGAGAGATTATTTTCTCCGTCTCTGACTAGCGAGTTCGTAAATTCGTTAAATTCGAAAAACGTTCCGTTACTGTAAAAATATAACATACCGTTCGTGTACCTAAACATCGAATTCAATCCCTGGGGTATTTTCGGGAATTCCATGGAAATTACCTCGTATCGTTTCGAATTCAAGGTGCACTAGTCCAATTCCAGCACGTACGTATCGTCGTAAAATATCAAAGTACGACCTGATTAGGTGTTGACGGGGGATTTGACCCTCCCTCTAGGAGGTAAACCTATGCGCGTCGTCGGTTTCGGGAAAGAATCTCTCAGACTCTAACTCGGGAAATCGATCATGTACATCAAATTATTGACGAAGATAATAATCTCACCCGACGGTCTTCTGTATATAGTGGTAACCTTTTCCAAATTACGGGGTAAAAACTTAAGCCAATCCGTTATGAGCTGAGGATCCCAGATTTCGCGAAGCGGAGGAGGACTTTCGATATTCACCAACCACACCCACCTCCCGTAAAAAACGTACATGACCTGAGCAACCATTAAAAAAGTTTCCACGTTCTTTAATTCGCATAAACGCGGAATTGCTTCCGGGGGTAACGATGGTGGAACCTCTTCATCGGCATCCTCATCGTCTTATTCATTTTCATCGTTTGAGTTTTCCTCGATTGTTTTTTTCAGTACAAGCTGCGAATACCCTGTTTATCGTCCTCGTGTAAACCCAATGCGTAGTTTCCATAGGCGGTTGTTCGAGTGGACTAAACCCAAAGAGTGTCCTATCTCGTGCAATAACACTTTAAACAAGCTGACTTGAAAAGGTTGAGCATGTCTATCCATCCGTAAATACCAAAACTCGTCCTGATCGATATGAACTTCAAGGTGCGACTTATTGTCTTCGGGAAAGTCCGCGTGCGCTAACACATTCCCCACCCCATCAAATGGTCTCGAACAAATAACCTGTGTTTTGATTTTCCTGTGAAGACCGCGTCCTTCGGAAATGAGTATATCTGAGTTGTTGGGATCGTGTACGAATTCGAGATTGGTTTCATTTCCCCACATTTCGAACGCTAATCTAGTTCTACATGCGTTTGGTCGGAAAAGGTGTAATGCCACCTCAGTACGTTCTTTTTCCATTTGGTGGAAGAAGTAGAAAACTGACCCACGTCGCTGAAACCGCATCTCGGTGTATTTATCAATGCTATTAATTGTACCGTCGACCTTCAAGTTATTATATTCCTGGAATATTTTGAGACCTGTCGTAAAAGAATCGTCTTTCACCTCAGAAATCGTTCCTTTTCCAACCGATTCGGAAATGTATTCGAAATGTTTTAAACATTGATTGACGCATGAACTTTGATTATTGGATAGTTCGGCGGTCGCTCTGATAAAAAGCAACGAGAGAATTAGAATTTAGACGTTCTCCGGTTATTTATTCTAGTTCGACTCACTCGTCACAATCATCATCCCTTTTCCTCTTTCGCCCCCCGATTTTGTAATGTCTCCAGGCAAGAGTGTTTATCCCGTCGTTGCAGACGTACCGCTTTTCGTCTGCAGCACACGAAGCAATTTTATTCATCTCCACCGTATGCAGCTCATGCTTCTTTGATCTTATCAAGTACATTTTTCTAAATGCGATGGAGTTATCGCGCAAACAGGTCTCGTAATATACGAACATCAGCGATTTTCCAATCACTGACTTCGCGATTCCCTTTGCACGTTTTTCATCGCATTCATTCTAAAAAAGTTTGCTCGGCAGCCCGACGAAATGCGTCATAATTTTACCTCTGCACTCGTCTTTCATTTTTCCTATAGTTCCTGTGTTGGCGCCAGAAAAATGCGAATGGTCTCGGGGATAGTTGGTTGTGTCGAATGCGTCAAGATCGGTCACAATGTCCTCGTAAAAGTCGTCGGTCTTTATTTCGTAAACGAAACTGTCCGTGTCCATATAACATATAATCAGTCGTTGAGCGTAATTAGGGTTCATCTTCACATGGTGGAAGTCATACATTAGAAATTTACTTGCATCCAAATCTGCCTGGCCAATATAAATTGGTTTATTCATTTTAATATTGGTTTTCCTTATATGAATTGCTACCAAATTCTCGCCAAATATTGCTCGATCGATAAATGAGGATTTTGAAATTAATTTATTGTCCGCCTTCGAGGTGGAAACCAATTTCAAATCCATCCTTTTTGGAACATTTCCATAGTTTTCCCAAATACAACGTTATTCATCAATTTGAAATTTTTTTCAAATTCATTGGTATCAATCCTTCTCAAATTTGTATTTAAATCTATGTAAGACTTCAACCATGGAGATTGATTAAATTCTATAACCCTATGTATAGTCTTAAGGCTAACCCCAGAATTGATCGCTTGTTTTAAATTTCTATATTGAATTACGTATTTGGTCTTACCGTCTAAAGTTGTCAATAATTTGTTTTGTTTCCCGCATGGAGGAATTTTATTTTCGGGGCAAAAGGGTAAGTCGGAATGTTCGTCATGGAGGTGATTCGGATATTCCAAATAAACGTCATAAACGTACCCTTTAGGGTTTTCGTCTGGTATTTGTCATAATGTATGGAAATTCGTTCGGGAGTAGCCACCGAAAACCATCAACGGGTAAGGACTGGGATAATGCCCATCCATACAAATTGTTCACATCTAAATAAACGATATAGAGAGGGTCAGATTTCGAATCAAAATTTTCCAAATATTTATAATTAGCCTCACTATATCGTTTCGAACATTGGCTTATCCCACCCCTTATTCCCTTTTGCATCATTAAAATCATGTCGTAATCTGTCAATAATTCCAATGTAATTTTAGTATGCTTCAGCATGCAGTCGAAAGCTAGTCCGGGTGCAGTGAAATACCACGCCGGATCTAACTTATACGCCCCATTGCATACTTTTCTAAAATTTTCAAAAAACGTCGGCCAAAAGGGTCACGTCTTTAAATATAAATCGGAATATTCGCCTAAGCATTTTCAATCAAATTCCGACCACATCTGCTCCGCAAATAAGTAGTCTTCCTCAGATATACCGTCTTGAGTCAGGTTGCTGTAAAATTCCTCCTTAGGTGATGAACATTCATCATTAATCTCTCCCAACAATTCAAATATTCATAAGGAAAAACGCCCTTGCGTGTGACCACATCCAATTTGTCTCCAAATAACCCCGCCGTTTGAATGAAATCTTTTCGAGGTAAGTTTTCGACTAATTATGAAAGGGAGGAAGCCATAAACCGAAAGGAATCTAAATATCTAACAAAAATCTTTTCCAACGCTTTTTGAAAACGAAATATATCGCTCCACGGTATTTGGAATGCAATCGATTTTCAAATGATCGTAACCTAGATGAGGTATGATCAGATGAGAATCGTGCCCGGATAGATTGAGAATGAACACCGGTAAGAGATTTGTAATTTTGAAATTTTGATTACAATTCGAATGAGCCGCACCCCTAAATTTTCCGGAGAGATGGTCGTGATCCCTCACTCAATCGTCGCCCAATTCACCTCCGCAGATGTGACCGGAACAATGAAATTTCCTCCGGGGTCGTTTCCCCCATCGAGAGGGTGTTTCTATACATTCCCTGTACGAAAAGCGCGACTTCCCTCATTTTCCGCATGAACACCTTCGCGGCATCTCGTCCGCGGTAAAGAACCGGCTCGCACGTTTCGCCCCTGGATGGCATTAAAACGTAACAAAAAGACATCGCCTGGTGTTGTTGGCACGCTTTCGTATACGAGTGATCCAACAAAGGATCGCACGCGGAAAACTTGGGAAGAATGCACTCAAAATCTGCGTATACGACGTATGGAACTCGACTACAATGAGAAAACATTTTAAATCACATCCACTTATCCGCATCGGAAGGGAGGATTACTTTGGCGGGGGAATTACCATTGCAATCGTTTTTATGATCCTCCAACATCCGTTTGCTACTAAACCTCGAGAAGCAACGCTTACAAATCACTACCGCGTGTTCACGTTTGCTCATCTGCCGACCAACGAGATTGCAAAAATTTTTAATCCAGCAATAGTGAGACCTCCCCCCTTCCCCAACTAAAAGCGATAGATCTCGATGATCGTCGAGTTTTCGGACCACCACTTTCATAGAATACACATTATCTTTCTCGTCGAGGCCGAAAACGTCGATAGAAATGTTATTTTTTTCGAATTTGGAAACATCCAAAAGTTTTGCGGAATAACCGATGCAGACCCACTTGTATCCCGCACGAAAATTCATCCATGTCATAATTCGGGTTAAGGAGTACGTTTCTCGCCCATACAGCGTATTTGAAGCAAAACTTGTCACCGTTCCCCACGTTCACTACAGATTTGGTTCTTTTAATTTTATCAGGGAGATAGATGAATGCAGAGCCTCCCAAAGGAGTGAACCGATTAATTCGTACTTCCAAACCTAGGACCACGCTCAACGGCCATCCAGATCCTTTTGCCTCATTCTCGAATTTCTCCCTCAACAACTTACCGAAAAGCTCTTCCGCCGTTTCATTCACCTCGTCGGCTAAAAATACTCGTACGTTTTTAGTTTAAAACCATCTTTCCTGAAATTCCTCACCCTTCACGTATTTTACCTTCACCCAAACGTTTATTTTTGAAGGAGAATCCTGCAATTGCTCCCTAACTTTCTCGGAAACTAAACTCTGTTTTCCATCCAAAAACGACACGAGATTTCTATGCGTTTCCCCCAAGTGGAAAATTTTATTGAGTATATCATTTGTAAATTTCTGCTTTGTATAATTTTACTCCAATATATTTGTAAGCATTTTCTTGTCACTTTACCATTGTGTTATATTTGATTGCCTGTTGGCAGCAGCAGTGTCACTTAAGAAGTATCGTATCTTTTTCTATCCTAAGTACCTTGTGAATTACGAGAGATTAATGTAAATGAGATAGTTGCGTCTCAGGAGAATGGAAAAGAGGAAACCCCTACGTTTACGAGGGATCAAGTACCTACTGCGATCAAGAATCTACGACTCCGGAAGTCTCCTGGAGAGCACGAAGTGTGGAATGAAATTCTCCGCTTCCTTCCGAACGGTTTCATCTCTCACCGGGTTCCGGTCTATAATTTCTCCATCTGAATTGGGAATTTCTCGTCCCCAGGGAAGGCAGCAGGGATCATGTGCATTCCAAAGCCTTGGAAGCCGTGGACACCAGAGAATTTTCGTCCGATTGAGACGAAACTGTCTCATTTTACATTAATCTTTCGTAATCCTTAAAGTACTTGAAAATAGTTAACCTCTGGTGACACCGCCGCTGCCAACAACAAATCAAATACAATACACTGGCGAAATAACACGAAATATACTAACAATTATATTGCAGTAACATAATACAAAGCAACAACATACTACAATACTTAATAGAAATGTCCACTTGAGGAATCACAAATGATACGGAAAGAGTTCGACTCGCAGATAATCTTTCCGCAAGCGGGCCGGTCAGGTCAGGTGTGTCCGCCTCTCTCTGAGTCCTATCTCCTTCTCCCCCACTCTCCGTCTATCTCTCTCTCGGCTCGCTCCTCGTCGCGAGGTTGTCGGATCGGGAATCCCCTCTAGTTCTCGGTGAAGTTCGAGTAGAGGGCACTGCACTCGCGAACGGTAATTGGTTCCAGGGTGTTGCTAGTAGTGTCCTCTTCCGGGCTAATATCTGTTGCTATAAAAGAAGTAACTCTGTACGTACGCGCAAAGCCGGAGTACTCGCGTATGCCGGAGTACGAGCGCATGCCGGGGTACGTGCGCATGCCGGGGTGCGTGCGCATGACGGGGTGCGTGCGTTTACAGGGGTTGCGTCGTTTGCTGGAGTTCGTCTTTTGATAGTTCGAACACAAAAACTTCTGGCGAACACGAAAAACTGATGGGGAACTCGATAAATTGTCAAAACCGGAAAAATGCTGCACGATCCCCGTGCTAAACGGTCCGGGGAAGCTCCTGGAAAGGCTCGTCATGCCGCACCTTTTACAGCATACTGAGAACAACGACATCTTGCCATCCCAGCAGTTCGGTTTCCGTGACGAGTACGCCACCACACACCAGCTCGTACGAGTCTGCGATTTTGTCTCGGAAGCCTTTAACCGCAACTGCTGCGCAGCGGCCGCCTTCTTCGAAATTAAGAAGGCGTTTGATAAGGTGTGGCGTGAGAGGCTTCTCCAAAACCTCTCCCGATTTCGCTTCCCGTTCTGGATTGTACGTCTGATGCGGTCTTATCTCCAAGGACACCAATTCCGCGTCGTCTGTCAGCAGGAAGATTCTTCTTGGTATCCAGTGCTGGCTGGCGTACTCCAGGGGTCTTTACTAGGTTCTCTACTTTTCTAATATCACCACCGCAGGCATCCCACAGGACTACGGCAGGAACGTCATGCTGGCACTGTATGCGGACGATGCTGCGCTTCTCACTCGGTCTACGAAGCCCAGAATGGCGGAAAGTATCTGCAGGAGCCGACTGACAAGCTACTGGAATGGTACGCTGCATGGAGAATTTAGATAAATCCCAAGAAACCCCAGGCCATCCTCTTCTCCTTGGGAAGTCCCATGGAACCAGACGGGATTTTTTGTAGACATCACTGAGGTCGAGTGGAAGGACGAGGTGTTCTATCTTGGCGTCACACTGGACCGCAGCCTCACCTTCCAACAGCATGACATCAACATGGCGCATAAGGCGACTTCTACAAGAATAGAGCGTTCATCACTACTGCGATTACCGTACATCTCTTTCAAAAGGAAGATACACCTGTATCGGGCTGCTTGGAGCGGGTATCTTCGTCCTCCGGCCCTCAGGAAACTGCAAATTGCTGATAGAAGTTGTCTTCGCACTGCCTTATGCCCCGGATGGAACGAGCCTAATGACGTGGCCTATATGCTGACAGAAGTTACCCCTATAGAGGAAATGATGAAGATGACTGCTAAGTGCTTCTACGATAGCCTTCCTTCCATGTCCTCCGACGCCCTCAGGGAACTCGGCAAGACAGAAACCCGTCCATGGGACAGATATAATCGACTTCGTGCCGCTCCGGGCATAACATAACATAGCATAACATAACATAACATAACATAACCTGTCTCCCGCCAAAAGGAGGCAAACCTAACTTGCCGTAGGTCAGCAAAACCATAGGAGGGTAAACAATCGGATGATGACGTCACCTCTGCATAAGATCCGATGTGTGAAATTGCGGGACGAGGCCCTCTTCCAAGAAGGATAGACTACCACATGCATGCAATTTATTCTCTCTATAGGTCTTGGCAACCGGCGTAAACTATATATATACTCTTTCTACAATAGTGAATATGTTTCTTTCAAAAGCCAAATTAAATGTAAATTGAATGATGTCGTTTCGTTTTATTGTGCATTTTCGTATTTATCCTGTTAGGCACACACATATATGCATAGTAACAAACGTTTTTCTGCAACAGCATTATTCTCATGATAAATAAAGCAAGGCCGCAGGTGGGACAAATATTGCTATTATAGACATTATTTAAATTTAAATTAATGTCAAAATACCGAAATGTAATGAATGGAGCAACGTATTCTTATTGCTTCTAATTTCTATATTCTCGCCAAAAATGTTGCACTGTGCATCAGTCTAAAATGAAACCAGAGCGTGATTTAGGGTATTTCCCGATACATTCCCAGCTGGTCACCTATGGATAATATATTCGACGCTTTTGGATATCAAGGATTCCGCGGCGTAGCGACAACCATGTCAGCAAAATAAGTGAAGTTATAAATTGTATTTATCTTTCTCATATTCTGCATGAGTATTCAGCTGCAGAGGCGGACTTAGAGGGGGCGAGGCCCCAAGGCTTTTGGAGTTTGCGAGGCCCTCGACCTACGATTTCTGATTACGAGTTTATATTTTAATGAAGAAATAAGCAAACAAATTTTGAATGATTTATATATATATATATATATATACTTACCGCTTCTGATATCGATCGTGGACCAGTCTTCAAATGGATTAGAGGCAGTTGGTTCACTGTAGTAACAACATTGGGTCAAGGTTTTTATTTCTACAACTAGGAATTTCACATCGAATCCGTCTAGAAAATCTTCACTTATTTTACAACAGTGGTTTTCTACTCCTATGTGTTGGGAGAAGCTTTTCACCGTTGCTTAATACATGATTGCAGTAAAATGAACCAAAATTTCAGATTTTATCATCTAACGGAAAGTCATCATTTTCTCTTATGATGCGAATCGGTTCTTTCTGAGCATTATTACTCAATTACTTATGGGTCAAAGAGAAAATCTGCTTATCAGGATCACTAAAATTGACGAATACAATAGGCCAGTGGTGTTCAAACTAGGGCTGCAGGCCAAATGCTGTCCGCGAAGAGTATTTGTGCTGCCCGCGAAGCTATGGCGAAAAAGCAATTAAAAAATTAAACACTAAAAGATTTTAATTTCGATAAAAAAACTCAAATGTTGAAATGTTAACCATCAAAACCTTATTTTGGCTTGATTTTCACTTATATGGGACCTCAGAATACATAGAAAACTTACAATTTAAACTCTAATCCGGCCCGCCGAAGAATTGGCAACTTCCAAGGAATTTGCAGCAATTGATGCGGCCCGCCATTAAAAAAGTTTGGGCACCACTGCACTAGGCTATTCCCCAACAGCAACCATTTCTGCTGGTGTAGACGTTGACGGAGCACCACTGTCATAGTCATCACGCTATTTTGAGCAATTAATCCTGTTTCAGCTTTAGTTTGCACTGTTATGCTGTGGTCTTCAAGATTTTAGTTTTTGCTTTCACAGATAACATTAAAAAGATTTCCATTATTCTCACTAACACTGCAACTACTTTCCTTGCAAAAAGTCTAGACACCCGAGTTTGAGGCGGTATATCTCGAAAACAACATTGTTGTGGTACCACTGGAGAAAAAGAACAATGCAAAATGTTATAAGGATTACAGAACTATTAGTTTAATTTCTCATACAGCTAAAGTTCTAACTAGAATAATAACCAAAAGAATTGAATGTAAAATAGAAAAGGAGCTGCAAGATAATCAGTTTGGTTTCAGAAGAGGTAGAGGGACTAGAGATGCTATAGGATGTATGAGGATGATGATAGAAAGAGCGCTAGAAGTCAATAAAGGTATGTAGTTTGTTTTGTAGATTGGGATAAAGCTTTTGACCGAGTGAAATGGAATAAAATGCTGGGTATTTTAAACAAAATAGGAATAGATTGGAAAGATAAAAGACTGCTTAAAAACCTTTACTTTGATCAAAAGATTAGAGTCAGGGTTGAAGGAGAAGAAACAGAAAGTACCTCAATAGGGAGGGGAGTGAGGCAGGGATGTCCTATTTCACCAGCGATATTTAATATTTATGCAGAAAAAATAACAGAAGAAGCGTTGATGGAAGAGAAAGGATTTAAGATAGGAGGTGAAAGTATTACCACCATTAAATACGCAGATGATCAGGGCTTAATAGCTGAAGACGAGAAAGAGCTTCAGAGGATGACAGATAGACTAGTGGAGGTTGGCCAACAATATGGAATGAAGATCAATGCAGAGAAAACGAAAGTCATGGTGGTTTCAAAGGAACATAAAGAATTAAATATAATGGTAAATGACCAAAAATTGGAACAAGTAAGTAGTTTCAAATATCTTGGCCGTATTGTGGCATAGGATGGGAGTAGTACACAGCACATCAGAAGTAGGATTGCAATGGCAAAAGCAGCATTTAACGAGAAGAAGGAGCTTCTCACAAGCAAGAAAATAAATTTAGAAACAAGGAAGAAATTAGCAAAATGCTGCATATGGAGCATAGCTCTTTATGTTGCAGAGACGTGGATGGTAAGGAGAAAGGAGGAAAAATATTTAGAAAGTTTTGAGATGTGGGTATGGAGGAGAATGATGAAAGTGAAATGGAAAGAGAGGAAGAGAAATGAAGAAGTATTAGAAATGGTGGGATAAGATAGGATGCTAATAAAAACAATCAGGAAAAGAAAAGGAAATTGGATAGGGCACATATTGAGAAGACAGTGTTTACAAAGGACGATCTTAGAAGGAAAAATTAGTGGAATAAGAGGAAGAGGGAGAAAAAGAATAGGAATATTAGAGAATATAAAGCAGAATTACAATACTTATAGAGATATAAAAGAGGCTTCTAGGGAGAGAGAGAAATGGAGGCAGCGATTCAGTTAAAACCTGTCTTCGGACAGAAGCATGATGATGAATGATGATAATATAACGCTTCCAAATAATTGTTCCTAATAGTTTTTGGTCAGTGCTATTAAAATTGCAAGCTGATACAGTCTAGCGTTTCTGAGTTGTAAACATTCAAATTGGTCTTATCGGATTTCCAGGGCTAAAAACCGTATTTTTCTTCAAATACAGCCCAATATAAAATATTTATACAGAAACTATAAATTTAAAATGTAGATAAGTTAACGTAAGAATAAAATTTCTAGCCGCTACTTTTCACCGCATTAATATCTTTGCCGTCGTTTGTGAGATATACCGCCTCAAACTTGAGTGTCTAGACTTTTTGCAAGGACAGTATAATCAATTTTTTCACTACACTCCTTGAAGTTTTTCTTCAAAGATCCTGTAAATTTTCGTAGTGATTCAGATTAAAATAACGATATTTATTATGATAATGATTCACGAATATAATAAAATGCCCTGCGATAATGCCACTTAGCTATTGGTGATTCGCGGGAACTACAAACCAACTATGAGGACCAGCGAAGTCCGACTGATCAAGTCCTCGAACACGCCAGTCCTCTTTTACATAGATCGTCCTCATCATCTAAAATGCATGACTAGTTCTTTGTGCTAGGACTTTTCAAACCGTAAACATTTCTTTCGCTTCTAATGTTAAGCTTCTGACATATAACTCAACGCCGTCAGTCGTCGATTGTATGATACATCTGGCGAGAACTTCACATCCCGCCATTCGACGTACAATTTACGTCAAGAAAAGAGCGTTGAAATTAAATTTCGCTTTTGATTTTGGATTTCCAAGTGTGAGGTGGAGCTAGTTTAGGTCTATTTCTTTTCATCGTTCGACTCGATCTCAAACACATCCGCAAAACCTTTTAACCTTTACTCTTTTCACGAAGGTATTCAGTGCGTGACTACACACGTTCAGTGTTTTCATCCTCTCTCCAGATCTGTTTCTTTTAATCGCTCGTCTCTATTCTCCAAATAAACATCCGCGAAAGCAGTGGCGGATTTAGGGGGGGCGCGCGCCAGGGGCCCCGTGATGTAAGGGGCACCGTTAAGTATGACAGTACTTCTCAACTTGAGTAACGCGGATCCCTAGGATTTTGCGAAAGATTGGAGTTCCGTGTGGATCCGCGAAAATGGGAGGAAAAGGAAAGATTTCCCTCCCGCTCAGTTATCCTCAATCTTGAATTTCTCCCTCACACTTAGTGGCGGATTTAAGGGGTCGCCCATGGCGCGTGACAGGGGCCGCAAAAAATATTCGTGTATATAATCTCAGAAATATTTAATGTCTCAAATTAAATCAATGGAACCTCTCTATGATTCCATAGAAAAACGAACGTTAGGTGTCATAAAAGTGGGTAGCCGTTAGGAGCGGTTTCACTATATATTTTGATTGCAGGGCCCCAGACTGCTTAGCGCCAGGGGTTCCTATACGTTTAGCGCCAGGGGTTCCTATACGTTTAGCGCAAGGGGTTCCTATACGTTTAGCGCCAGGGACCCACACATGTTTAGCGCCATGGGCGCGATTGCTTACGCTTCACCATCAATGCGTTTCTTTCCTAGTTTGCCTTTATGGGCCAGGCGCGAGGCCCTAGGCGGTCGCCTAGCCCTGTATCCGCCCCTGTTCAGCGGGATGCAATTCCGACATCAAGCAGCAATGTAAATGGATACAACATCACTATACATACCTATTTTATTTACAGTTCTTACGTAATAAAATTTTTTTTACTAAAATTCATTATAATTATTTATAGATGGGGAATTTCTAATAAAGCGACTTTAGGTTAGTAGTACCTAAACCTCGGAGCTGGACTCATAAGGGTCCCTGGACGTCGGTGCAGCAACCCCCGCTATCCCCTCCTCTAGTCAGGTCTGACTGCTTTGTACTAACAGTAAGTTCTATCCAGATAAGCAATTTTTAGCTTTCTCAATAAAAAGGGAGCGTCTTTGACTCCTAGCAGTGAGCTTACTCATCGATGGAAAATAAATACAGTAGGGCCTCGCCGTTCGCGAATTCCGTATTCGCGATTAAAGTTTTGAGGCACAGCTTAGCAGTTCGCGGCCAAATCGCTTCAACAATTCGCGGATTGACGCGGAATAAATTAGTGCCCGCATAGCGGAAGACGCCGTTAAGATACTACAACAGTGGAACAGTAAATAGTGTTGCACAATACAAGTCATAAATTATACTGGTTTAAAAAATTAATCATAATCAAAACAATTTTAGCAATCAATTAACCTTTAAAAGACGTCCATCGCAACATTTGAGCGAGTTTTGGTGTCCCATCTCGGTCGCTTGTCGTAATATGCGCTTAATTTACGAGTACATCACTTCAAATTTTCTCGATTAGGTCTATATGTCTGTGTGTGTTTTTATGAGATAGGAAGTTTTGGGCTCGCTTACTCAAAAACAATTCTTCAGATCAGCACAAAACTTTATATTTAAAACTTTTGTTAGAAAGTTAAGGTTATGATTGGATTAAATTGGTAAAGTTGCCGTTTAATCTAGTCATTTTTCCGTTTTTGCGAAATATTTACCGTAAAACTTCATTAATGTAAATATTTCTGGTATAAAAGTTGTAGATAATGTAACTTTATATAACTTTTGTATGAATCATTTTTCATAGAACGCGATATTTCAGATATATAATATTTCGATTATCCGTGTGAATTTATGTTCACAACATTGTATGTCACTGTGTAACAGTTGCAGAAAAGACACTTAAAATATACTAGTCTTAGGTATCTCCAATAGCCACAGCAAGGTTATAAAAACCAGATGCGCATTTCTGCTACAGAGCAGCCGTCTTCATCGGTAATTCATCTTTATTCTTTTAGAATGAAGATAGAACGAGTAGAGGTATCTGAGATAAGTAAATTTTAGTTGTTTGTTCTTGAAGTTTTTCAGGCATAGGACGAGTTCCATAATTCCCTGTTCAACTATATAACAGCTTTATTTCCGTTACTATGATAAAATTTTCAAATAGTTGATAAAGATTCCAGCATAGCCAACGATAATATTAACCGCGAATATTTAGCGGAATAATTTGACCTTAGTATTAGGATAAGCATCGTCACAAATTTTCTTTACTTATTGTGTTTTCAATGTGAAAAGCTAATCAATTTTTTTTCATCGTGAAAATTATTCAGTGTTCAAAATTTATTCACGATTGTAATAGCTGATTGTTAGTCTTGAGAAAACTGCCGTCGATTGCAACTTTTAAGTAGTATTGCAATCATAATAATTATTCTGTACGGAGAAAGTCATGTGCTGGCCACAACAGATTTTTATACATATTAAATTTAAATTAATTGTTTAACTAAAACCATAATATATACATTTATATTTAATTACTAAAAAATATCTTACGAATCGGGAAACTAACACTAATTTTCCGTAACCCTTTAGCCTCGCATTTTGTGGAGATTATCCGGAACGTAACCACTGCGAAAGGAGAGGTGCTACTTTATTTTCAAACAATCCCACCCACCGTCCAAATATATGCAAAATAAAAGTTAAAGTTAAACATGTTCATTTTATAGGGGCCTTATAAATTATAAAATGAAATTTTATTAATTACGTCTTTAAATAAAAAATGATAGTTTTCCCGCCAATATATTTATATTTTACTTGATGTTCCATAACTCGACTTGTTTGTCTTCTTTCAAAGGTCTCTTAAGATTCGACTGTATACGGCAGGTCTCCGAAATACATACGAATTTCGAATAAGGAATCTTTCTTCACTTGGATCTTAATACAATATAGTACAACCAGTGAAGTAACTATGGGCGGAAGAGCCCGCGGCAAAATATTATCGATTGTCCCTCTCTCCCTTCTACCTCACTAGAGTTGCCACCTCACCGAGTGTGACTCGGAGTATCTAGGTATATGCAAGTCATCTACGGTCAACTGGTTAAGTCATAAAATCTCCGGGTTAGTGAGATTAGAAATTTTTATTTATAATTTCGCATTTAAATGTATTATATCAGAGATATGTCATGACGAGTTACTTACGTATGATTGTATAAATAACAAATTCGACACAATTGAAAGCTGCCAACTCCAACTCTGCGAGTTTTGTTAGGTTACCTGGGAATTTCAGCATTTTGAGTTGTCAGTAATAGTTACAGACTTGCAATATTTCGAAAGATTATTAGCGAGTATTAAATTCAAAACTTTATTAGAGGATGAGTATAAGAAAAATGATCATTTGAACTTTTACTTTCTCTATACGCAATATACAGTGTTGCCATATTCCGGTATTTGACCCGGGGCCTCCCGGTTAGAGCAAGTGCAAAAGTGGCAACTCTACTCTTCACCCAACAAATACTTTCGCTCAATTAAAATTGTAGCCATTGTAATTCCTGCCACGTTAAACATATTAATAAATCATTAGGAATATGCTGAAGATTTTAGGCTTTTGAAGTGACTCTGTCCAAAATAATGATTTACTGGAATGTCATTCATTCAAATTAGGATAAAGAGAAATGGCTAAAAAAATCATTAATACAAATTTTTAAAAATATAGTAAATCTGGACAAGACACATTTATTCGGTTTCTTCTGTATACTGAAAAAATTGAGGGCCCGCAGGGGCCCCCAGGTCTGGAGCATTTGGCCTCCCACGTCACCCTATCGTTACTCCACCGAGTATGACGCAGTTCAAATTCGCATCTTTGATTGAGAAATGGCCAGTTCTCCTCTCCATGCGACCGAGGAGTTTAAGATTAGATCAGTTAAATAGGGAGAGGAGAAGAGCAAGACACGGGCGAAAGAAAATGGGCGGAAGGTAAAAGGGTCCGAAGGGATGGGAAGACTAGAGATTTCGAGAAACAGGTACACGCGGAAGATGTGAGAGGGAGGATCACGAATTATCAGCGATGGCGGGGAAAAGTGAGCGAATAAAGCGAGGGTAAGGTAGAACGGAGAGGAGAGAGTCGGAGAGAAGTGGATCGGGACTGTCGAGAGGGAGAGGGCGAGAGAGAGAGAGAGGGGTACAGAAATGGGAACAAGAGGAAAGGAGGGAGGAGGCCCTTCTCGCCGTGTCACCTAACGTTGACCGTTGCGTAATCCCCTCTGCTAAAAGCGGCCATAATGCGGAGGCGTGACTCACATAGGGAGGCGAGCAAGTTGAGAGAGCAAGAATTGAATCTCACATGAGTAGGGGTGGAAGGCACGCCTTTTCCTCCCATCCCAAAGACCTCTTCCCGAAGCAAAAAGAGGAGAGAAATAGGGAGATAAAAAATATTGCTCCGGCGCTACCAAACAGCATTTCAGAATTAGCTACACTCAAGAAAACATCTTAGAAAATATGCATACCAAAAATTGAAAAACTCGTACCATCTATAAATAGAAAAGCGAATCTCGTTTACATCTATTGGCGATAAAATAAGCGATTCCCACAAAGGTGATGAACGAAGATCCAAGTTGGAGGGAAAATATCTCTTCGTTTATATTTAAAACGAAAGAGGAATACGATCTCGGGAGACGAGAGAAACCATTTTACAGCTTAGCGAAGGAAACTTAATCGCGGCTATAAATAGTTTTCCAACCAAGAATTATTTTTGCGAAAAAATTGACCTATGTATATAGGAAATTATAAAGCATGTATTCAAAACTCAGGCCAGCGAATCAAACCATAAGCCCTTAGACCCCTCACATTAGATTAGAATATTAATATTGAAAAAATTGTTATAAGTATTTATATACCGCATTAGCCCGAATTAAGTTTTATCATACCCAACAAAGCCACTTGACCAGAAGAAATTCCTGCTCGCGTTTTAAAAGAATTAGCTGAAAAAAACACCTTATCATCGGATAATATTCGAAAAATCCATTTCCCGCGCAGAGGTCCCTAACGGCTGGATGTTAGCGCACGTTACCCAAATTCATAAGGGTGGTGACCAGGAGAAACCCGAAAATTTCAGGCCCATTTCCTTAACTTTGATTTCGTGTAAGATTCACGAGTATATACTCGTTAGCAACATAATGCAATTTCTTGATAGTAATTCATTGCTAGATGATTGTCAACACGGCTTCAGGAAAGGTAAGTCTAGTGATATACAGCTCGGCCTTTTCGTGAATTGTATACTGAGAAGCGGAAAAAATAATACGCAAGTCGATGCCATCTTCTTAGATTTTACGAAAGCTTTTGATAAGGTACCTCACAGGAATTAAACAAAGAAATTAGAAACCTTAGGCGTTAATTCTAAAATCGTTAGTTGGATCCGTGAATTATTAAATCATAGGAAGCAGAAGGTTGTTATAGATTGGAAATCTTCGAACTTAGTGGAGGTTGTCTCTGGCGTTTCGCAGGGTAGTGTAATTGGTCCGTTATTATTTCTAATGTATATAAACGATATCAGCTCAGAAATCATTAATAAAATTAGGCATTTCGCCGACGACACCGTCATATATAGAGGAATAAGCAACCCGAAAGACCACCAATGCCTCCAAAATGATCTAGAAGACATTTCTGCATGGTGTAAGGAATGACAGTTAGAGATCAACCAAAAGAAAAGCTGCGACATCAATTTCTGGAGAACCAAGACTATCTCGTTGGATGTTAATTATTCGTTGGGCGGAGTAAAGATTCCAGTTTCAGACGCGATTAAATATCTTAGAGTCACGGTCATCGTGATCTCACGTGGGACACCCACATTCGCCGATTGATAGGTGTCGCTAACAGAAAACTGGCCTTTATAGGGAGAATAGTTCGAAATAGCTCCGAAAAAGTGAAAGAACTATGTTATTTATCCTTGGTTCGACCGCAGGTCGAATATGCTTCAGCTGTGTGGGATCTCTACAAAAAAGTAATGACTAACGAGATAGAAAAGGTTCAGCGTAGGGCAGCTAGATGTGTAAAGAGGAATTACGATAGTAAACAAATCGTAACATCGCTAATAGAAAATCTGAAATGGACATCGTTAGAGGAACGTAGGCTACAGGCTAGATAAACAACTGGAAGAATTTATGTCGGAGGGACCAGCGAATGAGGTAGTAGGACTTATCCGAAGCCCGACGTATCTCGGAAAGCAGGATAACAAGAATAAGATTCGCGAGATCGATTGTAGAACGGAGCGATATAGAGGATCATTTTTCCCTAGGACGATAAGAGAACATAATAGGAAAAGATAAGGTAGAAAAACTAGAGACCTTCGGTGCACTGCACCCCCTGCCATCCACTAAAAAGGTGTCTTGCAGGGTATCATGTAGATGTAGATAATATAAAGGGAACCCGAATGTTATGTGCACCCCACTTTTCAAGGTTGAATTGAAAAAAAACTGAGATAAATTAAATTAAAAAGTTTGGAAAACGTTTTATTATCAATATCTCCTAAAATAATTTATAGAAATGTTTCTTAGTAAGCTAGTCGTTTATCTTCACATACATCTTCGCCATAGATAGAGTGATAAGTTACAATAATTTCCCTCTTTTATTTTCTGCTTCTTGCTTTTCTGAATCATCTCATTGCTATGAAGGGTATAACATTTTTACGACAAGCACGCCAAGTAAGAATTAGGTAATTAAAAGCTGGAATGGAGATTGCAGAGAAAAACAAATAAAGTAAAAGAACGGTTTTGGAATTTTTTCTATTATAGAGTATCAGGTGAAATTAGAAGTGTGCGGACATAATGCGCAGTAGATTCTTGGGAAATTCATTGTAGGTAAAAAGTGCGCATTATATTCGTGCAAATACGGCATTTATTTATCTTCAGATCATTAACTATATTAAAAATTAGCTCATTATCATTCACAGTGACGATAACAAATGTCTATATCAACAGCTGGATTCGACACCTATCACTAGGAATAGGAAATATCAATCATCACTAAATAAATATATAGGAAAAACTTATTTAAAAATTTATAGGTGGTAAAAAACTGTAGTGTGGCTTGAACGCTCTACGTAATAATCATTTCTTCAAAAATATTGTGTCATATTAAGTTATATTTATTCATTCTGTTTAGAAACACAACACAGAAAGCAAAATCGAAGCTAACAAAATGAAATTGTTTTACTTTCTTTAAGAAATAAAATTTCCATTTCTCGATTAGAAAGAATTTTTAAAAAATTTGGAAGATTATATAATTAAAATTGATAATAATTTTAAACTTATCACATTACAAAAATCTATTAAGTGACCAGGGAATTCGAACTATCTTTCTAAAGGAGTGAGCATATTTACGAGAAAGGATAAATGCGACAAAAAATATCTCCCGTCTAAACATTCTTTAAGACGATCAATTGAACCTACAGCGTAACATATTTATTTATAGTCCGAAGTGCCACATCCATGCAACGAATTTAGACTCTCTATTTAAATAGGAATGGTGCCTCTTCTCTGTCTCCTTCGCAAGTTCCGTAATTAAATTCTACCCTTCCAGCCTAAGCATTTCTTCACCTCTTCGGGATATTTTCCGAGACTAATTAAGCATATTTCAAACAACGGACATAGACGACCATTCCTTTGCAAAAAGAAGGGGGATGTAAAAACTGTGGAAGTAATGCGGAAATATGAATCTTTGATGATGTGAATATTTAAATAGGGAAAGAAAAGTTCCCGTCATAGAGGAATTTATCTAATTCGATTTTACGAAGCTAATTTTTCCCACTCTTAATTTTAAAATTGATTCTACTTCTTCGTAAAATATGAACTCATTTATTGAACTGCACAATGGATAACGAAATATTAATTGTTACGTTTTTAATTGGAGCACCATGGATTATTAGCGGATACAATTTTTCAACACAGCAAACACAGGTTTCAAATAACTTTTAATATAAAAATAATTTTACGTCTACTTTTATAATTCATAAAACCTACAAGGATCAAATAATCTTCATAATTTAATTGTCATACTTAGCTCATAGCTCATACCAATCACTACTCCCGTCAAAGTACAGTCGAAAATCTGAGCAAAAGGAAGTGAGCGTATGAAAAAATAATAACCTTACTATTCTACGTAAGATCCAGTTATACCCGCGTGTAACGCATTTCCATCCCTACCTGTAACATATAAATTATATAAGTCTTGGTTATTTTCTACGGTAATTTTTCTTCATACCGGACGAATAAAATCGGCGTTTATTTTTTCTGAAAATCGACAATGAATCCAGAAGTCTATTGTAATACATTTTATTAAAACAATTTATTGGAAGTATTCTCACAATAACTAAACAAATTTGTAATTTATTGCTTTGGATAACAAACTATCGATGCACGATTAAAATTACCGGTGACGGCGCTGGTATCGGTCAATATAAAAAAAATTGTTGTATGGTGTTCTCGAAAGAAGCTGCGTATAGAGTTTCGCCCACATTGCAACGGGCTTCTTCAGGAGTGATATTAACTCTCCAACCAAGCGTGGTTGGCCCCGTCGCATTTCCAGTACTGCTGCTAATGTGGAAATTTGTCTATTTTTTATCACTATGGAGGCCCTATGGGGCGTCGACCCCTCCCTCCAAGCGGGGCCGCTTGTTGCTAGGGAGGGTATCTTGCGAATCATGACTGGCGATGGGTCGCTTATAGCGGTCCCACCATCAAACCTTGGTGTCACCTAGCTTCTGCACTTCTGCGTGCTTAGATGCTACTGCCTTGCAGTAGAATTCCTTCGACAACTATGGCAGGTGGATGTCCAGGGCATCCACATTTCCGTCTAAATGCAACCGGTCGAAGTGGTCGTATCTGCCACAATCAAGTATTAGCCGGAGTGCATTGTTTTGCACTTCTTGCAGAATGTAGAGGGTGGTCTTGAGCGCCCCAGACCAGATCGGAGCTGGGTATGCCATTATGGGCCGTACACAGCTCAGGTAGAGCCGTCTCTTGGTGTCGGCTGACAAGACAGCCGGGCGCAGTATCGGACGAAGTCTCGACAACGCCTCGTGTGCCTTGTTGTGGATATTCTCAACGTGATGCTTCCAGAGAGGCCTCCGGTCCAGCACTAATCCCAGGTACTCTGAACTCTGTGCTCCAGGGGATGACCTCCCCCATCACCGACAGGTTGACTCCAGATAGCGGTCCTCCTACGGGATAGAAGACGACAGCCCTGGTTTTCTTGGTATTCTCCACAATACGCCATCGATGATACCAGTTGACCACATCGTCGAAGGGACACTGCAACATCTCCACAGCCGCATTCTTAATGGTCGACCGCAACAGGAGCGCCGTGTCATCCGCGTACATGGCAAGCGTTGTGTTTCACCCAAACTCCCGAAGGGGACTTGGCTCATGATATTAAAAGCACTGACTCCAGAACGGACCCATGCGGAACGCCAGCGCTCATGCGTCGCAGTAACGTTCCGACCCGACGCCAAATCTTCAGGAACGACCTGCCCTGCAGGTACGACGCGACTAGCCAAATGAGGAAATCTGGGAACTGGACTCTAACCATCTTCAACAGGAGTGCTGGATGCCATACGCGGTCGAATGCCTTCTAGATGTAGAAGAAGGCCCTTGCGACCGCGTAGTTCCTATTGAAGACGTCGGTGATAAAGTGCGTCACCCTACCCAGTTGCAGGGTAGTGGAGTACCCACATCGGCAGTCGATCTGCTCATCCGGGAGAATGTTCTTCTCCCGGAGAAGTGCTGCAGTGGCTTCTGGATGAGACGCTCAAAGATCTTCCCGAATCCCGCCAGGAGAGAGATTGGCCAGATATCTCAGGGACCAACCTCTGTCCTCGGCTAAATCGGGAGACACATGATCTTTGCCCTCTTCCAGGCATAACGAAAGCATGGAATCTCGACGCAACCGTTGTAAACAGCGGTAAGAAATTCTACTACGGCGACCGGAATCTGTCGCAGAACGATATTGGGGATGTTGTCATCCCCTGGAACCCTCTTAAAATCAATGTCGCGAATCCCTGCAATAATATCGCGTCCCGAAAAGTGAGGGAGCTTGCAGGGGCCCGCGATCAAGCACCCCCGGCACCGTAGTGATGTCTTTCTCTACCACATCCGACTCTGTTGTGGCCAGGTTGGGTCGATATACCCCCTCCAGGTATTCCGCCATCATGCCGGCTATTTCCTCCGAAGACCTGGCGACAGAGATCAGCTGAACTATGAGGGGATCGCAGCGCTGGGTAACGCATAGCCTCCTGTAAGTCTTTCACATTGACTGGAACTCCAGGAAATGCGTGGAGAAATGTAGTTCCCACGCGTCCGATCGCACTTCTCTCAACATGTCCCGGACCGTTCTGTTGAGGCAGTCCAGCTTGAGCCTGAGGTCCAGGGTACGGTAGCGCTGCCACCGCCGCCACACACTTTTGCGTTGGGTGATGGTATCCCTGACGACAGGGGTCAGAGCAATGCGTATACCCGCGGCCACGACCACCTACGCCATCGCGGCGTCTATGGCTTGCTGGATGGTAGAAGTAAGGACGTCGACCATGCGAGCTGCCTTCTCCCTCGTCCTAGGCGTTGTTGGCTCAACTGGCAATTTTTCTGCGAGGAATTCACGAAAGTGCTGTCAGTCAGCACGAGGAAGGTCCAGGCGCTGCTAAGGTGGAACTCACAGCGGCGATTTCCCCAGGAGTAGCAGGGTCGGATTGTGGACTGAAGACAAATGGCATATGAAATGCATGCCTAAGGTCGTCCGGACGTTGCTAATGACAGCAAAATCAAGGGCAACCCTAGACGGGAGGTCCGTGGGCTCGGTCAGTGCAAGAAGTGTTGTGACGTGAGGTAGAAGCGTCCGCCGTTGCTCTTTTTTTGTCGCGACTGGGGTCGCTAGTGGCGGGCACCTTATATAAGGCCGTGGCTCTACGGCTGGAAAAGAGAGTCGGAATTTCATGTATTGGCGGTCAGTCGTGGGTCTTTGGTTACGAATTCCGAGTGTAGGCGGAATTACTCCCTAACCCCTCCGTTTCCTTTTTTTATCTCTACCTCATTCCTCCTTTTTCTTTTACCTGCACTGGCGCCCAGCGGGTCTCCTTCCTACGTCGGCGAATCCCTCCCCTCTACCCCTGAAGTACCGGCAAACGTTACATCTGGCGCCCAATGTGGGGCCCGATACCGGTAACCGGGAGGAGACCGAGAATTTTGAGCTACTTCTACTCCGTTCGGAAGGTCTGTTCGTTTCGTTAAGTTGTGAGTATTGTTGGTTTGACCTCAACCCCTTGTTTCACCCTCTCATGCACCACCCTTGATTCCTGTTGTGAATCCCCTGAAGGACCTCAGTGGGAGAAGAATAGAACCCTGGCACTCCTTTCCTTTGATTTAGTTTGTTTCGGTGAGATCTGAGAGAATGGCATCTAAACGGAATGGAACGTCGTGGGTGAATGAGTTGTGTAAGTTTGAAGCAGAATCTCACTGCCTCAGATTTGGCCTGTGCGCGGAAGGCACGCTAGATCAATTAAGAACGAGACTTCGGGAGTATTGTAAGGAAAGCGATGTTTTGATGCCGATGGAAGAAACCAAATGCGGATCACGTGTACTAGAGGAGCTTTTCTGTAATCTAATCGACTCGACCGCCTTGGATGCGGGAAAATGCCGTAATATGTGGGAGTTGGCTAAACACGCGAGTCAGAAAGGGCTAGCTTTCTCGGGAGAAGAGAATCAGGGTGTCACTTCCTTCTTAGAGCGATGTGACGGTTTTTAATGATCAAAAGCTGTTTCTAACGGGGTCATGTTGTGGTTGTCTCTTGACTTCCTAAACGGAAAAGCTGAGCCATGGTACCGCGTGAAAAAGGAATTGATCTTGACCTACGCCAAACTTAAGGAAGCGCTTAGAGAAACTTACCAGCCGTTTAATTACGATATAAGATTAAAAAAGAATCTGTTCGCGAGAACGCAAGGTATAGGCGAATGAATAAACGATTATATGGATTGTTTGGCAGCAATGATTAATCGTCTCCAACGACCATTACAGGAGGACGAATGCACAGAATTAGCATATGCCAACCTACACCCGGATTATGCATCTCATCTTGTGGGAAAGCATTTTCATAATTGGGAAGAATTAGTTAAGGCTGGGAGGAGCGTCGAGGAAATAAAAGCACGTCGCCTTGCGTATTGACCACCCACACCTGCTTCGGCAACAGTTGACCGTGATTTTGCTTTCGTGGGGGGGGAAAGTGGAAAACTCCTTTTTGATAACCACGGATATTAGAAATAACGATCGGGCGAATAAGTGTTGGAACTGTGGGTCCTTGGAGCATTATTTTCGGCAATGTTCCTCGCCTCGTCGCAAATTTTGTCGTCGTGGCGGGAACCCAAGAAAGCTGACCGATAAGTGCGAGTGCTCGGGAAACGCTCGGGAGGCCTGTGAACCAGGCCTAAGGCGTCTCGGAACCGGTTGTAAACGTCAACACCTGAAAAACAATTGGGAGGAGTGGCTACGGAAAGTTCGGGCTTTTATGACTCAGGAAGTTGACACGCTACGTAATGTGTCAAAGCAGATACGCGTAGAGGTAGAAATTTACGGAGAAAAATGGCCCACCTTATTAGACTCAGGAGCGACGCAGTCGGTGATAAACTCGGTGGTGGAAAAGTGGCTCGGGTATATCGGAACATCTATGCATACGCGCCCGTCTCTGTTGGAAATGGCCGACGGGAGGCGATCACCGGTTTCGAAAAGTGTCACTCTTCCGGTTTGTTTAAATGGCGTCGTCGCGTTGACGCGGTTTGATATCTTGCCCTCCATGTCTTATTTCATTGTTTTGGGGACAAGATTTTTGAGGAGTCTCGGGGCGAGCCTTAATTTTTCGGATTTTTCAGTTAGAATGGCGGATGGCAGTGCCGTTCCATTATGGTACGCGGAGGGCCGCTCGGGAGATTTTCACGGGGGGTTCAAGGAAGTGACCGAGGAGAAAGGCTTATTGGCGCAAAAAGGATGCAACTTTAATGCATTTTCTAGATTCGGAGATTAAGCGGTTTGACCAGGTCCCTGGTAGGACAAGTCTGGTGAAACATCGAATTGTGTTAGAATTCCCTACGCCGATCAAGCAAAGATATTACCCTGTCTCTCCGATTATGCAGGAGGCAATCAACAGACAGATAGAAGATATGTTAGCGGACGGAGTAATTGAACCGTCAACTAGTTCCTGGTCGTCTCCGGTGTTCTTGGTTATATAGAACCGGCAACGACCACCATCGAGATCGCAGCGTCCATGACCTTCTGGACGGTGGAGATGAGGAGTTCGACCATTCGGTCTCCCTCCGCACACGTCCTGGTCGGTGTTGGGTCGAAGAACTCACAGAAGTGCTGCCAGTCGGCACGAGCTAGTTCTAAAAGCTGCGAGGGTGCTAATCGTACTGTCGAGTATTCCAGAAGTAGCAGGGTGAGATTATGGTTGGAAGAAAAATCGCAGACAGAATGCAAATGCATGATCACAGACGCCCTGATGTTGCTGATGACTGGAAAATCAAGGACGTCCCTTGAAGGCAAATATCTGGGCTCAATTGGTGCCAGCACCGCAAGCCCCTCTTCATCGGCCAAGTGTCTTAGTCGCACACCCTTTTGATTGGGGATTTTGGAATGTCAATGGCGTGCTTGGCATTCAAGTCCCTGATGGCGGTCGAGGGGCGGCCATCTCCGACGAAATCCATGACCTCATCCGGATCCCACGCCCTCCTCGCCGGATAATACACCGAGGAGACACTGATCCATCCGGGACCGGACCTGATGTCGGCGAATACAATTTCAATCGATCTGTAGCTTCGTACCGGATAGGGAGGATGTTCCACAGACCAGTAGATGAGTAGTGCCGAGCCATCGTGCCCCGCCCCCGCGGTGGGATGGGCGACCCTGTCTGAGTGATTGATTGCCCAGCCAGGGACGTTCCATACATCTGCGGGTGGTGGTGTGTCTCGTTCACTGCGGCTACGATGGCGTTCTTCGCTTGAAGGAACCCCCGAAGATCTTGCGTCTTCTCCTTTACACCTCGGGCGTTCCATTGCATCAGGATGCTGCATCCCCTAGTAAACAATCTCGGGATTAATTAAATTATTAATTAATGAAACGCTCACCTGGAATAATCATATAATAAAAATCTGCAAGACGGTAAACTCCTCCTTACACACTCTAAGGCCTCTCATTAACATTCTTCCCTCGTCACTAAAAATACAGTTAGTGACCTCCCTAATTCTTCCTCACTTTTATTATTGTGATTTTGTATACCTAGACTCATCAAAGGAACTCGCCATTAAGCTACAACGTTCTCATAACGCCTGCATCAGATTCATCTTTAATCTTAAGAAATCTGACCATGCCTCAGAATACTTCCGTCGACTCTCCTGGCTAAAACTTGATTCCCGAAAATACTTTCACCTTCTCTCTCTATTGTATCAAATTCTAAATAACAACATCCCTTGTTATCTTTCATCTAATTTTGTCACCATTAATACAGTTCACCATTGCAACACCAGAGGATGTGGTAAACTACTAACTCCACTTCACAGAACAGAAATTTACAACAAATCCTTTACCGTCACTGTTTGTAAACTCTGGAATGGCCTTCCAACGTTAATAAAAAAACTCCCTATTTCTAAGCACTTTTAAACGCTTGTATTACAAGCATCTCCTCTCACTCCCCATGCATTGATCCACGCTCTATCTTCTCTTTCAGGTTGTCACAAGGATGCGCTTATTAGGCATAAATTCATAATATTATTTTACTTTATTTTCCTGTAACATAATTACGGTGTAATCTCCCAGGCATATCGTACCCTACAATCCCTATTCCCCTATTCCCCTCTCACCCCTCCCTCCCTTATATGGATATAAATGTATGTACATTTGTTTGTATTTGTGAATGTTTTTTTTTCTCTGTTTCTCATATTATTGTATTTTTTTCCTTCCCCTGAACTATTTTAGAAATTTTCGCGGTTTTTTACATCTCTCTTCTCTTTGTAGGTATTTTCCGCAGTGCGAATTTTTCTGTGTTAAAACATAACTGATACACAGTTTTTTATGACCCAAAAACTAACATTCTTTGGTAATGCTCTGTTATCTACTAACAAATATATTAACTTGTAATCAATATGTATTTTGATGGAATCTGTATGTAATTATTTCCTCTAATTTTGTAAATATTGTAATTACTTATATGACAAAAGGGTTAAATGTAAGAAGGGACTACAAAGTCTATATTTCGCCCTAATAAAGTCGTTTGTCTGTCTGTCTGTCTGTCTAGTGTCCATTATGGGAGGATGGGATGCGGTCCTTGACCAACTCCTCCTCTCTTCAACGCCACACATATCATCGCCACTGCGCCAAAAGTCGGGGTCCACTTCGGACCGGACGGTTTCTGGTGTATTGCTCGGCGGCATGGTAGTCTGGGCCGGTCGGGTGGGGCCCTTGAAAGGGACCACCTCCTCGATCTCTGCGGACCGAACGGCTACCCGTGCAGCTGCATCGGGCATGGCCTTATTAGGAGGCCCGTGGCGGGGCCTTTATTGGAGGCCACACTCTCCACGGCTAGTGCCTCGGTGGGCTTCGCCTGCTGCTCCCTCTCCTTCGCTGCACTGCGCCTCTCCTTGTGGAGAGCGTTGGTTGAGGCTTCTTGGGAGCTGGCTCCTGCCGTTTGATGACGGAACCAGAAGTCAGCCGAGATGGTTCTTTGGCAGTGGGAGAGTCAACTCCTTACTCGGTTCAGCACCTGGCTGCTCGACTAGAAATGGGCCACTTGCCGACGGGGTCGACTTAAATTTTCCCTAAGTCACTATGACATAGGTACGGGAGTCGTCCACTTTGGACAAGTGGTAGTCCTTCATCTTGAGGTGCGCCGGTGCGGTCTTCGGTGGTGGCCTGCACCGACTCTGGGACAGATTTCTGGTGCCCATCCTCGTGCCTTAGGAGCGCCTCCGGAACACTGGTCATTCCCGGTGTAAGAACGGATGTTCGTCCTCGCAGTTGCCGCAAGTAGCTTGCTAGGTGAATGGTTTGGGGAAATTGTCCTCCTTATGAGGACCAGCACACCAAAAACAACGAGTCTCACCAACAGACGTGCGACACATGGCCAAACCTCTGACAGTTAGAGCAGGTCAGAGGACCGCTGCTTTCGCTGTACTGCTCGATTTTCACCGAGCAGTTACAATTTTTTTATTGCCGACACTGGCAATCCTAGGGGTCCTCTCCAGTTTGGCAAAAAATCGGCCTATGAGGTTTCTTTTCCAATTGCCATGGTAGTCATCTGACGAACGCCTCGGATAATTAATCTTTTGGCCGTCAGATCCGGCTCGGCGTCCTCAGTGGATTAGCCTTTCCCGAGGTTTTTCACGAGAAGACGTATCCCCTGGACAGCCTCAAGGAGGTGCGTGTAGTACTGAATGCCAGCGTCGTCCAGTAGCTTGGTTGCCGCGCGGTGGTGCTCAGGCGTGTTGACGACGACCCTAGTGCAGCCCCTGCAAACTTTTGCCCCGCGGACATTTTTATTTTTCCGAGTACTCCGTCGGTCGAGCTCATCAACTCTTCCGGAGTGGCGGCGGACTTTTGGCATGCAAAGTGCCGGTTGTGTCATCATGAATGGCGGCAGTTTCAGCTTTCCACGCGTGTCGCTCACTACCTGCCTCTCCAAACTCATGGAACGAATATACATCTACATCTACAGTTTACCCTGCAAGCCACCGCAAGGGTGTGTGGCAGGGGGTGTATTAACACCAAGGGGAAAACTCCAAAATTAGGCCTTGGTTTACGCCCCTACGCGAGGTTACTTTTGATCGCAAGATTTATTCTGCTCAGCTATCGTTCTAGGGAAAAATGAGCCTTTGTATCTCTCTGTCCTACAGGCTATCTCTCTTATTTTACGAGGATGGTCCATTCTACCGATATAGGTGGGAGTTCTTATTATTTCTTTGACGTCGCTGGAGAAAGTACTCTTTCTAAATCTTTCAAGAAGTTTTAACCTAGCACGTGATCGGCGCTCTGTTAGTGATTCCCATCCTAAGTCCTGTATCAAGCCTGTAACGCTTTTATTTCTATCATAACAATTTTTGACGAATCTAGCAACTTTATGCTGCACTTTCTCTAACTCGGCGATTAATCCTTTCTTGTACGGATCCCATATGCTCGACGCATACTCTAGCAGCGGTCTAACTAAAGAAAAGTAACATCTCTTTGACTTTTTCTTCGCTTTTACCTACTATCCGTTTGATGAATCCTAGTTTCTGCTTAGCTTTCCCGGATATATTTCGTATGTGTGTGTCCCACGAGAAGTTACTTGTTAAAATGACACCTAAGTATTTGACGGATTCGGCTAATTTTAGATGTATGCCTTCTATACTGTAATTCATCGCCTCAATTTCTTTGTTTCTCCAGAATCTCATGACGGAACACTTACCTAAGTTCACCTCTAATTGCCACTTTTTACACCACTCGATAATTGCGTGTAGGTCGTTAGAAAGTAATGCTTGATCAGCAGGACTGTTAATCTCTCTGTAAACTACCGTATCATCCGCGAATAACTTGATTTTACTTGTAATAACATTATCTAAGTCATTTATGTATATAAGGAATAATAGGGGACCGATGACACTTCCCTGTGGAACGCCGGAGGACACGCTGACCGAATCTGATTTTAATCCATCTATGACTACCATTTGTTCCCGATCATTGAGAAAGTCCCTGAACCACTCGATTATCTTTCGATTTATTCCACAGGCTTGTAATTTTTTCAATAACTTAATATGAGGGACTTTATCGAATGCCTTCTTGAAGTCAAGAAAAACCGCGTTTAGCTGGGTCTTTCGATCACCGGATCGTAGTATATCATGTGCAAACAGAGCGAGCTGAGTTTCACAAGATCTTGCCTTCCTAAAACCGTGCTGATATTTACTGAGCAAGTCCTGGCTATCTAAGAAGTCCATCACAGAACTAACGATGATGTGCTCTAGAATCTTGCAAGATATTGAGGTTAGCGAAATCGGCCTGTAGTTTTCTCGGTCGTATTTTTTCCCGCCTTTATGTAGCGGAGTTATAAACGCTAATTTTTATTCCTTAGGTATAACGCCATGACTAAGTGACTTACTGAAAACTGTTTCGAGATAAGGTGCTATTTCTAACGCTAATTCCTTTAATACTCTAGCTGGTATCTCTTCCGGTCCCGGGGATTTATTTGCATTAATGATTTTGAGCTGTTCTGCTATACCTTTCGAATGGTCAATAGACAGCTGGTTTGGTTCTTGGAATCAAACAGTCTATTGACAAAAATTCAGTATGGATTCCGCCGCCGCCATTCCACCATCGATCATCTGGTGAGATTGGAAAGAGCAGTATGTGATGCCTTTATAAAGAAGCATAACCTCGTTGCAGTTTTATTTGAGATCGCCCGGGCATACGACACCACATGGAGATTCAGAAAACTTTGTACATTACATTCTTGGGGATTACGGAGTAAACTACCCATTTTTGCCATAAACGGAATGGCACAGTGTATTCGGTCTTCAGTAGAGGGAAGCCTCTACGTAGACAACCTTGCCGTGTATTGCAGTTCACAAAACATGGCAGCCGTCGAACGTCAGCTACTGCTGACAGTTAACCGACTGCACAAATGGGCCACAAACAACGAGTTTACATTCTAAGCGAACAAGACAGTATGCGCCCACTTCTGTTGCATTTCTGACCTCCACCTAGACCCAACGCTGTCATTAGCTGTAACCGTGCTGCCATTTGTCAAAACAGCATCATTTTTAGGAATGCTTTTCGACAGAAAATTAACTTGGCGCCCCCATCTGAAGTGGCTGAAGGCAAGATGACAATCTTCCCTGAATCTTTTACGTGTTCTCAGTCATAAACCTTGGGGTGCTGATCAAACAGCTTTCCTGCGGCTGTATCGATCACTTGTCCGCTCTAAATTGGACTACGGGAGCATCGTATATGGTTCTGCCAGACCATCGGTGGTCAGAAAGGTCGATGTGGTTCACCGCATAAGGATACGTTTGGCTACGGGTGCTTTTAGAACCAGCCCCATAGCAAGTATTCTCTGTGAATCCGGTAAACTTTCTCTGTACATGCACCGGAAACTGCTAGCTACCCGTTACGTCATAGCTTTAAGCTCTTAGTCAGATCATCCGGCTTACAGAGCAGTTTTCGACCATAAATATGTACAGTTGTATGATGCCCGTGTCCGTTCTATAAAGACATTGGCTATGAGAGCATGTTTTATATTCAAGGAAATATCAGTTGAGGTGCCTGAAATGCTAAGAACAGGACATAGTATATTTCCGCCTTAGATGTTGGCTCGCCCCAACATCCTATACTCTCTTGCCAAATTGGATAGACTTTGCACGATATTTGTTGAATATCAACGTGAATTCGAAAGACTCTATGCAAGGTATCCGTCATTCACTGCTATCTACACGGACAACTCCAAGCAGGGAGAGCATGTGTGGTGAGCTTTCACTAATAGAAAACGTTTGCACTGTTTCCGACTACATCCGCTGTGTGGGGTGTACACAGCAGAATCATATGCTTTGCTGAAAGCACTACAGTTTGCATACTCATACCCCGGCAGTGCATATGCCATCTGCACAGATTCCTTGCCTACTTTAAATGCAATACAGTCTTTGTATCCTACTCACCTTTTAGTGTAGTAGATCCAGTCATCCCTTACGGATCTAGATTCTTTAGAGACGGTTGTGAGTTTTATTTGGGTATCAGGTCACGTTGGAATTCCAAGTAACGAGAGAGGAAAAAAGGCAGCAAAAAGGGCTACCAACATAAACTCGATATCTTATCCAAAAGTTCTGGTGGGCTATATCAAACTATGCCTTAAACAGTTATTTTATAAGCATTGGCAAGAAGAGTGGAATGTGGTATTCTCAAACAAACAGGGGTAATAAAAAATACGGTACAGCCATGGTAGTCCTCCGCCCGCCCTTCGCGGCTTGAAGAGGTTGCCATTACCCGACTATGCATAGGTCACTGTTGGTGGTCGCACTTTACCTATTGCGATCTGAGGAAGACCCAGTTTGTGAGACATGTGATACTGCACTAATAGTGTAACATTTTATTGGACTGTATCCAATTCAGCAATGAAAGAGAGCGAGGATTCATCTACCTATGAACCTATCTGTCGCTCTGGAAGATGATTCTCATTTAGTAAATAGAACCATCTCATTTTTGAGAGTCTAGAATTTTATCTTATATATAGGTTTACATAAATAAGGTTTTTAACGATTTTAATATGCAATAAGATGTGGTCTGTGTATAACTCTCCTATCTATTTTTAGAAATTATAAGATTTTAGCAACCATAATATGGTCTATTATAGTCTTGTGGTAATTTTATTTATTTATTATTGTCGGGAGACCCTTATACAGTCTCATCGACATTTTATTTCACAGTGTGTGGGAGCCCCTTTTACAGTCTCACTCAATCTGTTTTTAAATAATTTATTATTTATTTATTTCCCCAGATGAGACACGGGACTAGATTTATTTTATGTTGTCTAGTCTAAATCATTTGTGTTGCGTGGCATATAGACCTCTCGTGACAATGACTGAGCATTTACAGGAAGGGTACGGCAATAATAGCTACTATCCAACACACAATCGATAGACATCTGAATCCATCAGACCTGTATGTAAGTCAAAATGGCCTTTTGTACTGTAGTCTTACACGTGAGGGTGATATAGGAAAGAAGACAGCACTGTAGATGTGAGTACTTATACCCGAATGTAGATGCAATGTAAACACGTTCATCCCTGAAGCATTCCCAGAAAACCTGGTATCGTTTTCGGTATCTTTTAAAGTGATTTTATAAGTAAAAAACAAAATGAATTCATTATTTTATAGCATTAAGTAAAGTTTATTCTTCATAAATATTATTCTTCAGTCCATTTGCTACATATACAGGGCCGGATTTATACATCACGCTCCCCTACATAAAACTTCCAGAATTTCGTGTTTTTCGTAAACAACCGAGTATTAAGCCATACGTACATCTACATGTTACCCTGCAATTCACCAATATAGTGATTGGAATTGGATGCAATGCACCGAGGCTTACCTAACAGTTATTACTCGCAGATTTGACTTTCCTGTTATGGTCGCACATTGTGCTCGGAAAGAATGAGCCTCTATAACGCTTCGTCCTATTATCGATCTCACGTATCTTATAGTCATGATCGTTTCTACCTATGTACGTTGAAGCCTCAATTATTCCCACTACATCTATTGCTATACATTGTGATCTGTATTTCTCTAGGGGCCTTAACAGTGAGCACAGTCCCTCATTTTAAGCCCTTCAATAATGATGTGACGTTTTCCATATGTTTTTACTTTTGTTTAACAAATATGGCTACTCTTCACTGTACTCTTTCTAACTTAACTTTATGGCCCTTCTCATAAGGATCCCATATACTGGGGGCATACTACATCCGCAGTCTAACTAGTGAAAAATAATACACTTCGCGTACTTTATTTGTAGTATTCCGCACTATTTCGACTATGAACGCCAGTTTCGTGTTAGCTGCGGCTATAACACGACGTATTTGCATGTCCCACGAAAAATCACGACAAATTGTTACTCCTAAATATTTTACATGCTCGGCTGCTGGAATATTCCCTGTATCGATTTCGTGCTCGAAAACTTATCATTGTTCACACTTCTCCTGAACGATACTGTGACACAATTTATGTAATTAATTTCAATTTGCCTTTCTTTGAACCGCGTGGAAATGACTTACAACTCATCATACAGCCACATCCTATTCATTTAACTCTATTATGAAACGGTGTCATCTGCAAAAACTCTAATATTACTACGGACTACCGAGCAGATATCATTAACGTAGATTAAAAATAGAAGAGGACCTAATAAACTTTCCTGAGGAACACCTGATGCGACATGAACGGGGACGAGTGCATTACGGCTGTACTAATGTACTCGAAACCTATTTCTTTGTCCCTATTTCTCCAGAGCGATACTGCGGCACATTTACTGTATTTAATTTCAATATTTCATTCCTTACACCACGCAAAAATGGATTTAAATCTTCCTGCAGCGACTGACAATCATCTCGGTTGAGTATCTCCCTATATATGGTGATGTCATCTGCGAAACGTCTAATTTTACTATCTACTACCGAAAAATATCATTTATATAAATTAAGAATAGTAGAGGTCCTAATACACTTCTTTTAGGAACACCTGACACGACTTGAACGGGCGGCGAGTGCATTCCATCAATGGAATCTATTCTCTATTCCTGAGGAAGTCTCTCATAAAATTCATAATTTTAGGGTCAATCCCATATTTTACGAGCTTCGCTATTAATTTCCGACGAGGTGCCTTATCAAACGACTTCCTGAAGTCGATGAAAATATCATCGACCTGAGTATTTTTCACTCTGGATCGCAACAAATCGTTCACGAAAAGGCCGAGTGGGGTTTCACATGATCTACCTTTCCGAAATCCGTGCTGGTATCCGTTAAAATATGAACGACCATCTTAGTAACGCATAACAGAGTTAAAAATAACATGCCCCGGTATCTTACACGACAGTGATGTTAACAAAATGGGCATGTAATTATCAGGATTCTCTTTTTCGCCGCCTTTATGGATGGAGGTAACGTTCATTAGTTAGGAAAGACAAATTGCGCAAATGATTTCTCGAATAGTTTTCAGATATAGTGCAATTTCAGAAGCCCTTTCTTTTAGTACTCGTGCGGATATTTTCTCCGGTCCGAGAGATTTATTTTGTTTAATCAAGCGACGCTGGTGCGCTATACCTTCTACCGAAAGGGTCAAATCCTCCATTGTCTCTCCATGATAAATGGAATAGGTTCATATTCGTGGCTAATCACAGTAAAATCTTTCTGAATATGTTCGTTAAGCAGGTTTTCTTTCTCCTCACTCTCGTGAACTACGTTTCCTGTTTCGGTTCTTACTAATGCGATAGTGGGACCTCTACTTTGGATTTCCCTGACATAGGACAAAAATGCTTTTGGGTTCTCAATCAAATTGTCGTGTAAGACCTTTCTGTAATTATTAAATGCACTACGCATCGCTGCTTTAGCTCTTGTTCGTACCTCTTTGTATGGCTGCAATATCGTTGCCACCTGTTCAACCGTGGCTGTCGAAGAGGTATTGACGTATTAATTTAGCGGGAGTGGATTTTTCTTTGCCGTCTAAGAGCGCTCCTAACTTCTTGGTACAACCGTATCATCTAGGTTCCACATTATCTCGCTTTAGTTTACTTGGAACAAATTTATCTGTATCATATCTTTGAATTTGCATCAAGGTTCTTCCGCACCTGCACCTATCAGTCGTTATGCCGAAATTAATATATTCATTGCGCAGAAAAGATCGAAAACTTGGGAAATCGGCTTTGGCGAACAAATACAGCTTCCTGTTTGCTTTATCTGTTTCTCAATTTTTAATTTAAACTTATGATCGCTTAATACCTCAACTATAGACACTTTATGCATACGCTCCAGGTAGTTTGTAGCCAATAAATCTAATATATAACTAGACCTCATTCGAAATCTCATTAATTGACAAAAGGGGTGCTTATCGAATGTTTCAATTAAAGTGTCGCACTATTCACGTTCTCATTCACCGAGATAAAAGCAATTATGATTCCATTCGATCGAAGGAAGACTGAAATAGATTAATGATGCCTCGAACTTTACTAATCGAACTTAGCCCCGTCTCTTGTTTTTTGAGAAGATGAAGAATTTCCACGCTTCCATTAAAGTAAAAGGCCTGTAAAGGGCACACATTTACAATTTTTGAGCAACCTCCCTTCACACTACACCGTCTATAACCTGTGTTGGAGAACTTTCGTATTTATTGATAACTACTATACTCCCGACCCGTTACGTCGACCTTTTCTAAAAACGCAATACTCAGCAGAAAATATCTCCCGGCTAGCTTTGTCCCGTTAGCTAACTTTCTGTACTTAGACAATTAACAGTAATTATTTTTAATCTATCGTTAATACAGGCCAACGTAACCTCGCGTTCTCCCGCATTATTACTATGAACTGCCTCTTTATCTTTCGTATTACGATCGTTTTCCTTACGCTCTGAGCATATTTTATCATTACATAATCTCGCGTGATTCTTATTTTCTACGGACGCATCGATCATCTCTCTACATAAAACTGTCCTACACTCTGCCCTACTATCAGAAACTTTACATAAATTCCTTTTACTAGATGGACAATAATCCCCACATTAGTAGCACACCAACCCCATTAGGCGTGTTCCTAACTAATGCGAAATACGCTCCTTTACACATCTTTGTTTGAAAAGACCCCCTTTGCACATGTGCGAGACAAGAGGAACGATGCAAGCATGCAGACTAGGCAGCAGCGTTCTTTACAATTCATGTTATCCTGTCAAAATGGTAGAAATATATAAGGCATAGATTAATGTCTAAGCATTTCACTGATTCTTTTTTAATCAGTTTCAATTAATAAACCAAAATAAAATTATTTTTTAAATACTTCACTTGAAATTATTCGCAGCAATCGTTACGTTCGCTTTCATTCATTCGTCGTCAATTATCCATTTCTTTTCACCTACAAACGCCGTGTAGGTATATGTAAGGAAAATAAACCTATTTATGTTCATTTCCTCGTTATAGATAATGAATTTCATTTCATTTACTATATGCTGTATACGCACGAAAGAAAATTAAATGTTTTCGTGTTTTTATAACAGATATGTTTTACTTCAGGATCTACGAAGATTGTTTTCCTTAAATACCACGGAAAATTGTTCAAAGTGAATTACGATTTCTCTGATTACCTTTGAACGTCTACTCCTTCAATAAAAATGTTTAGGGCAAGAAATATTTCATTTGAATAGATATACAGATTTTATCTTCAGACATTTTGCCATGAATAATATTTTACGAGATATTGCGGAAAGTTCATTTTTTTCTTTCAAGTCAAGTGACTACCCAGATTGAATTTTGTAAACCACAAATATCGTTTTCTAATTTTCTTTGCTCAAAAGTACTAAATACCAAATTTCACGAAAAACCGCTCAATAAATTCGGAGGTGAAACACGCGGACGGAAGGACAGGCGGACATGACTTGACCAGAAGTTCATTTTTTACTTTTTGCAAAGAACGCCTAAAAATGCCAAATTAAAAAACCAGAAAGTCGAGAAATTCAGAAGGTAAATTAAGTTTATTAATAACGCATTAAGATAAACTGAAACCATATTTATCATTTTTCGTATTTATTTAAAAGGATAATTAAGTACAAGTAGCGGAGCTGCGAGAAAGGGAATGGAAAGAAAGTTATAAGAACTCAAAAAGAGTAACGAGAAAATTGCCTCATTAATGCAATTTAAAATGCCTAATAACTTTTAAATAAAACTAAATATTAAAAAATTACATTAATAATTTACAGAAAGCTATTCTAAGCAAATAAAGAATGATTTTAGTACGGTCGTTTAAGAGAGGCCCTTTCAAAAAGCTCTTACTAAGTCCGGAATTTGAAGTTACGCCACTGTGAACGGTGCCGATGAATTTATAAATAATAGGCCATAGTTACTTAGACGATACAAACATAACTGATCGAGAAAATGATATTAAAGGTGATTTGAAAAATATCATAATCTATTCAAACGAATTAAAAAATAATACAGAAATTAATAAATTATGGATTCGCAAAACTTGTTATTTGCAGGTAACCCATTTATAGCACTGTGATATTTCTAAATATACTCTATTTTACTACAACGTCCAATATATACAAGCATAATCCTGATAAAATATCACTACGCTCAAATACAAAGGTAAACAATTTAGGGAAGTGTACAGTGTGTCAAAATTGGACGCGTTTCGTGCAATGGAGTATTTGATAGAAATGATTATATAATAGTTTTTGAACTTGAGATTGTTTATTTATGTTAGCAGCAATGATGGAGTCAGTATAGAGGAAATTTTTTAAGTTAAACTCGAATTAAGACATTCTTGTTTGATTTCTTGATAACGGTTACTCCTACGATAATAATGTTTAGGAAATAAAACACTAAAATTTACTATTTTTAGGACTTTTATTAGAAAACTATTATTATATGATGAATACGAGATATGACGGAAAGTTCATTTTCTTGTCACCAGTAGTGGTACCCCTGATTGTTTTGCGTCATTCATTTATGTGATTTTTTTATTGTCCTTCACTATAAGTTCTTAATATAAAATTTCATGAAAATCCGTTAAGTAGAAGCCGAGAACGAACCTACGGACCGACGGACGGACTGAAGAACGGACCGGCGGACGGACTGATGGACGGACCGACGGACGGACCGAAGGACGGACCGACACACGGACCGAAGGATGGACCAATGGACGGACCGACGGACGGACCGACGGACGGACCGACGGACGGACATAAGGACGGACCGACGGACGGACATAAGGACGGACCGACGGACGGACCGAAGGACGGACCGACACACGGACCGAAGGATGGACCAATGGACGGACCGACGGACGGACCGACGGACGAACCGACGGACGGACATAAGGACGGACCGACGGACGAACCGACGGACGGATATAAGGACGGACCGACGGACGGACTGAAGGACGGACCGACGGACGGACCGACGGACGGACATAAGGACGGACCGACGGACGAACCGACGGACGGACATAAGGACGGACCGACGGACGAACCGACGGACGGACATAAGGACGGACCGACCGATGGACGGACCGACGGACGGACATAAGGACGGTCCGACGGACGGACCGACGGACGGACATAAGGACGGACCGACGGACGGACATAAGGACGGACCGACCGATGGACGGACCGACGGACGGACATAAGGACGGACCGACGGACGGACCGAAGGACGGACCGACGGACGGATCGACGGACCCACCGACAGCCGGACCGACGGACTGACCGACGGACGGACCTAAGGACCTACCGACGGACGGACGGACCGACGGACGGACAAACTAAAGCTAATACGAATGCTGGAAGCGAAACGCGCCTAAAAATTAATGGTTACCCTGACTGCAGATAAGTAAAAAAATATCGGTGAAAGATGTTGTATTTAAACCAAAGTAACTGAAAGATGATTGTCTATGTGGAATATATTCGGCATAACAGGGTCATTTAAAAATTTATTGGATGAATGCTTTGATACATTGTCTCTTAATAACGCCCCGATCTCTAATATAAATAAATCCTCGAATATAAGAAATTCATTAAAGTAGCGCTTAATTCTTGGTCGATCAGGTATTTTTAAGTGAATTGTGTGTATGCCAACGAGGCCCTTCATTTCTTATAGGGTGGAATTTTGGCACTTCTCCATTTATAATGCGTGATGCGATGGCCGCTCTAGGTCATCGTGTAATGGGAGACATGGGCACAGCTTCGTGGCTATCTTAAGAAAAAATGTCATAAATCTCGAGTCATGAATACTAGGAAGAACCACTTTTCAACTGTAAACGCATTGAAGTCTTAATAATCCACGAGAAGCGAGTAAAAAGTGGTGGAATTGGTAGTCTTCGTCATTTGACAAATGCCTCGTAAATAAGTACTACACGTTGGCAATATCGTAAATCTCGTTTTTATGTTTTTATTATATTATTGTTCCCGCACGCCTTTTGTTGTGGTTAGAAGAAAGAACTTTTGGCAGTAAAAATGAAGTAAAATACATACATTACATAACGCCCGCGTAAATAAATACGGAAGAAATTTTTAATGCCATAAAAGTATCGCATAATAAAAAAATAATAAATCAATGAGGTAACTATTTCTTACAATCAAATTTTTAATCGCTTCCAAATAAAACACGGAAAAAACAGCTAAGGTGTCCAATATCATAACATAGCAGACACAGGAGAGCAATAGCCATTTTGAGTCGGTTGATAAAATGTTTACATTAAATCAGATATATTTACATCAAGTCAATAATCAAAGTAAAGAGAGACAACTTAAAGGATTAATCCGTTTTCTCAACGTAATCGCGCCTACCTGCCGGTTTTCTCCTACTATTACGTATTCACTTAAAGAATAAAAATAGACTCTCTGTCCTTAATTTTTATAGATAAACACTAGGTGTTTAGGCTTATATTTCAATGAGATGACCGAGGTCGAAATGGTGAGAGGAAGGGATTCATTCATACAACTTTTTAAATTTGATATCTTCCTCTAGGTATTATTTAGGAGAGTAGAATAAGATCCGAGAATTTTTATCACAAAAAAGATGATGCAATTTAGGGAAACATCGAAAACACAAACTGAAAAATAATTCAAATTGCGAATAGATAGTTACACTTCTATGCCAGAGTAATTGCTCCGCGTCTGGTGAAGAGAACCCGATTAATTGCTGTTTTACAGACTCTGACGAGTGACAGCAATTCCAACACAACTCAGAGACGAATTGAAGGGGAGGAAGATGGGGGTTATGTCATCTATTGGATCTCCACATTGCCCTCCACTGAATGCATTCCACTCCAAATTTCTTGATTATGTCTATTGGGCGAAGGAATTAAAGATTTTAACACGTGTAGGGATTTTCAAAATAGAGGGTCGTCAGCAGTGGCGGTCGTGCCCCTTTTGGAAGTGTCTAGATGCGACTCGGATACAATTACCCTGAAAATTACTCAACTTATCAACAACAGTTTTGGATTCACTTTTATTGATCATATGAAACCTTGACTTAAAAAATTAATTATCAATAGCACCGTGCGATTTGAAAATAATAGATGATTGAGGTAACTCCTGTACCCATAAAATGGATGAGTAAATGATATTTTTCCCAACAATATTATGGTTGAATAACTATACTATTCGTTTCTCTGTTTAACCAATCATTAAACAACAGGGATAATCTAGACAAATGATTATCTACTTTAATTACAGTATCTTCAATAGTTCTTAAACCAAAAGGCAGCCGCTACGTCTATTTTAGGAAGAAATACACTCACGAATTTCAAGATTAGAAAGCCAAAATCGTCAACTTGGCAAAAATAATCTAATTTTATTGCGTTAGCCTGATAAGGGATCTCTGCCTCTCATGGTACCGTGACGTCTCGTGATCTAATCCCGGATACGAAAAGTAAATATCCAATAACCTCTCATCATCATTCTAAAGAGCAAAGATAAAATCGCCGTAAATATAAATTATGGTAAAAGTAGAACAAACAAAAATAACTTCTCCGAGGTCAAATAGAATCATTGAAAATTACGGGCAAATGTATACGGGATGTGTTCTTAAACCATAACCGTTAAAGCGATTTTTCCAAATCCACAGCACAAAGATTGGGTAAAGGTTCCAATAAAGGACGTTAGTGAAGGATAATAAGGGCGAGATGATTACATAGATAAAGTCTCTACGGGACCGATAAACAGGCGAAAAGCGAGGGACATAATCGCCTCCCGAATAGTGGATTGCCAGAGGACTCTCATGCACGGCCGAACACACATTCACCAGATTCAATAGGCGGAGTATGGAGATAGCCTAGATGGGTCTGCAGGAAGAGGGAGTCATCACTCGAAGCTATATTTATTCCGGGTTTTAAATAGCCCCACTAAACTGCCCCACCCACAAGACACCCACTCACCGCAGATGCCCCATCCCAGTCCCCTCTGATCCGCGAGGCCCCCCTTCTAGCCAACCTACCCACACACAAACATACGCTCACACTAGCCTCAGAAAGCGCTCGCATAGTTGGCGGGTTACCTCATTCTGGAGCAGGAAAAGAATAATGCTATTTATAGATGATACAGGCCGGCCACTTCTCTCCTCGCTCGGCGCCTATTAGGCGCTCGGGAGCAAGTAGTGTGCCTAACCGACGCAAGAGGACACGCCTTACGGGACACAGCGTAAAAGATCCACGCCAGTCCTCGGATTTCCAATACCTTGCGAACTAAAATGTAATCGAGCGAAGGACCCCCTCCACTCTATACCGCTCTCTCCCACACTCTCTCCCTCCCACCCTCTCTCACTCTATCCCTACCACCCTCTCTCACTGTCTCCCACTCTTCCTTCCTCCCTCTCTCCGTCGCCCCCTCCCACCCTCCCTCTCTCCCTCCCACCCTCTCTCACTCTCTCCCTCCCACCCTTTCTCACTCTCTCCCTAGCTCCCTCTCCCTAGCTCCCTTTCCCTCCCTCCCTTCATCTCTCTCTCACTCTCCCCCTCCCTCTCTCACTCTCTCCCTCTCTCCCTCCCACCCTCTCTCCCTTCCACCCTCTCTCACTCTCTCCCTCCCACCCTCTCCCACTCTCTCCCTCCCTCACTTTCTCCCTCTCTTCCTCCCTCTCTATCTCTCCCTTCCTCTTTCCCACCCTCTCTCACTCTCTCCCTTCCACTCTCTCTCCCTCCCACTCACTCTCTCTCTCCCCTCTCTCCCTCTCCCTCCCTCTCTCACTCTCTCCATCCCACCATCTCCCACTCTCTCCCTCCCACCCTCTCTTACTCTCTCCCACTCTCTCCCTCCCCCTCTCTTTCTCTCCCTCTCTCCCCCTCCCTCCCTCTCTCCTTTCCACCCTCTCTCACTCTCTCCCTCCCACACTCTCTCTCTCCCCTCTCTCCCTCTCCCTCCCTCTCTCACTCTCTCCCTCCCACCCTCTCTCACTCTCTCCATCCCTCCCCTCACTCTCTCCCTCTCTCGCCGTCCCTCCCTCTCTCACTCTCTCCCTCCCTGTCTCTTTCTCTCCCTCTCTCCCCCTCCCTCCCTCTCTCCTTTCCACCATCTCTCACTCTCTTCCTCCCACCCTCTCTCACTCTCTTCCTCCCTCTCTCTCCCTCCCTCCCTCTCTCCGTCCCACCCTCTCTCCTCTCCCTCCATCTCTTCCCCTCCCTCCCTCTCTCACTCTGTCCCTCTTACCCTCTCTCACTCTCTCCCTCCCTTCTCTCCCTCTCTCCCCGTTCCCCCTCTCTCTCTCCCTCCCACCCACTCCCACTCTCTCTCTCCCTCCCTCTCCCTCTTTCTCCCTCTCTCTGCCCCTCCCTCTCTCTCACTCTCTCCCTCCCCCCTCTCACTCTCTCTCCCTCCCTCACTTTCTCCCTCTCTTCCTCCCACCCTCTCCCTCCCTCCCTATCTCCCTCCCACCCTCTCTCACTCTGCCTCCCACCCTTTCTCACTCTCTCCCTCTCTCCCCGTCCCTCCCCCTCTCTCTCTCCCTTCCACCCTCTCTCACTCTCTCCCTCCCTCCCTCCCTTACGCTCTCACTCTCTCCATATCCATCCACCTCCATCTTTCTCCCTTTCCCTCCCTCTCCATCTCTTTCTCTCGATCCTTTCCCCTCCCTCTCGCCCCTATTCCCCCTCCTTCTCTCCCCTCTCTCCCTCCCTCTCTCCCCTCTCCTCCCTCCCTCACCCATTCCTACCGATCGCACATACGACCCATTGCGTCCTCTATTGGACATAACTGTGTCACTCAAATATAGACGGCCTCGTTCTTTCAAATTTCCCCTCTTATGAACGGCTTTCCGTCAATTCCCTATCCGTTACGTTCCTAGTAATTAGAATGCCCTGAATGAAAATCTAATAAGAACCCATATAAAAAATTTAATATTTTTTATTGATTTATTAGGTCAAAATTTTCCTTTCATGCTCCTTAATTTGTTATTCGAACTGGATTTTTTTATAGTCCCATGCATAAACTTCATATAATAAGTATGATATAATAAATCCTTTCCAAATTAAAATTTAGATATACGACGTGCAATCTAAAAGTCTCGGGAGGTCGTAATAAAAACAATTGTCTTATTGCAGTTCCTATTGAATTTTATTGCCGCCAAAGTAATCCCCTTGGGCAACGATACTGCTATCCCAGTGCCTTTCTAAATTCGCGAAGCACTCCTGGAACTCTTTTTCTGGGGATGTTGTCGAGCGTGTCCTGCGACTCGGCCTGAATCTCCTCCACATCATCAAATCGGCATCCTTTGAATCTTTTTCCACCTTTGGAAAGAGAAAAAATTCGCACGAAGCAAGGTCAGGAGAGTACGGAGGATGGGGAACAGTTGTCATGTTGGTTTTAGCCTGGAGCTGTTGAACAGACAGTGCGGTGTGCTGGTGCGTTGTCGTGGTGGAGCAGCCAGTCTTGCGATGACCACTTGTCTGGACGTTTGCACCTTATGCTCTCCCTCAGTCATCTCAGAACTTCAGTGTAATAATGTTGGTTGACTGTCTGGCCTTGTGGAATGAATTCTCAGTGCAAAAACACAATGAGCATGCTCTTCACATTGCACTTGACCTGTCATGCTTTCTTGGGTCTTGGAGAGTTTGCACTTTTCCACTCTGATGATTGTTGTTTCGTTTCGGGATCGTAACCATAAACCCAACTTTCTTCACCTGTAATGATCTTAGAATAAAGTTTGGGGCGTTTTCAAGGCTTTCTTGAGGGTCCCAACAAACGTTCACGCGATGATTTTTTTGGTCTTTTGTCAACAGCCGAGGGACGAATTTTTCCGCAACGCGCCTCATGCGCAAAACCTCAGTGAGAATGCTTCGCGCACTTTTTCGATGTTTTCATCATTTTTGCTTGTTGAAGGACGACCAGAACGCTCAGAGTCTTCAACTGATGTTTGTCCATTTTGAAACGTTAATACCACCCGTATGTTTGGGTTCTACCCATGGCGTCCTCACCAAATGCTTGATTATGCATTGCAAGGATATCAGATGCCGATTTTCCAAGTTTGTAACAAAATTTCACACAAACACGATGTTCTTTCAATGAAGTCATTTTTACGTGCTGAAGAAACCGCCGAAACACTGTGACACTAACGCAAATAAAAACACGTAAAAATAAAACACAGCTTGTTAACACCTTCAAACGTGGGAGGCTACTTAACAATGAAGTATACTACGCATCCTAAGCTGCGCAGCTACGTGGCAAAAACGAGTGGCGCGCATGCGGCCAGTCCGGAAACTTTTTGATTGAACCTAGTATGACCGTGAATAAAAGTTAATAACCTCTTCTGAATAAAATTAATATCCGTGTAGTAGAATGTATTCTACTCGTGGTGGCCAAATTAAGAGTACCGGAGAGAGCGTCTGGCTGGGTGAAATAACTCCATAAACTTCTTCAGGGTAGTGTGGACATTTGCAAGCTGAAAGACATTATCTATATTGAAAAAATCACCATGCACCAAGCTCAACAATCGTATGTAAACCAACGCGATCTTCAAGGTAACAGCATTTCAACCACGCGGAGCCCATATACCTATTATATATAGACTTTCTTTACAGAGGAGGGTTATATAATACAAGTAGATGGTGCTTGCATTCTGCAAGCATTTCATCTCACCATGAAAAATTAATTATTTTTAGAACGATATTTAATTATTAGAAATATTTTCTTAATTTAAATGATTTCACCTCTGCACCGATTTTCGTTCTTATGGTACAATAGTGGAGTAAAACAATCCATAAAATTTGAAATTTAAGAATATACTTTTTCCATTGCGAGGTACTAATGCCACACATTTCTGCGAGGGAGAGAGGGAGGGAGAGAGTATGGAAGAGAGCATTCCAGAGCATCTGGAATCGAACCAAGGACACTGTAAGCAAAACCGATATCAATTCCTCATAAGTATTCCACTTTTTAGCAACACCAAAAATTTCATTTCTCCACCTTATCGGCCAGTGTCAAATTAATTTACAAACATAGCGCAATGCTTTTCTTATGGTAAAAACGCAACTTTTGGAATTTCTTAAGTCGAACCCATGTCACTTAGGTAAGAAGGCCTATTTTTCTGGAGGTTTCTCCATGATATCTAAAAATACAGAAACTTTCAGCTCTCTAGTTCTTGTAGTTTGGGCTGGACATATATAGGAATCCTCCTATATATATATATATATATATATATATATATATATATATATATATTAGGGTGGTCCTTATTTTTAAGATCTGGAAAACTGGAGGGTCCACGTTTTGAATCTGTTCCATTATAAAAAAAATAATTTTGGTAAAATTAGGTTAGATTTGAATAATATTTAGGGATTTAAATCTGAAAAATCGCAATATATCATAATGCTAAACCTAGGTGCACTCATTTTTAAAATAGTTTACATTTTAAACTTATTTGAATGGAATTGTGAATTGTTGATACTTAGTATTGAAAATTGTGATGCAGCACCCATTGGTCAATGTTACGCAATACTGCAATAGATATAACCTTTCAGATGCACCTCTCAGATATCCTACGTAAGTCCACTTGCAGGAGCACTCTTTGTGTTATGTAATAGTCCATATCAGGTCTTTTGGAACAATCTAGAACTGTCCAAAACGTTATAGAACCTTCATAAACAATCGTAAATCGTTCCTCAATTCGTGTAAGTCGCGTTCAGCAAACGGAATCAACAGCTAAACAAATAATCAAACAGTTCAGCTAGTTGAGCATTGGGATGGCAAGCTGCTGCCAGATCTTACTGGAAAGGAAGTAGTTGAGCGTCTTCCTATTTTAGTCACAGGTGTTGGAGTAGAACAACTGCTCGGTGTTCCAAAAATTGCGGCTGGAATTGGATTGGAAATGGGCAAGGCTGTTATTTTGACACTACTGCGTCAAATACTGGAAGCAAAATGGAGCATGTCTTTGGATTGAACAGAAATTAGACAAGAACCTTCTCTACATTCCCTGCAAGCACCACATATTGGAGCTGGTACTGGAAGCTGTCTTCTCTGTCATCGTAAGTCCATCAGTGAGCCCAGAAATACTAACCTTCAACGAATTCAAGCTCATTGGGTGTCACTGGATAACTCCGAATACATAACTGCACTTGATGATGAGTTCACTGCCAGTGCTGTTGCCGATATTAAAGACGGAATAATCACTTTTGCTACAGACCAATTGAACCAGCAGCAACCTCGCGATGATTACAGAGAACTCCTGGAAATCTCTATCTCCGTTCTTGGAAGTGAACCTTCTTGTGGAATTAGATTTATTTCTCCTGGTGCAATGCATAAGGCTCGTTGGATGGCCAAAGCCATTAATGCTATCAAACTGTGGATGTTCAAAGGACAGTTTCCATTGAAGACGAAAGGGGAAGCTGGGATTAGGGACATAGCAATTTTTGTTGTGAAATTCTATTTGAAGGTGTGGTTTCAAGCTGTACTTCCAACTGCTGCGCCCTTAAATGACCTGATGCTGTTGAGGAACCTCCAACAGTACAAGACTACAAACTCAATAGTTGCCAACGCTGCTCTGAAGAAGTTTGCTCGTCATCTGCGGTACCTCAGCGAGGAGCTCGTTGCGCTTGCTTTCTTTGATAAAAAAGTATCAATAGATATAAAAGCCAAATTTATTCAAGCTCTCCAAAACGATGAAATGAGGACTACACAAAGAGAATGACTGTCGATCTGGATAGCACCTTGGAGAAAAATTTGGACTATTTTGTGTCAGCCAACACATACTTGGTTTTGACTCGAAAATCACAGAATTGGATCCCGAACTTTGGGCTTCTGATGGAAACTACATTGCCACAGAAAAGTGCACCAGATCCATCAATTGCATTAACAATACGGCAGAACGCGAAGTTGCCCTGATCAAGGAATACAATCGATTACACACCCAGGCTGAACAGCAAAAGCAATTTCTTCTGCAGGTTGTCAGCGATTATCGGAGGAGATATCCAGACTTTGCAAAGTAGACACTTGCCACAAACAATTAATATACCACTGTGTCAGTATTGTTATGTTCTTCATGTGACAATGGAGCATGGAAATTACCAACTCTAAATTTTATATACTTTGTACTGTATTGCATTTTGTTTAAAATAAAGAAACCTTAATGTTTCCAACTTTGGTAGCAACCTCTAAATTTCATCTAAAATTTACCGAAATTTGGGAATATTATCTTTTTAAATATTGTAACAAGATAGGCTGGTGACCCTTTTCAAAATAAAACGTTTGTTTTTCCCCCATTATAAGGACCACCCTAATATATATCATTATATTTAGTCGTTTCTTAGAGATGAGGATATATAGATATATCTAACCATTATCATATAATTAACTCGAGTTTTCTGGTTGGCGGTGAGCCAAATCCTATAATGATGCAACATTTCAGCTCCCTATTCCCCTTAGATTGGTCTAAACACTGGAATACATTTTTCCCATGGTAACTGATACTTCGAGGCATCAGGAGGCGAACCTAGGACACCATAAGCAAAAAATGCCAATTCCTAATTGAGATTGTAGCCATCTAGCAACGCTCAAAAATTCATTTCTCCAGCTTATCGCAAGTGCCCTAAATTAAGTTACAACGGGGAGGAGACATACAGGAAGACGAGAAGGTTTGAGAACCTAAGGATGAAGAAGAGCAAGTTTCACTCTTCCCTGGCGTACCTTCAGCGTTGCCAGGACTCAGACACGATACCACCATGTGTGTCTGTGAATCACCACATCCAAAGGAGGACCATCAAGAGGATCCTAATCACAGTGCTCCCGACACGAGAGCCAATCACAGCTCTCTGGTGCCAGCCGCTGCACCCATATATACCGGGTTAAATCCTTCGGACACCGACAGCACGTTTTCCGGGAGAAGAACATTGTCCCGGACGAGCAGTTTGGCTTCCGATGGGGGCACTCCACTGGCCAGAACTTCATCATTGACGCCTTCAACAGCAACCACGCTGCCGCAAGAGCCTTCTTCGACATCTCGAAGGCCTACGACCGCGTATGGCATCCAGTGCTCCTGTTGAAGATGGTTCGACTCCAGTTACCAGCTTCGCTAGTGCGGCTAATCGAATCGTACTTGCAGGGCAGTACGCCCCGAGTGTTCTGGCTCCGGGTCGGATCAAGACTGCGACACATCTGCGCCGGCGCTCAGCATGGGACCGTCCTGGGGCCGACAATGTTTAACATCCTCACCCATGATCTCCCTCGGGATTTTGGGTAGAACCCTAGGCTTGCCCTATACGCTGATGACGCGGCGATCCAGTCTCGTTCAAGTAAAAACTACGCAGCTGTGGAGAAGTTGCAGTGCGCCATCGACGACATAGTCACCTGGTATTGTAGATGGCGCATTGCAGTAAATCCCAAAAAAATTAGGCCGTGGTCTTCCATCCCGCAAGAGGAGCGCCGCCTGGATTGGATATGTCGGTAATGGGGGGATCGACACTTGGAGCACAGACTCCACCTTCTTGGGAGTATTGCTGGACAGGAGGCTTCTATGGAGGTTGAGTGTCCGCCGCAAGGGGAGGCGTTATAAAGAATCCGTCCGATTCTGCGCCCGGATATCTTCTCGGCTGGCACCAAAAGACACCTTAACCTGAGCTGCATGAGGCCCATCAGGAAGTACGCAGTTCCGGTCTGGTCTGGAGTGCCCAAGATCACTCAGTACAGGGTGCAAGTTTAGCAAAATAATGCACTCCGGCTGATACTCAGTAGTGGTAGGTACGTCAACTGGATGCATTTTGATGGAAACGTGGAAACCCTGGACATCCTCCTGCCGAGGATGTCCAAGGAAGTCTGCTGCCAGGCAGCAGCATTGGCGCACAAAAAGGCCGATGTTTCCCTGCATTCTGCCAGAGCTGCTTTCAAGAGCTGGAGGTGTCTTGCTCCACCTCTCGGGGTTTGAAGTGCGAAGTGGGGGAGGCTGACCTAGTTCCTCCTTCTCACATCTTCGCTTCGTTTCCGGTCACGGCTTCCCTTCAAGGGGCCTCCCACTCCCTCTCCCCCGCTCCCTGTCTTCTGCTTTCTGCAGGCTGGCCAATTTGGGTCTTGGGACCGATAACGCCCAGTCCTACTGCTCGTCGGGATAGCGTTCCCTAGTGGGAGCAACAAGTCCAGTATAATATCACGAGGGCAGCTTCGGAGGAGTGTATAATGTGATGGCTTAATTGCCCTCAAAACGCCAGACGGACAAGTAAAGCACGTCACTCAGAAATATTCTAGGACGATGTTTTTACTGTCCACCCTAAGGTCGGAGGATTCCAGTTACCTCCGGAACACCACGCGCCTTTCTCGTAAGAAAGGTTTGGGGACTGATACGGCAGCCTGTGCCCCCGATCAGTCCCCCAAACAAGTGCAGGATCCCTCCAGTGGTAAGAAGCCTAAAGGGGAGAAGAACCCTAAAAAGAAGAAGGGAGCTTTCTCGGAGTCAACCCCGCTACAGGAGAGCACTGCTCCCATCTACTCTCCGTCAGCAATCCAGGGGCATTCAGGAACATTGCCATCCTTTGCGGATCTGATAGGCTTAGAACCTATGGAGGCAGAGACTGTCTGTGTTTCCTCTTTACCTAAGAGGAAACTATCTAATTCCCTAGAGGATTTCTCCTCCCAGCAGCATCGTGAGGTCAAGGAGCCTGCTGCCAAGACCTCACAGGACAATGCTGGGAAATATACCTCCTGTGTCCCCCTCACCGGTAGCGGAGCAGGTAGCAAATTTGACCGTACCATCCCTCATACATCACCCCGAGCCCTTCCAGTTGGAGCCTACACCCACCACTTCTACTCTAATTAGTGAAGAACCAATGAAGTTAGCGAAACCAGGTGCTCCCACTGCACAGAAGAGGAAGCTCTACGGAATGGTAGAGGGCGTTCCTCATCAGCAGCGTCAAGCATCCAAGGAGCCTGCTGCCAAGGCTGCATCGGCTGCTGAGGAGCCTTTCCAGCTGGTGAAGAAGAGGAGGAAGAGGGCCTCCAAGAAAAAGGTTTCCACTGCTCCCTCTTCTACTGGAGGTGAACGTGCACATTCTCCCACGCCAAAGCCAATTACAATATACGTGGTCAAAAACCACTCCGAGCTGATTAACGCCCTCAAAGAGATGTGCGGCGGAGACTTCGAGCTCCCCACTCGCGGGGACTCAACGAGGATCTCCGTCCGCACTGCTGATCAACAGCCGGAGGTGATGCAGCTTCTCGATCAGATGAAGATGCAGTACTTCTCTCAGCCATCCAAGCAAGCCAAACCAGCCAGCCTGCTAACTATAGGACTGGCCAGTAATTTTCCCCCGGCTAGGGTAGCCAAAGGTCTAGCAGAGGATGGGGTCACTGTGAAAACAGTGAAAAACAGGGTGAAAAGGGTGGAGGGTAAAAACATTCCTGAGAAACACGGATCTTCATAGCCACGGTGGAAAAGACACCGGGCATCCCTCCCCTCTACAAAGTCACCCATCTTCAGAACTGCACGGTCCAGGTGCAGTACTTCAATGGTGGAGACACACCTAAACAACTGCAAGAGGTTCAGGCACTCTTACTCTGGGTGTAAAATAGATGTCCGTTGCTATAAATGCGCGGGAAGCCATGGCTCTCGTGCCTGTCACAATCTACCTAGAGCCCGGGGAAGTGGGCAAACTGTAGAGGTGACCACCCTGCCACCTATAGTCTATATGGTAGCCCTACAGAACAAGCTGGCAGCCAACGAAATTAACGCCGCTGCGCAGCTCATGACCAGTAGTAGGAGGATCGTGACGTCAAGGGCAGCAGCAAAGGGCTCTGCCAAGGTCGTACCCGGAACGAACTTTGCTGCGACTGCAGCAGGCTCAAGCCAGTCACTCCACCTGACCCCTACCTCAACAGGAGAACGGAGCCCGCTCTAAACAGTGGTGTCAGCGACATTCAGAGAAGCAATCTCCCGTAAAGGTTGAGGAGCGTGCGACCCCTGTGGCACAAACAAAACAACAGGCAGCACCGAGCGGCAGCCCATCCGCCGCAGTCCTGTCTTGAGGAACTACCCCTCGGGTCTCGTAGGACAAAGAGAATTGGGGCAAAATCTTGTCCATCACTATGGTGCTGCGCCAACACATTACCAGTTACCAGGGTCTACTCCTACTGGCATTTCTGGAAGAGATAATCAGTTCCAAAAGCAGAAATGCATCTTGAACTTAAGAAGGGTTGCTTCGCGATAGTGGGATGGAACGCCAACGGCATTTGCCAACGCGTCGAGGAACTTATCCCACTATTGTAAGACAATAGTGTCTCGGTCGCTGCTATATGCGAAACCAAACTACCCCTAGAAATTGAGCTCAAGCCACGGGACTAGAGCATATTCAGGAGGGACGGGGTAACCGGCGCTAGGGGGCGTCGCACTTCTGGTCCATTACTCGCTTAGGTTCCATGAGTACTCACTCCCTTGTATGGTGGAGATAGAATCAGTGGCCGCAGACATCCACATGACTAGAGGGAGGCTTCGTGTGGTGGCGTACTACCCCCTAGTGATCTCCTGGAGGAAGACGACATCTACGCCCTCTTTTCTCCGAAGGTCGTGCATGGCGATTTCAATGCTAATCACGGTGTCTGAAACTCCAGAACTACTAACTGCAGAAAGCGTAAACTCCACCAGCTCGCTCAGGTGGCCGGGTTGACAGTCACATACATTTGTTCCAGTCACTGACGTCCTGAACATTGTCGTTACATGCAATGTCCAGGCTTTGCTGAATGTAACCACACTGAACGAGCTCTTGTCAGACGACCTGCCAATCCTCCTTCAGTACGGCAACCTCCCTGTGAGGCTCCCTCCGTCCCAGCGAAGAAACCTCGCCAGAGCTGACTGGGAAGACTTCCGTCATTCTATTGCTTCTGCCCTTCCAGCCTATCCTGAAGAACTTGAAAACCAAGAGCAAGCTGATGCAATGGCAGCCAACGTTGCTGGAGTCATCCAAGCTGCGATGGAAGGGAGCATTCCCTAGAAGTCCACTCCCACGCTGTTCTCCCGCCGGCTCCCGTAGACGGTCAGGAGGCTGATCACACACCGTAACAGCGTCCGGAGAAGGTGGCAACGCCACCGAACGCCAATCTCTGCAACCCCCTTGATCGCCTCAACAGAAACGTCCTGAGGCAATAAGGGAGATCAAAGCAGGTTTCTGGATGGAACACCTAGCGGAGGTATCTCTCGAAGATAAATCCATCTTGCGGGTATGCAGGGGATTACAGACCATCAAGCGATGGGACCCTCCGGTAAAGACCATGGCGGCATTTTCCTGCTCAAATAAGGAGAAGGCAAAGTCGTTCGCGAAACATTTCCAAGACGCCTTCCAGCCGAACCTCTTCACTGCTGCCTCGGCAGACTCTGAGAGGGCTATGGAGACAGCCATGGCTGAAATTCTCGAGGCAGGCTAGAAGCCACTTCCTCGGATCGGTACTTGAGATATCGTTGCCGTAATGAGGAATCTCTCCACGCGTCCCTTTCCAGGTGATGACAACATTGGCAGCGTTGTGATTAAGCATCTGCTCATCGCTGCCATTGAGTACCTCGAAGCGTTGAACAACGGCTGTCAAACCATCGGGCATTTCTCAGAAGAGTAAAAGAGGGCGAAGATCGTCGGCATTCCGTAGCCAAACCAGTCTGCGGATGACGCCGAGCATTAACGCCCGATTTCTCTCCTAAACAACTTTGGAAATATTTTTAAATGCCTCAACCTTCCACCGCTGCAGAGGTACCAGGAGAGCAGTTTGTGTTCCGCCAGCAGCAATCTACAGCGCATCAGCTAGGGTCGTCGACTTCATTACTGACGGCTTCAACGTCCGAAGCAGGACGGTGACAGTATTTATCGCCATCAGCAAGGTGTTTGACAGGATCTGTCACTCGGCACTGCTTGAAAAGATGCTGTGGGTTGGCTCGCCCTCATTCGCCTCCTGCGATAAAACCTGGAGGTCAGGAAATTCTGGGTAAGCTGGGTGGGAAACCGATCCGGATTCCCCCAGGGATTAGTCCTCGGCCCAGTGCTTTTCTACCTGTTTACCTACGATTTCCCACTAGACCACGGCCTCCAGGTCATCGTCGGCCTCTTGCCAATGATTCGGCTATCCTGGCCAAATCTAAGAATAAGGCGTAGGCGGTGAAGTACCTCCAGAGGGCCCTAGACACCGTTAACACCTGGTACTACAAATGGAGGGTTGCAGTCAACGCCAGCAAGACTGTCGCCGTAATGTTTCGAACGCTTCCGAGACGTCAGTCATCGGTCGACGTCACACTAAAGGTCAGGTCATCCCATGGTCCACCGAGGCAAAATACCTCGGCCTCACGATGGACAAGGGGATCAACTGGGGTAAACATCTTTCCGGCATGTAAGTGGCCGGAAACGGTGCAGTAAGCTGACTTGGCCCTATCCTGGGCTCCAAGGAAATGACCTAGGAAACCAAGGGCCTGCGTAGTGCCCATACTAACATACGCCTCACCAATAAGATCAGATGCGGCATCTATCCATATCAATAAGATCTGCGTAGTGCAAAACAATGCACTACGCGCGATCTTAAGAGTGACATGGCAAGAATACGTCAGCGTGACGGAGCTGCAAAATACCACCGGGGTGGTTCTGGAAAGGAGGGCCAGGACGTTCTACGGCAAGACGACAAACTCAACTGATCCATAAACTCGCAGGTGAGAGTGATGCCCTGGGACCGCTTTAAGCGCCCAGTGGCATCCATGGGTCAGGAGATCAAACCAACGCCAAAGCGGCATTTACGGTAGTGAAAAATCCGTCATCCTGAAAAAAACAAGACTCCAAAACCTGTTTAATATAAACCTAAAACAAGACAAGCTTATAGCTCAGCTGGCAGCTTGGTTCGGAAAGTGGACCTGCCACCTTCCAACACCCAACCCTGCGATTGCCAGGTTTAGGGACCTTACAATCACAACCTTGCGATCGTGTGCTATGTAGGGATCCCTTGTCACTTTCAACTTTCAAATTCCTCCAGAAATATCCAAAAGTTACATATTTCACGCTAGATTTCATAATACCCGCTAAGTGATACTTTTTCCCGCTCCAAAACCCACCAGATCCAGCGGGTTAAAAACCAAATCGGCAGCAATGATCTCAGGTCCTCCATTCCTCGAGTTTCCAGGGTTTATGGCAGCATCGGAATAGGAAGAGACGGGGAAGAAGGCGAAGGGAGAGAGGAAAGAAAAGCCTCCGAAAGTGTGTCGAAACGGGAACAAGACAGCCCACGCGCCGCTTTTTATTATCGGATGTCGGGGTAACTTGAAACTAGACGATAGCAAGGATACTGATTTCGTATAAGAATCCGATTCTTAACCGTACTCTACTTATCTGTGTCCGATGAATGTAAATATGTTATACCGGTTGCCGAGGACGATGGATGATATGGAAAGCGCAATTTGGGCCCCCTTCCGTGGGGGCCCCTATGCGTAGCATACTCTGCATACCCCATCACGCCAGCCCTGCTTCTGGGTCCGAAGCCACCCCATTTCACAGTCGAAGCCGATTCCTGGTTTAATTATTTTACCTCCAAATCGAAAGTGTTGCATTTTATAATTATTAAATATAATTATTATTTTTATTTTTTAAATAAATTATTTAAATAATTGAATTTTAGGGCCCCTCAATTTCTCAGGCTCCTAGCACTTGTATAGTTTGCTCTATGGTAAACGCGGCACTGATCACGAATGCAATTGCCACACTAGGTGGTGCTTGGACAGATCTCAGAGCAGAACTGTATGTAGCCCCTTTTTCAAGGAATATTACGAAGGCTTAAATTGTCTACAATGTTGGCTGAATTGGAACATATGTAAGAATGTATTACATTCTTGTGACAAACTGACACGAGGGAGCATGTCCCAGGCCACCTGGAGTACGAAAGTTATTTTATGTTGCATTTTTGCCTTCCCCGGAAGATGAGAGGTTTGTGTCTGACTCCCAAATCTAGGGTCGCGGGTTCGAATCCCGCTCTAGGCATGAATGTTTGTGCTCCCTAAAAACAGAAAGAGCTGAATATTGTGAATAGTCGCTAATAATCTTGGCTGCTCACGCGACTATAAACAATGCCTAAAAATGTTGCATTTTTAAAGCATTTCATGGCGACCATTCCTTTTCTTAGGGCCGGTTTACACTTGTACGAGTTGGTTCGTACAAGCTGCTCGGATCTGAATCCTGACGCGACTCGTGTAATGTAAACAGGCGCCTCGGACGTGTTGAAACGTGTCCGAGAGAGCCATCTGCTCCGAGTATACTTTGAACTTGTTTAGAGTCTGCCCGAGCAGTCAGGTCTGAGCGCTCATCAGAGTAGCACGTGATAATCTTTTCATTCATTTCGAAAATGTCGAAGAAGTGGACTGACGATCAGACGATGGCGTTTTTAATGCTTACGCATCGTGTGAAGTATTGCGGAATACTTCCTTACCAATATACAAGGATAAAAACAGTAAGCACGCGGCGTACGAAAAAATTGTGGAGTTCCTTGGAATTGATGGATTTGGTGTGCCGGAACAGAAGGTAAAAATAAACAATTTTCGGTCAACATATATCCAAGAGTTAAAGAAAATTGAGGAGTCGAAGAGATCAGGAGCATCGTTCGAACATGTTTATGATCCGACAGTGATATAGTTCAAGACAGCTGATTCCTTTCTCAGACCTCATTTTATGCAAATGAAAACGCAGACAAATTTAGTAAGTATGTTATAATAATAATAATTTTATAATAGTTAAAGATTAATTATTATTACCAATTTAAATATTCCATTCATAATGTTATGATAATAATTACTTATTCAGAGTACTCAATATAATAGGTAAATCATGGAATATCATGTCGTATATAACGTCATCAAAATTTACCCTATGTTATGGTGTTTTTGCTTCTATTGTATTGTTGTATATCTAACAGCTGTTCAGATCATATGAACATGTCATATGATCACATCACTCCACTTCATCCATTACCTATCAAGTTAATGATTATTACTAATGTTCGATAACCCAATTACACACATTTGCTTACTACAATACCTCTATTTATAACAAGGTATTCCATTTTAAGGAACATTTTTCAGATTCCAATCTCATTCTACTCTTCAGTGGTTTTAGGACACTAAAACATGCAAAATTCCACTTTATAACAAAATCTGAATTACACGTACTATACTACTTAATTTAATAGCATTTTTGACAATTTACTAATATTTAAATTAATTCCTTTTTTAAGGCACTCAAAGAAAATAGCGACTAAGTTGGAAGAGCACAAGAGATGACTCAAGAAGAAGGTACCAGTAAGGAACCATCAGGAGTAGCAGACGATGGAAATGAATAATACGAAAACATACTATGCAACAGTGAAACGGAGGCAATAAATTCTCAAATGCTACCTCAATGTTCTCAATCCGTTACAGCAATTCAACATCCAGGCAAAACGGCAGCTTATCAACCAAGTCGTAAAAGAATACAAAAGTCCATAGTATCGCAGGATATAGATTAAGCTATCAGCAAATTAGAAAATGCAGCTGCAGCTAAGGTTGAAAATCTCTTTGAAGTCTTCGGCAAAAGTATTGGCGCTTAATTGAAGTTGTTACCACGACGACAAGCGTTTGACACCTAATTAAAAATACAAAATATTTTGAACAAACAGTTGCTCCTGTATGAGGATTCTCTCACTACCTCGTCTGTGCCTATAATTGTTGGAGTGACATCGACCTCTACTGGTTCAACATACTCTACTAGTGACTCTGCATCAATTTACCAACAATTGTTTTCACCTGATTATGAGAATAATTGAATGTTGTAAATTTGATATAAATGCAACAATTTTTCGTATAAATATTAATAAAGCACACTTACCTTGATGTATTTTTTTAATGCAGAATAAATTTCCCAGCAGACTAGTGGCACAAATTTGCTGATGGTACTTTTAGCAATTCGAAACAGATACTGTAGCGCACTGTATAAAATCTCCCGACGCCAAGAATCTTAAAGTTATTTCAAGCTTCAATTTAGCGGGTATCGCTTCTCGAAAGAAAGTGTCTTTTATCTGTTTTAAAGGAGTGAAAAGCCCGTCATCCTGAAAACAAGACTAAAAAACCTGTTTTAAATATAAATAAAAAACAAGGCAAGCTTATAGCTTAGCTGGCAGCTTGATTCGGAAAGTGGACCTGCCACTTTCCAACGCCCGAAACTGTGTGCGCTACGGAATCCACTTCGACCTAAAGATGTTTCCTGGAACGGAAACGATACTGCTGTCACCTTAAGTCACCAGACGCGGTAGACCACAAAAAGCCATGTATCCGCTAGTGGAAGTGCTTGCATTCTCCAAGCATTTCACTCACCTTGTAAAACATTAACATTTCAAAGAAATATTTCTTTATTGAAATATTTTTTAAATTCATTCATTCATTTCACCTCTGCACATATTTCCGTTCTTTGCTTATGGAACAAAATTATGGTAAAACATTACCTAAAATTTTCAATTTTATGAATATTATACTTTTTCTATGTGGTGTACCAATTCCAAACATTACTTTCAAATTTTAAAATTGCAGCAATTCTAGAATAAAAATAACTTTTATAGACTAAACTCTAATTAACTTAAAAATTACAGCTTTATAACAAGCTCCGTAGTATCTAAACATTTACCTAATTGTTTAAATTTTAAGAATTTTTAACTGACAAACAAATTGAAATATCAAAATTTGTATAGTATGTATATATGTATGTATGTATATGTATAGTAACATATGTTATATGTTATCATTATATATAGACGTTCCATACAGAGGAGGATATAACATACATATAAGATTCTAGTAAAATGTGCTAGCATTCTGCAAGCATATCATCTCACCTTCAAAAAACATTCATTTTTCAGACAGATATTTCATCATGACAAATATTTTTTTAGTTCTAAAGATTACGCCTCCGCAGCGATTTTCGTTTTTCCCTTGTGTAAAAATAATAGATTAAAACAATCCCCAAATTTTGCAACTTTAAGAATTTTGTACTTTCTCCATTATGGGGTACAAATGCTTCAAATTTCTGCCAAATTTTAAAGTTGTAGCTCTTTTAAAGTGAAATAATATTTTTCTATTTGTTTAAATTTTTAACATTTTTAACGGCCGCCGCAATATATTTATGGAAGAATTCAAGTGTTTATTTCTGCAAATGTATGACTCTATAAATATCTTTAAAATTTCAGCTTCCAGGCTCATCCCGTAGTGTCTAAATATTTACTTATTTGTTTAAATTTTAAGAAATTTTAACTGCCAAACATACTAAAATATCAAAATGTCTATAATTCCTACTTCGTTCTCTTACATACCCTACTTCTAAAAAAATTCAGCTCCGTAGCGCATCCGAAAATACATAAAACTTGAAAAATCTCCAGCTCATTTGGAAGTGCCTAAACATTAGTATCCTTCTATATGTTAAATGTTATATCCTACTCCTCTGTAAGAAACGACGATGTATAATGATACTAGAAGAAGGTGCTTACATACTGCAAGCATTTCATCTCAACTTGAAAAAACATTAATTTTTCAGAGAGATATTTCATCATGGGAAATATTTCTTTAATTCTAAAAATTTCTCTTCTGGACAGGTTTTCGTTTTATCATTATGCAACAATAATGGAGTAAAACATTCACTATTATTCGAAACTTTCAGAATATTATACATTTACCATATTGAGTTAATAATACCGCACATTTCTGCCAAATTTTAAATTTAAAGTACAATTATAAGTGAAATAACATTTATCTAATTGTTAAAATTTAAATATTTTAAAAGGCCAAAATAATTACTTTATGGATAAATTGAAATGTTTATACGTTTTCATCGTCTAACCTCTACATAATTTAAAATTTTCAGCTCCCTAATCTGCTGCTTAGTGTCCAAGCATATAACCTATTTGTTTAAAATTTAAGAATTTTTAATTGCCAAACAAATTCAAATATCAAAATTTGTATAATCCCTATTTCGTTTTTTTAATAATTCTACTTATAAAAAAATTTCAACTCCGTAGCACATTTTGAAATACATAAACCTTGAAAATTTGTTTAAACAATTGCTACTTTTTAGCGGCCGCATGCACTTTTCAGGATTTTCGTTTTTTTAGTCGGTTTTGCACAAAATCCTACTTAAGAAAAAAATTTAGAATCACTAGCTCATCTGGAAGTGCCTAAACATTAGTATTCTCCTATATTTATATATCATTACTAGTAGTTGGTGCTTGCATTCTGCAAGCATTTCATCTCACTTTGAAAAAACATTCATTTTTCAGACAGACATTTCATCATTACAAATATTCTCTTAATTCTAAAGATTTCATCTCTGCAGCGATTTTCGTTTTTCCCACATGTAAAAATAGTAGTTTAAAGCAATCCCCAAATTTTGCAATTTTAAAAATGTTACACTTTCTCCATTATTGGGTACAAATGCTACACATTTAAACCATATTTTAAAGTTGTAGCACTTCTAGAAGTAAAATAATATTTTTGCAATTGTTTAAATTTAAATAATTTTTAACGGCCGCCGCAATTCATATATGATAAAATTTAAATGTTGATTTTTTTTCAAATTTAGTACTTTGTAAATAATTTGAAAATTTCAGCTTCCTAGCTCATCCCGTAGTACCTAAACAGTTTTCTATTTGTTTAAACTTTATGAATTTTTTACTGCCAAACAAATTAAAATATCAAAATTTTTATAATCTATATTTCGTTTTTTTAAGAATTCTACTTATTAAAAAAATTTCAACTTCGTGGCACATTCGGAAATACATAAACATACATAGGTAGCATTTTGTGCAAAACCGACTATAAAAAACGAAAATCTTGAAAAAGTGCAACAATGGGGAGGCTAAAAATTCGCAATTGTTTAAACAAATTTTCAAGGTTTATGTATTTCCGCAAGTGCTACGGAGTTGAAATTTTTTTTATAAGTAGAATTCGTAAAATAACGAAATAAGGATTATACAAATTTTGATATTTTAATTTGTTTGGCAGTAAAAATTTTTAAAATTTAAACAAATTGATAACTGTTTATACATTACGGGATGAGCTAAAAAACTGAATTTTCAAGGTATGTACAGAGTAGTGCATATGCACAAATAAACATTTGAATCACTCCATAAACATATTGCGGAGGCCGTTAAAAATGTTAAAAATTTAAACAATTGAAAAAATATTATTTCACTTCCAAAAGTACTACAACTTTAAAATTTGCCAGAAATGTGTAGCATTAGTACCCCATAATGGAGAAAATATAAAATTCTTTAAATTGCAAAGTTTTGGCATTGTTTTAATCTATTATTTTCACATAAGGGAAAAACGAAAATCGCTCCGGGGGTGAAATATATAGAATTGAAAAATATTTTTAATGATGAAATGTCTGTCTGAAAAATGAATGATTTTTTAAGGTGAAATGATATGCTTGCAGAATGCAAGCACCTTCTACTAGTATAATAATATCGACGTTTCTTACAGAGGAAGAGGAGAATGCTAATGTTTAGGAACTTCCAGTTGAGCTGGAGATTCGAAATTTGTTTCTTAGGTTGGATTTTGTGCAAAACCGACTAGAGAAAACAAAAATCTTGAAAAGTGCAACAATACAGCCGCTAAAAATTCGCAATTCTTTAAACAAATTTTCGAGGTTTATGTATTTTCGAATGTGCCACGGAGCTGAAATTATTTTAGAGATAGGATTTGTAAAAAAGGAAATAGGGATTATACAAATTTTGATATTTTGATTTGTTTTGATGTTAAAAATTCTTAAAGTTTAAACAAATAGATAACGGTTTGGATATTAAGGATGAGTTAGGAAGCTGAAATTTTCAAATAATTTACAGAGTAGTGGATGTGCAAAAATTAATATTTTAATCAATTAATTAAACAATTGGAAAAATCTTTTTTCACTTCTAGAAGTTCTACATCTTTAAAATTTGCCAAAAACGTGTAACATTAGTACCCCATAATGGAAAAAGTATAAAATTCTTAAAATTGCATAGTTCGGGGATATTTTTATTTATTATTTTTATATAAGGGAAAAACGCAAATCGCTCGGAGGTGAAATACTAAGAATTTATAAAATATTTGTAATGACAAAATATCTGTCTGAAAAATGAATGTATTCTCAAGGTGAGATGAAATTCTTACAGTATGCAAGCACCTTCTACTAGTCATTATATATAGACGTTTCTTACAGAGGAGGAGGTTAGGCACTTTCAGAGGAGCTGGAGATTCGAAATTTTTTTCTTAGGTAGGATTTTGTGCAAAACCGACTAGAAAAAACTAAAATATTGAAAAAGTGCAACAATTCGGCCGCTAAAAATTCGCAATTGTTTAAACAAATTTGTAAGGTATAGGTATTTCCGTATTAGCATTGGAGCTGAAATTTTTTAGAGGTAGGATTTTTTTAAAAATGAAATAAGAATTTTTGAAATTTTGATGTTTTAAATTGTTTGGCAGTTAAAAATTCTTAAAATTTAAACAAAAAGGTAAATGTTCAGACACTACGCGCCCAGTTAGGAAACTGAAATTTTACAATTATTTAAAGATTAGTGTATATAAACGAATAAACATTTAAATTTATCCATGAATCTGTTATTGCGGCCGTTAAAAATTATTTAAATTTAAACATTTACAAAAATATTATTTCTCTTCTAATTGTGCTATAAATTTAAAATTTGGCAGAAATGTGTGGCAATATTCCTAAAATTGCAAAAAATAGTCATTGTTTTACTCCATTATTATTCCATTGTGAAAAAACGAAAACCGGTCCAGAGGAGAAATCTTTAGAATTAAAGAAATATTTATTATGATGAAATATCTCCTTGAAAAATTAATGTGAGATGAAATGCTTGCAGTATGCAAGCACCTTCTACTAGTATAACATAAAACGTCTATATATAATGATGACATACAGGAGGATACTGATGTCCAGCCCAAACTACATGACCTAGAGAGCTAAAAATTACAGTTTTTGTATATATGATGGATAAACCTGCAGATAAAATGAGACAACTCACCTAAGTGACATGAGTTCGACTCCAGAAATTCCGAAAGTTGCGTTTTTTCACATACGAAAAGCATTGCGCCAATTTTGTAAATTAATTTTAGGCCCTTGCCCGTAAGCTAGAAAAATGAAATTTTCAGTGTTGCTAGAAGGCCGCATATCTATTAGGAATTATTGATATTTTTGCTAATAGTGTCCTTGTGTTTACTCCAGATACCCCGGAATATCTGACATAAGTTAGCATGGGAAAAAGTTATCCCAGTGTGTAGACCAATCTAATTAGTTTATGAAGCTGCAATTTTGCAGGTTTATAAAAATTTTCTCATAACCAACTATAAATATCGAAAATTTTAAAATTGTTAATTTTTAGGGGTTGTATTAACCCCTTTTGAACATTAAAGTTTAATAATTTTTATCTTAGAAACTATGTGCTGTAGGTTCGAGTTTTTGAAAACATTTTGTAGCGAATTATGCATAAAAAAATGAAATTCTGAAATACTTCAATAATTTGGCCGCTAAAAATTTGCAATTGTTTAAACATATTTTTGAGTTTTATGTATTACCAAATGTGCTAGGAAGCTAATTTTTTTACTAGTAGATTTTGTAGAAAAACGAAATTAAAAATAATAGAAATTTTAATATTTTAATTTTTTTGGCTGTTAAGAATTCTTAACATTTAAACAAACAGATAAATGTTTAGGTACTTTGGGGCAAACTAGGATCCTGAAATTTTAAAGTTAAGTAGAGATCAATGCATTAAAACTAACAAACATTTGAAAATCTCCAACAAAGTTTATTGCGGCCGTATTAAACTTTTAAAATTTAAACAATTATATAAATATTATTTCACTTTTAGATGTGCTACAACTTCAAATTTGATAAAATTTTGTAGAGTTAGTACCTTACATTGGATAAAGTATAATACTCTTAAAATTGCAAATTTAAGGCATTGTTTTAATCAAATATTGTTCAATAAGGAAAGATAGAAATTGAGTGCAGAGGTGAAATATTTTGAATTAAAAAAATATTTCTAATAATGTTATATCTCTCTGAAATATTAATGTTTTTCAGGGTCAGAAGAAACGCTTGCAAAATGCAGGCACCAATTACTTCTATGTTATATCCTCCTCTGTAGCAAACGTTTATATATAATGATGTTAGATGTTATATCCTCCTCCTCAGTAAGAAACCTCTATATATAATGATAACATATAACATATAACAGGAGGATACTAATGTTTAGGCACTTGTCGATGAGCTGTAGATTTAAAAAATTTTTCTTAGGTAGGATTTGTGCAAAACCGATTACAAACGAAAATCTTGAAAAAGTGCAACAATGCGGCCGCTAAAAATTCGCAAACATATTTTCAAGGTTTATGTATTTCTGAATATGCTACGAAGCTAAAATTTTATTTAGAGCTAGAAATTTAAAAAAAACGAAATAAGTATTATAGAACTTTTTCTATTTTAAATCGTTTGGCAGTTAAAAATTCCTAAAATTTAAAAAATTAGGTAAATGTTTAGATACTACGGGGCAAGTTAGGAAGCTAATTTTTTTAAATTATTCAGAGTTTAGTCTATATAAACGAATAAAAATTTTAATGTATACATGAAATTGTTATTGCGGCCGTTAAATATTATTTAAATTTAAAAAATTGTGGAAAAATAATAATATTCTTAAGTTGCAAAAATTAGAGATTTTGTTATTCCATTATTTTCCCATAAGGAAAAAACGAAAATCGGTCCAGAGAAGAAATCTTATGAATTGAAGAAATATTTCCCATAATGAAATATCTCTCTGAAAAATTAATATTTCTTCAAGGTGAGACGAAATGCTTGCAGTATGCAAGCACCTTCTACTAGTATATTATATATCATTATGTATAGACGTTCCTAGAGGAGGAGGATATAACATACTAGTAGAAGGTGCTTGCATACTGCAAGCATTTCATCTCACCTTGAAAAAACATTAATTTTTTAAAGAGATATATAATCATGGTAAATACATCCTTAGTTCAAACGATATCTCCTAGGGACCAAATTTCTTTTTTTTCCTTATGGATAAATAATGGAGTGAAATAATTGCTAATCTTTGAAATTTTATAAATATAATACGTTTTTCACATTGGGTTAATAATGTCACACATTTGTAGCACATTTAGAAGTGAAATAACATTTATCTAATTGTATAAATTTAAATAATTTTTAACGGCCGCAATAAGAATTTCATAGATACAGTGAAATCTTTATTCGTTTAAATACACTTAACTCTAATTATCTTAAAATTTCCAGCTCTCTATCTTGCCGCGTAGTATCTAAATATTTACCTATTTGTTTAAAATTTGAGAAATTTTAACTGCCAAACAAAATTAAAATATCCAAATTTGTATAATCCCTATTTCGTTTTTTTACATTTTCTACCTCTAAAAAAATTTTCAGCTCCGTAACTCATTCGAAAATACAAAAACCTTGAAAATTTGTTTAAAAAATTGGGAATTTTAAGCGGCCTCGTTGTTGTACTATTCCAAGATTTTCATTTTTTCTAGTCGGTTTTGTACAAACTCCTACCTATGAAAAAAATTTCGAATCTAAAGCTCATCTGGAAGTGCCTAAACATTCGTATCCTCCTATCATTATATATAGATGTTCCTTACAGAGGAGGATATAACATACTAGTAGAAGGTGCTTGCATACTGCAAGCATTTCATCTGACCTTGAAAAAACATTAATTTTTAAGAGAGATATGTCATCATGGTAAATATTTCTTTAATTCTATAGATTTCTCCTCGGGACCGATTTTCGTTTTTCTATATGGAAAAATAATGGAGTAAAACAATCCATAACTTTTGGAATTTTAGGAATATTAAAATTTTTAAACATTGGGTGAATAATGCAACACGTTTCTACCAAATTTTATATATGTAGCACATTTAGAAATGAAATAACATTTATCTAATTGTTTAAAATTAAATAATTAATAACGGCCGCAATAACAATTTCATGGACACATTGAAGTATTTATTCGTTTATATAGACTACACTCAAAATAACCTAAAAATATCAGCTCTCTAAGTTTTCTCCTAGTAGCTAAACATTTACCTAGTTTTTTAAAGTTTAAGATTTTTTAACTACCAAACAAATTAAAATATCAAAACTTCTATAATCGCTATTTCGTTTTTTTACAAAACTTACTTACAAAACAAATTTCAGCTTCGTTGCACATTTTAAAATATTTAAACCTTGAAAATTTGTTTAAATAATTGCGAATTTTTAGCGGCCGCATTGTTGCACTTTTTCATGATTTTCGTTTTTTTAGTCGGTTTTGCACAGAATCCTACCTAAGAAAATAATTTCGAATCTCCATCTCATCTGGAAGGGCCTAAGCATTAGTATCTTCCTCCTCCTCTGTAAGGAACGTCTTTATATAATGACTAGTAGAAGGTGCTTGCATTCTGCAAGCGTATCATGTCACTTTGAAAAAACATTAATTTTTCAGAAAGATATTTCACCATTATCAATATTTTTTTAATTCTAAATATTTCACCTCCGAGCGATTTGCGTTTTTCCCTTATGCAAAAATAATAGATAAAAATATCCCCGAACTTTGCAATTTAAAGAATTTTATACCTACTCCATTATGGGGTATTAATGCTACACATTTTAAAGTTGTAGCACTTCTATAAGTGAAATAATATTCTTCTAAATGTTTAAATTTGAAGCATCTTTAACGGCCGCAGCAATATATTTATGGAGAGACTAATGTTTATTTGTGCAAATGCACTACTCTGTAGATAACTTGAGAGTTTCAGCTTTTTAGCTCATTCTGTATTACTTAAACAGTTATCCTCTTTTTCAAATTTTAAGAATTTTTAACGGTAACAAAAATTAAAATATTAAAATTTCTTTAATCCACATTTCGTTTTTTCACAAATTCGACCTCTAAAAAACATTTCAGCTCTGTAGCACATTCGGAAATGCATACACCTTGAAATTTTTTTAAAAGAATTGCGAATTTTTAGCGGCCGCATTGTTGCACTTTTTCAAGATATATTTTAGTTTAGTTTAGTTTAGGTACTACGGGATGAGCTAGAAAGCTGAATTTTTCAAGTTATTTACAGAGTAGTGCATTTGCACAAGTAAACATTTGAATCTCTCCTTATATATAATGCGGCGGCCGTTATAAATATTTAAATTAATTTGTAGCACTTCTAGAATTGAAATAATATTTTTCTAATTGTTTAAATTTTAAACATTTTTAACTGCCGCCACAATATATTTATGGAGAGATTCAAATGTTCATTTTTGCAAATGCACTACTCTGTAAATAACTTGAAAATTTCAGCTTCCTAGCTCATCCCGTAATACCTAAATATTTATCTATTTGTTTAAACTTTAAGAATTTTTATCGGCAACACATATTAAAATATCAAAATTTCTATAATCCGTATTTCGTTTTAATACAAATTATAACTTCACTGGTATCACACTTAGGACCTGCCCGGACTACGGGCGAGCCGGGCGGATACCCGGGGCGCCAAAGTTTTGGAGGCGCTATCCCGAGCATTTATCTCTGCATTATTTGCAAGTGAATACATATTGAATACCAATTTTTATCAAGAAACAGGCTGGAATCTTGATGGCATTCCTTTTAATTTTTCATTATCAAAAATTTATACAACGCGATGAATAAATTAACATGTACTTTGTAAATATCTCAACAAACATTAACGGAGGGGAGCGCTATAGTGCTATCACGCCCGGGGCGCCAAAATTCCTCGGGCCGCCCCTGATCACACCTATAAGTATAAAGTTATTATTTCCCGGAGTCTCGCTCTTACAGGAAATATTTTGGAAGAAAAGTTGGCTACGCGCGTAAAGCTGGTACGTTTAGTGGTGGGGGTGCGCAGTACGCACTGCTCCGGTAGGATAAGTCCATTTTCGAGGCGGGAACGCCGTGTATAGGTGTGGGTAATACTCGTAGATGCGCGAGCTATTCTCTGGAGGGGAGGAAAGTAAAGGAGGGCCGCCACCACGAAACATAATAGCCCCTTTGACGAGACTATTTGCGTGGCGGGGTTGGATGTACTCCCTCTCTATATCCACGGCGTGCCTTGCTGCACCATTCACTATAATATTCCGGGTTTGTTGATATCCACTTACACAAGTAAATTTCGGAATTTAGAAATTTCTTCCATTTTTTTAGTTGGACGCCTGGCGCCCTTCCGGCGTCCCCCAAAACCTGCGCACAATGGAGAAAACCAAATAAAACCTGGCCAAAAATCTAAATTTCACAATGTAATATAATGTATTTTTTATTTCTGTGTCAAGACAAATTTGGGCATGAAATACCACAATCGGTAAGTTGATAACGTAGGTGGTTCTGTTGTAACATCAGTCCAAATTTATCTGTTCATCGTGTTTGTTGTAGTCAACGTCATTTACCCAAATTTAGTTCAACTGAATTTGAATGATTTTTCGAAATATTTAAGGTGAAGTGAATAGTGGTAACAAATGGATTCCATTTCTGGAGGTATGTTAAATATTTTATCATACTTATTTCTTTTATATTCATGCATGTTATGTTTCCAAATGTATTAATATTACAAATTTAAATAGTTAGGTGCAAGTTATCATTTTATTTCTTTCGGCGAAGCTTTTAGTAACCCATTTAACGTCATTTAGTTATGCTTTAAATTAGGAGATGTAAAACGATTTGTCCCTTAACTAAAATGACAAAATCCTTCTGCTAATATCTGCAACTTTTGCAGAATTTTCATTTTTCGAGTGGCAATAACCTCGCAACTTTTGGTACGTGAATTTTTTTTATTTCGTCACTTTTTTAATTTTAACTACAGAATACATGTTTATATTGCAGGATCTCGTGATCAGCATATCACTTTCTGTAGAAGAGAGTTGTTTTCGATGATGCACGACAGCTCTTCAAGAAATTTTATTGCTAAATGCGAACATTTGCGAAAACGGCTCACAAAAATAACTCGCTACCCGGCTGATTCACACAGTGTAATGAAAGAAGTGTTATCGCAATATTTTATTCATTTTAAGTCAAAGTGGGAAGCTGCATCAAGGAGACATGATTACTTTATTCGTAAGAATGAAGTTTGGCTTAATAGCGGTATCACGTTCCCAGTGCGTGAGATGACACAGTGTGAGAAAGTAAGCGGTCGTGGTCGCCCTGAAATCGAGTTCACCAGTTGTAGAGAAAGATCAAAGAGTCGAAAAACTGAATATATTTGTTCAAAGCAGAGTAATTCAGCTTTATAATATGCTACTCAAATGAGCCTTCGTGCATCCGGCAATTTAGATGCTGCAAGAGTTATAAGGGATGTGACAGGTTCGACTCCAACGAAGGCATCAAAGTATAGGAAAGCTTGGAGAGAGAGTGCATAGGCTATCATGAAGCAAAGTTAACAAGATATCAATATAATGTCATCAGTTCAGCGGCAAGAGACAACAACTGCAAAATTTATCCCAACTATGATGCAGGTAGGGAAGCCAAAAGGCGTTTCTATCCTGAACCTACCAGTAGTATCGCAATAACAGAGAAGAGTGCAGAAGTTACTTTGCAGCGTTTATTATACCACACGACTCAGCGAATATTTCAGGTTCAGCGTGAAGTGATCGCTACAATGAAACAGGAACAACTAATTAATTTGTATCTTATTTCTAAGTGGGGCTGTGACGGAAGCTGTGGACAAAGTGAACACAAACAGAGATTCGAGGATGACAAAAACTCGGATGAAAGTATATTTTTAACCTCTTTTGTACCTCTGCAGATTGTCTGGTGATCCTGAATCAAAAACAAAAATTGTTATATGGCAAAATCCTCGGCCTTCATCGACCAGGTATTGCAAATGCAGTTTATTCCCGAAAATGCAGACGTTATTTTAAATGAAAAGGGGTATACTGAGCCGCAAATATCCTTCAATAATATCACAAGAAGGAAAAGAAATATTTGTGAAACACGAACTGTTATTCACGTAGATAGACGGAAAAGTCTGTAACGCAGTATCGGCAAATACATCTACACAAAGATGTTATTTGTGTGGTGCCACTTAAAGAATTTTAATAACATTGATAAAGTTCTGCAGAGGAAGATAGACAAATCAAAATTACGTTTTGGACTATCGACCTTACGTGCCTGGATTCGTTTTGAATGCTTATTGCATTTGTCATATAAAGTTTGCATTAGCAAATGGCAGGCGCTTGGTGAAGACGACGAGAAAAGTCGCCGAAAGTAAAAAAAGAATACAAAATGAGTTCAAGTCGCAATTGGGTATTATTGGTGATCGATCGAAACCTGGATACGGAAATACCAATGATGGAAATACAACTCGGAGATTTTTTGAAAAGTCATCAGTAACTTCTTCAATCACAGGTTTAGATGAGGATATTGTAAAAAGATTTCGAGTAATATTACAAACTCTTTCAAGCGGGTACAAGATCAATACTAAAAATTTCAAGAATACACTTTGGAAACAGCAAGGTGGTACGTGGCAAAGTACCCGTGGTATTACATGCCTACTACGGTGCATAAAATATTAATTCATAGCTCTCAGGTCATATCATGTTTTATTACCAATCGGGCAATTATCTGAAGAAGCTGAGGAGGCTCGCAACAAGGATATTAAGAAATATCGTGAAGAGTTTACGAGGAAATGTTCAAGAGTGAAAACGATGTCTTTAATTGGCTAATGGTATCTTCCGGTCCTTACATTTCAAGCATTAGGAAATTACCACCAAAAAAATGGAAACATTTATCAGGGACAGTTATTGAACTCATCTCGGATCCCGATATCACTGAAATAATAGAATCACAATCAGATTCAGATGGAGACGTATCGACAGATAGCGATTAAGTTTCTTTTATTGATATCTTTGCAATGACGAACATGAAAAATAAATATTTTTCAAAATTTTTTGTATTTCCTAAATTTTAAATTTTCACGATCTGGTATGTATTGAATTCTTAATTGTGTTTATTTTTTGCCTGTTTATCATTTTTTATATATTTCGTAATTTTACTTTAGTTCAATACCCTGAAACGCGGCTAAAAATGTTGGCCATGTTTTACTGAAAATTCTCCACTGTGCGGCGCCCGGGGACATATGTCCCCCTTTGCCACTGGTAAAAATACACAATATGAACTAATACTGCTAAAGTCTCAGGCCACGCGAAATCAAATATTAGAAAATTAAAAGCACTCTAAATATTATTCTATAATTGATGATTGTACACCAGGTTAAAGCAACGATGAGCAAATGTCAATAATTTTACGTTTTGTCAAAACCAATGGAGGAGCAGATGTTTGTGAAGACTTCCTAACTTTATACCGGTCGACAAAACGTCTGGCTTTGAACTTAGAGGAAATATTAAAAGAACTTGAAAAGACTCTAGGTAATATGTAAGGAAAAGTTTACGATAATGCTGCAAATATGAGAGGTAGAAATTCCGATGTTCCAAAAAGGATATTAATTATAAATAGTCTAGTATTTTTGTTCCTTGCCTTACCCATACGCAATTTAAAGTAGAATCATTTTACTGAATGTATGAAGCAGGCGTATCCATCGAAGCAAGGCTTATGCAATTACATGGTCACAATAATTTATTCAATTTTTACGACGTAAATAGCATAAAAAATGTCTCCATCGAGGTGCTATTGAAAAATTATATGGATCTCCAAGCAGCACTGACAAATTCAAAGGATAGCAACGAGACAGATTTGGACGGTTTAGAAATGTATGAGGAACTTACAGCATTGTCTGTTTAAGTAAAATCTGATTCGGTGACATTAGAAGTAATACAATTCCCTTTACGAAATGAATTTTTTCCAATGTTGTGGTTGCGCTACCTATTAGTTAACTCTCCTAATAACGGTGGCTTCAAATGAACGAAGTTTCTCTAAATTAAAACTAATTAAAAATTACGTGAGGTCTACGATGTCTCAAGAGCGGTTGAGTGGAGCTGCAATGATCTCGATAGAGCATATTTTAAATAAAATAAAAAGATCTACTGCATGATTTTACCCACTGACAAGCTCGGAAACCAACAACCAAAATGAATGCAAAATCAGGATAATTAGATCCTATCAAAAAACTAAAGGAAGAAATTTCAATTCATTTGCAATACGCAATTTATGTAATCGCCCGTCAAATATGACGGGTTTGCGTGAATTAAGTATGAAGTTCATATTCAAATAAAAATTAATGAAACCAACTTTTATAGGCACTAAAAAGTAAAGCGTAAATATAAAATTTGCATAATTGAGTGCTCCAGAGTGTTTGAGAGAAAAAAGAAAGGGGCTGCGTTGGGACGCTAAGCGACGGAAAGGCTGTGAGAAATTACTGCAGAACACTTCGGGTGGTTCTGTACCAATAATTTATTCTTAAATAGTACCCGCGGGCAGCGCGCGATCGCCTTTCAAACTCCCGAGTTACACACTGCCGTAAGCACGGCTAGAGAGAAAGTTACAGAGAGAGAGAGGGATGTGACATTCACGCGCTTCGATAGCGATAGAACAATGCAATCTATCGATACAAACCAAAGGCGGGCTTTCAAACAACATTTTAATTTCAAACACAGAGTGTGAAAATAGTTTTGGGCGAATAGAAATTGTACGACGAAGAAATACATTACGCTATACAATTTTTATACGCCAAAACGTATTTTTAATTTATAGAATATATAATTTTGTCTCTCACTCCCTTTCTCTCCCTCACTGTCTCTCTCCTTTCTTTCTTCCTTTTTCTCCATCTCTCTCGTATTAAAGTATTCAAAGCACACATTCTTTACGCATATAGTATAAGGATTAATACAATACAATCTCGATGTTTAACAATGACACGGTCGGCAAGGCAACATATCGTTAAAATTTTCAAATAAATATGATTTAAACGTAGAACTTGAGCGATTTTGTATCTTAGGCAAAATGTGATAAAAGAATAAGAAACGTTATTTATTTTTCTTTAATACGGTCCAGGTCCGAAGATCGTACGTCAATTCTTTCAAATTTCAATCTGCATAAGAGTAAAAGCCTGTAAGTCGAAAAATCGATTTTTACTTGTCACCCCTTACCCTTCCCCCCTTCCAGCGCCCTTTGCAAAACTATTCATTTGCGCCCCTTTATTATTATAAAAATAAGGTAACGGATCTAGATATCAATTTTTAACAACTTTTAATATTTCAAATGCAAACAAAAAATCACAGACATGTAATCATTATTTTTCAAATTACAATACCGAGTAAGGTACGTAACTGTAGCTATATGTAAAAATAATGAAAATACTCATAAATTAATTATAATAAATTACAATAAATTATAATAAATTATAATAAATTATAATAAATTATAATAAATTATAATAAATTATAATAAATTATAATAAATTATAATAAATTATAATAAATTATAATAAATTGTAATAAATTATAATAAATTATAATAAATTAATTATAATAATGAGATTTTTCCTGCCTTCATTTGTGCAAAGTCGCCAATGATGTAGTCATAATTTAGAAGCTTTGCGATTTCATACTCAATTGAATTGATAGCAAGATTTGACAAACTTTCTTGTCCTATAATCGATTTCAAGTAGTTTTTAATTAATTTCAGTTTACTAAAGCTCCTTTCGCATGAAGCAGTAGTTACTGGAAGAGTGAGAAATATTCGTAGCGCCGCATTAATGTATGGATGGGATTCGAGTAGTCCAAAATCATGTAGAATGTTAAGAGGTGTTGCAGTTTCGAGGCCTGGTATTAGTTTGTAGAATTCAAATTTGAAACTTACAATTTGACATATTAATTCGTATACGTTCAAATATTTGCTAGATTTCACAGCTATATCAGCAGCCGATTTTTTCAGATCATCGATTCTAATTAAGGAAGAACCACAGAGAAAACCTAAATCTGCAGAGACAGTCCTCAGTTGATCATGGGCGTCATGTTACATGGTAAATCCCGTGTCGTTTTCTCACTTTAAAATTGTTTCGAGATTATTCAAATAGTAGTGCGTATTCAGTAAACAGACCACGTAACTAAGGTAAACATATTCCTTCACAACGGCATACCAATCTCCGATTGGCCAGGCCGCTACAAAGTCAACCAATAAAAATTGAAAAAGCTTCTGACTAACGGACTGACAGACCGACGACAAATTATAATTAACTACATTCAATAAATATCATTTTTACTTTCTCCATATACGAAGTACTGAGCAAGTGTTGTTTTCATGAAAAAATTCGAATGCGAGATTTCAACGGAAATACATGTTTTAAGGTCCCCTGAACACGTTTTGACTATTTTCTCGATGATGTCTGCGGTTTGTATATGATAGAATTTTGTGGGTGCTCTAGCTCAGAAACTTACTCTTGTATCCAACCCAAGCTTGGTATTTAGAAATAATACTATATAATAAAGAGCTGATTAGGTTTTGGCAACAATTGCTCAAACGGAAGTGGATGTTTACTCTAATCATGTTTTGGTTTTTGGTAAATAACTTTTAAATCTTCATAAATGTAAACATGGTTTATTATACACTTCATAGACAATATTATTATCTATAACGTATATTTGAAACGTTTCTTTGTATAACGCATTGTTAAGGAGATATTCCATTTATTTAAAATATTTCCTTTAATATTTGATGAATGCAAAAAAGGACTGGCATACAAGTTGTAGAAAATTTAATTTCGTACGATCTTTGTTCGAAACATTTTCCCATATAATGCATTGTTTAAGAGATACATACTTTAAAAACTAATTTTTTAGTTGCCACTACCACACCACTTACCGGCAACTATTGTAGACAATTTAGGTTTAATTACGTTTTACAAGGAAAGCCTACGACCTTTGGGTCACAGATTCTGATGAAACGCGACCAGGCGATTGATTCTACGTCGAAAATAAGGAGACCCGTGTCTCGGGGTTTTTTGAATGGGCCCTTTCAGTTCGAGAATTCAGCTTCGGAAATATCCAAAAACATCATATGAAACTTAATAGGCGTCATTGTCCAACTGTTGATAAGAAAAGGAATTGCTGATCGGACAGCATGCCTAGTTCATCCGGCGTAGACCTGGGTTCGATCCAAATGTTTTTATTTTTTCCAAATTATCCAAACGTTATTTGAAAAGTAACATTCTCCGGTAAAACTTTGCTGCATAATTTTTATTTGGAGGTAATGAACGCAGAAACATAATAATGGGCATTTTAAATTCTTTATTAATTACTCCTCAGTTAACTTGCATGTTCTTTTCACGTTAACGTATGCAAAATATTCAAGGAAATTCACACACACATTCACACACTTTCCCTTCCGATCACTGTCCGCCAAGGCAAGGCTAATATTATCAACAATATGTAATTAATATAACAATAATATATAATTATAGAATACCGTTCTTGCAGGACGGCATTTGTCATGCTGTGAACCATTGTTTCATTGACTGCAATATTGAAAATACCCATTATTATATATTACTGCGTTCTCCCAGAATTACGGTGAGGCATTGTCCAATGATTTGAAAATCCCAGATATCGTAAAGTATTAGGATACAACTAGTGCACATGCAAATGAATTCAATATTTAATGCTGACTTCATCTACATCTACATTATACCCTGCAAGTCACCTTTTTGGTGGATGGCAGGGGATGCACAGCACCAAGGGTCAATAGTTTTCCTACTTTATCTTTTCCTATTATGGTCTCTTATCGTCCTAGGGAAAAACGATCCTCTATATCGCTCCGTTCTACAGTCGATCTGTCGAATCTTATCCTCGTTGTCCTGCCTTCCGAGATACGTCGGACTTCTGATAAGTCCTACTACCTCATTCGCTAGTCCCTCCGACATAAATTTTTCCAGTAGTTTAAATCTAGCCTGCAGCCTACGTTCCTCAAACGATGTCCATTTCAGATTTTCTATTAATGATGTTACGCTTTTTTTGCTATCGTAATTCCTCTTTACAAATCTAGCTGCCCTGCGCTGAACCTTTTTTATCTCGTTAGTGAGTCCCTTTTCGTAGGGATCCCACACAGCTGAAGCATATTCGACCTGCGGTCGAACCAAGGATAAATAACATAATTCTTTCACTTTTTCGGATCTATTTCGAACTATTCTCCCTATAAAGGCCAGCTTTTTGTTAGCGGCACCTATCAATCGGCGAATGTGGGTGTCCCACGAGAGATCACCTCTTCCTTGGTAGGGAACAGTAGCTCTACAGAGAAAAGAGCAAACGTCAGATTTCCCACCGTGAGCAATATTTATGTAGCATTTGCACAGTTCACACTCCACCTCATTATCAGTCCTTTCTCTCTTGATGAAACTCCACTTCTGCGAATACTCATCATTAAAGGCATTTCAGCTTCGCGGTTCTTCAAAAACTGTTTCCAATTAAAATAAATAATTAATTTAAATTCGGCAGGTTATGTACGTAAAGATACACAATTTTTCATTCCTCAGATAAAAAAATTAACAATTTAAAAGTTTTAAATAATGGTTATTTTTTCAATGAAAAAATAATTTATGGCATGCAAATTTAAATAACTTTTATTTGCACGGTACTTTTCATTAACAGTTTTAAAAATGAAAGCCAAACAAACTTTGCTCTACAAAAAAAAATTTGACATGGAAACAAATGGCGTTCTAAAGATTCATAGTAACACGATGAAACACGCACCATGTCATGGAAATCTGTCCATTGGTTCAAAAAGTTAATAGGGAAGAACAGACAGACACGACGAAACAATAAGCCTATTTACATTCTGGAAAGTAGGCTAAAAAATAGGTTTTTAAATTCTTTAGATGGAAATTTCTATACAAGCGTAGAATTTAACATTTTTATTATATTAAATTATAAGTTCATTTTAATTACCGAAATTAGATTTATAAAATTTAGTTCCTACGTATTGCCAATTTTATAACTGTGGGATGTATATGAATTATTTGAATGCAGAGTATTATTGAATATCACAAGAATATGTATATTCTTCTGCAATATTCATTAAGATCAACACAGAAATGAATAGAAGCTATTTACAAGAAATATGGTCGACCAATATATTTTGATGCAATCTTATTTTAACCTTGACATTGTCATTTTAACGCTACTTAACAATACAATAGTCTAATAATATTTTTCCATATCTTCCATAAATCATATCAGGTGACATTACACTACTAATTATTTGGTACAGTAAATTTACATATGATTTTTCTTATTAAAAGACAAAAAATACAATTGAAAATATGAAATGATGCACTTTTAATAATTAGTTGCTAGTTACTATGGAACATTTTTACACATTAACAAATGCGTTTAAAAGAGCCGGGAACATATTAATTAAATTATGATACACTTTAAGCATTTTTAAATGCGGTATTATAAGCACAAAATTAAGTAAATATTTCTCGGCAAAATTATATACTATTCGTACGTACTTCATGTTCTTATATTAATACATATTAAAAGAAAAACACGATTATCCATTAAAATTACTTGATTGCACAAGCAAATTATTTAGCCATAATATTCCAATAAGTTGACAAACACTTTTACAAACGAAAACTGCATCAATACAACTTATTTTAAGAATCTCATCCTTACGCGTCTCAGACATTTATCTTTTTCATTAAACTTACCTATGGAATGTAATCGGTCCTCCTATCACATGTCTTTCTTTGCAATTATATGCACAACAAGAAACAATCATATTGCGTAATATGGAGTGCTTAAATAACTCAATAAATGAAAAACTCAACACCAAAACTATAAAACTCAACCACAACCTACGGGATGCTTCGGCAGCGTGCCTCAAGTCACGTGGTCACCGGTTTCCAATGTTGGGGCCTTGGGCAGTACACAAAAACCGCTCTACCTATATACTTACTCAATGGGAACAACAAAGAAAAAGTACGTGTTATTTGTCACTAGTTAGACCACAGGTGGAATACGCCTCAAGTATATGGGATCTGTATGAAAAGAGCCGCATTCAATTAGAAAGAGTACAGCGCACAGCTGCCAGGTTCGTAAAACAAAAGTACAAAGATAAGGAAAGCGTGCCACCATTATTGATGGGTTTGAACCGGATACCACTGGAGGACCGAATTCAATGTTAAGGCCCCTGGAGAAATATAGGTCAGAATGTTTAATAAAGGAGGTTTTAGGAATAATTGGCGCATCTGCGTACATATGTGGAAACGATCGTGACGATAAAATACGTGAGATCGATTGTAGTAGGGAGCGTTATCGAGGCTTGCTCTTTCTGTACACATTATGAAATCACAATAGAAAACCTGCGAGAGATAATTTTAGGTAGGTATGGTGCACTACACCTCCTGCTACCCACCAATTAGGTGAATTGCTGAGTAAGTACACCCACGTTAGTACGAAGTAGGCTAACAAGAACATTCGGTTAGCACCAACAAATATTTCCCCCGGCACTGAATGTACGAATTAATTTATGTGAGTTAGTTGATTAATGAGAAATTCGCTTAAGACAAAATTCGGGAAATAAGAACTTAAGTAATTGGATAACATGAACGCCCTTTTTAGTCAAACGTATTTTAGAACCAGACTTTGTTTTCGCCTTGTAGACAGGTTGTTTGTGTTAGTAGTTCAATACGTGTATGCAGTGTTGCTCTAAGAAAGGTGATTCAGCTACTGTCTTCATTCCGGATTCAACCTCCATTTGGCCCTTCAGTCGTGTTTCATCTCTCATGAGGGCTTCAAACAGGGGAATACGTGACATGGATGTTTGCATTCCTTTCTGTCAATTTATTCAGCCGAACATATCACCTAAGAAGATAGGAAATTATTTTGTCTAATGTCATCATTCACGATGGACAGCGGTGTGCCTTGCTGCGATAGCAAATCTAATGAGGATATATGAATGCTAAATGTTCAAATCCGCATGGTAATGAGAGCTTACTGCGCTCCAGTATATGACATCCGTACGAGAGGGACCATATAATTATGTTAGAAATAGTACAGCGGAGAGCAGATAGATTCATTAAAGAAGTGTACGAACAAATGGAAAGCTTACATCATTAGTGAAGGACTTAAAATGGAGACCCCTGGAAGATAGTAGAAAGTGTTCAAGGTTAGGGCTCCTAGAGAAATACAGGTCAGAATGTATTGGGAATAACTGAGGTTCAAACGTACATAGGTAGAAACGATGATGGCGATAAGATACGTGAGATCGATTGCAGGACGCAGCGTTCTAGAGGCTCAATCTTTCCGAGAACAACACGATATCTTAACAGAAAAGTCAAATCTGCGAGTAAAAACTGTTAGGTGATGCACTGCAGTGCCTGCCACCCACCAGATTGGTAAATTGCGGGTTAACATGTAGATGTATGTATTGTGTTTAAGTTAATTCATATTTGAACGAGACGCTATAGACATCTCTTTCATGCCGTATCGTAATAGCTAATACTTTCTCTCTACAACTCCATCTCTTATCAATTTTTAATTTTATTATTTATAGCGTATTGGTTTTCTCGTTCTTAGCTTTTTGTCTTTGCATTTGTAGGTCCTTTGTTTCTAGGTCAACGTTGCTTGTGTGTTAACCAATTTATCATGTGTACTAACGTTTGTGTTCCACAATGGCATTTTACCCAACAATGGAGTCTGGATATAATAGAGAATTAATCTTCATGCCACAATCAATGCTAATATAACTATGGCGATGATTCAGACCATGAAAACCTTGAGTTAATTCTATCATACCTGCCATTAATTCTTCAGAAGTATTTGTCTTTGTCATGAATTTCATTAAAAGTTGGTTACAAGCTACAAATTTTGTCTTTTTTAAGTCATTTGTTTTTCAGTATTTTTATTATTTCAGGTTCATATGCCTCCTCAAAATTATCATGAATTGCCAGTTGGAGAAGTAGCAAGTAGGTATGACATAGTAATGTGATGTCTCCATGCTTTCTTGCCATTGACGATGCCACTGATCCCTCTGGTAGTAGCACAATGTCTTGTCAATTGAAAGTAGTGAAGATAAACACAACACTACCAGAGGTGAGGAACAAAGTAAATGTGTACAGGAAACCAAACCAAAACCAATCAACCCAACCCAGGGGGTAGAGGAGGACAGGGAATCCCATAAACCTAAGTGCCATATTCCCTAAGTTTCAGATTTACATAATACATAGATATGACATCGTAGTAAAATGTCTGGCTGCTTTCTCGTCACCAACAGTGCCACTGTCGGTGGGCCTGGTTAATAGATAAGAACCATAGCTTCAATTTATTTTGGAAATTTGCACATAATTTATCATCTATTTGCACCCCCCCCCCCTCAAGAAAATGAAGAATCCTAATATAATTTGTGACACATGCAGTGAAAATACCATCTGAAAATTGATGGAAGAGTCATATAGATATTGTAAAAGTTATACCTTTTGAGACTTCTGGAATTTGTAAAGCAATTATTGAAAATCTCTGCTCTTGGCAGTACAACTTGTGCAGAATCCACTGGTCTTTAGGCTGAGCTGCAGTCATTCAAATTTCTTCTTAGTACAGTTATATGGTGTGACATCATATCACAGGTAAATGAAGTAAGCAAGCTCATGCAATATATAGACATGCAGCTAGATTTTGCTTTGGCATTGTTGAAAAGTATCAATGAATATATGACTGAGTATAGAAATCATGGTTTTCAATACACAGTAGAAGTTCTACTATGTTGCTGAAACATTTGATTACTCAACTGATAAACAATTTCCAGAGGGTCATGTAAGAAAGAGGCCAAGACTGTTCCTGGATGAAGCGTCAGATGAGCCCATACTTGACCCAAAAGTTACGTGACCAGACATCTCGATTATGGCGGGACAGTCCCTCTATTGAGCAGTATGTCCCACAGTCCCCCAAAAACTTTGGGGTATACAGAATTGTCCTGCTTTTGGATATTTTAATGATAAATGTTCCAATTATTCAAATGTTTTTATAAAAAATGGTACATAAGAAAAATTAATTCACAACAATGAATTAAACATAAAACAATTAACCATACATAAATAATAATAGCGAATGAAACAAAAATAATGATAATCATAAGAATATTAATCAGCCTCGTCCACAACAAAGCAGATGACACTGATCACCAGTCAGCCATGATGCAGCTTGCGCATTGGAATAATTCATCAGGATTTCCTTTATTCAAATGTGTTGTAAAGTTTGTACGGCATTGGTATCATCGTAGATGGCATCTCACTGGCCCTGTATGATTTGTTGCATAGACCGCTACGAAAACGTTTTCAAAGAAACTTTTACGACGTTTCGTACATTGATGAAACGTGGCAATGCGATTTGAACGATATGCGAAATTTGAAAAAATACAATAAGGGATATGGATATATTTTGACCGTAATCGATTTGTTCTCTAAATACGCTTGGGCAGTTCCGCTAAAAAGTAAGACTGCGGAAGTCATTGTGGAGGCATTCCGGTTAATATTTAAGCAGAGCGGTAGAAAACCGTTGAAATTGCAAAGCGATAAGGGTACAGAATTCAAGAATAGAAAATTTCAAGAATTTCTAACAAAGGAAAATATAAAGTTTTATTACACACACAATCCGGATGTTAAAGCTTCGGTTGTGGAAAGATTTAATAAAACGCTCAAGACTAAAATGTACAAATATTTCACCAAATATTACACTTATGATTTTGTGAGCGTCTTACCGAAACTTATGAAGGGATACAACGATGACGTTCATTCTACCATCGGAGTAGCTCCTTCCCCAGTAAACGGTTCGAATGCATTCGAGGTGGGGAAAAGACTGGTCGAGAAACGTCTCGGAGAGAGGAAAAAAAAGAGAAAGCCGAGATTTACCGCGGGAGATTACGTAAGAATCAGCAAAGAGAATGCCGTTCGCTAAAGGATATACGCCAAACTATACGACTGAAGTTTTTAAAATTAAATCCATCGTTACGGGGAACATTTTTCCTACGTACGAGTTGGAAGATATGAACGGAGAGAGTATCGAGGCAAACTTTTACGAACCAGAACTAAAGAGAACAATCGTATCCGACGCCACCGAGTTCAAAATAGATAAAATATTGAGGCGTAGAGGAAAAGGTCGCAGTCTCGAATATTTCGTCAAGTGGAAAGCATATTCGGATTCCTTTAATTCTTGGATTAAGGCTTTGACGGTAAAACATTTAAAATGAACGAGTTCTATCTCACCCTTCTTAGCGATAGCTCTCGCGAGTATTTCGAAGATAATAAAATAGCTCATTTTTGGACGAAATTATCTCAACGAGAGGATTTAGGAAGCGGAGAATGGAGAGTGGGTTTGGCCGAATTTTCGCATCCAATGATTCGTGATAACAGGATCCATAGGGAGGAGATGAATAGGGATAGACGACAGGTCAATATCGAAATGGAAGATAGTACACCGATCACGATAGCTCCAAGAACTTATAAATCTATGAAACATATGCTAGACTCGTTACCTACTGAGAAAAGAAAACACGCTTTGGATGTATTGAAGGAACATATGGCTTGTCCTAAAGATAAAGTTCATACATGTATATAGATTCCCGGTGATTTACCAGTTACGATCCATCCCGGAACTTACAACTCGTTAGAGGATATGTTACAATCGCTATCGGCTGATGAGAAAAGAAATTTGCTGAAATGTGATGAAAATGACTCGGATAAGTTATTGGATTTAGTCTTAGAATCAAAATCAATGATGAATGTTGAATTAAATGCAAGGATGTCTTTAGGAACGAAGGTGATTAAGGAGATGGATAAATTAATAGGCGTCTATGTTGAAATTCCACCAGATTCATTGCTTATTGCACCTCCTGCGGGAAAATACGAATCTTTCTTGCAATATATCATCAGTATGAATTCCCAAGAGTTGAATGCTCGTTTTAACGATATTATTTTGCAACTCGTCTATTTTCTCTACAAATGCGTCGACATACCTGAAAATGTGAAAAATTTAGAAAAATTTGCTGATGTACCCATCGAAATACCAGAGAATTCACCGATTAGATCATCTCCTGGCACTTACGGGTCTGCTGATGAATTAATATCTTCGGTTTTAGAACCGAAGAAATCGGGTGAAATCGATTTCGGTGAAAGGATGATAAAAGCTATGGATCAACTCGTAAGTTTCCACGTCGAAATATTACCGAATGGCTTGGGTGTGGATTTTCCCCAGGATCTTACAGGTCTCTGGAGGAATTTTTGCGAGTATTATATGAGGTCCGTGAAAAAAAGGATTTTTTGGGTAGCGATGCGCAAGTCTGTGTAAGAGAAATGATGGAGAAAATAAACTGTCATATTTGAAAATCCAAGTTATTCGATAGATGTCACCAAAAGAGGAGAATATAGGAAAAAGCGGGACATCGCACGCAGTATTGACACGCGATATATTTTCGTTTATACGGATTTAATCAAGCCGCAATTGGTCGGTGATTCTCTCAGCAGATGTTTTCGAATTGTCAGCGTAAACGAAGAAAGACACCATTTTTTCAATCCAGTTTACTACTTTCCCGTAGAGAAAAAAGAAATCGAGAACGTCGAAATACTACTCACAGGAAAAGACGGCATACCATATCCTTTCTTCGGTGGAGCTACACCTTCTCTTTTAGTTTTACACTTTATAAAAGTGTTGCAATAACCAAAAAAGCAATCAATATCGTTCGAGATGTTAAAGGACGTGGATCGATATACGACGTATTACGTCGATCAATGCGGAGGAGAAATAGGTCCCGTCTACCGCGCCAGTTATCGAGTGCAGAGAGGTAGAGGATTAGGAAGCTTTCTCGCGGGTCTTTTTCGTTTCGCTAAACCACTTATACAAAGCTGTCTTAAAGCGGTAGGTAAGGAGGCGGCCAGTACGGGGGTCGGAAATCTCTCGGATTTGGGAACGAGACCAATTAAGGAAATATTGCGTAATCGATTGGGTGAGGCTGGAGCGAATTTGAAGAGAAAGGCGGAAGAAAAAATTAAAAAGATGAGTGGATCGGGCTTACGCATAAGTAAAAGACCAAAGTTAATAAAAAGGAACATCAAACGCAAAAAACTTCATTCGAGGAGAAAGAGACGTCGCGTCAATACGGACATATTTTCTTCATAACCGAGATGGAACACATGCTATCCTCGCTCGATTTAGTCGGCCAGCTTTGCAAACGAATATTTTAGGCAAGCGCCTCATTCCGTACAAACCGATCTCTTCCTTAGACATTCAATCGACCAACGAATTCGTAGTGAAAGATTTGGGAGAATCGTACAAAAATTTGAAGTTTTTATTTACAAATCAGGGTGAAATTTGTCAAAGCTGATGAATCAGACTATGGGCCAGGGGACAAAAATCAACCCGGGGTAGTGAATAATGTCTTGCATTCGATGATCGAGCAATGCAGCGTCTATTTAAGCGGAAAGCAAGCTACATCCTCGGAAGGTAATTATCACTTTCGTAGAACTTTAGAAAATCTCCTTAGTTATGGCGCAGATGCGGCGAAGACTCATTTGGCTTGCGATGGATGGTTGCTCGATAGCGGTGAGGATATCAATAAACAAGATGACGCAAATGTAGGATTTGTTACGAGAAAAGCTAAATTTGCTAACAGTAGGGTCGTGGAGCTCTACGGAAAATTGCATGTTGACGTATTTAACCAAGAGCGTCTCTTAATTAATGGAGTCGACGTAGTAGTTAAATTATCGCTAGCAAAACCGAGTTTCTACATCATGGAGGCTGCTGCGGGTACTTCCGTGCTGAAAATCCTCGATGCTACTTTATACGTCGAGCATAACGATATAAACCCCTCAATTTTGTTGGCTCATTTCAGAGCGTTGGAGCAAAGCAACGCGATATATCCTTTCAAGCGAGTGGAAGTTAAGACGTTCACCGTCCCTCGAAGAAATCAAACGATTTCTGTAGATAACGTTATAACAGGACAGCTTCCGAACAACATAGTTTTCAGCATGGTCGATAACGATGCGTACGTTGGAAGGAGGGACAAAAATCCGTTCGCGTTCTCTCATTATTCTTTGGCTAGTTTCTTTCTCATCGTCAACGGCGAGCGAATGCCACCGCAAGGCATTTCCACAAATTTCACCAATCAAAAATGCTGGAGGCAAGCATACCGTTCCATGTTTTCGGGAATCGGCGTGCATCACGGTGATAAAGGTAATCAAATAACCTTGGACATGTTCGCACATGGATATTTCATTTTAGCTTTCGATCTAACACCTGACGGTTCGGGTAACGAAGAATATGTCGGTTTGATGGATAGGGGTACTGTGAGAATCGAAGCTGGCTTCGAAAACTCGCTCGAAAAAACCATAACGTGCATCGTTTACGCGGAATACGACGCCTCTTTCGAAATAGATAAAAGTCGAAACATCATCACGAATTTTGCATAAGCGATGAATACGTTAGATATATACGACTTACTTAGTCGCGATCTACGCACGAGAAAAGTGTTTCGTGGGGTGTTTCCTTCAGATAGTTTACCCTCACCCTCGCCTGGAATCTACGTGATAAATTTAGACGCTTCTACTCGACCTGGAAGCCATTGGATTGCGGTGCACATTTTAAATAAGCAAAAGGCAGAATATTTCGATTCGTACGGTTATCCACCACTCGTCCATTCGATATCAAAATTTCTACAACCGTTCTCTCTCGTTCGAAATTCAGTTCAACTTCAGAGCTTTCGTTCGGACGTTTGCGGGGAATTCTGTTGTCTCTATGCACTCTACAAGTCCACTGGTAAAACCCTAACCCAATACCTCGACCTATTTACCCTCCCACAATTCAACGACTGCCGAGTCGATCAACTCATTTACCTAGCATAGGTGAAATACTCCTTAAGCCAAAACAACTAGTTGTTTTGGCTAAAGGAGTATTTCACCTTTGTTAGTCTTGGCCAAAGTTATTGAGCTACTATCAATTTTCTTTTACCTAGAGTTTGGGAGGATCAGAAAAGAAGACGTTGCCATACTAATGTTTAGGCACTTCCAGATGAGCTGGAGATTCGAAATTTTTTTCATAGGTAGAATTTTGTGGAAAACCGACAAGAAAACACGAAAATCATGAAAAAGTGCAAAAATGCGGCCGCTAAAAATTCGCAATTGTTTAAACAAATTTTCAAGGTTTATGTATTTCCGCATGCGCTACGGAGTTGAAATTTTTTTTAAGGTTGAATTCCTAAAAAAACGAAATAGGGATTATACAAATTTCGATATTTTAATTTGTTTGGCAGTAAAAAATTCTTAAAGTTTAAACAAATAGATAACTGTTTAGGTACTACAAGATGAGCTAGGAAGCTGAAATTTTGAAATTATTTACAAAGTTGTGTATTTGCACAAAAAACATTTAAATTTCACCAAATATGAATTGCGGCGCCCGTTAAAAATTATTTAAATTTAAAAAATTAAAAAATATTAATTTACTTCTAGAAGTGCTACAACTTTAAAATTTGGCTCAAATGTGTAGCATTAGTACCCCATAATGGAGAAAGTGTTAAATTTTTAAAATTGCAACATTTGGGGATTTTTTTTAAACTATTATTTTTACATTTGGGGAAAACGGAAATCGCTGAATTAAAAGAACATTTGTAATGATGAAATGTCTGTCTGAAAAATGAATGTTTTTTCAAGGTGATATGAAATGCTAGCAGTATGCAAGCACCAACTACTAGTCTGTTATATCCTTAGCCTCAACCTCGCCAATAAAGACATTTTTCTTTCTTTCTTTCTCCTCTGTAAGAGTCGTCGATATATAATGATGATAACAGGAGGATACTAATGTTTAGGCACTTCCAGATGTGCTGGAGATTCGAAATTTTTTTCTTAGGTAGGATTTTGTGCAAAACCGACTAGAAAAAACGAAAATCATGAAAAAGTGCAACAATGCGCCCGCTAAAAATTTGCAATTGTTTAAACAAATTTTCAAGGATTATGTATTTCCGCATGTGCTACGGAGTTGAAATTTTTTCTTTAAGTAGAATTTAAAAAAAAAACGAAATGGGGATTATACAAATTTTGATATTTTAAATTGTTTGGCAGTTAAAAATTCTTAAAGTTTAAACAAATAGAAAACTGTTTAGGTAATACGGGATGAGATAGGAAGCTTAAATTTTCAAATTATTTACAGAGTAGTAAATTTGCACAAATTAACATTTCAATTTTACCATATATGAATTTCGGCGCCCGTTAAGAATTATTTAAATTTAAACAATTATAAAAATATAATTTTACTTCTAGAAGTGCAAAAACTTTAAAATTTGGCTTAAATGTGTAGCATTAGTATCCCATATTGAAGTAAGTGTAATAGTTTTAAAATTACAACATTTGGGGATTGTTTTAAACTATTATTTATACATGTGGGAAAAACGAAAATCGCTGCGGAGGTGAAATCATTAGAAATAAAATAATATTAGTAATAATGAAATGTCTGTCTGAAAAATGAATGTTTTTTCAAGGTGAGATGAAATGCTTGCAGTATGCAAGCACCAACTACTAGTATGTTATCATTATATATCAACGACTCTTACAGAGGAGGATATAACATACTAGTAGAAGGTGATTGCATGCTGCAAGCATTTCATCTCACCTTGAAAAAACATTAATTTTTCAGACAGATATTTCACCATTAAAATTATTCTATTAATTCTAAAGATTTCACCTCTGCAGCAATTTTCGTTTTTCCTACATGTAAAAATAATAGTTTAAAACAATCCCCAAATGTTGCAATTTTAAACATTTTACATTTTCTCCATTATGGGGTACTAATGCTACACATTTGAGCCAAATTTTAAAGTTGTAGCACTTCTAGAAGTAAAATAATATTTTTCTAATTGTTTAAAATTTAAACATTTTTAACGGTTGCCGCAATATATATATGGAGAGATTGAAATGTTTATTTGTGCAAATGCACTGTTCTGTAAATAATTTGAAAATTGCAGCTTCCTAGCTCATCCCGTAGAACCTAAAAAATTATTAAACTTTAATGTTCAAATGGGGTTAAAACAACCCCTAAAAATGAACAATTTTAAAATTTTCCATTTTTATAGTTGGTTATGAGAAAATTTCTATAATCTTGCAAAATTTCAGCTTCCTAAACTTATTAGATTGGTCTACACACTAGATTACGTTTTCCCATGCTAACTTATGGGAGATATTCCGGGGTCTCTGGAGTCGAACCCAAGACAATGTAAGCAAAAGTAACAATAATTCCTAATAGATATTGCGGCCATCTAGCAACACTGATAATTTCATTTTTCTAGTTTACCGATAAGTGCCCATAATTAATTTACAAAAATGGCGCAATGCTTTTCTTATGGGAAAAAACGCAACTTTCGGAATTTCTGGAGTCGAACTCATGTCACTTAGGTAAGAAGTCTCATTTTATCTGTAGGTTTCTCCATTATATCTACAAAAACTGAAACTTTGAGCTCTCTAGCTCTTGTAGTTTGGGCTGGACATTAGTATCCTCCTGTTATATCCTCCTCTGTAAGAGTCGTCGATATATAATGATAGGAGGATACTAATGTTTAGGCACTTCCAGATGTGCTGGAGATTAGAAATTTTTTTCATAGATAGGATTTCGTGCAACACCAACTAAAAAAAACGAAAATCTTTAAAAAGTGCAACAATGCGGTCGCTAAAAATTCGCAATTGTTTAAACAAATTTTCAAGGTTTATGTATTTCCAAATGTGCCACGGAGTTGAAATTTTTTTTACAAGTAGAATTCTTAAAAAAACGAAATAAGGATTATACAAATTTTGATATTTTAATTTGTTTGGCAGTTAAAAATTCTTAAAATTTAAACAAATAGAAAACTGTTTAGGTAATACGGGATGAGATAGGAAGCTTTAATTTTCAAATTATTTACAGAGTAGTAAATTTGCATAAATAAACATTTCAATTTTACCATATATGAATTGCGGCGGCCGTTAAAAATTATTTAACTTTAAACAATTAGAAAAATATTATTTTACTTCTATAAGTGTTACAACTTTAAAATTTGGCTAAAATGTGTAGCATTAGTACCCCATAATGGAGAAAGTGTAAAATGTTTAAATTTGCAACATTTGGGGATTGTTTTAAAGTATTATTTTTACATGTGGGAAAAACGAAAATCGCTTCGGAGCTGAAATATTTAGAATTAAAAATATATGTGTAATGATGAAATATGAATAATGAATGTTTTTTATCTTGAGACGAAATGCTTGCAGTATGCAAGCCCGAACTACTTGTATGTTATATCTATCCTCCTCTGTAAGAGTCGTCGATATATAATGATGTATAACAGGAGGATACTAATGTCCAGCCCAAACTACAAGAGCTAGAGTTCTGAAAGTTCCATCGCCTTTTCGAACGAGAGTGTCTCGGACTCGAGATACAATGCTTTTACTGTAGATTTGTCTTGTAACCCCAAAACAAACTGATCGCGTAAAGCCTGATCTAAAAAGGCACCGTATTTGCAAAACCTGGAGCCCTTTCGGAGCCCTGCCGCGAAATTTAACACTGACTCCCTGTTCCTTTGAACCCGGTCGTTGAATCGGTGTCTTTCGGCAATGACTGATCGCTTCGGTGAAAATTGCGTTCGTAGCGCGGCAGTAATTTCATCGTACTTCAAATCTACCGGTTTCTTTGGCTTCCAAATGTCCCTCAACACTTCGTACGTCTCCTTACCAATTGATGAAAGCAGAATGGCTTTCTTTTTCGCCAAATGAATGGCGGAGTCTGACCCTTCATCATTTACTATGAAAAATTGTTCCAACCTTTCCTCATACGCGTCCCAATTATCCTCCCCTTGTACAAATTTGTCCATAAAATTCGGCATCCTCGTCGCCAATGTGATGTATTAATTCAAACACGCGCGTTAGTCTCCAGCTCCGGCGTCAGACTGGCTAGCCTCCGCTGTAGCTTTATTTGTTGCCTCAAAACAAGTGAAGGCTATGCGTGCACTTGGCACCAATGAAGGATGCTCAAGCGCAAGTCATAGCTACAACATTACACATCCTAGATCTAATGGCATTGTAGAGAAAGCTGTACAAACTATTAAGAATAGTATAAAGAATCATTTGTTAAATAGGTCTCATCTGATGTTATTTGCCAAATACTTTTTCATATTTTTGGGAGGAAATGTAAATGTATGTGATGGTAACAATGCATGACACACTGGGATTGACAGGTAATTGGTAAGGTTGGCTAGTATGTCATGTGCTTGTGTGGACAGTGTGGCTTGTGATGCGTCAGGACATGAAAGTATGTAAAATTTTAATGTATAAAGTAACATACACAGCAGCAATCAGGTACATGTTATGTTCCTTTGTAATATACATGATCAATACAGTATCTAACTGTTCTATCTCTAAATACTTCTTCTCTTCAATAGTCTTTAAATATTTCCTTATATCCATCTTTTGCTAACATATCCCTAATATTTTACGTTAATCCTTATTTTATCTTTTATGATTATACTAGGGAGATGCTCAATGAAATTCAATGGGAAAGTTTTTTATGAAATAAATAATGAACAAATATACCTTTACTTTCTTTGGATGGCAAGAAAACAAACTTTTGTTCTTGTAGGCATTCCTTATTTCAAGTTTCTAACTCTTACAATGATTCTAAGTATGTACCTAATTTTAATATGGGAATGATTAATTTTCTACATTCATAAATAATGCAACAAATGTTGTATACATTGGTTGCTATGAAAAGAATTTCTCTCTCATACTAATTGTAAGAGCATTCAAAGCATGCTTTCACCAATAAGGATTGAAATAACAATAGGATTTCGAGGTTTAACAATGTAATTGGTTGGCAAGGCAACATCCCAATTAAATGCCAAGATTTCCCCAAAATATGTAAATTAAATGTTTAACATGAGAAATTTCAAACTGTAGACAGGAAAAGATGAACAAAATAAGGAACTAAATAGTTTTTTCTTTAAAATGGGCTAGATCATAGGTTAATTCTTTCTAATTTAAATCTCAAAAGGAGTAAATGCCTGCAAGTCAAAAAGTCGATTTTTACATGTTATCATATGGGAAATGGAAATACCTACGTTAGAGTTGAACCTAGGACTCTTTTCAAGATTTATTTTCATCATCATCTTACAATATGTGAATTGACCATTCCTGCCAAATATCCAAAATGTATCTCATTCCATTATCGAGTTATTTACATTTTTATAGCATGACAGAGGGAGCCACGAAGGGAGAGAAGTAGCGTTTTATTATTGTTAGATAGATTTGTATCCCCAATCAGTACTAATTCTTTATCCTTTATATTGGTTATCATATCCATTAATTTTTTACGAAGGCCTTTTTAGATCTTCTTGAGGCTCTGTAAATTCCCATTGTCATTATCTTTTGATTTTTTTTTTCTTATTAGATACATTTTCATATGAAAATGATCTCTTTCAACATTTATTTCATTGAATGCAAAATCTTTTCTTATATAAATGATCAAGCCTCTTCCATTTCTGTCCCTTCTCAGATTAAGAAACTTTCTAAATCCATATAGCTCGTAAATATTGAGTTCATTCTCTTTAATGTTTTCTTCTGTTAGCACAACAGCAACTAATTTACATGAGAGGGATAGGTAATGAACTGCAAAGCTTGACCTCATCCCATTTATTTTTCACTGACTTTATATTAATGTGAATTGCCATTATACTGTAATTATTCGAGGTAATCTTAACTCATTAGGGATGGAGCACCAATATTTCCTGCCACCTAGTGAGAGGTGATTTAGTTGCTTTTATTCACTTTTTTGTGCTGGGCAGCTGCACAGAGTTTGAAGATCTTTTCTGTAGACTTTGCACATTTTTTTTCTCTGTGATTTGCATTTTTATGCATCTTTGAACTTTTTTTTTAATGGCACCCAAGAGGAAGCAGAGTGAGGATTGTAACTTAGAGTTGGAACATCAAGATATGTTTATCATTTAGAATTGTACACAGGGAAAGGGGCAATTAAAAATAGTAATTTGGGTTTTGGTGAGAATGTTGTAATGCAACTAGTGGAGTCTCTCTATGGAACTGGCTGCACCATTATATGAGACAGATTTTTTATGTCACCAAACCTTTTTTTGGAGCTTTCAAAGAAAGGTCTGAGAGCCATACAGAGCGCACACAACAGAGCAAATTATCCCAAAGAACTAGTCACAAACACTAAGAATTGGAGGGAAAGCAACTGAGGGGACTGTTAGTGGTTTACCTCTGGTCCCCTTGTGTTGTTAGGGTGGCCTGACAGAATGAATATATTCTTTTTATCTATGGGTTATGACACACCCACTTACCCAATAAGCAAAGGAAGCAGAAGGATGGTAATAAGATGAAAGTGTGTTGCCCAGACACTGCAAGTGTACAATAAATTCATGAGAGGTTTAGACAGAAATGACCAACTATGCAGCTACAGCAGCATACACATTCCATCTAAAAAATAGTGGCATAGATTGATATTCGATTAACAGGACAGTTATAAATTCATTTATTTATTTCAAAAAAGTTGCAAATAAGCCAAACTTTCCCCTAAAAAATCCCTCCACGGTACATCTGAGGCATAATTTAAATCTTAATAATGTATCAGTTAAAACTATACACAAGAATAGTCCATTTTATAGGTTAGCAAAGGAGTACACGGAGGACGTTAGTCACCTAGAGGAAATTTTAATCTTGAGATTAATAATCCATTTTATTGCCCCTCATTTGATAATAATATAGAGAAGAAGTACATTTCATTTGTCCTACTCTGGTCAAGCCTTCTTCTGCATGTCAAGGATGGAAATATTGACAGGATCAGCAATGCCATTGAGAGTTGGTTTAAGGTTCAATTCTAGTCACTGAAAGGAACATCAAATGTGGTAGATTTATTGATAATTTAAAGTCATACATAATGACAATAAAGAAGTTCTTCAAGTATGGCACATTGGATGGTTTCTCTAGGAAACGGAAACGAAACACCATGAAGTATCCCAAGGAAAACTGGGCTAAGAGAGGTAGAGTAAAAGGCAAGAAAGTCAGAAAAACATCATATTTCGATGCATGGCTTGTAGAATGTTGTAGTGACATAAAATATGAATGATAGGATCAAGGTAGATTACAATAGCATTTCAAAAAATAAGAAACGATGACTTAGAAAAGGTTCCTAATAAAGGAAATGAAAAAAGTTAAGTATTCATGTCAAAAACATGAAGAAATTCAGGGTCTTGTTTTGGAAAATGAGATAGTCCAGACTGAAAATAGTACTTTAACAGTAGAGAAAACGCATGGTATAGACAAGAAAAATTTTTCGCTGAGAAAATTAAAGATATCAAATTACCTAAAAGATATAAGTTTAACGGGCATGGACAGATTCCTCTTTTAGATAATGGAGTAGTTGCAGATCCAAATTACTATAATGAAGAATCTTTGGCATTTGTACCAATTATTTTCAACGTATGCAAAGTTACGCTAGAGACGACTGATATCCTCACCTTGTCAGGAAAGGAATGGCTAAGTAACTTTATAATAGATGACTATGCTGAGGTTGTATCGATGAAAAATTAAAACATAATTATTTTTAAAATAGAACATAGTGAACAGTAATTTCACAACCTTCGAAGAACTCTACATCTACAGCATCCAAAAATAGCAAGCAACTAAAAAAGGCAGATAAAATTTTTCTCCCTTTACTAGTCAACCAAAACTATTGGGTTGTTTTGTTTTTCTACAATGTAACAAAGTAGTTCATTTATATGGTCCCTTTCACAAGGAAAAGTCCACATTCAGTTACATACCTGGAAAAGTTTTTGAGATTCATAGAGAAAAGAAATCAGTAGATATTGGGTGATGATTATGCGGACACTGTGGGTTGGAAAATAGCAGAAATAGAGTATCCATTACAGAAAGACTTGTTCAACTGTGGAGTTTTCATTAGTTATTACATGACATGTCTGGCTGCTGGAAAAGATTTAGATAATAATTTTGACGTAGATGAATTTCAAGAAAAGATGCAGTTGGCATTGTTGAGTTTTCCAAAAAAGATGATATAATTCATTCTTGTTCAATTTGTTGCAACAGTAAATGCAGGAAAAAGAATAATTGGGTTGTTGTAGAAAATGTGGGTTGATTCTAGAAATGGAGGATAATAATCCCACCACTTGCACAGATTGTGGGGAAAAGGCATTAAAACGTTAGAATGGGTAATGTGTGACCTATGCAAATGCTTGATGTACTTGTCATACATTGGAATAACACAACTAAAGAAGAAAGAACTTCATTGTAAGCCATGCCAGATTTATTTGCATAGATGTTCTATGAGGTAGGTCCAATTTAAAACATGAAATTGGCATTAACATGGATATAGAATACATGGTATTAAGTTAAGCAAAGATAGGGTAGAGGTGGGTACATTTGTTACCTGATGAGTGGTGCTGTATATAATTGTGCAACTAAGCAAGTCAAAATTTGAGCATGCATAAAATTTATGTTAAGAGTAGAGAATTTCGCAAATACTTTTCCAAGTTTTACATAGTTAATTACTTGCCATTTGTAGATACAGCGACAGTTTTGGACTGCTAATATTGATTAGTGAGATCGAAAAGGCTCTCCAGGATTTGTTGTCAAAGAAAGAAGTAGGTATTGATGACTTCTCTATAAAATGAAGAAGTAGTTAGGAAAAGGATGAAAGAGAGCTTTTGTTTGTTTGTATGGAATTTCTGGCTAATCAACCTCTTGGATTATTGTAGCCATAATTTCTTTAGAGCTTTTGTAAATTATGTCATAAGATATATGAAGAGAGAGAGAGGACAAAGGACTTCATTTCATCAATTTCAATTCTCATAAAGAAAAAGGTTCAATCAAATAAATGTCAAGATTGCAGAATAATCAGTTCAATTTCACATATAGCTAAAGTAATTCTCAGGATTTTGAACAGGAGGCTAAAAGCAAAAAGCTCTATTGGTGCAGACAAGTTTCGGTTTCGGAAAGGTCATGGCACCAGAGAAAAAAATGAACATATCCAGGATGTATTTATGTGCTTTGTTGATTTGTCTTTAATAGAGTTATATGCCCTAAGCTAATGGAGATGTTGTGAAAAATAGGGGTGGATATATATATATATAAAGTAAATGGGATAAATGGATGGCAACAAGTTGTTGGAATAAGGAAGCCCAATGAGCACTCACTAATAAGAGGACTTCAGGTTGGCGAGCTGCTGGGGGTGTCGAAGTAACACATGTAAAACTAAAACAAAAAACACAGAAGCTTTTGAAGGTGATCCCTTCATCAGCACAGGAGAGAGACAACTGAATCCTCTACATATATATATATATATACAGTCAAACTCGTTTATAATGAGCACGGTTGTAACGAGTTCACGGCTATAGTGAGCAAATGCTACCTCCAAGATAAGTTTACGAGCATTTACATACAAATATTTCACGTATATAACGAGGACGCTTCACGGATATATCGAGCAAACTTTGACCACTTCTCACTGTCTCAAACGCGGCGGCGGTCAGCCCCTTCAATCCTCATAGTGACCCAAAATATATAACCTTGTGTTCTCGAGTCCAGCCTCTACACCCTATCCCTCGGGGAGGTTAAAGACCGCGGCATTGTTGTTAAAAAATAATCCCTTCGTCCAAACCAAGAATTCCCAACTTGCAGGTACAGTGGCACTCGCGGAGGTCCTCTGTCCTCTACTCCCAACCGCCAGCTCTTTTACAGCCAGGAGGTTGTGTTTGGAAGGGGGTAAGGGCACAATGGCGCTCACCCCCGTCGCTCAGCCGAATGCACCCAACATCCTTTCCCACGTAAAGATGGGAAATCCCACGTTTAATCCGTCTCCTCATTAACTCTTCCTGGAATTGGTATGCTCACAGTTTGCAAAGAAAGTTCATATCGTTGATCACAAAAATCAGCTGAGATTTTGCCCTTGAATGAGTAACATGTCCGTACATAAAAGGAAGTGTTTGTCTATTCGCGAAAAGGTTGATATTATTCGAGAGTTAGAACGTGGTAAAAAATGTTGAAGTGTGTAAAAAATTTAATTTATCGTCGTCTATGGTTTCAACCTTATGGAAAAACAAAGAAGCGATTTTATCTGCACTAGAGAACAACCTAACAACGAACAAGAAAATGAGGAAGTGTGACTTGGGTACTGTTGATCAAGCACTTCTGGAGTGGTTTAAGAGGCAGAGAAATGCTGGTTTCCCCATCAAGGTACAGGCAGATAAATTTGCAAAACAGTTAGGACACGAGAACTTCACATGCAATAACGGGTGGCTTGATCGTTTTAAAAATCGGCATAACATTGTTTATGCGAAAGGCCCTGTCAGCAGATTCAAAAACGGCAAGTGAATGGGTGAAAAGTGTTTAGGAGGAGTGTCGAAAATGTTACAGAGAAGAAGACATCTACAATGCCGACGAAACTGGACTGTTTTACAACATGATGCCTAATGCAACGTTTAAATTCAAAGGTGACAAATGTGTTGGTGGAAAAAGACCTAAGAATCGTTTAACAGTTTTAATGTGCGCAAACATAAATGGGACTGACAAAAAAAAACTTTTTGTTATTGGTAAGTCACAAAAGCCACGTTGTTTCAAAAATGTAAAGAAGCTTCCCGTTGAATATGCAGCTAATAAAAAGGCATGGATGACTTCCAATATTTTTCAGAAATATGTAAGTCAGTGGAACAACGAGTTACGGAGGAAAAATAGACACATTCTACTCCTTGTCGATAACTGTCCTGCGCACCCACATATGCAGGAGTTATCCAATGTATAACTGGTGTTTTGCCTCCAAATGCGACTTCTATTTTGCAGCCAATGGACATGGGGATAATTAAAAGTTTGAAATGCCATTTCAAGCGATTTTTTGTTCTACAGTTGATTGAAAGGAGGGGAAGAGGTTTAGATGGCAACGACTCTGTGTTGGATGCAATTCATTTTATGACAGATGCATGTTTCACCTACAACGATCATAAACTGTTTTCGAATGTCTGGTTTAATATCGGGAGAATTTTCGATTGATAACCATAACGTTATGAAGATCAGAATGGCTTAAAGAAAATGGAATTGCGAATTTTGACCATGTAAATGACATTGACAATTTTGTTCATGTTGATGATGATTTGATTACCAGTGGAATTCCTACGGAGAGTGAAATAATAGAGACAGTATAAAGCACAGCAGACAGTGATGAAGGCAATGTTGAATGTGTCGAAGACACAATCCTTACTCAGGATGCCGTGGAAACATTAAATGATTTTTTTGAAAACATTGACATTTCCGATGGTGTTTTTAGTGCACTAAGTGTAATAAGAGGAAACTTCAAAGTGAATTCTATCAAACAGGCTACTATTCAAAGTTATTTTTGTAAAAAGGGGAGTGAATAAGGATGCAGCTGTGAGTACATTTTATATGTACGTATGTTTACTATAAATTTTCTAGTTTATTGTCATTTTTAGGTTTTTTCATAAATTTACTAAATAACCTTTCTGTTTATATATTCACTTTTACTTCTTATGTCTTATTTCACCATACGCATGCATGATTTTGCCTTCACAGATATTAAGTTTAACGGCTATAACGAGCAAAATTAACTGTCCCATGGAGCTCGTTATAGCCGAGTTTGACTGTATATATATATATATATATATATATATATATATATATATATATATATATATATATATATATAAACTCATGAATCAGACTGCACAGGCAAGGGTATCAGAGAAGGAATCAGATTGAGCAATGCTGGAAAGAGGCATGTGTCAGAACTGCCTACTTTCACCGGCATTGTTTAATATTAATGCAGAAGAAATGATAAGGGAGGTACTGAAAGATGTAGAGAGACAAGTAAAAGTAGGAAGACGCCTGGTTACATCAGTTACATATGTGGATGAAAAAGAATTGGAAAGTAATACTGAAAAAGGTCTGCAGATGCTAGTTAGCTCCTTAAATGAAACGATGAAAGCAATCAGGATGAAAATTAATAAGAAAACAAAATTCATGGGATTTTACAAAGGTGGGTATTCCATGGTTAATGTAACAGTGAATGGGGAGAAGCTGATATGGGGAATGTTTTACTTATTTAGGTAATATTCTATCACAAGATGGAAGAGATCAGGACAAGAATACCAATAGCATAGGAAGCTTTTATGAGATGATGAGAGCTTTTGATAGAAAGCCTTAGTAGTGATGTTATAAAGAGATCTAAAAAGAAAACTTGCAGAATTAAATATCTTTGTAATTGCTAACACTAATTTGAATAAAGGCATAAGTGATTCTGACTCAAAAGTCACTGAAAGAATTGTGATCAATTAATTAGTGATAAATTGAGTTATGGTGGTATCTTCATTGCTGTTAGGACTGACATTAATTCATGCATGGCAAAAGTCACCAGGTAAAACATTTAGCATGTCTTTGTTATATTATGTCATGGCAAAACAAAAACTTTAATAGCTGCAATTGCTATTGCCTCCAACCTGTGTCAGACTATGAAGAGCACTGTTCCACCATTGATGAAGTTCTTGCTACTCCCATGTGTTTCTCTTTGGTGACTATAACCTCCTAAATGCTGTCTGTCCTCCCAATAAAACAAATTCAGCCCAAGTGCAACATGGAATTTTCCTCATTTTCTTTTCTTGCTCTCATCCAAGCCAATAGAATCACTAATTCTAAAGATGAACTACTAGATATTGTTTTCTCCTCAGATGACTCTACTTACCTTGTTAACGATCCTCTCTTTAGAATGGAAGGTTATCATCATCCATTGGGTTTGTGTAAAAATAGTGAATGTGACATTACATAATTAGATTCTACTCATCAGAGCTGTGATTTAAAAAACTTATCTTGATCAAGTATATTTTTACCTAAGTTGTATAAACTGGGATTTTCAAAAATGCTCTTGATGTAAATATGGCTTTTTCTAGTTATTAATATCGTGCAATCAATAGTGAACATTCATACTTCTATATAAATTATGATTATAATTCCAAATATCCTAGATGGTTTTCTCCAGAACGTCAGATTGTTGTTATTTAAAACATTTTATCATATAAATTATAAAGATTCCCATTCTGCTGCAGACTATATAGCTATTTGTAGACTTAGAACTGAATGTAAAACCCATATAAGACAGTGTTATAAAAATTAAATAGATAATGTTTAATTATAAATATCAATACACACAAAATTCTTCTTAAACTATGTTAGCTCTTTAAGGAAAACAATTGTGTTGTCTTATGTTTTTAATTATATTTATTCATTCATTTTTATTACTTTCATTGGTCACAAAATGAAACATGGAGCTCGTAAAAAGATACAAACAAGAATGTATATCATGCAAAGCATGCAGTACATTTAAAAGAAAAAGAAACTTGTAAACTTCCACTAACAATTTTAATATACGACCGGTTTCACCTGATGATGCTGTAACAGCCGAAACCAGTTGTATATTTAAATTGTTAGTGGAAATTTACAGGTTTCTTTTAAATGGAATCTTTTCACAAAGTGGAGCCTTCTCAAGTGAACTTTATCATACAGTGCATTTTAATAAAAATAAATGCAATACAAAACATAATAAAATGGAATCTGGTTTGAAAGCAAGAAGAAAATGGATTATCTTGACAGTTTCAAAATATTCTTTTCGCATTATAAAAGGAGTGATTCGCAAGATAGATTTTGGTTTCCTTTTTGAATTCATCTATGGATTGTCAAGTTTTTACATTATTTGGGAGAGCATTATACAGTTTAATGCAGTAGCATGGACCCTTTTCAAAGAGGGGCTATTGTTGAGTAGTTGTGGGTGGACTGATTTTGGTGGAAGAGATGGAAGTTTTCTTTAACCCTCAGACTATCAAGGTATTTTGCACTTCAATCCTACCTAAATGAGTTAGTTACCCACGAAATTTCCATTCGAAATAAACATTTTTCATCAAAATTGATGATTAATTTGTTAGTAATTAAAAGTAATTTCAACTACCCATACTGAGTTATTTTTATTTAAAGAATTAATCATAAATTTTTGTTCTGTGAAATTAATTTTATTTTTGCAGTTTACTTGATACATCAAATAAAGACATTGCAATATATTAATACATTAGCAAACCAGATGTTTTTCATTGAAAGTTTCATTGGTTATTTATGAGATGGTTTGTTGGTCTGCAGGCACATGAAAAGGCCCTGTCAAATTCAAACCATTGACTGTGGGGTTAGCAGTAAACAGTATTCTAGTTTGACTACCACTCTGCCTGCATAATAAATATATCATAATATGTAACATAAGACAATCTAAATTACTATTGACTATTTTTCTGTTGTTTCCATATGGTAAGAATTCTGTAGTTTAATAACTGCCATTCACCTGTAATAGCAAGTATGGCGGGGGGTGCCAGTGGTGTAGTGGTTAGGACGCTGGCTGCTACTCGCCCGATGCTTGAAAAAGTCATCGGGTACGAATCCTGCGCGAGTAGGATTTTTCTCAAGGTCGCCCGGCCCTGTCTGTGTGGTTTGAGGAGACCGCACAAATTAAGCTGTTCCGTCCTTCGGAAGGGACGTTAAGCCGTTGGCCCCCCTGGTGTTCTTCGTAAGAGCAGGCAAATGCCGGCACCGGGTTTCCCTCCTCTCTCCCCGGTTATTCATTGCACTGCCTCTGAGATACCCATTTGTGCGGTACGAGAGGCGAATTGACTGGGCACTCAAACGAACAAACAATAGCAAGTATGGCATTTAGAAGATAAGAATAGGCTAATAAAAAGGCAAACAAGTATATTAATGCTATTGTAGGCTCTTTAAGCCGAAGTTTTTTATTTTCTTCAATGGCGAATACTGTTCTGAATAATGCCAAAAGGGGTAGCGCGGTTACCCCAAGACAATTTTCGATATTTCTCAGAAATTGTTAGATACCTTGTTTTTTTTACATAATTATGCTATTTATACATTACAAAACAATTATATAGGAGGATAAAAATCAGGCAAGCTTTTTAAGAAAAATATAAAAAAATAAGCGCCTGGGGTAATCTTGTTACCCCCTTAGTATCCTCTTCCATTTCTTTCAAAAATAATAACTAAGTACCTAAAAAACAACCGATGCTGGTGATAACTCATTGGATTATTAAAACTACAAATGTTTAACAACTACAACGCAATAATGAAGCACATACATAGATTCAGAAAGGACAAATGGGTATTACCTTTAATTACGAATATACAACTTCCATTAGTTTCTTAATATTCCGTTAATTTTTCAATCCTTAGTTGACGAGGAAACGGGATAAAAGTATAATTTATTTTTTCCTACACATCTGCATCATAATATGCCCATAACGATTCTGATATATATTAAATTACCCGATGTCATTGACGTCTTCGAATCGCCTATATTTCCCAAAATCTATAATAATTACATTTTGCACATTACAACCCCTTAAAACGCTATGCAATTATGTTCTGTCTGCCACAGCGGTTTTTTCATACAACTACACTCGGGTAGTTGTACGTTTTTAGGTAATTTCCGTAATGTTGGGAAAAACATTAGATGCTTCTTTTTTTATCTCGATATCGTATTCGAGCAATATATCTCGTATATAACATCACACACATACTCGAGCAGTAATTGCTCTGTCTGCCTCGTTTTGAACTTTTCTGTTAAAAAATTCTATTAAATCCCTTTGACGTAGAAATCATCGCAAATTAGAACTTCTTGAGTTATTCGTATTAATTTCTCAATGTTACACACGGAATGACATAATTAAATTAGCTTTTATATAATTTAGAAAATTTGCTTGATATTTTTAATAAAAGTACATAATTAAATGATTTAGGAAAACAAATTCCTATATATCTTAAAAAAGTGTTCTCTTAACAAGAAACGAGAATGAAAGGCAAAAAATAGCACAACAGATCAACTAAGAGAAGCTTAATACAGGTCTTTACTCACTAAAGTCAGATTTAGAAGTGAGGGCAGTGACAGTATTTGAAAGTGGAATGGGATACGAGGAATTGTAACAATATAGTAGTCTAGGCTGGTGACTTCTTGGGAAGTCGAGCGGAAATGCTTTAATGAAATGTAGACATTCGTAGTTACAATAGTGATAATAACGGATACAGTAGTAGTCATTCAAAGCATCTAATAACTGTATTCATTCGCTTATCTTTACCTCAAAAAAATAAGAAAATAATTTTTACCGGTCGTTAATGGGGCCCTTTGTCGCCTTGAGCCGGCTTTGCGTAAAGGGGTAAGTGGAAATCATTTAAAATATTATTTATAATTTTAAAAGTCTATGTTTAATAAATATAAACTTCCATTTTGGGTCCCATTAAAGTTGCAGGGCTCTTGGACTGAAGTCTTAATAGCCTAAGTAACAATCCACCTCTGGGTATAGTTACAATTCCTCATATACTGTGAAGTTTTGAAATTATTATCACGACAAAAGGAAACAGAATCATGTAGAAAATATCTTAAGCAATCTAGGATTATGTCTTCCCTCTCTTTATGTGCATAGTGCAATCTTACATGAATGTAAACAACATGTACTTGTAATAACCAATTGGCAAATAAATTATTATTATTATTACATGTATGGCCGAATTTTCTTGCTTAGTGCTGTGAATTATTCTCTGTACTTTCATGTATTTTTGGGAATACCTATAGTCGTGGCATCTTTTGACGAAAATATACACTAGCATAGTAGTGTCTTCACTCTGACGGAGAAAAGGTTAACTAATATGGCTGCGGTAGTATGTGATTGAGCTGATGGAATAGAACCGAACAGAACGCCGCTTCTTGTTAAGCAGTGAGGTTTGTATCCGCCTGTAACTGTTAGTGTCGAAGTAGGCTCGGCCGTAACACCCCTTCTTGACCTTCTAAAGGTATTGTGTATGCCATTTTCACTTAACCTTATTATTTTATTGTTGTAATACTCCACTTTTTTGGTAGACGTTCAATGATGGCGGGTACTTCAAAGATCGATCCGTATTTGTACGAGTGATTATGCAAGAGTTACGATAAACATTTTAGGTCATTGCGTGTAGATAATTTACTTGTGGGTTTTGTAAATTTCTCTCAATTTCTACTGATTTTACTCCATATATATTTTAATTGCTAAGCTAATGTAGTGTGTGTGATATGTGTGTGCCGCAGTGCTTACTAGGGTAAAGGGGAGATGAGCGCGGAAGCGGCTAAGAAGCCACCTGACATTGTCCTTCTTTTGACCTTGTTTGTCTTATCGTCTATTTCATTTACTTACCATAGAATTTGTTTCGCATCGATTTCATATTAACGTCTTATTGTCGATTACAGTCATTAATTGTATTTGTTAAAATTTGACGTATAAGTCACGTTTTCTTTGCGACGCTCAAATTTAAACAACATAAGGGTCATGCATAAAAGCCTGTATCGTTTGTAATCTAATGATATCCGATGCTGATTTTGAATTATTTGTGTATTCTTTTGCTATTAATAATTCAAATAAATGAATCAAGAAAGAGGAATGGGACTGCAATGCTGAAGGTTTACTTTTTCTTTAACATATTATCAGGTTTAAAAAAGTAATTATACATAATTTGAGTAATATACCCTTGCAAAGCTACTCTGTATTAATTTGTTGTTCTTGCCCAGCTTTCCTAATTTATTCTATTATTTTACATTATCAGGCCTTGGTACATTGTATTATTGAACCAGGTCACAGTTATAATGTTATTGATCTAGAAAACATAAACGAAAATTTTTAATTGGCAAAATGATGTATCACTAAACTTCCCCGGTGTTATTGACTGCATACTGTTCCCCGAGCATTGGATACATTTTTGAACATTCACGATTTCATAATTACTTTCCGGCCGCGAGTCGTAAACAAGTTTCCAAAAGGATATTTTTTCTAAAAAGATATCGTATCATGATTCCTTGGAACGATGTTTGCTTACATAACTTTTAAGAACTAAATTTCGTAGTTTAGAATTTGAATTAGGTATAACAAGAGTTACCAGCCGTACTGATTCATTCACTACTGATTTTGATGATTTTGTGCTGTCAACGTTTTTTAGTGATTTCAGAAGTTTGTACCGATTCACAAATATTATAATTTCTAATGTTACAATGGGCCTTAGTATGGTCACTGAGCACACTTAACGGTATTCTGACAAATCGATTTCTGTTGGGTCGAACTTTAAAACGACTTTCGCGCCTATTTAATTAGTTTTAGATGTTCGTAACAGCGGAAGAAAGCCAGCTCAAAGTGGAAAGTTTTAAGCATATTGCTATTGCGATCACAATTTTAACTTAAAAGTGCAAAAATTTTTACAAGTTATCGCTTATAAATAAAAAATTGAAGGAAATATCTTAAAACTATGCTAATCGATTTATTATTATTATTATTATTTATTTTTCCTTTGTGATATCTAGTTTTTTATTCTAAATTTATGTAATCAATAAGTACATATTAACTTTGATCTTTTAATGATATCATATTCTTTGAGCATTAATTATTTTTGTAAAAACTAATACAAATATTTATCTTAAGTGTGGAGTTAACGCTTCATATCTCAGCAATAGAAGTTTTTGCCGTTTTTTCCCATTTACACGGGTATAATTTCCAATTTATGTTGTTAAGAGGAAAGATATCACTTATACTGATTTGGTCTCTTTAAAAAATTGCCACTTTAGTTATAACTCAAATATGTGATTAGATCATTATAATTTCAAGAAATAATTATTACTGATCCTAATTGAGACAAAATCACATACTGCGAGACATTAAAATCAACTCCAATCATAAAGAAAAAAATGAACAACATAAAATGTAATTTTATGGCAGAAATAATGTTTATTCGCGATTATAAAATTACCAAACATTGACTTTTATAAGTATTCATTATACCTAATTACGTTAACGAAAACGATTTAAAGAAATAAATTACAAAGTGCTTTGCATCCGATCCTTTCAAAACATCCTTTGTTTTTTTCTTGGCGATTCTTGTCGTTCCTCTGTTTTCCACCTCAACATTCCATGGCTGTAATAATTTTTCCCGAGTGCCACTTTTCATCTTTAACCGCTTACCCGTCCGTCCGCTCTCATGCCATCCCTCTCCACTTTCATCTCTATTCTCTTCCCCGACTAGCCCATCTCTTCACACCGCGTCGTGCTATTCTGTACCATTTTATACTAAATTGATGAGTGTGAGTAGGAAAAATAACTCGTTGTTTGATGTAATTTTAAATTCCAGTCTGTAGTTAAGAGATTTTACGGTCACATCGTTCAAATCTCCAGAGAAAGGCTAAATTAAAAACGTGGAATTTGTAATGCATCATTTTTGTGAGCCGTATCGAGAATAGACCGCTGCTCAAAAGTTCAATTCTTGATCAGAAAAGTAACGAAGAATAACTTAAATAAGACTCGAGTAGTCGAATAATTTAAAGTAATGTTTCAAGATAGCGACCCATGAAGAATATTTCATTTGTACACCAAATATTAAATAAATACGCGAGATGAACAATTATGATAAATTCCTTAATTTTCTTTTAAATGTCCTAGCGACACAAATGGTTAAGCAGGCTTTCGGCTCGTACTATCTATTATTAATATTATTGTCATTAAACGTTACGAGGAGGCCTAACCGGCTAGGCGAGAACGATACAGTTAATACAACGAATATAATCCTATATATAATTTCCCAAGTGTCTGTCCTTCCATCCCCTCTTCATCCATAGAAACTGTTTATCATAGAGAAATGTGGTAAACGATATTTTGTTTCTACCAGCGATGAAACCCCAGGAAAACTATTTTAATTTTCGTCCGCTATCTCGAGTCAAATTATTTGAAAATTCATACGTCGAAGAAAAAACTATGTAAACAAAAAAATGTGTATTGCTAAGAGCAGTTCCGAAATGTTATTTTCAGCTTTGCGAGAATAAATGCGATGAGCGTAGCTCTGGAGCGAGCCGAGGGCGGGGGCCCATGGGTAGGGCCCCTAGTATAAAGTTCAAAAATATAGATAAGTTTTCATAGTCATAATAGTGGAAAGTTATAAAGTTGTGTTATGAAACGACCCGACACATATTTTGCTTCGTTCCCTTGTACTTTTTTCTAATTTCTTTCCGAGTTCCTTATGGTACGGTTTTCAAATCTCTGATGCATATTCTAGCGCTGGTCTCACTCATTTCTTTTAAGCTGTCTCCCCTCCTACTGTTTTTCAGGTTCCTCATCACAAAGTGCAGGTTTCTGAATCCTCGCAAAACGACACTTTCTACTTGCAATCCCCAGTCTAAGTTCTTCGTTAAGTGTTTTTCCGAGATGATTGATTTGGTGAATCACTTTACCCTAGATATAATATGAGCATTCACTTTTGTCTCTCTTTCTAGAAAACGCGGTATGTTTGTTTTTGTTTGTATTATTTTCGTTTGCGCAAGCTACGATAATCTTGAAGGATATCCCTGTCTCTTTCGTTTTCAATGTTTCTATAAAGGATACAATCGTCCGTAAAGACTCAACTTCGATTTTTAAGTCGTTAATATAAATGACAAATAAAAGCGGTTCCAAGATCCTGATGAACACCTGATGTGGTCTAATCATATGTGAATTTTTTAAAAATACAGATTTGAGGCAACTTTTAAAAAATAACGCGTTCAAAACTGTCAGCCAAGGATAAGCATTTATTGCCAAGGAATTGTGCGATGCGTCCAGCAGTCAAATGCAAATTTCGTTTAATCATCCGGTTGGTCCTGATTAAAATTTCAGATCAGCTATCAAGAGCATAGAGACATTAAGCTCCGATTTCGTCCACCAGTATCTGAAGAAAAATACTTATTTGGTGCTCACTGATAAGTAACGACGAAAGAGATACTTGAATTGACATTCAGCGAATTTTAAACTGAATTAAGAAAAAAACGCGGCAGAGGTCGAAATATGGAAAAGAATTACTAGTTACGGGTTTCGACATCAGATCAGGTACCCAAATCATCACGTCTTCAATCGAGACGGGAAACGTTCGTTCACTTGACCATCCTGACTACTCTAGTATACCCTCAGCACCCATTAATTAAAGATGAAATGATGACGTCATTTTTTTGGTATTTTATATTTCGTATTGCCCTCAAAGTTTTAGTGCAGTTTTTTTCCTGAATCGTATTGGCTGAACTTGTAAACAAATCCGGAAAAAAGATAAACTGCGTTTCATACCGAAAAACAAATAAAATTAAATCGCACGCTGTCGGGAGTGGAAGAAATTCAACCCATGCTTCTATAAAGTAAAAGGTATCAGGTTTACTAGAGCCCCAGTCAACGAATGGGAATGCAGTGGAACTTTGGTATTAGATTGGTGAATCCTAACGTGGCCCGCCGAAGCATTTTTATCTGTTTATGAGGCCCTCCTAAGAAGCTCCAACTGTTAATGCGGCCCGCCACGTAAAAAGTTTGCCCACCCCTGGCCTAGTGAATAAATATCTGTAAAATATTCTGTGCCATCAGGAGCGGCTCGTGGTGTCAAAAAGAAGGGGGGCTTCACGTCAACCAAAATATATCTACGTACTTATATATGAAAGCAAAAACTTACTTCGTGATGATATTGGAGGCCTAAAGTAGTGACTCCCGGACCGACCGGTAATTGAAGTCGTCTGAGCGGTGTATGCATGCGACACTTAACAAGTAAATACACATAATATAAACAAATAAGCACAATAATCTTCCCTAGCCATATGTAATACTCAAGAAGTGTTGACACGAGAGAAAATAAGTTGGCCTGAAAGCTAGAGACGTCTGAAGGCATATAATCGTAGCCTATATTTTGCACTGTTTTTCGTGCCGAGAAATGCCTCTTCTCGGCGCTATAAAGCCGTATTGTAGAAGTCGCAATTACATTTTTCGTGTTCTTAAAGCGGGCGTCAAGTAAGGTTTGAATGATTGAGGGGCCTCTAAATCTCGGGGTCTCCCTGCATTGCGGGGGTTGCGGGGCCTACCAGTACGCCCCTGGTATGGATGTTTAGTTGTTTTATGATTAACAGCCATTCACGAATTTTAGCGTTTTATTGAGCACAATTTATGTAACGAAGTGAATAAATGGCTCTCTCAGTATGTGAATGAAATTCTTGATATTTGGTGGTTATGTAGAAATTTCTGTCAAAAATTTATTATTTTTGCGAGTTAAATTTTATTGCAATTTTATAGATATATGTATTAATGCGCATATAAGTTCGTTCTCTACATTTTAAATCTTTGGTTTTGTTTTTATTTATTCTATTTAGATAATGACCTCCGTTTCTTTGGATTGAAAATGTTAATTTTACTTTATCGTCATTTGAGACTTGTAGATTAGGTTCAATTTTTAAAACCGAATGACGGATCCATCGTGGTTGTTTAAAATCTCACTTTAGTTGCTGAGGTTCCTATCCTTTTATATTTAGTGTAATACACCTTGCGAAGCTCAAACCATAATTTCCTGAGCAAAAGCATTATTCAGGATGAGATCAGTTCAGGGACGTAACTAGAAGAGTGCCTGGCCCCACTTCATAAATCCTCGGCCCTCCCTATTGGCCCCCTGCTGAATATTATATTTAAAATATGAATTGATAAAGTATTTTGTTTTTGTTCTTAATAAAAAATAACCTTTCATTTGTGTGACTATCGTAGAAAAATTAGGGAAACATTTGTTTTCGTATTGTTATTTTTATTGTATGTTTTTAAAGTTTTGGTGTGCCCCTCCAAATATTTTGAAAGTCATGCTGAGCTTAAAAGAGAATTGCTCTGTACGTAACGAATTGTCAGAGTAAGGATCCGCTTAAATGGATCTGAGGAACCGCGAGACAATCTTTGCCGCGAATCGATTCCTATGGAACGGTATAATGGCATTTTCTCCCGCGATTTGTGTCGACGCAGAATCGCGACGACTTGTCGACCTTACGTCCCATTTCATATGCGTAACGTTTTTCGTCCTCATCTTCCCCTCTTTACCCTTGTGTAGAGCCTTTTTTATTATTATAACTTTTTTACTATACTCAACGGTCTCTGGTATTCTTGTTGGATTTATGATTCAAATTTCAAACTGCGCATGCTTAGACACAGAAACGCCTCGCCTAGTTGCTCGTTTTCCCGAAATCAGTGCTCGAAATGAACCGGAATGAAGTTCCGGTTTGTCACACGTGTTGGTAATATCGTTCCGTCTCGTCAGACATTTAGTAAAACCGTTCCGGTTCGTGAAATATTAATTATTGCCTACTTACTCACACAGAGTTGGATAGACATGAGGCGTTACTTAAAATATACATCGTCAACACACCACTTCACACTTCATCAGAGCCTCAATGGATCCTACCAGAGATGGAATAGAAAGAAGTAAATATAGCGGTCTCAGAAAAATGATCACATGCGTGGAATTCATCAAGCCATTAAGCGCAATGTCGGATGCTCTGGATAGATTGAGAGATTTATCCGAATTTTCACAAAGAGTCAATGTTATACTTTTAGACGTCAAAGATATAAGGACAACGATTCGAGTGCTAGATTCAATGACAACAGTGCTTGGTCCTAAATTGTCTAGCGCCGTAAGTATGATAAACGCAAAAAGTACAAAGGAGTGTCTATTCATGATGGCAATGTCAAATCTATTAATACTGCGCAACTTTTCTGGAGTTTGGCAAACAACTTTAAAAACCGCATGTTAGTGTTGATGAAAAATACCATCTAGAAAATATGGAAACTATCACTCACTTTCTGGAAAGTCTCAAAGTGCTCCATCCAAAACATTGCCAAAAACATATGATGGCGAAGTGTAAATGCAATTTGGGGACAAAGAAATTCGTCACTTGTGTCGTCAGTTCTATTTGGACGAATAGGATGTTATTCGTGGTTTTTGAGTTTATAATATGGATGAAGGGAAAGGGTACGTTCAAGAAGACCCTTTGCAAGACCATAGCGACGATTTTTCTCTCGACAAGTGAATGTGAAAGAAATTCCAGTTCAATGAGTAAAATCGTTCGTCCAATAAGGGTATCTTTAAACATCAAAACATTTGCAGCACTGTTATTCATTAATTGCACGAGATATGAGTCTGGAAATTGTTGTTAACTTGTCAATTATTTTTAATGCTTTGAATGTGATAACTTTATTTAATAATAATTAAAAAAATATTTTTTCATCAATTTTCTTCACCGTAGTACATAAGAAATAAATCTAAATTGACCTCGATCGTAAATGGACTATATATTATTCAATACTAGCGCAAAGACTGCGCGGAATATCGCCATCTAAAAACACTCACTGGAAAATATTCGAGCAAAGCGCACACCCGCACACAATCTCTATTATGATTTTCAGCTCTCTCGGTATGTGGATTTCGTCTCCACTGCCTTCGGTTCCACTAACGGAACAAGTGTTCCGTTTCGTATTATTTTCCACTTCAAGCATTGCCCGAAATACAATAAAAGTACCCGTTACTATAAATAGCAATATAAAATAAACAGCTATTATTATTTGGATATTATCTATAAAAAGTTATTTATCGAATTACTTTTTATATTATCACTTGTTTCCACGCCATTGTTCCCCTCGAATTGGATTATCCACCTCGTTAAGGGATAAATTGAAATGGTTTTATTGTAACACATGCTACTTGTGAAATCTTGTTCACAAGCCATCGACCTCTGCCAGTCTCGGCGGATATAGCAATTGCATTGCTTCCTTTCCGTCGTTGTCTCCTTGCTTCCGACCTCTGCTTACATCATGCGCATTAGTTGGCACCTTGAAGAGAAAGAGATCGCTCATTTTCTCGACTTTCTTCTGTCAGTCCCGCAAGAACCAGTATCGACATGCAAGGTGTGCAATGCACACGGGCCCACCTCATAGGCCTGCCGAGCGCCAAATTATGATGGAAAAAATAAGAGACGGACATCCACTAATGAATGAAAGGCTATAGGAAAGTTATCGAGCAGCAGGAAATCCTTTCGGAAAATGACGCGTATTACAATGTGATATAGATATTGCTTACTCAAGCATAGATTCCAAAATCTCATCCCTGTACAATAGAGAATAATGTTCCCTTCTAAAAAATTTTCTACTCAAGCAGAGGTCATGGGAGACGAAAGAGTCGCGAAGTAATCCCTAATTTTCTGAGCGATTTAAATTAGACCTTCGCCAAAATATACGGGCAAATTGGGAGACAATAAAAATATGTCGAAGTAATAAATCCGCTGCATTTATGAAAACATGGTGTAAATTAAAAATTCACTGATCATCATGAACTTTTTTCAAAATCTCTGCATTTCTTCTCGGATTACAAACATAGGATATAGAGTAAGAAAAAACAATATTGGAATAAAAAATTGCAGATTCACAGTGAGCGTCGCTAAACTGAAAGGAAAGGGTAACGTTCAAAAAGCAAGATGTATTGCAAAGTTAAAGAGATATCAATGTAAAGAAATCATAAATGCTCATTTTTCTGACATTTTACAGATTTGCTAAGAAAAAGGAACAAATATAATTTAAAAAACATCAATAATAAAACCTTTTATTGTGTTTCACAAGAAGTCGCCTTTTTCGAATTTTAGAAAATCCTCCAAATAGTAAAAATGATAAGTAATTTAATCAGGACACCAAAACCTTTGATAACGGACGAACAGTCTGAAATACGCTTCTTGTTTTCTCCTTTAAAGGGCGACTTCTTGTCAAACCAAAAGATTTTATTTTTGATTTTTTTAATTCGTACTCGTTTTCATCTTTTATGAGCTAAAATGAGTAATATTCAATGGAAAAATAATAACCAAAGCACTGGTAAAAACGGTCTACTCTAAAAATGTGTATCGGACGGACGCATATAAAAGGTTTTATAATAATTTGAAAGATTTCATAAAATTCTTATGCATAGCAAAATATACTAACATGCAGAGGAAGAAAAAATGAGGAAAAATTCCAGCCCGACTGGGACTCGAACCATAACATTCCGCTTGGCGGTAGTAGTGCCTTAGTCATCTTAGCTGTACGGTAGTTATGCTGCTGTCATAAAGGCAGAGCTGTAAATTCCCAGACCAACCGACAGAGCCATCTACACCACGTAGATGTTTGGAAATTTTAACCTTAATAGTTTAATTTTTGGAACAGATACGAAATTGAGTATGGTCTAAGAACCATTTACGAACTATAAGCTTTCGATCTATGCAACATTAATTTCAATACGATCGTTAGTTAAAGAGATATGAGGGAACAAAAATTGGTGTCCCCCAAAATATATACTTGTGTATAACGCGCACCTATTCTTTTTGTCAATAATTCCCGAATTTTTCGTATACCCTGTGTATAACGCGCACCCTAGATTTTGAGGGGTACTAGAACTAAATGTTACAATTATATTGTCATGTTAGGTATTAACTAGAGTACCATAAACAAATAAATACAGACCTGTCCAAGGTAACGAAAGACAACTTAAATCCGTCTTTACGTATAAACCTCCGAAAATTAATTTTTGAAATCCGAAAATTCCGAGTTGCGGATATTTGCTTACAAGGCAAAACGCTTCAGGCTTAAAGGTCAAATGTTTAATGAAGTTTAAACACGTCAATTTGTTTTAAATTTATCAAACTATATGTAACACTTATTTACGGAATATTAAATGGCTATAGACATTTCATTACAGTATTTAATATGAAATCTTAAATTTCGTTGCATATCGCGGTCGCCTTCCTCGCATAGTTATTTGGTGCTGAAGATTATGTGGAAGATGAGTACTATTTGTTTTAAATTACTTACATCACATATAATATATTCATGAACTATAAAAATTATTTAAATTTGCCTTTTAGGAAATATTATTGTTGATTAATACATCATTTATTGTATCTGCAGTCGAGCCTGGATAACTCGAATTTTCGAATGTTGGGAAATTCGTTTTTCTATTGAGGATCGAGTTATTGTATATGTATTTAAAGTCGCAAGTTATTTTTTAAATATACTGACTAAATTTAATATTTATTTTAAGGGAGATTTTTAAATAAACATTTTCATCTTTAGCCAAAAATTGGCCAATCACATCCGTGGAAATGTGACACGGCACGAAGGCGTTTGTAAAATTTTAAACTCGCCTAATCATAGCGTAGCAAGTTTCCGTTCGCGTATCTCGGGATGTGATGTTTTCCCATAAAACGGTGGCCACTTCCTTGTTGTGAACTCATTTAGATCAACGGAAATTGAGGTTTTTCACTCCGTAATACACACAGCCTTCACATTCTCACCCGATTATATAGCGAGATTTTGCGTAAGTGCTGAGGTTGCGCATTTTACACGTGGTCTTTCCCTTTCTCTCCATTCGTCTATCCTTTGAAGGGATTGTTTTGACGAAGTCACTACTGTACTAGGCCGATGATCGTAAAAAAAGACGCAGGTCATGATATTTACCTCTACTGGATCTATGGACATAGATGGAAGTTCAATTGGGAAGTTAATTGAATGTCAATACACTGTACAAGTGCCGTCTAATTGTAAGAGTCAATTTGTAATTTGATGCACAGATTTTACCAGTTGCATCATCAGTTGAAACTGATTTTGATTTATAAGTTACTTAACAAAATTTTTATCGTCATGTCGGAGTCCGTGAATAGTTATCATACCTGCAACTAATTTTGTGGTAAGTAGTAGCGTATTTTAATGATTCCCTTAAAACTACTAGTTAAACAGACATTAATAAACTTAAATTTAAATTTTCCATTAAATAACCGTGAGTAGGTAAATAACAGACGGAAAAAATGTTCGTTTATAAATGTAAATAGCGAGGTAGACGGCGATCACATTCGACACTTACTGCGGATACTGTTCCAAGGTATATATTCTAAGAAGTGACTTTTCATTATAAAACCCTTTCTTCTGATTACTTCTCTCTCTGATCTCTCCGTTCATGGTTTTTATTTCTCTTTAGAGTTGAAACAGCATTTTTATAACACCTGGTGTAAAAATGTCTATATGAGGCTTACGTATAAGTATTTAACCCTCTAACAAACGAAAATAATATTTAAAATACAAGATTTGTAAAATATTATATTTCAATTAGAAATGTGTATTCAAAGATAGGGAGAGGAAAAATCGAAAAAAGGGAAATGGAAAAATAAATAGGGAAAAGATAAAATAAAAACAAAATAAAGTTAATATTAAAAGACTTTATTTATCAAGTTTTAAATTTTACAGAAATATTATTTTAAAAGATGAAATTGAGGTTCGGAAAAAAAACCACAAAACAAAGACTGGATATACGCCACATAAATGGAGTGATCCACAGGCCTTCCCCAACTAAACCTTGCACTTTACCCATATGCTTGAGAATGTATTGAAATACCTACTTATATTTTTAGTAAGTTAAACGTATTTACATTTAACCATCATTGTTGTATCAATGTAAACAAAGCGACACTTTACCATATTTCGAAGACATAAGATGTGATGTGATGTAGGTTATTATTTTATTTACAAAATTTTGTAAAGCACAGGATGTAACAAAACAAAAATTGTAAATTGTGTAAATTATGTTATGATTGATTTTGAACAATTATAGTTTTAAGACAATATTTTCCATAGGTATATCCTTGTTTATCATTTTTAAATTAGTTATTGTTAAGTGTTAGTTTGCTGTGACTGGGCCTTTGGAAATCTTCCATTGGTAATTTTCATTAATCCCCTCCTGTTTCGCATTTAATCTTTGATTTATGTTATGTCCCATGCCAAACGTTTGATTTCAAAATTTCTATACAAATAAACCAAATCTGAAACAAACTCACCAACTTCTTCTTCAACACATGTCATCATTAAAATGTTTGAGTGATTATTATGAGATACAGTAAAACCTGCCTAAGTTTATATGATTGCGACAAAATTCTGCTATAAGTTATTGGAGGTTATAAGCTAAGGCAGTTTACACTATAACTAGAGTGAATGTCTGTTGAACTTCATCAGAAACTTGGAAACAAATCTTATGGTCCATATTTATGGAGTAAGACCAAGTTTAAAATTGGTCAAAAAAGAATATTGTGATTTAAAAGTAATAGTTGATAAAATTCATCTTAAAACATGATTACACATGGCATTTAGCATTTTCCTTGAAACAACGATAGGAGCTCAAGTTTTGACAATGATATGTTGGGCAAGGCAATTATCATTCAAATGGCAAGCTCTCTCCAAAATATATGATTTAAGCATTTAGGAGTGGGAGGGTTAGACCCAAAAATACAGAATTAGGCTATTATATATAGTGTAATATAATTATTTTTTAATAGTGTGTAGCTCATACATAATTCAAAATCACGTGGCAGGGTGCATAAAAAAGTTCAGTAGGGACTTCTGCTTAAGGGAGGAGGTTAACTTGACAGAGGCCTTAGTCTTACTCATCCTTAAAGCCATCATTAGCTTCTGAGCTGTGCTTTTCTCCATATCTTGCTGAAGAAACCACTACTCAAGCAACTTAGAAGCCTCCAGTACAGCTTGGGCAGAGACAGGGAGGGGATGCTGTCCATTTTCTCTTTTTCCTCAAGAACCTCCATAGCATCGTTCTCCTTCATGGGCATTGCCATAACCTCCATCTCCTGGGGAGGATTAAGGATGAAATCCAGACTCATGGGCTCCCTGTAGCAGGGGTCATCAGACTAGCAGTTTGATGACATGGAGAATATTGAGTTTATTTGGTTCTGCAGTATACCTCAGCTCATCCAGCAGGTGCTGGTTGAAGTGTCGCCTGTAGTGAGCCATGGGGGCTCTTATCATTCCAGCATTGCATGGCTGAAGCTTGGAAGTTGTGTTGGATGGCAATAAGACAAGCACATTTGATGGTCAAACCAATGCAGCCAATGGATAAGCATTGCACCAGTCATCCAAGCTTTGCCACTCGACACCAAAAATGCTTCTGGTGATGCCCTTGAAGCACCTGAGATTTCAGTGCTTGCCTATCACCCATAAAGGCAGCTTCTGCGATCCATCGCCATTGGCACAGACTTATCATGGGTCTTTCTTTTTCTTGCTTCTGGCCTTCGAGAACCTTTTTGGTTTCATTCATATTGTAGATGTCTGGCCAGTTGTACTGATCGAGGACTACCCTCAGCTTAGGGAGCTCCTCTTTGACAAGGTCCATGTCAACACCTCCACTCTCATCAAAGCCCTGGAAGGATAGTAGCACTGCTTGAATGTTTAAGCCACCCATTGGACCAGTTCTTGGCCTCAAACTTTGAGGCATCCTCATTACAATGAAGCACCTTAATGAATGCTGCAACTTTTTCCTTGAGAAGTTCTCCAAAGATGTTCACGTACTCTTGATGCAAAGGGAACCACTCATAAAGAGCTTCATCAACCTTAGGCCACTTCAGTGCCCTGTGGCACTTAAATAGAGGATTTCCACCCTGGATCACAAGGAGTTTGCTGCTGCATTTGAGTGTAGAGGAGACAGTGGCCTGAGTTGTTTTGATGCCATAAGTTACCTCGAGCCAAGTGACAAGGGCCTTCTGTGTGATGCTGGGTTCGTCCTTCTTCTGACAAAGAGCCTTGAGCTGCTCATCTGCCATGACGGAATACTTGAGCTTGGAGGAGGTGGTTCATGCGGCAGACATGGTGAAGGGTTTACAGGAGGGACAAATGTTAGAAACTGCAGTTGAAACCAGATAAAATTGACAGCCCCTTAATCTACAGATGCAGTAATATAAAGTACGAGCGTCTATCTACCTGTCAAAAATGACACCTTTCCGAATTGTTTGCCATTAAGTGATACGTTCATTATCAAAGTGAAACAGTCATTGCTGTGTCATTGTAGGCATCCTCTCTCTTCCTCTTTCCCTCTCCCAGCATGCAAAAACATTCGTGTTGAATGCTTTTCTCATAACCTACACAATGAGACCTTTCCTAACGTTATCTGGCTACACTAAAGGATCAAAATGAATCTCACGAGATCACATTGTAATGAGGGAGGCAGCGATAGTGTTTCGACAGAACCAGGGAATTGGACTTTGAAACGTATTTTCACGACTGGCGAACGTGGTGCTTCCCGAGTTTATTTGGAATATCTGGTTCAGGAATTTAAAAGGCTAGCCACCACAGGAGAGTGGAGGCAACAGTGAAGCAGCTTGTTTTTCAATGCTTATCTCAAAGTAGCCAATTGTTTTGCTGAGTAGTATTGAACACAATGACTCGTGGAATCAAGTGCCATCACTGGATAAGTATCGGATTAGGATGAGTGAGAAATGGGGAGTCGGAAGCATTCTCACGCGCCTATATTTGGTGTACATTTACGGCTGATAAAGGTTAATATAAAGTATGCAGCGATGCCAACCTTATAAGGATAAGCTAACAGAGGTTATAAGCTATGGTCATGTGGCCCAAGTTGGTGCTGGACTTTTGTATAAGTTAAAGGATGCTATAAGCTATGGCAGTATAAGCTATCAGAGGTTTTACTTTAGTTAAACTCCTTTCCTCTTGAGACAGGGCTGTCGCAGACCCGTACAAATAAAGTACAACCTCATAAATCCGGAATTCTCAAAAATCTGCCACTTTTTGAAAATATTAGATTTGAAATTTTTTTTAATAAATTTGTACAAATCTTTAATATACTGTGGTGATTCTTATATAAATTACGTTACGGAACTTGTATGCATTTTATGTAGCTATTTATAGTAACCATAGATTCGACATTTATTTCAAATGTTTCAAAATGCCCTCCGAGGTTCTAAGCGTAAGGTGAGATGAATACACGCAACTTTTAATACTCCAGTAAAACCTCATTAATCCGGTCTTCAAAAATCCGGAAGTTATTGAAAACTTTTTATTTAAAAATTTTCAACAATCGAGGAATTATTCTTGTTACTCAGGCGTTTGCCATTGTCATGCCTGCCTCTTGAGCTTCAGGCTACGTCGACTTATGGCGATATTCTGTGAAATGTTTACATTCGGAGCGATTGTGCTCTTCAGTAATATTATCGGTACTTTTGTTTAAATTTACATTGAAATTATTTCAGAAAAGCAGAAAACTCCTCCACAAGTAGTATTATGAAACGTAAACATAAAACTATCATGGGTGAAAAAGTCGAATTAATATGAAAGCGTGAAAACGGCATCTCTGTGAGAAATATGCCAAAAGTAGTTCTACTGACTAAGATTTAAGAATCAAAAAAAAATTTTACAATTTTACGGAGACTGATGCATTTCAAGCTATGGGTAGACAAAACACTGCACGTGACATCGGTAAATGAAGTTGGGAGAGTATTTTTTCAATAGTTTCTGCAACAAAGTGAAGGTGTGTCTGTTTTGGGTCTAATGCTAATACACCCAACGAAAAAGTTTCGTGGTCCCTTAAAAATTAATAAACCCTGCGATTATTCTCAAGGTTGGCTACATCGATTCAAATTTCGTCATGGTATACGAACATTAGAGGTTTGTGTCAAAGAACTTTGTGCTGGCTTGAATACTGTAGAGAAATTTATTGATGAATGTTCCATGTTCGTTGTAGATAAAAATCTTATTGCTGATCAAATCTACAATCTACAAGTCTAATGGGCTAGGTCAGTGGTCGCCAACCGGCGGCTCCGGAGCCGCATGTGGCTCTTTGAAACTTTGGCTGCCTTACATATACCGTAATTGTCCGAATATAATACGCACCCAGATTTATCCGAGTGAAAATAAACATAGTTTTTAAATAAAAGAACAGTTTTATTTTTATCTTGGACAGTATATGCAGAATGCAGAATTATATTCATGTATAGGTAAAATATATTTTATCGGTTCTTACCAATTTAATGCGGCTCTTCGGTGATGTCTATTGCAGTATTGTGGCTCCTGCTCAAACCCAGATTGTCCACCCCTGGACTAGGCGAAGATTGCAAAATAATTTTGATATTAGATAACTAACTTACCAACCCTGATAATTAGTCATGTGCCTCTTACACTTGGAAATAAAAAAACGGGAAAGATAATATGGCAAGTGCACGTAACAAGTTAAAAATGAACTGCAAAAGCATATTCCGAAGGCGATTTATTAGAATGTTTACGTAAATTTTCAGACCTCATTTAACTCCTATCCCTCAATGTTCTGTGGCTATCAATACACTTTTGTAATATGATCATTATTTTTTTTTAATCTGCTGAAAGGCAAATGGATAAACAGACGCACCCTGAAATTAATATGGTTCATGTCTGTCACTAGTCAAAAATTCCTGAAAATCTTAGTTTCCCAGCTCTTCTCGTTGCTTCAAAATTTTGCGCACGGCCTGACTAACATAAATATGAAAACATAAGTGATTAAAAAAGCGCCAAAATCAATTTCTTTGACGTTCATTATTTACGTGTTAATCCTCCAATGGACGCGTGTGGTCTGTGAGATCAGAGAAACTTATATTTTGCTGTCATTTCTATAAACATTTGTTTAGCAAACTGAAACTCTATGTAGCTCTCTAACTTTCGATAAGGGATTTCCTTAAGTTGGCTTGAATTTTTTCAAGGCCGTTTTAGCATGAGGCGTCCATGTGGTTTATAATATACCACACCCGTCCACTCGCGTAACATTGGAAATAACAATCACAATGTTTCGATTATATTAATTTCGACTAATTTACATCGATGAGCTGCAGCTGGCTCGGTCCGGCTCGCACGAGCCGATTGTTATTTTTTCCGGATTTTCCGAGCCGATCGTTAAACTTAAATATATTTTTATAAATTTCATATTTTTACGCATTACTCATTACTTTATGCAAATTAGCTATAGTGCTAGCCAGCGTTTATGGCCTTTGGTAGCTCAGAGAGAGATGGAGATACTTTTTGAGACGTTGCCGCCACTCCCTGTGACAGCGCACAGTTCTTATCCCTATTCCACCGCAGGCTTAGGGACACAGGCAGCGTCGCAAAATAGTTGTTCTGCCTAGAGATTGTGAATTCTCGATTTTTTTCTGTTCTCGAGATTCGGGATCTCTCTTTCGCAGTATTATTTTTTCGAGAATTCAAGAATTTCTTTTGCTGTTCTCGAGTATTAAAAAGAAAACTTTTTGTCGTGTGTAAATTTTGATTTAAAAAATCTGATGTGGCCACCAAATAACTTGCTCCATACCTGTAATATTTCTAAAAATTCCAAATAGGTTGCATGAAAATAAATATTTTAAGGAACTGCGAGAAAATTTAGACTACAAAGAACAGAAATGAACTCAAACCATAACCTTCTGATGTAGGGTATAGCCCCGAAATTCCAACAAAAAAGAAAATAAAAAGAGCGTTACGAGGAAAGACTACGATCTTCGGGTCATGGATACCCCTGTCTGGAGGTTTTTGTGAATGGGCCCTTGAGTTCGAGAATTCAGCGTCGGAAATACCCAAAAACATCGTATGCAACTTAACAGGCTTCATTGTCGAACTGTTAACAAGAAAGAAAATCGCTGATGGGATAGCGTTCCTAGCTCCTACGGCAGGGGACTGGGATCGATCCCTTGTTTTCGTTTTTTTTCTTCAAATTATCCGAGCGTTATTTGAAAAGTAATATTCTCCGGTAAAAAGACGCTGTACTGTAATTTTTATTTGGAGGTAATGAACACAGTAACATATAATATTGAGTATTTTAAATATTGCGGTCAATGAAACAATGTTGAAAATAAATAAGTGGAGATGGAGACTACGGCGAAATTGATGTTAAATAGAATTAACTCCTTGACCGTAAAATGTTGAAAATGAAATTTGGAGACTACGGTGTACAAAAAAACTCACTGGATACGTATTTCGAGAGATAAGTTCTCATCTTCAGTAGCTGAAGTCGTATGGATTGCTTTGCTTTTGTCTTGTGTATTTATATGTTCCGAGTGAAAGTGAAAGGAGGGAAGGGGCGGGGGAATTCCTAACGGCCAACGTGAGTAAGGGTTGGGCCCACGGTCGTTATTCATTACCGTGTCTTGGTATTTGTTTATAAAAATGCTCTCGTAAGCGTCTAGTTTCCAGTCAGTTTCTGTTGATTTTAAGAGAGCCATGTTTTCAATTTTAATAAGATGATTGTTATCTTGTATGTGTATTGCGACGCTAGACCTGTTAAACCTATTATATTTGTAATGTGCAAGGTGTTCTTTGAACCTAGTTTCTAGTTTTCGTTTAGTTTGACCTATGTAAACTTTCTCGCAATCTGAGCAAGCGATTTTGTATATGCCGGATTTTTGTCGAGTCGGGATCGTGTCTTTTGATTGTGTAGAAAGTTGGAGTGTTTGTTTTCATTCACAAGTACTGTTTTAGTGTTCGGTTTAGAGAAGATTGTTAATAAGCCGTTTGTGATGCCAGGGACGAATGGGATTTTTACGTATTTTGGTTTTTTGGGTGTTGTGTTTGCGTAAAATATTTTCTATCATCTGAGGGTCGTAACCATTGATTTTAAACGCAGTTTCTGATGGTTTAATTCTGTGAGGAAATCAACTTTAGAAAGAGGAACTTGTAAGAGTCTATGTACCATTGAGTCCTAATTTATGTGAAATATGATGACTGGAATCAGAGGGAATGTACGTGTCTGTATGTGTGGGTTTGCGGTAAATCCCGAACTTAATTTTGTTGTTTTCTCTTTTTAAGAAGAGGTCAAGAAATGGTAATGTATTTTGTTTTTCTACTTCGTGTGTAAATTTTATGGAAGAATATTGACGGTTTAGTTGGTGTACAAAATCTGTTATGTTATTTTTGGAGGTATCGAAAATCGCGAAAATATCATCTACGTATCTCAGCCATAAACGTGGGAAGTAGTTGAAGGCGTTTTTGCATTGTTTCTTAAAGTTGAGCATGAATAGATTGGCTAAGAAAGGTGAAAGGGAGTTTCCCATGGTTGTACCGTGGTTTTGTTGGTAGAACTTGTTGTTAACTTGAAAAAAAGTTTGGTTCATGCATAAGCGTGTTAGTCGTACTAATTCATCTACTGTTTTTGATGGTAAGTTTTGATCGGTGAGCCATTCTTGGAGGAATTGTAATGTTTCTTTGATGGGAACACTAGAAAAGAGAGAAGAAACATCAAATGAAACTAAAATTTCATTGCCCTGTAGTATTATGTCTTTAATTTCGTTAGCAAAATGAGGACTGTTTTTGATATTTGAATCTTGCTTGAGAGGATATTGTTTAAGTTTAAACAACTGCTTATCTAGATTCATACTGCAACAATCGTCATGTTCCACTGTCAAAATCTTGTTCTTGATCATGGTTCAGTGATGCAGAATTATTCTGCTCGTTGACATTATTGAAAAGTCTTTTCATTATTATTTTAACTCCTTCGACTATTTCTTTTTTTGAACTAATAACAAAAAATCGTCTTTCTCACAGAACTGAATGCAATTGGGGTCTTGAAGAAATTTTATCAAAGAAATTAATGACGCATCTTTTCTTTTAGCTCTTTGTTTTTTTACTCTATTGAGAATTTTAGTACTAATTTCTGTATTGTTCTCTCTGAGAGCGTTAAATAAAATTTTGATGACTCCCTCACCAGTTAAAAGGTTAGCATCTTGGCGGCTCAAAGCTTCTATCATTATTCTGACCAGTTTCAAAGTTTTCAATGTATTCAATGCAATTGCCACATCATCTTATGGCTTCCACAAGTGACTGAAATTTAGATCATGCAATGATTTTACTATAGGAGTCTTGGTTATAAGAAATCGCTCTATCATAATTTCTATGGTGTTCCAACGGGTTTTACAACATAACAACAATCTAACAAATTCATCTTTCTCTCTAACTTTTACATGGCTTTGTAATATTGTGTTCCGTACTAGCGAGTTTTTAGTAATTTTACAGTTTTATGAATTTTTTTAACAGTTTTATAAAAATAACCATACTCATACAAACATTTTCTGCGGAAAATTTGCTTTCGTTTTCTGCAACATATCTTCGCTTTGATGTTCCTGTTCTGAGGCATCATCAATTCAGTCTTCGCTTGTTCCTGATTTTTTCATAAATAACGTCCATAACCGCTAAATAAATAGCGTTGTTATAACACAGCTGTTGGTAAGAAGGGGACAATTTTACAATTATTTTACCATGATACTGGCACCATCGCTTGTGGTGGAGACAATGCCTTTGTCAAAATTCAGCCCGAAAGATTTGTTTTGAATCGACCAATTCAATGACGCCGGTGTAATTGAATATCCGAGTCGCGGTTTTTGCATACAATGTCAGAATCCCAGTTGCAAAATGTAATATTTTGTGAAATTTTCTCGAGAAACAAGTCTCGAATTAAAATAATTTAATTTCTCGAGAAACGAGTCTCTGAAATAAAAATTTCTCGAAAATTTTCGAGACGGGATCTCTCGAACACAATCTCTCTAATCCTGCCTCCTTCCTCGAGAAGTAGCCGTGCACACGAAAAACAAGGTCTCTAGCTTGCTTATGTAACACTTGTCTAGGGCGTTTCTCGTCCAACATTATAAATAAACATTAAAATAATACCTAAACTTTTATACTAATACACGTAAACAACAAAAGCTGAAACTATATATGATGCTTTAATATTTTGTTTGGAAAACAATGGATTCTCCAAAGACTATTTGTCAAACTGCTTTGTATCGCCATTTTTCAGAAAATAAGAAGTATGGTGGTTTGGCACAAAGATCGTAAAACAGAAATTTTATACAAGATTTAGTGTTAATTATTGGCATTTTAACTGAATTTCCATTGCTTTCTAATGAATTACAATCAAAAGAAATTACAATGCAGAAAGCGGATAAATTAATTAAGCATACAATCAATGCCATAAAACAATAAAGAAATGATAATGGAAAATATGAGGCAATGGTTGAAAATTTAATAATTAGCAACAATTTCAAAGAGCATACAGAATTTAAGTGTTCCTAAAGATAAATTAATTGACATTTTAGTCAAATACATGGATCCTCCACTTATAAAAAGTAATCATAAACTTCAGAAAGTATTTGGATAACAACAAGTATACTTCTGATGAATTTTTGGAACTTTTTAATATATTCGAACCCCAATTGGAACTTAAAATATATTCTTTCTCCATGGAAAGAAGGAGGAAATAAATTGGAATGCCTTAAATCAAAAAAATACAAGTTGATGTCAATGATTTTAGAGATTTATTGATATGAATCTAGAATTAAAAAATCAAAAATTCCCATCAACAATAATAAGAGCAATAAATGATGCAATGTACATTGTGGCCGTTAACGCATAGAGAGGTGAGTGGGGGATGAGTCCCTTGTCGTTAATCATAACCGTTTCTCGGTATTTGTTTATGAATATGCTTTCGTAAGCGTCAAGTTTCCAGTCTGTTTGTATTGATTTTAAAAGAGTCATGTTTTCGATTTTAATGAGGTTGTTGTTTTCCTGTATGTGTGCTGCGACGCTAGACCTGTTAAACCTGTTGTGTCTGAAGTGTGCGATGTGTTCTTTGAATCTGATTTCTAGCTTCCGTTTTGTTTGACCTATGTATATTTTCTCACATTCTGTGCAGGCAATTTTGTATATGCCGGATTTTTGTAGGGTTGGGATTGTGTCTTTTGGATTGTTTAGTAAGTTGGAGAGTTTGTTTTCATTAACATGCACTGCTTTAAGTTCATGTTCTGAGAGTATTTTTGAAAGGCCGTTTGTGATGCCGGGAACGAAGGGGATTTTTACGTATTTTGTTTTTTTGATAGGTGTGTTTGAGAAAGTGGTATGTTTTTTAATGTGAAACTTGTCTTTATGTTTCGGTAAAATATTTTCTATAACTTGACGATCGTAACCATTGATTTCAGTGCAATTTTTTATGTGTTTTAGTTCTTTGAAAAAATCAACTTTAGACAGAGGGACTTGTAAGAGTCAATGTACCATGTAGTGGTATGGCGCTAATTTGTGTGAGATGTGATGATTAGAGTCGGAAGGGATATAGGCGTCAGTATGTGTGGGTTTGCGGTAAATCCCAAACTTAATTTGGTTGTTTTCTCGTTTGACGAGAAGGTCAAGAAATGGTATCGAATTCTTTTTTTATTCTTCATGTGTGAAGTTGATGGGAGGGAATTGATCGTTTAGTTGTTGTACAAAATCTGTTATTTTACTTTTGGATGTATCGAAAATCGCGAAAATATCGTCTACGTATCTTAGCCATAAACGAGGGAAAAAGTTGAAGGCGTTTTTGCATTGTTTTTCAAAGTAGACCATGAAAAGGTTGGCTAAGAACGGTGAGAGGCAGTTTCCCATGGTTGTGCCTTAGTTTTGTTGGTAGAACTTGTTGTTAACCTGAAAGAAGTTTTGGTTCATGCATAAACGTTTTAGTCGAACGAGTTTTTCTATTGTTATTAATGGTAGGTCTTGTTCGGTGAGCCAATTTTGTAGGAAATGTAACGTTTCATCAATAGGAACACTGTGAAAGAGGGAAACGACATCAAATGAAACTAAAATATCACAATCTTTCAATGTAATGTCCTTAACCTCGTTAATGAAATGAGAATTATTTTTTATGGTATATTCTTGTTTGAGAGGAAATTGTTTGAATTGTTCATTGAGCCGACGGGAAATTTTGTATGTCGGGCTGTTGATGGAAGAAACAATAAGTCTTAGGGGGATGTATTTTTTGTGGATTTTTGGTAGGCTATGCATCCTAGGAACCATGGGGTTCGAGGTGTGGAGTTGGAGGCTAAGTTTTTTCGTGATCAGTGTGGTGCATGCTTTTAGGGTTTTGGCAGTTTCAGAGATAATTTTGTTGATAGGATTTTTTGGAATATTTGTGTAAGGTCCTTCTGTTAGCATTGTTTCCACTTGGTCGTAGTATTGTTGTTTTTTCATAATGACTACGGTGTTCCCTTTGTCCGCTTTTAGATAAAAACAATTTTTACTGTTGAGAGTTTTGATTATGTTGTGCTCTTTGAGGCTATTTTGATTCGTTTTACTTGTAATGTTTTGTTTTATTTGCGATAATGTGGAGCCTCGGATGATGTTTTTTGTGTTGTCTGGCAAGTATTTGATTGAAGATTCAATGTCTGCAACAATTTCATCCATAGGCGGTTTTTTGTATGGAAGAGTGTATTTTAACCCTTTCCCGAGTATGGAGAATTCTTCCTTGGTGAAGATAGTGTCTGGATGACATCCAACACAAAGTTCAAAATAAAACCAACAACCTTCGCAAGAAATACTACTTCCTTACAAAAAACATTTCGAAAAACACTCTCCATAAAAAACACTCCCCATAAAAAACACCAGGACACGGTTCTAAACCTAACAGACACTATCTTTATATGTTACGGAAACATAAGCACAAGAGTCACATTAAAAAACACACCACTCTCTCAAACACACCTATCAAGAAAACAAAATACGTAAAAATCCCCTTCGTTCCCGGCATCACAAACGGCCTTTCAAAAATACTCTCAGAACATGAACTTAAAGCAGTGCATGTTAATGAAAACAAACTCTCCAACTTACTAAACAATCCAAAAGACACAATCCCTACCCTACAAAAATCCGGCATATACAAAATTGCCTGCACAGAATGTGAGAAAATATACATAGGTCAAACAAAACGGAAGCTAGAAATCAGATTCAAAGAACACATCGCACACTTCAGACACAACAGGTTTAACAGGTCTAGCGTCGCAGCACACATACAAGAAAACAACAACCCCATTAAAATCGAAAACATGACTCTTTTAAAATCAATACAAGCAGACTGGAAACTTGACGCTTACGAAAGCATATTCATAAACAAATACCGAGAAACGGTTATGATTAACGGCAAGGGACTCATCCCCCACTCACCTCTCTATGCGTTAACGGCCACTTCGGTCCCCGCCCCCTTCATCCTTTCACTTTTACCCCGAACATATAAATACACAACACAAGACACCTTCAAATCATACGACTCAACTACTGAAGATGATGGCGTAGCTCTCGAAATACTTATTTAGTGCTTGTTCCAGAGAAGTTTTTCTTATTTGTTTTGTACTCGTGCTTTTATTTTTTCCTTTTAGGCTTAGGTTTTGGCCACAAGTCCCTGTTAGGCCATTGTCCAGCAAACTTGTAAGTATTTTTATTTATTTTTCATTTTAAACCTTTTTCTTTTGAGCGCTTCTCTGGGTAAGCGTTACGGTTTGGAGTTAATAGTTTTTTTCATTCACCTATCCGCCGTAGTCTCCTCCCCCTTTTTTCATATATCATGTGTGATAAGGAGGTTGTTGCCCGATTTTAATATATCAATAACACTGGTTGTGGGTAGCTGTGCAGCACCAGCCCGAAAATTAGCTTTTAGGATGCAATCCATCTTCCGTCAATATTCCAAGTTTACGCCAAAATTCGCATTAAAAATACACGGGCAAATATATTAGGGTATGCAATGAAAAGACTATTGAGGTTTGTTATTCTTCCCTTGTTTGATCGCTAGTTGAGTATGCGTGTAGCGTATGGGTCCCGTATGAGATAGGTCTCATACATGAGGAAATACAACGAAAGGGAGCGCGTTTCCTGAAACGTCGATATGGTAAGTATCACGAGTCTAATAAATGAGCTTAGAACGGAGACTCTGGAGAAACGGCGTGAAAAGTACAGACATCGACTATGGCAGAGATTTAGATAGGAAGAATTTAAAGATGAATTATCCGACGTAATTAACCCTTAAAACTCGAGAATGAGAAACTTAGGTTACTGGCGAGTAAGGGTAACTATTACCCCTATTTTTTAAATATTTTTGGTAACACAAATACAAAAAGTTTTTTTAGCATTTCTTTATTATTGATTAATTCATGTACATAATTTACAATGTTTATTTTTGGAAGGATTAGGGAAAATTCAAGAAATAAATTTTTAAGTACAAATTTATTACACACTTTATTTCAAATATTGTCTGAATAGTTATTACACACTTTTCTGGAACATTCCAGACATAGAAATACTGCACTTCAAAGTTTTGAGTAGTTTTTCTTTGTTTTGTATAAGGGCAGTTCCTACAGTTCGTCCGTTTTCCCAATTTGTCTGGTTTTACTTCTGTCGTATCTACTTTTCTTTTGAGAGCTCTACGTAAAATTGTACTTATTTTGTCTTTTATGTCCGGTCGTATTTTAGGTTTCTTGATCCTTCTTTCCATATGTGGACGGACGAGGGATAGCGCGAGTTGTTCGATTAATTTCAATCTAAATATTTCGTCAGTGCCTTTCTAATTTAAATATAATGTGTAAGCATTATTGGATGCGATGTCAATTATTTTATAAGATAATGCTAGCGGCTAGCGTCTAGTTCTTCGATTACCGGAATAGTTATAGGTAACTTTTATCCGTAGGTCTTGGGAGAAATGTTTTTAAAATAGTAAAATTTCTCAAAAAATCGAAATTTTTGTGCACCCTTGGCCAACAATAGATAGAAGCATACTGAGGGTTTCAAGGAATATCTGCCAAGGGAAGGGGGAGGAGATCGAAAATAGACAGACATAGCGGTAAATGTACCCATATCGGGGTTTAAGGGTTAAGAAACCATCTTACTTAGGACGCCACGACCGTCACTGATAAGATACGAGAAATTGATTGAGATCCTTTATTCCTAAGACAATAAGAGAGCATAACATGATAGGTGGCTTGCAGGGTAATTATTCAGATTCAGACACGTTGTGGTCTCGTGCTTCAGCTATCCTCATTTGATATTGTGTACATGTGTTATGTTTATACAAATTTTGAAAAATTGCATCGATAAGAATGCTATGGTGTCCGATAACCTTCACTTAGTTTCAAAAAGGGCCGACTCGAATTTCAAATGGCTTTTAAAGCCGGTTTTTTTCTGTAGATGTGCCAATTTATTCTCAGAACTTACATTGAACTTAATTGTTTCCCCGAATCACTGTGAGTTAATAAATGAAAGGAAATACTGAAATTGAATGTTCCATTTCTAAAATTGAAAGCGTTGGCATCTTCATCAATTGGGTTTCTTTTTATAACAAACCTAATGCTAGCCAAAATTTTCAATGCTGTTCTAATAAAAAACAAATTACTTTGACAAGTGTACATTATAATTTTGTAAATAATCAGCTTAAGATGGCACAAAAGCATTTACCATTATTCGGTAAGATAGCGGATGGCTAAATTAAAATTTGTTCGACCGACTGTTATCCAAAAATCGTGAGCTTTAGTCAACTCGCTTCAGATGTTTTCTCAGTGTATTATAAGTCTTAACCGTAAATTCTATGCGTTCCGAGATTGTATTATATCTTTTGAAGGTCTTATATGTAATTGTTCTTAATCTTTCGTCATATCTCCCATTATTTTGAAATGTCACTCTTTATAAATACAAAATTATCTGCTCTTCGTCATAAGTACAGTAAAATCTCATTAAAACTTCAAAATAACCTACTTTTCAGATAAACGTATTTTTTTGTCCCCGTAGAATGTGCCGTATAAACAGTAGCGAAACTATAACACCGCAGGGTCCGCGACCGCGGGGGAACGGTACATTTCCGAAGCCCTGAAGGTCCATCTACATATTCTCTTATATAAAAGCCAAGTGTCAGTTTGATTGACGGTTTCAACGCTCGACTGTGGCGCCTCTCTTAAAGAGCGGGAGAATCGAAAACTATTTATGTGATATGAGAGTAAAAATGGTGTAGCGTATTATTTATTTGCATTTTGAAATTGCTTAGAATTGCGATATGAATACGGGACTTGATATAGGGAAGGAGAAAGATGAAGGGAGAGATATCCGTCAATTTTGACGGGCACTTATACTATATACGTAAACTAGCTGAAACGCCCGGCTTCGCTCGGGAAAGTTTCTTTTAAGTTGCAAACGATTTTTATTATTTATTATTTTTATTGATATATCACTTTTGATGCCATATTACAATAAAAATAATTCAATAAATTTTGAAATTTACTTACTTTTTCTGTTGGGTACTCCAAGTTTTGAATTTCTGGTTCAGGGGTTTGGGGGCGGAGCCCTCACAAAAAAGATCCCAACTTTCCCCATCCCTTAACTACGCAAACGAATTTTACATAAAAATTTACTATTTTATGCATTGCATTGTAAAGTTGTACCATTAATATACCTAATTACGCATTAGTGTCTTACTTAATATTCATATGGCTAGATGCACCGAAGCCTTTAAAGCAGCAATAAAATTATGTGGATTATGTCAATACTGTTAGCCAAAACGTAAACAATAAACAACATCTTGGTTACCGAAGAAATGTAAATATATGTATCAATTTATGTTGCGATAAATCTTTCAATGTTAATGGCAAAAGATAACAATGTTCTAATATTCCTGAAAAATCATTTGACTCACTTTAAAAGTATTCATAGACTATTTTAGGGCATGAATCCATTTGTACCCTTTATCCTGGCGTTGGCTATTTTTCCTCTATGGCGTGGATTTTCCGGAAAATTTGGAACCCCGATCTCGGATCCTTAAAATCCAAAATCTCGGGGTTTCGGATTTTTCCTGTCAATTTCATGCGGATCTGGCAGCATTGCGCCTTCCGAACCTGTATTCAGTGCCGTCGTAAAGTGTGTCGTGCAATCACATCTTTTTTTCCGCGTTTTCTTCTTTTTCAGATTCATATTCAAGTAATTCATGACAACAAAAGCGGCACTTGCAGCGAAAACAGTATCTTCACCGTTCAAATCCATCTGTAAAATTTCAGTAGTACGAACATTTACACCTATTCCCGCAAGTCGTTACGAATATTTGGGTTTCGACGTTGAACGATTAGTGTGCAGGCAGCTGCAAGTGGGGAGGAAAATATTTACTTTTCACTCGGCAAGTGATCGCGAATGTTCGGCACTCGGCGAATAACGAATGTGTGGAGCCGACTTTACGCTAGTTAAAACGTATAAAAAGTAATTATCAACAGAGCATATTCATTATCAATAGGAAAAAATAAACAAAATAGGCCAAAAAATAAACTAAAACGAGTTTAATGAGGCAATCACTGTTGAACAAGTAGCGTGCGTGCCGACTTTTTACTCCGCCGCGGCAAGTAGTCCGAGTGACGAATAAGCGAAACGAAAAACCGCGGATACCGAAAAATTGTTTCATAATACATGTATGACGAATACCGAATCCGCGAATACCGGAGAACAACTGTATGCACAACTCAGGTCTTCAATCTGTTAATGCTTCGAGAACCAATGATTTACACTCTCCCGAACCAACAGTCGCCCACTCCAAAAAACTTTGATTCTGTTTCCACTACCAGGCGAAAGGTAAATAATGCGACGGTAGACAAAAGAAATGTGAATAAACAGAAAACGCAACCTCCACGTAGTTTCTCTTCAGCAACGGCGCCACTCCCTACAGGCAAAATTCGCAGGTAGGTCGTACACAAATATCTTCTACTTCATATACTCTTGTCGTGACGGGTTGCGAATTGCGGTGAAGTGTTTGCAATTGTAATATCTTAGTCTCTGATTGACTGGCGACAGAATGTCTGCACACGGTACCGGCAGACAGCAACCCCGTGGTCCTAAACGATGGTGGAGCTAAACAACAATTTTATCGATGGTGACGGTTATTGAGGGCCTACTGTACATCCTTTCGTGATTGCTAGAATGCGGAACATTTTGTGGGTCGGAATGGGAGGCGGGACAGATTATGAAAAATTGGGACTGTCCCGCCCAAAGTCACTTTAGATATCCCCATAAAGATAAGTGTGGAGGTGTTATTTAGGTCTGGAGATTGCGCTGGCCAAAGGCCGCGCGCAACAATGCACTCACGTAAAGGAATCTTCCATATGAGCTGTTGTTGTGTTGGCGGTGTGGGCAGTCACTCCATCATGCTGAAACCAGCAGCCCCTTTCATCTATTTCTAATAAAGCAGCAAACTGCATCAGAATGCCCTGATATCGTTCTGCGTTAATGGTCTCTTCGAAGAACAGGGGTACTACTATTCGTCGTCGTGACAATGCACACCAAACATCAATTTTTACGGAATGCAAAGGTGTTTCACAAACGGCGTGAGGATTTACGTCACTCCAAATTCGGCTGTTTTGACTGTTTATGTTTCCATTCAAATAAAACCATGCCTCATCTGAGAAAATGAACTTGTGCAAGATATTTATCCTATCACGTATGAAATTGAGAAACCAATGGCAATAACGGACCCTTGGAATTGTATCCCGTTGTTGAAGTTGTTGTACAGCTTGAAATCGGAACGGGCGTAACTTCAGTTGTTTTGTTGCTCGATGTGTGCTTCCCAATGGCAATCCAATTTGTTGGGAAAGTATTCTCAAACGTTTCCGTGGTGATTGCCACAGTCTATCCTCGATGTTATCGTCTGTTAAAACTGTTCGACGACGAACATGTTTTCTGTCTTAAACACTTCCTCTTTCACGAAATTTTTTATTAGACGGTGTATTGATGTCTTGCCCTGTACTTCCTTTGCTGGATATGCATTCTTGAATGCTTCACGATCTGCAGTAAAATATTTCAAAGAAAAATAATGCTCAACAATAAACACACGTTCTCCTTGGGAAAAAACAGTTTGCACCTCGAACGCTATTCAGCAACTGAGTACGTCAGCAATGAGTTAGTCAAAGTCATCTTGACATGCGTGTGCACAGTAGTTTGAGGGGAATCAACAAATAGGAAAAGAACCCCTCTTGATGCAATATCTGCGCTGGTGAACAATATTGCGTTGATTGGGGAATCGGGAATCGCTCGGAATTCGCTGCGTTTGGGAGACATGAACTCTTCACTCTCCTGCACGCTTTTCGACGCCAGGAAAACCAATTCGATCGGATTTGCAACGCGGAAGACGGAAAAAGTGCTTTTTTAACCCTTAAATGCTACATTATGCGTGAAAAACACTCAGATCAGCTGAATTTACTTATAGAAGAAGAATGTACGAAGTAGACATCTTCCCCCCTTATATGCCTTCTCCTAATGTGGTCACTTTGCTTTTAGACCTTGGTCATAGCGTGTTGTTAGGGATCTTTCTATAGGGAGGCTCAAAGCATATTTGGGGCTTTTATATATTACCGCTGCGAAAAAGATAATCATGTTGATGCAAGCTATATTATTTGTGGTCAACATCTCAATATAATCTGTGAAAACTGTATTAAGAGTAGATCGGAAGATAGCTCTTCATAAAGTGATTTTTTATATTTTTTGTTAAAATTCATTTTGTACCATTACCAATTTTGCACTACTTATGTGTGCAGTACAATATATCAACATTTTTAATAAAATGAATAACATAGGTACTTGTTGTTAAAAACATTTATTCATACTAAATCCACATACGAAAGCAACCGGGTGAAAATTCACCCATGTGTAGCAGTAGCGTGGTTTTATAGAAGTGTAGTCTTTAATGGTTAATAACGTTTATATATACCATATTTCCTCGATTCTAAGACGCCATCGGTTGTAAGACGCACCCCTGATTTAGTAATAGCTTCTCGAAAAAATAATACTACAGATGCCATCGAATGAAAGACGCACCCCGATTTCAGAGACATTAAAAGGTGAAAAAAGTGTCTTAGAATCGAGGAATGCATTGTCGCTCTTGCAGTATATAGACCACGCGTTCTATTTTCCGAAAGCTTAACAACAAAAAATCCGGCGCGCTTCTTAAGCAAGGATTAGAATTTTATGGCATTAAAAATAAATACTCGTATCGAAATACGGAAACTTAGTTTAAACAGTAAATACTGCAGCATTATCTATCGTGTTCAAAGTACGAATGAATATATTATTAAATAACATAAAGCACGATATTACTGCTTTTGATAAATATACTCCGAATGTTAATTTAAAAATCTTTCAAAATAAATGACGCATTTTGTATGGGGGACACACCGCACATGAGGCGAATTAATGAGGTATGTGTACGGAGTGTTTTTGGCAATGAATGATCCAAAGAGTTATACTCCAAAAGGTTTCCTTCTCGAAGTATGAATTGCGTAGAAATTTCTTATTTCGGATCCGCTGGATTCTGTTGAGCCACTTCAAATCTGAAAAGATTATCGATAGAGCACATGCTTTGTCGGAAAATTATAGTTTCAAAAAATACGCTTCAAGTAATTTTTCCCCAATTAAAATTAACAAAAAGATAAAAAGCGGTTAAGAGAGACGGATTATTGGAAGCGTTCACGCAGCATTCTCGCGTCAGAGAGAATTTTGCGTGACTCGTAGACTCCGTTAAAGAAAAAATCCAACTCGCTTAGTTTCCCTTCGGTTTCGATTTAAAAATCTCGAAGCACCCATCAAGGCGCGTATTTATGACATATTTTTTATTAAAAATACAAACCTATAGAGCAGCGTTTCTCAAACTGTGTTTCGTGAGATGTAAATAGGTTTTCCGCTAGAAAAATCCATTTCTTCTTCTATTTTTTTTAAATATATGTGTATGTAATAAAAATACTATACACATTTATATTGTTGTTCTTATTATCACGCGATGATCTGTCTTTAAGAAATGGTTTGAATATCCGCCCGGTTGATACTAGCTTGGCTAGCCCGGACCCAACTAAGAAAAATACCCGCGTTCAGAAACAGGAAAGATTATCTGCTACGGTAGTTCAGTGGTAGAATATCCGCCCGGCAAATGGAAGACCCAGGTTCGATTCCCGGTCATAGCAGAATTTTTTCTGTTTCAAAGTTATTCCCAAATTACAGCTTATGCCATTCTGCATAGTTAAATATTATTCCACCCATCTAGACCTCATTTAAAAGTATTTCTCATTATTTAATGTTATTGTCTGATTATTACATTACTTAAAACCTGAGTAAATATGATTGTTGTCATATGGCTACATTTGTTTATAATTGAACCAAATAATGTAAAACTTGTGAAACTAGATTATTGTAAATTTTTAGACAATATTATTACACCAAATGTGTAAAAATAATTTTTTATTCCTACAGAAAAAATTTGAGCTGGAACTGGTTAAACAATTATACTACACAAACTTGTTCCCCATGGATCTGCGGCTGAAAGAAGGTGGGTTTAAACGAAATGCAGTCTTATGGTTCTCAAACTGTCTGAATCAAACAAGCAAAAAGTCGGAGTACTTCAAAGTGAAGATGAACCTTCGGTTTCTGGAAAATCGGGAGGTGAGCTGTCCAAGAAGAAACAATTAATATCCAATTCCAACAAATTAGTATCAGGTAGTAAGAAACCAAACAGAAAGTTCGATGAAAGTAATTTGTCTCTTGGATTTACTTCCATTGTAAATAAAGATGCTCCTGATGCTCAGTGCGTGTGCAATAAAACATATCTAACAGTTCTTCAGCCCTTGCTAAGCTTCGAAGGCATTTCGAAACTAACCATGCTGCATACAAAGACAAAGATATAAGTTCTTTCACGCGACCCCTTGATTCGCTTGAAAATGGTAAACTCTCGATGTATAAAATTGCCAAATCAGACAATGAAAGCGCAACAGAGGCATCATACAAAGTAAGTTACCGTATAGCGCTAGCCGGAGAAGCGCACACGTTTGGAGAATCGCTTATCAAGCCTTGTGCGAAAGATATAATAATGTGCATGTTTGATGAGCAATGTAGTAAAAAGGTAGACGCAGTATAGCTCTCAAACAACACTATTGCACGTGGAATTAAGGATCTTGCTGTCAACACTGAAAAAGAGCTGGTTTGCCGACTGCAAATTTGTGATGGGTATTCATTGCAGCTAGATGAGTTCACCGACGTACCAGGGCTTTCGGTATTGCTTGTATTTGTCCGTTATAGGTATGATATATCTATCGAAGAAATATTCAACCTCATCAACAATTTTATACAAAAGCATGCAATTCAATGGGAAAATGTATTGGTGTATGTAGTGATTGTGCCATTGCAATGGTGGGAAAAATTGCAGGGGCTGTAACGCGGATCAAAAATGTGGCACCAGAAAGCACCAGTACCCATTGTGTGTTACATATACGTGCACTAGCAGTTTAAAAAATGCCTACATCTCTGAAAAATATTCTATACCCGGCAGTAAAAAAATCAAATATATTAAATCTCGACCACTTCAATCCAGACTATTTAAAATTTTGTGCGAAGAAATGGGTGCTGAGCATGCAGCGCTTCTTCTAGATACAGAGGTGAGGTGGCTTTCGCGAGGTAGAGTTCTTGTAAGACTCTTTGAGCTACGTCGAGAACTAATTGTTTTCTTGGATTCCACGATTCCACTTTCTGATTGTTTTACGAAAATAAATGAAGTGAATCTGTCGATGCAAGGAAAGAATGTGATCATTTTTACTGCATTTGATAAAATTTCATCATTGTTAAGGAAACGGGAATTTTGGGCCTGGTCCGTAGGAAAAAAAACTTCAATTGTTTTCCTACACTCAGTGACTTTTTGATTGAAGTAAATTCTACTGTCAATAAATATATTTGCAATGCCTTTGTACAGCACCTAAGGGACTTACACTCTAAGCTGTTAAAATATTTTCCTCAAACAAACGACGATAATGCTTGGGTTCGAGATCCATTTACAATTACAGTCAAACCAGACGCATTAGTACCGGAGGATTATGAGAATCTGATTGATATGACGTCTGACTGTCAACTGAAACAAAACTTTAACGAACTTTGGCTAATTGAATTTTGGAGCAGCCTAATTCAACAGTGCCCGAACATTGGAAAACGTGCAGTTTGTGTTCATCTTCCCTTTGCTACAACGTCTCTGTGCGAAAGAGGGGTTTCATACTACGCTGCAACGAAAACAAAATATAGGAATGGAATTGATGCTGCACCTGATATGAAGATCCGACTCAGCAACATTGATCCTAATATTTAGCGGATGTGGTAAAAAGACACAAAAACATTGTTCTCATTAAAAAATGTTATTTTTTTGTCATAAAATATGACAAAAAAATGTAAAATAAAAAAATTTACGTTATCTTGTTATTTTTTGTACTATTATTAAGTTAATAAAATGCATATGAATCAAATTTTGAGCATTTCTTGCAGCAATTAATTCGTCTGTGAGATAATATTTGCTGTCTACTTGAATCGAAGCGTGTATTATATCTCATGATCGTGTTCCGTCAATCTTATCAATATTTTAGAGAGCGTGTGTATGTATGAATGTGTGTATGTATATATGTTCTCTATACGTTTTTACATCGTTGAAGCTATCGAAATCAAAAGTTTCATGAACCATCCTATGGACCAAAGGAAGAACTTGGTCTTGGTTTGCAGATCGTGGGGTCTCTTATACCCCATGGGGTCAACGAAATACTATTCCCATAAGAATGCATGGGAAATGGTGTGGAGAAGCCTCAAAATGTCATGCAGCCCTTTCCTGATGTGGATATAAATATACCTAAATATTAACTTACGATCACGAAAAATGGCTTATTTTGCGGATTAAAGACTGAATATTTTAGTTCTATTCATGATTTGTCGTGTTACATGTTACATTGCTTGATAGTATCTTTTAAGCGCAATATTTATTAACATTTTCCAGGCGACAACAAAGCTAAATTTCATAATTGTTGTCCTCTTCAAAGGGAGATAGCCACGTAAAGATTAATGCAAGAAAAATCCACGCCGTAGAAGAAGAATAGCCAACGCCAAGATAAAGGATACAAATGGATTTATGCCTAAATATACTCTATGAATTCTTTTCCAGTGTGTCAAATGATTTTTAAGGTATAGTAGAACAATGTTATCTTTCACCATTAACATTGAAAGATTTATCGCAACATAAATCGATACATTTACATACATTTGTTCGGTAACCAAGATGTTGTTTATTGTTTACGTTTTGGCTAATAGTAGTAACATAGTCCACATAATTTTATTGCTGCTTTAAAGGCTTCGGTGCATCTATTCATGTGAATATTAGGTAAGACGTTAATGCGTAATTATATTAATGGTAAAACTTCACAATACAATACAAAATAGTAAATGTTAATGTAAATATAGCTTGCGTAATTAAGGAATGGGGAACGTTTGGTAAACTCGGGGTACCCAACAGCGAAAGTAAGTAAATTTCAGAATTTATTGTATTAGTTTTATTGTAGTATGACATCAAAAGTGATGCATCAATATAAATAATAAAAATCGGTTGCTACTTAAAAGAAAACTCTTTCCCGAGCGAAGCCGGGCGTTTCAGCTAGTACATTATCCAATATAATAGTCTAATTATGTGTGTTTTTTGTCCAGTTTTTTTTCCAACTTCCCGATAAGGTATAAATCTGAAACTTGGCACACTGATTGCTTGGATGCTGAAGTTACCCAGAAACCTCTTAAAACAAAAATTTATGGAGGGAGGGGGGGTTTGAAAATTGAAAATTTACCAAAAATCAGCATGTTTTGTATCATCTCACTTAGAATCCCTTCCAGGTTATTAATAAAATAATTTCAATTAATTTCCATACATTTGGGGAGAAGGGGAGGGTGGAATTATTTTATAAATGAAAATAAGTATTAAACCTTTTGTCGATTCAGAACTATTGGATTGCCACCAGATTTCGTATGTAGGTCAGGGTTGGCGAGGAGGAAAGCCTTTTAAGCTCAATTTGAATTTTCGGTGGGGGAGGGGGATGAAAATGGAAATTTTGCCACCTACGGATCCTGACATCCCTTTCATATTGAGACGGCGACAGTTTCCAGCCAAGTTAGAATTCTCGATGAGCATCAATAAATCACAAGGACAACACTAGACAGGGTCGGCACATACCTGCCCAAGCCAGTTTTCAGTCATGAGCAGTTATATGTTGCTCTTTCCACAGTACGCAAAGAAACGTATGTGAATGTTAAAGTTATTGATGGTTCAAATCAGGGATCATTGTTCAGTAAAAGTCCAAAAATCTTTCCAAAAATATAGTTTATAGAGAAGTGTTGTAAAATTGTATTCCGAACCTCCACTTCCCTCCGAGTCAACCCATATGATGATTTTCACTTCTCTTATTGCCGTCACATTTTCTCGGATAGTGATACAGGTAGCTTGAACACAAACCTTTTTGTTGAACTGTTTAGAAGACCTTACCTATCATCTCCCCTAAAATATGTTTCTTGCCAACATTATTACCGCCTTTTACTGTTCCGCTGTACCGCCTCCTACTGTTTCTTCAAATCATAGTAAAATTATAAAAGGGTCAATGGATTTGCCCCTAACGTTAAAAAAGGAAATCCTGTGACTCAGTAAAGTTTAAGTCTATCACTTTAAGTAAAAAGTTATTTGGGTAAATAATTGCAAAATAATGAAAGGATGACTTTGTAGTTTCCACAACTTTTAATATAACACGACCGGTTTCATTATGAGTAAATTCCACAAAGTTGAGCCTCACCTCATTAATTATATTTGTAATGCTAGTTTCGCAGGTAAGGCCAAGTTATACTTAAATTGTTCCATCAAGTTCAAGTTTGCGTCGTTAAACATTTTCTTTATTAGTAAATGTTTAAGACTTGGGGTTTTCCCGAAGTTCGTGTGCATCAAGACCAATTCTTCTTTATCAGCTGCCCTGCAGGCCATCAATACGGCCAAGATTTCTTGGTTGAAGTTTATGTTGCTTTCGCCTGCCTTTCCTACCCCTTCTTTTCCCAACTACTCGTCCAATTACCTCCCATTCGTTTTCTTTGTAACCCCTACTGTCTCCCTCTCCCCCCTCATTTTACCCTATATATATGGAACATTTTATATATTTTTTCACCTGATGATGCTACGATCGTAGTGAAACTGGTCGTGTTATATTAATAGTTGTGGAAACTACAAAGTTATCCTTTCATTATTAGTAAATTTCACAAAGTTGAGCCTGACCTCATTAATTATAATTGCAAAATAGTTTGCTAAAACAAAAAAAAACAAAATTCGATAACATATGACATGTAGATTGCTTTGAGACGGAGGGACACGACTGTGCAGGAGATATTTAAAAATGTATTTTTTTGAAGGGTGGGAGGTTTCAGAATCTGATATTAATTTTTCAACAGAAGATAGACAAAAAATACTTTGATAGACATCTCTGAAATTCTAAAATAAGACGAAAACAAAGACTTGATCTTACAACATACTTTGAATTGTATAGCAGACAGCATTGGCTCATTTTTAATTTCTCCTGTCGGAGACAGGATTATCCCCTAGTAATTAATAAGGTGTTCCGTGGTCAATTAAGTTTGGGAAACCCTGCTATAGAGTATGCGTTACATTGACTTCCCTCAAGATTTGATTCCAACTCCGGAATTCTACCAGCCGAATCTTTTCCTTTTCCGTGGGGAATCCAACAGGAGATACCGGATAATGTAAACAGGAAGTCTTGAAGGATAAAGGTGGAAAGAGAGCATTTCAGGGGTAACGTACAAAACGGTGGCGGAGATGTTTTAGCGGGTGGGGGTAAATTGTGGGGGTTGGGGGTAAAGTGCGGGGAAGGGGGAGGGGAGGGTAAAGTGCGGGGTTGGGAGTCAAGTGCGGGGGTAAGTGTAAAGTGCGGGGGTGGGGGTTGTGGGGGTGTGGATAAAGTGTTGGGGTGCGAGTAAAGTGTGTGGGGGTAGGAGTGGGGGTGAAGTGCGGGGATGGGGTTCAAGTGTGGGGGGTGGGGGTAAAGTGCGGGGGTGGGGGTAAAGTGCGGGGGTGAGGGTAAAGTGCGGGGGTATAGTGTGAGGGTAAAATTTGGTGGTAAAATGTGGGGGTGGTGGCGTGGGGATCTTGGGTGAGAATCTGCGATGATTAACAGATGGCGGCTCAGCTTTGGCAGATATCTCGAGAACGAGTCCAGAAGCGTAGAGGAAGAGGCATCGGGTGTTGAACACTTCGGGAGGAAGGGAGGGGATGTGGCGGGGGTTCGTCTGAATTCAAACTGTTGTGCGCCGTGGAAGTGGAGCGAGCAGGCGGCTATCACGTGCTCGGTGCCTGAAGGCGATCGATAGGGAGTCGGAGAGTGTAGGAGGAAGAAGAACACCGCACGTCGATTCTATCTCTTCACCCGAGTTTTTCCCCGCGTGCAATTTAACCGCTACGAATCTACTGATCGCGGTAGCAAATGAAATGAAATAACGACTATTATGATCGTACCGAACGACAAATAGTGTAACGGTTGCGTTTGACTATCAATGATCGCGGTGTTAACCTTCGTTTGCGTCGGATGACAGTGTTTGCGGAAGAAATTTGTCGCGAGAGTTTTTGAAGGATTTGTATCTCGCGTATTTGAGGTACGAGATCGATTATTTTGCGAATTTTGGCTGAGTAAAATTATAAATTCTCGTTTTATACCTCGAAAATGGCTAATAATTGCCGATTGCGCATCTTAGCAATATAAATGATTTTTTTATCATCGATCTCGCATAGTTACTTTCATGATAACATTTTATCACAAATAACTGCGATTTTTGAATTTTCTTAAACATTGCGTGCCGGGATTTCGTTCTTCAGTTGGCGACTTATTATCGCAATTTGTCGTTTTATTTGATATTTTTTAATTCTCCAAATAAAATACTGATAAATATATTTCAATATTTGTTACTTCGTAACATTTACAATGATTTATATTTTATAGTCAAACTCAATCACCTAAACTTTTTAACGTATAATATTTTCACCGAGCGAGCCTTAATTTTAAGTAAATAAAACAAAACGTTGCAAAACTGCCACTATATTACAATTCATGTCACATCTGACGGAATTTGAAGGTTTTTCAAACTGCATTTATGTCACGTAAAACTAAACAAATATTTGCTCTCATTAGCGTATCCATTGATCAAATCAGTTCCGGTTTCCCGCAAATAATTTCTTGGAGGCATGAAACGCTCCTTCTTCAAAATATACATAACTGTATCTGGGTGTTGATATGTTTGTTAACAAAAACGCGTAGGTCATACACGAGGTAATTTCTCGCATTCGCAAATTAAGTTTGCGCCCAGTCATTTTACTTCAAGTTTCTTTGAGTAGTATATACTTCAAAATCCGAATGTGAAATATATTCTGCAAAATATAGATTAAACGTTTCCATTTTCCTTAGTACCTCTCCTTATGAGCAAAATTCGTTTTCCATGCTTTGAACTGCCACTGTCCACTAACTTCTTATTTTATTACGTTTTTTTCGTTCGAAGCGTTAAGGCCTAGGTCTCGGATCCCAGCACTACCGCATAAAATAATCATTAATGAAGTTTTTTTCAGAAGCTTAATGCGAGAGATTTTACTTCAGTAACCACATAATACAACCCACCCTGTCCGGAATAAAGAAATGACTGCGTAGTATGCGAGATGATTGGCCGTTGTCACGATGGCTCGCGAATTACACCCTCCCTTTATCTTCGACCAGTTCTTTATCCTAGAGTAAATTTTTGTTTTTTATTGTCGCGGTGAAAAAAGAATTGGAGCATACTGTATGTTATCCTCCAAGGACGAGATATTTCGTCACTTCAAAAAACCCGAGCATACTCTTTCGCTGTAATGACACGAAAATAATTATGATCTCTGAGCTCTATATCTATATATTGGTGGCTTTGTATTAATATGCCAATGCGTGACATATGGCTTTGGAGAAAAAATACCGATTCTAATCTTCGGCATTAATGATTCGCGCCGCAAGAAAATCATAAATATAATAACTATTTTTAAAATGTTATTTTCTGCGTTAAAAACAAGGGTTGGATCTTTCGTTCGAGTTGTTTTGGGTACTAAATTGAAGAACTTTTACTTCATTTAAATCGCTCTATATCTCACTAATATTTCGTTGAAATTTTAAAACGATTGTTTTGTATTTGTATTCGGCGCTTGTATTGTTTCGTATCACCGGCTAACCTAGACAGAGATATCCTATTGAAATGTTTGAAATGCTTGGAATTCATTTCACTATTAAAACCATTCCAATTCCTAATTATTTTCCACAAATATTAATGAATCAATATGAGAGTATGCGTTAGACACTACGAGTAACGAATATCCAGTTTTTTAAAACAACGACATGGAAACCGTATCCTAAAAGTTTCATCTTCACTTCGAATTATCTACGCCACGTGGCTGCCGACGAAAACATTTTAGAATCCAGCTCATGCGTCTTACAATAATATTTCTTCCCTTGGATATCACCAGATCTAAACTTCCACGATGAATCTTAGGCAAATAAGTTGGCCTGGACCGGATGTGGCTAAGGGCAAGTCGAACTGCTTAAGTAGGAATATTTTCACATTTACACATATACACATAGAGCTCATAACATATTATCCGCCGGTCCATAGAAAATAGGGAAAAAATTTCATTAATTTGTAGATTTCAAATTTGCAAATATAAACGGCAAATCAAATTCTCATAGGGCTCAATAATAATTGATAAAATTGTTTTCTTTATTGTTTTTGTTGAAAATTGAGCGAAAACACTTGTAAAGGTTTTGATCTTTTCGTAAACAAAAGCACTTTTTCGAATTTACAAACATAACACTTTAGTATATCGTATTAATTTGTTTATTTAATTACATCTACATGATACCCTGCAATTCACCTTTTTGGTGGATGGCAGGGGATTAGCTGTTTATCTTACTCGTAACCGTTCGTGGGATGCCGGTCCCTAAACTTTTGTAGGAATTTTACCGATCTGCCGGTTCAAAACTCTGGAAATCATTGGTTTAGGTCACTATTCACTAAACAATAAAATTTTTAGTTGGTTTCCTAAATTTATAGTTACTCATTTATGGTAACATATCTTTATCTTTTATTATAGTTAAAATTAAACATAATGAATAAAATACGTTTAACATTTTTTCTTCAATGAGTCCTCCAAAACCCTTAATAGATCACATTTTAATTATAATAAAATAATCATAAACTCATAAAAGAGCGACAAAAAGATGTCTTATAAAAGTACATTGCAATGACGATATGTACATTTCTATAAATAATCACTTACGTATATATTTTCTTAGATTATATCGGGTCACTCATATGAAATTCCAAATTCAACACGCTAAACGATTATTTTATGATCCAGTGAGCAGAGCCGGTCCTAATAGGAGTGTGCTACCGCACTCGGGCGAAGGCTCCCGAGGGGCGCCTTTCGGGCCGCTATTACATGTATTCCACTTATAAACGTGTTTAAATTCGTGTTTTAAAGCTAAATAATATCGATTAAACTTTATCGGGCATAGATGGAATAAACCGAACAAGCGTAAATCGAGTATTTGGTTTAGCTTTAAGTAGGGGCGGCAAAATTTCCCTTCGCACAGCCCCCTAAATATCTTAGGACCGTCACTGCCGGTGACAATGATCTAGCGCCCTCCCTGGGTCTAGGCAAAACTACTTTTTATTGGGCGTTCTTTACAATGAGTAAAAAACCGCCTTATGGTGAGATCGTGCCCGTCCGTCCTCATGCTTCATCTCAGAAACTACTCGGCGGATGTTGATGAAATTTGCTATTTAGGACATAGACGCAAAGAAACTATGAAAATGATATAAATAGTTTACGTCGCCTAATCGGGAGTGCCACTTTTTCGGTGACCAAAAATGAACTTTTTATATCTCGTACAATATTATAACTTATATCGAAAAATCTTTAAAATAAATTTGTAGAACAAATCAAATAGCGTATATTTTGCTCGGTACATTTTTATCGAGGGAGTAGACGATTTCAAGAAAATCAAACGAGAAAGTCGTAATTCACATTGGACTTGAAAAAATTTCCGGTGTTTTTTAATTGTTATCAACGAAAACAATCTTCTTGACAATGTAGTAAAAAATATCTGTTGTAAATACCTAATTAGTTTAATTTTCTGTCGTGCATAAGAAAAATGAAGGGAAATGGATTATCTGCGATGAAGAAATGAACGTAAATACGTGTATTTTCTTTACGTATACACAGCGATTGTAAGTGAAAAGAAATGGGTAATTTACGACGAAGGAATGAACGTGAACATAGAGATTATATTACTACTATTCGAGTGAGAAATGTTTTAAATTATTGTCGATTGTTTTATTAATCATAACTGATGAGGAAATTAGTTGGTGAATCAAAAATTCGCTATTTCTTTGGCATCACTAATGGTACTTCAGTTCTTAGACTTTTACTAAGCCTGTAATATTTACCTTTTTTGCATGATTGCATAAATTCTAATGAACTCCTCTGTCTCGCATGTATGCAAGCATGATATGTGCATATTTCCTCTCTTGTTGCTAAAAGGCTCATTATAACCTTGCCGTGGCTATGGATGTTAGAGTTAACGAACGGTTCTATTAATACAGCCATTGTAATGGGACGTTTTAACTAAGAGCAACATGATAAAGACGTTTTTGCAGTTATACGGAATAGTTTCACCACGAACTATTTTTGGACAAGTTAATGGAATATCTCGTTCCGTTGCAGTGCGCTTTGGACTTCCTTGTCCGCGGGAAGAAGCTGGAAGCTCAAGGTGATATATTTCTCGTATGCTCTCCGAGAGAACAAGTATGCCCTTGCTGAACATCTTCTTTCTTCTGATGATTCATCAAATGCCGTCTTATTCGGGAATTCTGCGCGAGTACAGGATTTTTATGTATCGTTGAGCAACGGTGCATAGTTGCCTTTTCAGACCTCGGCGCGATTCTTTACGCTTCAATTGAAATAACCGATCGAAACGGAATGCTACGCACGTGAATGAATGAAGTCACAAAAGGAAATTTTACGTTATCGGGATCCACATTTGTGCTTTCTGTAGAAATTTGCATATTAAATCATAATAATTTAATGCACTAAAAATAACTTCTTTCGGCTCTCCCGATAGTTTCTCCGCGTACGTCTCTACCGTATCACTTCGTATAATTTATATGTCCTACGGTAGCGTCAAGAAGGGCGACTAATTACCCCATTTCTGGTACAGGGGTTTCTCAGTCTTCCCTTCTAACAGCTGTAAAGGTTATGTCCCTATGACCCGCGTTTCGTCACATACAATATTCCGAGAAATGAAGCTTCGTTATTAATTTGAAATAAACCACTTTGTTGAGGGTGTGCGGGCGATGGAAGTGGTCGGTGGCCACTTCCAACCAGGCTGTCAGCTAAGCTATAGGCCTGTCGGATTTTGGTATTTAGTCAGATTTGGAAGACATGTTTATGCTGGTGACGGCTTTAGGCCAGTCTTTGCCACTTGGGCGGTAGAGCAAATCCCTCACCCATAATGCCACTGGGCACTAGAAGCGGTCCCAGGGCATCACTCTCGTCTGCGAGAGCTTCCATATCAGGTGGTGTGTTGATGTTGCTGTCTTGCCGAAGAACGCTCTGGCCCTCCTTTCCAGGACGCGTTCTAACGGCTCGACCCCTGTGGTCGCGTGCAGCTCCGTCACGCGAACAAAGCTATGCTAGTTCACCCTCGGCATCGCGCGTAGCCCATCATTTTGAACTATGGCGACTTTTTTGATGTGGGTTTTCGCCTCACCAGACCAGATAGATGAGGCGTATGTTAGGATTGGCTGTACGCAGATCCTATACAGTCTCACCTTGGTATCCAGGGTTACCTCCCTGGAGGCAAGGATAGGGTCGAGTCTGCGCATTGCACCTATTCCTGCCCCACTCAGGCCAGAAACATGTTTACGCCAGGTCAACCCTCTGTCCAAGGTTACTCTGAGGTGTTTAGCTTCGGAGGACCATGGGATGGCATGTCCCTGCAGGGTAAGGGCGACTGCCGGCTGGTTCCTTGGTCGTGCCAGAAACATGACAGCGACAGTTTTGGTGGCGTTGACTGAAATCCGCCATTTATAGTACCAGGCCTTCTTTATCCAGGGCTATTTGTTGGTATTTTACCACCTGCGCCTTGCTAGCGGATTTGGCGAGGATAGCCTCATCATCGGCATAAAGGCCGACGATAACTTGAGGTCCGTGGTCCCTGGGGAAGTCGTGGGTGAAGATGTTAAATAGTACTGGGCCTAGGACCGATCCCTGGGGAACACTTGCCTGAAACGGGTAAACTCCGGATCGCTCCCCTGCCCAGCACACCCAGAATCTCCTGTCCTCCAGGTAGGAGCGCAGGAGATTGATGAGAATTTGTGGCAAGCCAACCTATTGCATCTTGGTAAGAAGTGCAGCATGTCAGACCCTGTCAATCGCCTTGCTGATGTCGAGAAAAACTGCCGCCTTCCTGTTTCGGACGTTAAAGCCGTCGGTAATAAAATCAATGACCCTTGCAAGCTGATGGGTGGTGGAGTGTTGCAATGGCGGAAGCCGAACTGCTCTCCAGAGATTACCTTTTTGACAGACAAGTATCTGTGCAGTGTTGAGTTTCTCAATGATTTTCCCGAATTTTTTTAGTGAAATTGTGCGGTAGTTCTCGGCGGCATCCCCGGTCTTGTTTGCTTTGGGGATGCCGATGATCTTCGCCCTCTTCCACTCCTCAGGGAAGTGCCCAATCTTCTGGCAGCCACTAAATAGCGCTGCGAGATACTCTAGAGCAGCGATGGGCAGCTGTTTGATTAGGACGCTGCTGAAGTCGTCATCACCTGCAGAGCGCTGCGTGGATAGTTTCCTCATCAGAGCTACGATCTCTCGAGTGCCGATCCGAGGAAAGGTCCCCTGATCTGACTGGGTGCTCCTGAGGATTTCAGCCATGGCTGACTCTACAGCCCTTTCGGAGCCTGCTGAGTCAGCAATGAAGGGGTTTGGTTGGAAGGTATCGTTGAGGTGTTTCGCAAACATTTCACCCCTCTCCCTGTGGGAGGAGGCAAATCCCGCCGTGGTTTTAAGATGGGGTCTCGCCGTTAGGTTGCGTGCAACCCTCTGCAGACCCGCCAGATGGAATTGTCTGCGAAAGACGCCTCAGCCAGGTGTTCCTCCCAGGCATCTGCCTTGATCTCCCGAATTGCCTCACGGAGGTTCCTATTGAAGTCGTCGAGGAGGCTGCGCATATCCGGCGTACGGTTGCGTTGCCACCTTCTCCGTTGAGTTATCAACCTCCTGACCGACTCCGGGAGCCGGCGGGAGGTCAGCCTGGGAGTGCACTTCATTGCGGCCTGGAAAACGCCAGCAACACGGGCTGCCATGGCCTCGGCTTGCTCTTTGGTGGTTGGACCTTCAGAACTGACTGGGAGGCCAAAGCGATATTGTAGCGAAATGCTACCCAGTGTGCTTTGGCGATGTCCCTTCGCTGGAGCGATAAGAGCCTCAACGGGAGGTTGCCATAATAAAGGAGGGTCGGCAGGTGGTCTGACGACAGCTCGCTCAGGATGTTTCGATTCATGGACGCCTGGGCATTGCATGCAATGACAATGTCCGGGACGTCAGGAACTGGGACAGACGTTGGGTCCCTAGGTCCCAGGAAGGTCAACCCTGCCACCTGAGCAAGCTGGTGGTGTTTACGCCCCCTTCCTTTGGAAGTTCTGGAGTTCCAGGCTCCGTGCTTGGCGTTGAAGTCGCTAAGCACAACCGTCGGAAATCCGTCAGTGGAGAATACGACATAGGGAATAGTGAACCTGGCGGGAATACGCCGCAACCACTTGCAGCCTCCCTCATGTAATATGGATGTCAGCGGCCACTGCCTCCATCTAAACCATATCGAGGAGTGGATACTCATGATACCTGAGTGATGAGTGGACCAGAGGTGCGACGCCCCCTCCAGCGCCGGTGACCCTGTCCTTTCTCAACACGTCCCAGCCCAGTATAATAAGGGTGATATATGGGGTGAGTTTGGTCTCGCCAATGGCAGTGACTTAGACACCATGGTCGTGAAGTTGTTGGATAAGTTCATCGACGCGCTGGCGAATGCCGTTTTCGTTCCATCCCAATATCGATAAGCAGCCCCTCTTACGGTGTGGCTCCATTGCTGGTTTTAGAAACTGCAGTTTTCTCCAGCAGTGCCAGGAGGAGGAATCCCTGGCTGCTGGTGATGTGTTTTTGCAGCACCCTGGTGATGGACACTATGGTGTCCCAAAGCTCCTCGTCATGTGATCCCGGAGGGGCGGGCTCCTTTGACGTGACTGTGGCGGATGGACTGCCTTTGGGTACAGGGTGTGGTTTCTTCGTCACCAGGGTCATTTGTGCCGGAGATGGTTGTGATGGCTGTCCCCTTGGGAGGCTTTTCCCCCTGGGGATACCCCTTTGTTTTAGCTAAAAGTTTATATATCACTAAGGAGACGGTTTAGAGCAGAGGTGCACAACTCAAAAGTTCTCACGGGCACAAATTGACCTTGATTGGACCTGGGCTGGCGACGCTAGGAAGGTTTTGTACATAAAAAAATTAAATAAATTATTGAATGTATTGAATGTATTAAGCAATTACCGTAACAAACTTTACATGAAATTTTTATGCGACAAAATGAGGTGACAAACAAATATAATTTACTTAATGGGAAGTGCTGCATCGTTTTTCTCTCGCCATTCCACTTATATTCGGAGTAATACTGGTAGTTGCTGTTCTTAGAATGTCTCTTAAACTCTGATCCGTTAGTGCAGAACAGCTTTGTTTCATTTCATGAGAGGGAATGTTTGTTCACACACGTACGTACTCCCAAATAACGATACAATTTTCAAAACCTCTTTTCTGTGTGACATGAACTTGGATTGTCCAGTTGTTTCTATAAATCTCGGTGTTTATGTATTTAAGATTGCGAAACATTGCAAATCTATTAATTCAAGTAGAATGTTATGGTCGTATATTTCAGCTTTAACGGAAAACAGATTAGTTAAGAGCTCAAAGCTCAAACATAGCTTCATCTTTTTGTTATTCAGAAAATCTTCTTCTGACTTCCACCTGCAGTTTATCTAAATGGGATACATTTTGGGTACTGTTTAATATTTTTTCAGCCTCATTTTTGGAAACAATGGGCTACACGTTGGGAAATGTTACAAATCCCCTTTACTCAGCTGTGAATGAAAGAGTTGTATTTATGTTTAAACTTTTAACGGCGGAAAACATCTGTAATAAGGTACCCTTACCCTGCAGATTTTTGTTAAGGCAATTAAATGGAATGTTATATCTGCAGGAAAAGCTAAGCCACACAACCATTCTTCATTCTACAACTCTGGTACTTTTTTCATCTCCTTGATGACTGACCTAATTGTCACAAAACGTTCTAAGACACTACCACGACTTAGCCAACATACTTCCGTGTGATACAAAACATAACCATATTCAACATCAATCTCTCTCATATATTCCTAAGATTTTCGATGGTCCAGGCTTCTGCTCGGAATGAAGTACGCCGCCGAAACAACTACTGACATGACATGATCAAAGTTCATTACTTTACCACCCAGAAGTAGTTAGAGCATTGGCCTTCCACGCAGCGGTCCCAGGTACATATCCGGCGGAGGTCGGATACTTCAAGCCGTCCCCTAATTGTGTGATTTGAGGATACCGCGCAAGTCAGTACTCCGTCCTTCGGAACGATTTTAAGCATTTGCCCCCCTTGGTGCTCTTCGTAAAGAGTAGGGTAATGCCAGCATAGGGTTTGCCTCCTCCCTTGTGTGTTTGGTGTGGAAGGTGTAATGACTATAGTTAATAGTTTCAGGCGTCACTTGGTGGAATTTCTTCATAATGTAAAAATAAAGAGACTTGTTGGTAATTCCACATAAACTTTATTATAAACTACCTAGGTTTCGTTGGGTGAGGGTGAGTCTGGGGAGAGTGAGTCGGAGGAGGGTGAGTCGGGGGAGGGTGAGTCGGGGGAGGGTGAGTCGGGGGAGGGTGAGTCGGGGGAGGGTGAGTTGGGGGAGGGAGACTCGGGGGAGGGTGAGTAGGGTGAGGGTGAGTTGGGGGAAGGTGAGTTGGGGAGGGTGAGTTGGGAGAGGGTGAGTTGGGGGAGGGGGAGTGGGGGGAGGGTGAGTTGGGGAGGGTGAGTTGGGAGTTGGTGAGTTGGGGGAGGATAATGAAAGGGATAGTGGGGCGAATTAACATTGGAGGAAAGGAGTGAACATATGTTCGTGGGAAGGGCGAGGGGGGAAATCGGTTGAGCTCAGTGATGTCCAGTAAGTTTAATAATGAGAAGGCAATAGTGATAACTGGTAGGAATAATTAGATTAATGGGAGGTCGTGAAATGGAGAATGAAAGGGATAAAAATATCATTTACGACTTCACCGATCCACAAACCTAACATCCCGATTAGGCCCGTGATTTCAAATGTTTCAGCCCCTTATCACCTCCTAGCACACAAATTAAATACAATCTTCAGGCAGTATTCGAAGTTTTCCCCAAAAAATAGCCTCAAAAATTCTTGTGAATTAGCATATACCTTATCACAAAAAGTTCACCCTCAAAAGTGTACCCTAGTATCATTTTATGTGTAATATTGTCACCAGAAGAAGCTTTATAGTTAGTAGAAATTACCCTCGTCAAGAAAAGTTTTCCCGATCCAATAATCAGTGAATTGTTTTCCCTAATTAAAGTGTGCGTTTCTCAAAAGTATTTAAAGTTTAATAAAAGTTTTTATAATGAATTAGATGGCCTAGCCATTGGTTCTCCTCTGTCGCCGCTACTTGCAGACATTTATATGAACAATTTCGAAAGATTCTATTCAGAGAATCCTATTATTAAAAACGTTTTCTGTTGGTTTTGTTATGTTGATGATATTTTTTGTGTATGGTCTGGGTCATCGAGGCAACTGGATATCTTCCTAAATTTCTTGGATTCTTTTAATAATGCAATAAAATTCACATGTAAAACAGAAATCAACGGGTTCCTAAACATTCTAGACAATACCGTATCAAAGGTAAATAGAAATCCAGAATTCGCTATTTTCAGAAAAGACTCAAGTGCACCGATCAAATAATTCACTTCAATTCAAGACACCATTTCTCACAAAAAATTGCCGTATTTCATTCCATGATTCATAAGCTATTAAACATTCATTCCTCAGATTTCGAAGTCAGGAAATAACTTCAGGTGGTCAAACATATTGCAGTTAACAACGGTGACCAGAGCAAATTAATAGACAGGTTATTTGAGCCATAAATAGATATACGGTATCATCCCCGTTGATTAATGACAAGATTAAGAATTTGGAAAAAAGTGGAATTTATAAATTACATTGTGGAGATTGTACAGTGGTTTATATAGGACAAACGGGACGGAAATTCAAAGAAAGAATTAAAGCATCACTCCTGCTTCATAAATAGTTAAACAACCTCTCTCTTCGCCAAACATCTTTTAGAACATGGACACAACAGCGACTTGATTCCCAAATTCCTGCATTATGAAAGAAAGGGACCCAGGCTTGATATTCTGGAACAATTAGGAATTATACAGTGTGTGAACTTAAAAGTTGTAAATGATATTTTTATCCTTTTCATTCCCCACTTCTCGACCTTCCATTAATCTATTATTATTCCTACCAGTTATCCCCATTGTCTTCTCATTATCAAACTTACTGGACTTCACTAAGCTCAACCGATTTCCCCCCTCCCCCTTCCCACGAACATATGTTCACTCCTTTCCTCCAATGTTCATTAGCTCCACTATCCCTTTCATTATCTTCACCCAGCTCACCCTCCCCCACCCACCTATTGTACCATTAACTATAAATTGCTACCGGCTTTAAGTTTACTTCATCTGATGATGTTGCATTGCAACGAAACCTAGGTCGTTTTTAATAAAGTTTATGTGGAATTACCAATAAGTCTCTTTATTTTTACAGTGTAACGACTATAATAATGCAAGAGGTTGATTAGCCAGAATTTCCACAAAAACAAACAATTTAATTTTACCAAACAGTTTATCTTGGTGTATAATACAGTTATATTGTTTTATTTCGCGTTCGTGATAAAACTTCTTTTTCAGCAGGGTGATTGTACCCTTATTTTTTCCTACCATGCATGGGGACCTGCCTGTACAAATACCAGCAAGTTTCTCTCATGGTAGCTTCAAATCCTCCTTCACTTCAACTGCTTCCTTACAAATATCTTCGCCAGTAATATTTTCATGTAATCAACGCATATCTGCAAGATCCTTAAGTAATTTCAAAGTCACTGATTACCCCACGTATATATATACTAGCAATTAGGCAGTATCTTTAATGTCACAACTCTCGTATAATGCAATAGAATAACACTCATATTGCTAGCCCATTTTCAAAAATTTCTCTACAAAATCACCGCCAGGGAATGAGCGAGCTGAACGTGCAATTTCTCGTGCTACGCACAAACTTGCTTTTGTAGCTGACGACGTTCGCTCTCTTAAACATATTATGTTGTAATGAAAGGCTTTTAATCAACTCTTCAAACTTTTAGATATTAATTTATTTACTTACTAGTGGCCTGTTGCAGCAATGGGGGACTGCCTAATATCGGGAATTGCCGAAAATTTTATGAAGTTGTATTTTATGGCTATTGTTATAGGAAAATATAAAGTTTTTTCGTTAAATTTTTAACAGATATTTATAAAAAAGGCAATTTAAAACAGAAGAGTTTATGCCAAACCCGATCACATCCGATTGGTAGCCGACGTTTGCCGAGTGTTTAGTGACGTCAGTGAATGCCACAAGCATGTTAGCCGATGCTAGCCGTGCTAGAAGCCATTGTGCCGATATAGAAGTAGAAGCTTGAAAGATATAATTCTGTTGGTTTCCTCTATACTCCATCTTAGAAGAAATATTGGTAGAAGTACTGCACCTCCCTGCATTTATTTGGCTTTGTGTTTTGCAAAATGGCATAGGAAGGGTTTTGTGTAGCCAGATCTGATAATTTGCCCCAAGTTGATTCGTACATGTATTTGCGGTATATTGGAAGTCGTAGGGAGCAATATTCAGATGTTGAAATGCGTGGAGTGAAGGCGGATAAGTTTGTATTACATTTAATTGATAAAACAAGTTCGATACAGCGCTTTTATTTTCATTTATTGTAATAGTACTATTATTTCGAATGAAACGCAGAAGATATGTAAAAGATAGATTGACGTATTAAAACAGCTTTCCCATATTAAATGAATAATACATCTCCAGTTTAAACTAATATTATTGAATATTTATTTATGTATTGTTTCCCATGCTGTCCTAGTATCTACTAAGTAAAATATAGTTAGATAAGTATACCAAAGGTAATGGACGTGGCCGAGACTTCGTGGAATTCCACAATAAAATAACATGAACAATGCTAGATAGTATTTTTTATTTATATTAAACTTTTGTTATTTCCACAAAATATATTAAGTAAAACACGACCGGTTTCGGTAAATAATCACCATCATCTGCCTTTACGGAATCATCAGGTTAAATATTTACAAATATACAAAATTAATGTGAATAAACTTAGTCTCCGTGTGTCTTGTCTATAGGAAATGTGGTGAAGTTTGTTGTTTTAAGTGTCAATCTGCCTTAGTTATAACCTATACTTGTGAAAAGAAAAACTATAGAAATGTTTGTAATAACTCTTTTGTATACCTATGTCGCGAATTTCATCGTTGCTTTTTTCTCCCTTTAATGCTGTTGGATTTGTGAAACCAAAGCGAGAAGGAAAAATATGTATTGTTAAAGGCAAGGTTTTCCCTGAACACAGAATTAGATAAAGAGGTTATGAAGTGAGTGTAGTTGTAGATGAAGAAGAAGATTTAGTCACGTCTGTGGAGTGTCATGACCGCTCTTATTTAGCAAAACATGGTCCTTCAAAATACCATGGATATTATGGGAACAAATTTATTAAAATATTTAAATTGCAGAACTAACTTAATATGTAAAATTTGTAAAAGTATTTGCATAAAAACTTGGTACTGAAATATATGCACTGCAACAGTAATCTTTGCTTAATAAACCCATAGCCCAAGGATTTCCGTAAGTTTTATCTTACGTATTTAGAATAGGTATATTACATTATAGCGGTTTTGTTAAAATATATATGCTAATCTTTGAAACATAAAAATATCATTTACTCTTTCAAAGTTCTCCAGAAATATATGCATCATGTCAATGTAACACCGACATAAGTCTTAAACTAAAATACGAAGCAATAAAATTACGTACATACTTATAACTAGTACTAGGATTAAAATGATCTTCGCAGACAAATGCAGTTGTACGTTCCGATATATCAGATGCATTTCTCCTCATGGCTTTCAGCCACAATATTCTCCGCTTCTTATTTCTTCCCGAGGAGCTCCGTAGCGTGAAGAACAATTTTCTCGGGGTTTTAATCGTTGTAACAGACAGTACTTATAACCCTTCTTAAGTTCCACATTCTCCATTTTAGCTACGATATCAGGAAAAGCAACAGGACGAAGTATCAAAACCGCGTGCTTTCATTACCGTCGTAAGGCATGCGATGACGTCACGTACCCCTTACTACTCTCTCTCCAACCAGGATGCCGTTTTCGCAGGATATTTAAAAGTGTTATTTTAAATATTTTTTTGCGTAATGAAGACGATTTAACAACAAATATTTCACAGGGAGTAATTAAGTCAACTACAAAGAATTCAAAAAAACATTTTGACAGTCCCCCATTGCTGCAATTTGAGCAACAGAAAAATTGATTATTGTTTTATTGAAGAAAGTTGCTAGTTTATTAAATGTTTTTACAGAAATTTACTAATCAGGTAAGCATAGGTTTTACTACATATACGATACGTAGGAAACTGTACAAAATGAGGAATTGAAAAGGTAACAGAAATGTGAAGGTGGGAAGAAATGGCAATCAACGTTAAACCTCTTTGTATACAACGTTCTTAGTGTAGACAGAGTTGTCGCTTCCTATTTTAACTTGGTGGCTTGTTTCGGGGGTGCTATTTTCTTTTTATTAAAGTCGAAAATTATAAACTATAGAGAGTTATAGAGCTTATTAAGATGAACTTTGAATTATTTATTTATTTTTCCCGCCGTTATAGCTATAAAAGCTTTCAAGACACTTTTCTCAACTCTCTAGCTGTACCACAGCTCCCGGAATTTTGAACCAACGGAGGGTGCTATTTTCTTCCTACCAAATTCGAAAATTCTAAACTTTCGAGAACTATTGAGTTATTTTCGTTGAACTTTGAAGAATTGATATATTTTTCTCGCAGTAACGACTATATAAGCTTTCAGAAGACACTTTTCCCAACTGTGAAGCTCAACCACAGCTCCCGGAAATTTGAAGCAACAAAGGGTCCTTTTTTACGAAATTTCTAACAATTGTGAACTTTCGAGAGCTATTGGGCTATTTTTGTTGAACTTTGAAGAACTGCTATATTTTTCCCGCCGTCACGACTATATAAGCTTTCAGAAGCTACTTTCCGCAACTCTAGCTTAATCACGGCTTTCGGAATTTTGAAGCAAAGGAGGGTGTTTTTTTCTTCTTACCAAATTATATATATAGATTTAGTAGAATTTTTTATATAGTTTAGATTTTTAGAAAATTGAAACATTTATTAGTTTAGCTTCGAGTTTTCATCGTTTTGTGATAGAATGTTTGGCAGAGCGCGCGAGGTATCGGGAAGAGAAGATTTTAAGGCGCAAGCCAACTCTCGGTAGCCCGCGAAATGATTTATAATGTACGAGTATATTTTGGGAGCTAGACCCTGGACTCCTCATCACCAAGGTCAAGGGGGGAAACAATAAACGCTGGTTCACACAGGAGGGACGGTCGGAGGACGGTCGCGGTGAGGGCGATATTAGGGACAGAACTATTTTTGAGGAGATCATTCATACATGTAGGTTAGCCTTCAGTCGCGGCACGGTTGCATTTCGGCCCCTACCTTCAGCGTGACGTAGTTTATGGATTCCTCTTACTGGCAGGAAGATTCAAGCTCACTTCGGCTGTCACCGAGGATTGTCGATAGTAACCGAGGAGGCTAGGACTCGTAGGGGCTTGGAACAAAAGTTGCCTCCTCCCATTTATCACCGTGACGGAGGTCGACAAATTATTAAGATGAGAGAAAATTGCAGCCGAAGGCCACTTTCGGGGATGTCTTGCAGGGCGCGCAACCTCGATAATTTGTTCTTTTCGTATAAATACTAGGAGTATTGTACAAGTAAGTGCCAAAGTAATTATACAATTCGAAAAAGAGCTACTTATTAAAATGGGACATTTGGGAAAATGGGAATTTTCTGCAGTAATCAGGAAGTATATTGTCTTCTCATTTTATGCAGGAAGTAGATTTTAAAAATTATTTTCACAGATAAGCAAACAATTATATTTCTAAATTTTATTAAAAAATCTTTCTCAGAATATCTTTCCCATTTTCATGATAAAAATCAACAAAAGCTTCTGCTATAAATACTTCACTGAAAATAGAACAAATATTCCTTGCGATGCTGTCGACCATTCAGTATCTGTGTCCATGAAACCCCTTTTTTATTTCTATATTGTCCTTTTCGGTGTTATTTTTTGTGAAAACTATGAAACGTTATGTCCGAAGGATTTGATGCCAATTTATATGGCCTATAATTTATGTTTCATATCGTCTTATACACAATTAAATTGAAGGCAGTGACGTAATTGAAGCCCCCGCAGTCCCCGTAGGCGGTAGACCCAATCCAAGGAGGGGCCCAGGAGCCTTCTTAAGTGAATTAGAGGAAAAAGGGGAAAAAATATTTTTGAACAAAAACTACCAAAATTGCCCTAAAATGTGCCATTTTCTTTACTTATTTTCAAAAATTTCCACCAGACCCCCCCCCTCCGGATTTTATAAATATCATGTGTCTCTTATATATGGAAATTATAATTTAATATGGTGTCTTCTTGATATACATTATAGAACATCCAAAAGAGCCATTTAGAAACATTTGCAGTTACGTCACTGATTTAAGGTGCGCCGTACAAAAAATTGAAATGCTTAAGTGTGCCACTATAAAAAGTTTGGGAAACACTGGGTTAAGGTCTTTCTTGTCTATGCGTTGAACAGAACTACGAGATATACCTAATCTTCGGGAAACTTGCTTTACAATTAAGCTTGTACACGGTTTTACTTCTTGACTAATAATCAATATCTCAACCGCTGCAATATTTTCTTACACGCGAACAATATTTGTCTACAACTTCCGTATTGTCAGTCTGAAAGTTTCTTAGCTCTTCAAGCCCGGAGGAAGTTTATATAAATCCCACCCCAGATGTATGGCGATGCAGGCGCGAAAATTGTAAAAAATATAAAAACTCATAACTTCTCACATTTTTATTGGGTTTATATGAATATTTTGAGGATGTACGCAAAACGTTATATTTTAAAACTATAACATTTACGCTAGCTTGAAATAAGTGGAGACTTTGCTGGAGAGAATCGATTTGCACAGCGATCCGTTACCTATCCAGCGCGTGCCCGCTGTGTAACAAATTTTTATTTATGTTTTGTTCCTGATAGTAAGTGTTATTTCCTAATTGCTTAAGCCTCAAAAGTATAGAAAATGGCTATTATTCCCCAAAAACTTTGCTTTTGTAACCAGGACAGTGATATTTTGAAATTTACCTATTTTCCAGAACATTCCAGATAGATTCAGTGCTGAGTACATTTGGAGTAACTTCTAGAACTTTCTAGAACTTTCCAGTAATATAAATAGTAGCATAAATACAGGGGCCTTAAGCCCACCAGTTCAGTTTAGTTCCACCGGCCTAAGTGGATATATATCTACATTTTTCTAAGATGACATCAAGAGGCTGCAAGCATCCGGTAGACGCATTTTGCTATGTCTGCAGCCAATTTATCAAGACGAGCTAAAAAGTACTCCATGGAAGCATCTGCTAAGATGTGTTAGGCGTACAAGGCATATTTCGGCATGCCTGTCGGGGATCAAGACAAACCCTTGGCACCTCATTCCACCTGCTAGTACTGCACTAAAACTCTGGAAGGTATGATGGACAATTGTTGCTCGGAATTTTGTTATAAAATTTTTTTAAATTTTTAAAAATTTCAATATTATTAAAAAAATATATCATATATGAAAAATGTTGCGAGAATCTCTTACACATTTAAATAAATTTATTTTTCCATTATTACAATTTTACTTTGTTCTTTTGTAGGATGGTACAGAGGGTAAAAGAGAGCCATGAAGTTCGCTATCCCTTGAATTTGGCAGGGGAACCCACTGACCACTCAAGCAACTGCTACTTCTGCATGGTGGCAAGAATGCACCTGCTATCACGTATCCGGACCTTCCTTCATCCATCGCCCCGGTGCCACACTGCCCTGAGCTCCCCGTACTCACTCCTCCGGAGAGAGAGCAGCCGTCTTCAGAAGAGAGCAGCATGTTAGAGAGGGAGGAAGACGTTGTAGATCCAGATGACAATTTCAGAGGTGGAGCTGAGGATAGAAACCCATACTACCCCAACCAAAAAGACCTCAACGACTTGATCAGAGATCTTGGTCTCACCAAGTTCAATGCCGAGCTTTTGACGTCTAGGGTCAAGCAGTGGAACTTGTTGGATGAAAGTGTGCAAGTCGCAGATCAGAGGAAGCGTCACCAAGCTTTTTCCAGCTTCTTCGCCCGTCAAGATGGGCTCTGCTTCTGCCACAATGTGACCAGTCTGTTCGAGGCAATCGGAATCGCCTGTAACCCGAACGAGTGGCGCCTCTTCATTGACAGCTCATCCAGGAGCTTCAAAGCCGTGCTGCTCCGTAATGGAAACAAGTAACTGTCTCTTCCCCTGGCTCACTCGGTGCACCTCAAAGAGAATTACAACAGCATCAAGACCTTGCTGGACGCCTTGAAGTATGATGAGTACGGCTGGGAGGTCATCGGAGACTTCAAAATGGTGGCATTCCTGATGGGTCTCCAAGGCGGTTTTACCAAGTTTCCCTGCTATCTTTGCCTTTGGGACAGCAGGGACACCAAGGCGCACTACCACTGGCGGGACTGGCCATGGAGAACCGAGTTCTCTGTGGGGAGAAACAACGTCAAGTGGGAGCCACTGGTGGACCCCCGGAAGGTTCTGATGCACATCAAATTGGGCCTTATGAAACAATTTTTCACAGCTCTAGAGAAGGAGTCGGCAGTCTTCAAGTACCATCAAGACTTCTTCCCTAAGCTATCTGAGGCAAAGGTCAAAGCCGGTGTCTTCGTCGGACCACAGATAAAGAAGATCGTGGAGTGCAAGAAATTCCCCAAGAAGCTCACTAGGAAAGAGAAAGCGCCTTGGAACAGCTTTGTCGCAGTAGTTCGGGGCTTTCTGGGCAATCACAAGGCCGAAAACTATGTGGAGCTGGTTGAGACTCTGGTGAAGAACTACGGCACAATGGGCTGCAGTATGTCCCTCAAAGTCCATATCCTTGATGTTCATCTTGATAAATTCAAGGAGAACGTGGGAGCGTACTCGGAGGAGCAAGGCGAGTGCTTCCACCAGGATATACTGGACTTTGAACGCCGCTACCAAGGACAGTACAACGAGAACATGATGGGAGACTACATTTGGGGGCTGATTCGTGAAAGTGATTTACAGTATAATCGTAAATCTCGAAAAACTACTCACTTCTAAATCTTTTGTGGTCATTTTTGTATAGCTTTAGTATAAATACATGTTAATTTTGCTTCATATATTCCTTTTTCTGACTTTATGTGAACGAAAAGACGCAAATTCGCCCGTTTTCTCATTGGAAATAGGTAAATTTCAAAATATCACTGTCCTGGTCCCAAAAGCAAAGCTTGAGGGGAATAATAGCCATTTTCTATACTTTTTAGGCATAAGCAATTAGGAAATAACACTACCCAGGAACAAAAATTGTGTTACATTGTGTAATCAAATCGTGAAAACTATAGAAGTTATTTTTTTAAAGGCAGTTCATAATATTTATTTATTCTTGAGTTACTTTCTCGTTATTAGGAATCGTTACAGAAGTCATATTAAAAAATTGTCCCTTTTTACTTTCTCCATAAGTATGGAGAAAGTGTTGTTTTCATGAAAAAAGTCGAATTCGAGATTTCAATGGAAATACATGTTTTAAGGTCCCCTGAAAACGTTTTGATTATTTTCTCGATGATGTATGCGGGTGTGTGTGTGTGTGTGTCGCGGGAATTTTTTGGGTGATCTAATTCAAAAACTATTAATTAAATCAACGCGAAATGTTATATTTGACATTTTTGTTCAAGTCACAAGAACTTATTAGTTTTTGGTAAAAATCGGTCAACCGGAAGTGCGTGTTTACTTTTGTCGCTTAAATTTTTTTTGCCATATTTGATGAATGTTCAATAAATGTTGTAGGAAATTTAATTTTCTACGACGTCTGTTCGAAACATTTTTCCATATAATCCATTGTTTAAAGGTACTTTTAAAACTAATTTTTGAGCTGCCACCACCATACCACTTACCGGCGACTATGGTAAGCACTTTACACTTAGTAGATGGTAGCCCGTAAACACTTTGGCTCCAAGTTGAACAGTTGTATAAAACTCCTTCAGCCAAAAAATTGTAGGGTAAGCCCTATGCATTTCGCCCACTAAGTGGGCATCTTCAGGGGAGAACCTGCCTTGGCAGTTGAACTCTGTTCACTGCCAAGGCAGGTTCTCCCCTGAAGATGCCCACTTAGTGGGCGAAATGCATAGGGCTTACCCTACAATTTTTTGGCTGAAGGAGTTTTATACAACTGTTCACTTTACACTTAGTTACGTCTTAGTAACTGTCCTTTTTATTTTCTTAATTGTTGGAGCTTCCTGGCTATATTCTATATCAGAAGGCTACGGTTTGAGTTTATTTCTGTTCTTTGTAAAGTCTTTAAAATTTTCTCGCTGTTCCTTAAAATATTTATCATTTAACCTATTTGGAATTTTTAGAAATATTACTGGAATGGAGAAAGTGATGTGGTGGCCACAGATTTTTTATTATGGGAACTCGGAGGATTTTAATTAATGCGAGGGGGCATTTTTCGGTCTCTAATTTTCTTCTTTGCAAAAGACAAAGAAGAAAAGAGATCCTATTATTACTTATAGAGCATTGGACAAAGTTGGGGGTGATTCAGTGTACACAAGAGCGTAGAATATCACTGCGTCGGAGCATATGTACCGCACGGCGTCTAATAGTTAGACGATTACGAAATCTCTTGATGTTTCATTAATCGGGGTTTCTTTGTTTTTGTTTTTCTCTGATGTCATAATCCTACCGTGTGAGTACTGTCCATTTTCGGCACCGAGCAGAACGACTCTAAGGCGAATTTGCTTCGACGCTCAATTGTAATAGGAGTGTTTAGGGAACGACGTTAAGTTGAAACAACGCTCCACGAGGCGGAGTTGCTGCGCTTCTCTATTTTACGCTTTTATTTAAAACAGCAAAGAAGATGAAATTATTTCTGCTTGTGAGGAAACTTGAAGCTTCATGCAGTTTTCCATCACCTGAGTTATCTGTCAACGGAATGCACAAATATGCTACACGACAAATAACATGGCGATTTTGGGATCGCTACAAAAATTTCCTCGTCTAAAACTAAGTCATAAGCAATTGTTAACAAAGTTCTGGCACCATATTTACCCTAACAAATAAAAAGAGAACTTGACAGTGATGCAATATACAATATGCTTGAAAAAAATCGCTAAAATATTAAGCCCGACTGTGGGGGTTTGTCCATCTTCTTGACACCCCCTGGAATAGCTCCAGTGGACGCCCACGACTTTTAAATGACAACTATTAGATTTAAACTGTCATCTCTACACATAATACCATTTAATTGTTACAAAGTCAAAGCCAAATACGATTGTTTACAAAACAATTAAAAAATGTATGTTTTGCAATTTTAATTTGTAAATCGTTTCTACGTAACTACATATTATTTTATTTAAATAGGTATAATTTAAAAAAATCAGTTTCAATTTGTTCAAAAAAATAATTTTGTAAATATGTTCAATTTTACTGGGGTTTAAATAGTTTCCATTTTTTTTTACCCACAGAGTATTCATAAATAGACGTTTTGTGAAGTTTGGCAGGAGTAAACTACCATCCATCTTTGCACATTGTTGGTTTATTTAATCTACGCGCCCATTCCGCCTGATACCCTATATAAATACCATATTTTATCTGATTCTGTCCACCCGCTTGTCCTCTAGATCCGCTCACAGACCTTGGTTCTCTTCGTAAAAGTATCTAATGCCGGCACCCGGTTTCCCTCCTCCCTTCTGTGTCCACAGTCCAAAAGGCTGATTAGCCAGAAAAACGAACAAATATCCGCGCACAGACGCTAGGCCACAGACACATTGAATTGAAAAAACCTCTTTTTCAGATTGAGGGGCGTCTAAAACATGCATATTCATTAAATCTCGATTTCTAAATTTTTCACCATCACAGCCCTTCTCTATATCGTTTATGAGAAAGTAAAATGTGTTCCTACACTTGCATTTCCTTCAGTCAACTTCCAGATAGACCAATGTTTCGTCTTATAATTAGAAAAACTCCTAAATTTATTGTAACCAACATTACTAGTACCTTAAATTCTAATTTAGGAGAAAATAGGCAGTTATCCTCTGAATCTCGGAAATTGAAATTCGGCCTGAAATTAGGTATACAGTTATTTCAATTGGAGAAGTTGTATTTCAATTAATCATTTTTATGTAATTGGTAACATGATAGTTAAGTACTCATTATTGCGGATAAAAACTCCAAAGCCCATAGATATAAATGTTAAAAGTGACTGACTTTTTAAATAAATTACAGAAACGGCACCATTGCCTTCACTTCGCTAGGAGTAGTCCTTTATTTACTTTTAGAAATGTTTTTTCAAGGTGAATATCTCATAATTTGTTTTATTTCAATCTTAAAATAAAATATCTCGACATTTATTACTTTAGTATCTACAATCTCAGTGCAGAGTATGTATAATTAGAGTTCTTTGAAACATACATTGAAAATTTGCGAATTAAAATAAAAACCCAATTCTTTCATGAATAAATGGTTTCGTTTTATCCGACTCTTGTTTTATTTCCATTTCCTTAATAAGGAAATTCGATCATAATATGCATCGCGTTTGCTAGATTTTTCAACGTTTATATAAAATTCAAGATATGACATTCACACAATCTATATCTATAAATCTGAAATTGTTTGTTTGTTTGTCCGCTATACAAATCCACACCTTTGAAGATATCGTCACGAAACTTCGCATAGTTATATAATATACCGTGCGAGTAAGATAAAGTATATGGCAATAAAAACTTTGGGGGAGGGGGGTGATATAATATAAGGGCACTGTGCATGACGGTACAATAGACGTTAGCGCCATCGGACGGAAGCCGCATGTACTACAGTACAATTCTCTCAAGTTGCTAAATAAATCGCGATAGGTTAGGCCAACTTCAATGAAACTTTAATTATAATACTCGGTGTGAATTTCTGCATGTGATACGTGTGCAGTTGTCTAACATAAGGGCATGGGTTAAATACCAGGATAGTCTACATTTTCTACTTGATTAACATGTAAATGCTGATAGATAAAACTAAAGCGATGATTGAAGTATAATTCCGGTATTTTATACACTTGGCGTTGGCTTAAAATGGTCCCGGGCAACGCAGAGTTGTCCAGCTAGTTATATATAATCCACTCCATTTTCGAATTTATTATTAAGGAAAACATTTCCATAAAGGTGATGATAATGATTTCAATGTTATCCACGTTACGTCTAATTCGTGCAATTGTCCAATTCATGAAATAGGCAATTTTTTGCTCATTTCATGAATTAGAAAATTTTACTGCCTAGTTCATGAATTGGGCATGGAATGATTTTAACTAACTAATAATTTATGTTTCTGTTATATTAAAATAACTTTCTATGCATATGTTTTCAAAGCAAATGGCTGAACATTATTTACTATGGGAATAATTTTGAAACGAGAAAAAAGTCTGCTATGACCAGGAATCGAACTCGGGTCATCCACTTGCCGGGCGGATATTCTACCTCTGAACTATCTTAGCAGATCAATTTTCTCGTTTCTTAACGCGGATGTTTTCTTGGTTATGGTATTATAAAAGACAATTTTTTCTTCTGTGAATGTTTTGTAAACAATGAACGGATTACATTTTGAAGTAACTTACAAAGTATGAACAGATAATTACGCTTCGGATTCGGGTACGTGGCAGCCCCGGAAGGGTGACTCACCATCTATAGCACCATAGCATCCTGGCATGGGTGAGGAACGAGTTGGGTTGTGGGGTGGGTTGTTCGATGGTTAAGAAGCTTCGAGCAATTCTGGCGTTAATCCGACTGACGAAAAAGCTGTAGCACCTAGCCGATGACGCCTAGGACACGCTACTTATAAATTAACCTCGTACAGATATCGACTGTCATATGCTCACAAACAGTGCTGCGAATTCATGAAATAGGCTGACATATTTGCCCGATTCACGAACTAGGCAGTAAAATTGCCTAATTCATGAATTGGGCAATTACACGATTTAGGCGTAACATCCACATTATTTGCGGAGGAAATATAAGTAATTAAGCCGAATTTAGTACCGCATTAACTATATTAAAATCCTAGTTTCTGTAATTTTGTTAACTACTATCAACATATGTCAGTGACGAGGCAAAGAAAATTGCATGCAAACTTGTTTTCTCCGGCGCCTTTGCGTAACCCTATCTGAAGCAATAGTTTACTTCGGCAATTACAAGAACTAGAGAAGAAATGTTTACTGATTTTCTACGTTTTTTAGAACTTTGAATTCCAAAGGGACAGATATGAAATATTTCCTAACTGTATTTTCTGAAATAGAAATTCATTTCGACCGAATATTTGGACTTAGGTATGAGTAAGTATAGTTGAATATTTATACAATATATATTGTTTCCTCGGCTTTTTAATTAGGTGTAAAATACGTAAGGATACTAATTTCAGATTCGGTTAAATATCTACGAGTCACGATCCATCGTGACCTCTCAAGGGCCCGTAACCATCGCAATCACTCTAAATAAATAATTCTTCTTCATTTTACACATAAGGGATTTTATGTCATTAATTAATTAATTACGTAAATTAAAATTAGGAAATTTTGAAAATGAAAATTCGAATTTAAATAGCAGATCAGTACAAATGGGCCCCTAAGAAAACTGCACCGAGTAGTTTTTAAAGTCTTAAAAACTGAGCGTATTTCTTATTGGGGAAGAAATCCGACATTACTCCGTGAAGTGTGTCACACAGAATCTCTTGCTACCTTTGAAAAGTTTCGAAAATTCGGAGCAGGGGGAAATCTTTGGCCGACCCCCTCCCACCCTCATGTTCCGCGTTGATCAGGAGTTCACACTTTGTTACCTTATTAATATTTAAAATTACCACACAATATTTGCCAATTTTTACCTTAAATACTCAATTAATAAACAAATATTAAACAAAAATATGAATGTATAAGAAATGACATTAATATTATGTGTATATATATATAAATATGCCATCTGCTATCATCTATTATTACAGGTAATATTACAAGCATTTAAATAAAATACCGAAAAATAAAACTCATCTCATTTTATTTATTTAAAAAACATTCTTCGACATTTTATGGCTGCAAAGTCGTCAATTATGTCTTCATATTTCAAAGACTCCATAATGTCACTTTCTATGGACATAAATGATAGACCAGTTAAACGGTCGTCAGACATTGTTGTACGTAAATAATTTTTTATAATTTTTAACTTATAAAATGACCTTTCTGCTGATGCCACAGTCAAAGGTAGAGCTAGCAATATTCTAATGGCTATGAAGCTATTGGGATAAACAGCAGTTAAGTTGTTTTGGTGAATGAAATTAAATATATGTAGTGGTAATGATTCTGGAGTGACTTGTTTCACTAAAACACTTAATTCTTCACTCATATCTTGAGCGTCTATGTCACTTTCTTCACCAACACTTAGTATAGTCTGCAAATTTTTACAGTGAATTAAAATTGTTTTCTTGTCCATGTTTTTCAATTCACTTGAGTCATACAAGAAACTAAAATATTTACTGTGGTGTTTGAGGAGCTGGAACCTCTCCTTTATGGAAGAAATTGTTTGATCCAATACAAAATAATAAAAATTTACTCGGAAGTTGTCTTGAGGACCTAGTAAATACTGATCTAGTAAACTTTCAGCGACGCTCGCACATTCAAAATTGGTATTCCTCCTTCGTGGCCGAATTTCTTTCTCTCGCATAAATTTTGTTTCTGCCTCTAATTCTGTTGCCAGTTCTCGAGCTTCTATAATCATTTTATTGAACCCTATTTCCGATCTACAATCTTCGAAATATGCTGTAATCTGCTCAAGGGAATTTACTGAGGCCTTCAAATCAACGGATGGACCCATTTATCTTAAACAGTATATCGTACCAAATAACCAGCGAACACAGAAATTTGATTTTTTTTATTTTTTGTGCTAAATTCTTGGCCTCATTTCTGGATGCAGAATCTCGTGAAGCATCATTCAGTATCTCAAAGAGAGCGTCATAAACTTCTCCAATTTGATACCTTAATGGTTTTAAGGCATTGCTACGGCTTTCCCATCGGGTATCACTCAACGGTTTTAAGGTCATTTTGGGAACATGCTTTGTTAGTACTTCCCACCGTTTAGTAGAAGCAGAGAAAAAACTATATAATTCTTGAACTACAGAAAAAAACCAACATCGCTGACTACTAAATTTATAGAATGAGCACAACAAGGAATAAAGAACCCCCTGGAGTTTGGATTTTGTATCCTTGACTGGACACCTAAGTGCTTACCTTGCATGTTAGATGCATTATCGTATTCTTGGCCTCTCATATCTTTTAACGGTAATTTTATCTGACGTAGTTCCTCTAATAAAAAATCCGTTAATCCTTCCCAGTTGTGTCCTGAATTGGAAAGAAACCTAGGAAACGTTCATGAATTTTTACATTTTCTCCATGAAATGCAACAAACCGAATAACAATCGATATTTGTTCTCGGTGGCTTTTATCGGGCGTGCAATCCAATAATACTGAGTAATATTTGGCCTTAAGGACCATATTTATGATATTTTTTTTAATGCGCTGAGAAATTAATTCTATAAGCTCATTCTGTATGTTTTTTCCCAAATAATGGGCTCGCAGTTTATTTTTTCCGACATACTCTTTTGTTTTTGAATTCTCCTCAAGTGTTTTTCCATATCACCGTCAAATTTTGCTACCATTTCAAATAACTTTAAAAAATTTCCATTGTTTGGATCATATAATTCATCAGAATCTCCTCGAAATACTAAAAATTGCTTGGCAAGATATTTCACTATTTCCACAACGCATTTCAGAACTTTTTACCAATGTTGTTTTTCGCTTTCCCAAAGACGCTGCTGAACGGAATCGATTGTCTTGTGATTTTTAGTTCTTTTGAGAATTTCTACCAAGTCATCGTGCTTCAACAAATGTGTTCTACTTGTTTCGTGTTGTTTCAGAACTCCGGATATATTTTTCCATTTTGAAAAGCCTGTTTCCCCAGATAGACTACTGTCAGAATTTCTAAATAGTTTGCAGCAAAAGCAATAAACTGAATTTCGTATTTTTGAGTACACAAACTAATCTCTATGCATTTTCTCACCATTTTGCAACAACCTTTTGTAATTTTTAATAGTAAAAGATCTTCCTTCGGTATTTTTTGGAAAACTAAAATTTTAAAGCTGAACTGGCCCCATTGCGACTATATAGCCAAAAACACTACTTGAAATTACACTAGGCCATGAAACAGAATCACCAGCACGTTTGAGCAAGTTTAATTCTTCGCTTTATGTTTCATGTAACTGTTCAGTCTGAATGGTACTGTCACTGTTTTGGGTTTCTGTGGGACATCCTTCATCACACGATACTGTAATTTCTTCCTTACTTGTGCCCGCATCCTAATCATAAGCTTTTTTCTGGCAGATATAATCGCCATCTATGTTGGTGTCCCTGCTTTTAAAATATTTCCTCAGCCCACCGCAATTACTTCGAATAATTACCTTCTCTGCTTTTTTACGCTTCCGGTACTGAGCTCCTGAGAAGCGTTTATTTTTCCGATCAGCCATTTTTAATGGGCCAATTTTCTACCTTTAAAAGAAGTTATATGCTAACTTTAATTATTTATAATTTGAAAATGATAGCAATAGTAATTTTATCTTAAACAAAATTCGGATCAACTTCAAAATTCGTCCCGACGGAGCGAAATTTGAAGTTGCTAGATTCGAAAAAAAATAAAACCTTAATGAATAATTATGAAGATGAATTAGGAAATTTATTTTTAAATGGTTAATATAACAGTACTATACCTAATATATATGGATATTATAATATATTCTTTCAGATATTTACATTAAAATAAAGCGATCAAGTTGAAAGTATTTTAAAAATTGATGGTTTTAAATGGATATATAAATAATGGAAGATGTAAAAGGTATCGAAAAACTATTTAAATAGAAAAAGTTATAAATTAGAGAGAAAAAGTGTAGATTAGAAAAATATTAAAGGATTTATTTATATTACAAGGGTTTAACTAATAATGATAGCTTGAATAAGATTTTTATTTTTGCAGATGAATTTATGTAACTTGAGAATAGAAAAGATCCTTGCTATAAAAGTTTATTGAAATTGTTGCGATTCAGTAAATTCTTTTATATTATTATTACCCCTGTTTTTAATCACATTGTCTATATCTATATTTTTGGCGATAAATTTTTAATTTGGAGATTCAACATAGAACTCTTGGATTAAACGGAATTTTTAAGTATTATAAATAATTAAAAATTTTCGGGGCGGATTTTGAAGTTGATCGATTTCCGGGGCGAATTTTGATCCCAAAATTCATTATTGTACGAACTTCCATTAAACAACAATATTTAGAAAGAAACCGTATATTTTAATTTACAGTGGATTCGTATTCACCCATTGAATCAAAACTGAATAAGAGATACAAACAGAGAGAAGAAAATATAATCTTATTTTGCCAGTGAAAAAAATAAAATCTCGTGTAAGTTAATGTTGCTATGAACATATTTAACACTCAGTAAATAAAATATATCAAACTATCAAATTTATTTAATAATAAAAAATAATAATTTATTTCTCATAATAAAATCTTCGCTAATGTTGAAATGTGAAATGCAATTTAGATATTTTTACGAGTTGAATTAAATCGGGTGCAACAGTGCAATCCAGCAATTCGAATAGCAGTGGTGGCATTACGTTAAAATGAGATGAAACGCAAAACTAATATAGACGTCAGATTTAAGTCATTCCGAATTGGAGACGCTTAGATTTAGAGACGCTAGGAATAAAACACTCGATTGAAATTTCTGTAGAAAATATGCGTCCCACGTTTGTCAATTCTATCATTTAAATAAAGTTAAAAAGAAACAATTCATTCATCAAGAATTCTTAAGTTATGATCAAAGGCACAGCAACTAATAGTAATATTCATATAAGACAAAGTGAAATTCAATATTTTGATATCAATGATTGACCTGAAAATTAGAAATTTTCTCACTTATTAAATTAAATCTAAGTTTGTGAAAATCTTAACAGGAAAAAAGAACTTGCTATCTTGAGTAGGGGGAAGAGATTTATCGAATTTATCGTACAATAATGGAAAGATACTAAATAAAAGTAATGATTATTATCTAAGGGCTAGATAAACGAATAACATCCAACAAGAAAAGGATAATATGTTTAAAATTTTAATCTTACTATCAATCATACTTGATTCGAAGAATCAAGAAATAGAAATATTATTAAGCCCGACTATAACTTAACTGCTTAACTATAAGAATTCACTTTCGATATAAGAATTATATAAAAATTAAACTCACACCTTCCACCTTTGTTTAGGAAACACATAAAGAAAAGCAAAGAAAATGCTTTAATTTAGTAGGGATAGTATGGAGAAGAATTCATGGGAGTTGCTCTGCAACTGAGAGCGGCGATATTTATAGTCAGTCACTTTCCAGTCATAAACGCCGGGAGTGTTTCCTCACAACAAAGGGTTTAGCGAAGTATGGGGTGGGAAGTTTATTCGACAAAACGAACAGTCTAAATATTAAGGTTAGTGTTTTTTTCCAACTTTTGAGATTTTTACATTGAATGACTGAATTTGACTTGCAGGTTATTATAGGAATCATCCGTAACGTTAGTGGTCATTATGGCACAGCGAAAATGCCGACATCGGATAACATTAATAAGAATAATTATTCCGAGAAATGTCACAATAAATTGCGAAATAATTGAAGTAAATCTCTCGAAATAAATCAGATTACTAAAATAATAGTTCAATATGGATATAAACAGTAACAATTCATTAAAGTCAAACTAACCTCTCCTTTGGAAGTCAATGCGTTGAGTGAAGATGTACCTCGTAGTGATGAGAGAAGATCTGGATTGTTAGGATATCCTTCTACCAAAATTAAAATAGTTTTCTAAAACAAAACCCCAAAAGCGAAACCGAAGCAGTAAAATCAAATGATTAAAATACTAACCAGTTTTATTAGTTTTTACGCAAAATGCACATTGTCACTGAAAAAATTCGATATGACTCTCTCTCGCTCTCTTTGCGATGCTACTTCTTCCACAAAGGAAGAAAATCTGAGAGTCTACAAGTAATATCTTTTTCGAGAGATTTTGAGAAGTAAAGGAGAGAGGGTGAAGAGACCCATGTGTGAAACATGTGTCAGAAGGGTTTCTTGGGAATTTTCGTACAGAAAGAAGCTGTCAAAGACCTGGTGATTCCTGTCCTCCATTTCCTTTAAAAACATCCGAAAGAGTGCTATAAAACATTTTCTCTACTCTCGTGCAGATCGCGCCATTTCTTGGGTTCTCAGAGAGTGGAAAGGGCTCAGGGAGGCCTCATGTCCTTTTAGGTCACATATGTCGATGGAACCGATGTGAAAAATTTTCCCCCACTTTCTTGAAAACATCCCTTTTTCCCTTCACCCTCGGAGACAAAGGAGACAGCAAGCTTGTAAAAACTATCTCGTGGATCCGACCCGCACATTTGCCATCCCTGCATTTTGATGTCGAAGACTATGGAAATGCAAAAGTAAAGGGAACACAGAGGGCGCTGCCTTTGTTTCCCTCAATTTGTCCAAATGTGGCTCCTTGAGCTGGGTGGCCGCTCTTGCTGCAAGACTGAACTTGCTGAGGAAGGAGTCATTATGTGAACGCAAACGGAATGAGGCCGCCCCCTTGAGAGTGCGCCCTGAGGCGACTGCCTCACTTGCTTACCGTCTGAAGCCGGCCCTGTTTCGGAGGACTTTATATTGCGAGAGTAAGGGAACGCCTTCATTATCGTTTATATTAGAAATATCGCAATTTACGGAGCCCCGAAAAACTCGGGCCCTAGCCATTATGTTGCCAAGGCCATAATCCCACCCTGGTGAGGGTTGGCAGGTGATTTTGGTGATATAGGAAGCAGCAGTTTCTGTTAATAAAGTAAATACATATGTAATTCCAGATGAATTTCATAAGAATGAATTCCTATCATTGTTATTACTTGTATTAATGATGTTATTATTGCTATTTGTTGCTCCCGAAATAATTATATAATATTGCTTTATTATTTGCATATATTGAATGTTATTATTTTTCGTGCGCATGGCCCGCATGAAGCATACTGACGTCCGATTTTGGCCGCTATGTCAAATGAATTCATTTCAGAGAACGGGGCTTTTCGAGGAGCTGATCGGCTGTAGTTCGCAAGTTCCCACTGTGACTATTAGTTTGTTGGTTCGCAGCCTCCATGAGGCGCATATGGCCAGAGCCGTCTCTAAGACCCGCGGGGCCCCGGACGAGAGGGTTGCCGCGGGGCCCCCTATTTATACAAATCAAATTTCTCATTTAATTACAGAGCCGTCTCTAAGACCCGCGGGGCCCTCATAGGCGCGGGGCCCTGGGCGACTGCCCACCCAGCCCCCCCTTCAGACGGCTCTGCCTATGGCTAATGGGTGTAGTCGTCGCTCATCATTTGATTTAATTCGTGTCATACCATAATAACCACCGTCCATCTTATCTGTGATTAAAATAGCTCAGTGATATTTATATAAAATAATTAACATCACCGTATTAATATATTTAAAATGAGAAGCAGAGATCGCAATAAAGGTAGAAAGTTTGAATCAGGAGGTTTTAAAATAAAAACAGGCTATTTTTGAAAAAATAACAACCAAAGTATTAAGGGTCATTGGTAAAATATTTGAAAAAGTACAGTAGTGAGAAACCTGATTATAGCAGTGATATTAGTGAAAATATTCAAATGAAGAAATTGGTGGCAGGTGTGAAAACAAAATTGAAACTGTTGAAGTCATCAATATGGCTGTGCATTCTAGAGCAGAAACTTATGTAAGTGTTCTAAATCAGTGTTTCTCAAATTAGGGGCCGCGGCCCATCAGGAGGCCGTAAAATTATTTTGGATGTAAAATGAAATGCCAAAAAAATAAAATACTCATATTTACGAATAATAAAATTTTATCAGGGAATTTTAGGAAATACGATGTTATAAATATTATTAATGGCTATATAAAATGAATAAATTTGTATTAAAGTTTATAATTTTTATTATTTTTAACTCAAAGGGGACCGCAACAATGGAAAGGTTAAGAACTATTGCTCTACGTGATCGGGAAGGTGCGGTGACTTGGACAATAGTGCACCATTAACTTTGACTTCAGCAGAGTCGGTTGCTCAGGGACAGGAGATTCATTCGTGTACCAATTGTGGTGATCCTGGCGGGTGGATTTTCCCATTAAGACATAATCAGTTAATCAATTGCCACGGTTCTAACAAAATGATGCGATCCACTTCGACACTACCCACTCTATTTGATGTATATATGTAATTAAATACATAATTAAGATTTGATAGTCTTTTTTCATTCTTGAAAGCTAACCATACGTTTTCAGAAATCGCAAAACACTTCCGCTTAGGAACCTTGCAACGGATGCTATGTTCGCGGGTTTGAATTCTGCCTAGAACAGTGTTTCTCAACCGGTGCTCCTCAAACATGAGGCAGGTGCTCCGCAAGCCTTTTAAAAAATTAAAGTGAAAAGTCCAATTATTGGAAATATAATATTAAACTGCTAATTAGAACGAAGTGTAAAGACTTTTGTCTATCACGTTACGATAATCGCAACACTGCTTTGATTATAAAATCTACTTTTTCTGCCTTTTCTATCCGAATATGTACTACGTTTTCTTACCCATCCCCCAACCTCTTCCAACTTTCTGCCTCCCATTTCCTACTCTCCAATACCCTCCCTTCCCCATCTTACTTTGTTTACTTAGAAATACTCACTCCCTTTATTCCTCTCTCCAACTCACAGACCTTCTCCTTCCACATTGTATACATAAAAGAGCATTTTATTGCCCGCAAACCAACCTCTCCTTCACCATTCCACCTCCTCTCTCTTACTCACCGATTCCCTTCCTCCCCCTAGGTGTAACATTTTCTATAACACTTGCATCTAATATCTGAATATTTCTCCGGCAAAGATATCGATATTTCAAATTGTTTCAATTTGTACTGACAGTGCAGCAAATATGACAGGTGTACATGCAGGATTGGTTGCAAAATTTAAAGAAGTAGTGGCAAAAATTAAAATTACACATTGTATTATTCACCGAAAATTATTAGAATGTAAAAAGTTAAGCTCAGAGTTAAATGAAGTGTTAGCAATATCCATCAAAACAGTAAATTTAATAAAATCCAGCGCACTTAACTGCCGATTGTTTGGAATACTATGCGATAAAATGGGGTGTGCACCTTCCACACTATTATTGCATGCGGAAGTTCGCTGGCTGTCCAAAGGTCGAGTGTTAAAAAGATTGTGTGAACTTAGAGAGGAAGTTGTGTGTTTTCTGTCTGAGAAAAATTCAGATCTTGTGAAGTATTACAAGGATATTATTTGGTACTTGAAACTTTGTTATCTTGCAGACATTTTTCAGAATTTGAATTACTTAAATTTATCACTACAAGGACCATTGAAAAATGTTTTTCACATGTATAGTAAAATAGAAGGGTTTAAAAAGAAATTAAATATGGGTTAACAAAGCCAAAGACAACTACTTTGATATGTTTTCTGAATTGACAGAGCTTCTGAATGAAGTTAAAGATAGAAACAATGAAGAACTTAATTTTGCAGAACTTCAATTGATCATTGTTAATCACTTGGATACACTTAGTGATAGATTTGATAAATATTGTCCTTTAAACAAAGATCCAAGAGTAGGTTTTTCGTGGGTATTAGATCCACTTAATGATAATCAAGGAAATCACTTATCACTAGAAGAAGAAGAGTTACTAGCTGATCTTTCCTCAGACTGCACATTAAAAATTTTAAAGAAGGATTTTCCTCTTGAAACTTTTTGGATTAAAGCTTTCATTGAATTTCCACAGCTAAGTGAAAAAGCGCTGAAAGTCCTTCCTCCTTTTTCATAGAAAGTGGTTTTTCTGTAGTTACTGAAACAAAAAGCTAGCTGAGAAATCGTTTGGACATCACTTCAACATTAAGACTATCTCTATCCAAACTTAGCCCAAGGATAGATGTACTCTGTTCGAACATGCAGGCCCAAATATCCCATTAAGTAGGTATGGATAAACCATGCACGGATTTAAAAAATCAAATTATCAATTTTCTACTAAATTATAATGTTACTTTTTATTGCCCTGTAATTATAATATTTTTTATTCGTTTTTTGTTTTTGGTAAGGTTACTTAATTTTTTTAACGTTTCCTTTATTTTTATGGTAATATTTTGCTTCGACACCAAGTATTAGGAATAATTACTATTTTGGATTTTTCTTTCATTATTTTTATTTGTTGGAATACCTTTATGTTATTCTACCTAGTTTGTAGTATTTTCTGCTTTTATAATAAAAGGACTTGCTAAAATGTTTTATTTGTTTTGTGTAATAATTTAACTACGGTACTAGCTATCAAGCCATTCTGGCTTTTATATACCATAGGTTTCTGTGCTGAGGAATACATTTTTCCATAATTTAATTACAGGTATTTACAGTAAGAACTTATTTATTTCATTCTGTGGATCGTTTTCATGACAATGTAATATTCATGTAGTGTAAAATGTAAAAAAGTATATGCATATATACAGTGCCTTACTTAATTACAGCAACAATTCAGATACCCTTGACTACAAATTTTTTCGTCTAAAATTTAGCCAAAATTTCTTTTTAATAATAAATTTGCGGAACGATTCTACGCGCATTCGAAAATCAATGGCCGGAAAATGAATCTCCATTCTTTCAGGCGTCGTTTGGTTTAAGTCCCGTATTCATAAAGAGATTCTAAGTGATTTTAAAATGCGAATGAAAAATATGCTGCATCGCATTTGCTTTCATTTAATTTTATGTCAACCTATAGGGAGAGGGGAGGGTTTTGATTTTATATAATAGAAGGATTTGGTCTGGTGCTCCTAAATTAGGGGATATCGTGGTGTGCTTCGCGGTCTAATAAAGGTTGAGAAACACTGGCGTAGAACATGGATGTTTGTGTTTGTTATATCAGGGTTATATGTTAGAATGGGCACGAATGTCTTAATATCACCCTCAATAAAGATGGATTATTATTATTATTAAATCACACATCCATCTAGATGTCTGGAAACTTTTAATACCACGAAAACGACCAACTTCGGAGTTTTTTCGAATAAAATTTTATCTCCAACTAAAATTATTCGTAGCGAGCGAAATTTTGTCGTAAACTAACTCTTTCCTCCTGAGAGGCGTCACAAGCATCACAAACGCAAAATATCCCAAGTAAGCCATTCATTGTCAGAAAACTACGCGAATAATTTCGCGCGGATTTGATATTTATGTTTTTGGTTAACAAATTTGTCTTCCTCGCGTTACCAATGAATCACACGTTCTTTCTATTGGACGTCTTAAGTTAGCTATTTTGATTGTCTTCACTCGGTCAAAATCAAAATTCTGAAAATTTTCCTTTTAAAAGTTATTTTAAATGAATATTCATAAGTGTGTAATTCGTTTTGTTAACCACAAGATTAAAGAGAGTATTTTATAGCCAACTAAATCGGGACCTGGATAAAATAATGTCATTTATTTTTTGGCTTTTCGTCGGTGCAATTCGAATTTGACGTTTGGTCGATATTAAGTCAAACCTTGTTAACGTGTATCATATAATTAAGACCATAAAACACGCGTTATATAGTTATGAGTATCGAAAGTTTGGGTCCAGAACGCATCCTACAATTATTACATGTATTCTTATGGGAAATATATTTTCACTTAATGTGGTACTTTTAAGGAATGTAAATATCGCGTTAATTAATACTTGTACTTATCTTAGGTATGTCCAATATCCATAACAAAGTTATGAAAAACCATTATAGCCTTAGGAGACAATCCCGAATTTAGAGGGCGCAAGGCCCATAGGCCATAGTCGTTTGAGAGGACCATGTGTGTGTGTATTTGGCTAATCAACCTCTTGTATTATTATAGCCATAGCTCCTTTCACACCGAACACATTCACAAGGGAAGAGGAAAACCCGATTAGCCTATTCTTAACGAAGAGCACCAAGGGGACCAACTGCTTAACGTCCCTGACGGAACGCTGACTTTGCCCGATCATTGAGACCGTGATTCGCGATTTCTGATAACTTGTGGTTACATTTTATCGAAGAAAAGATGCTAAGAAATTTTTAATAATTTATTTGCATACATATTTACAATAGTAGGTGGGTTTCTGAGGTCGGCGTCGATAGCAGTTCAGTCTTCGAATGGAACCCTTAGAAATAACTGTTTTTTCTAACGATATCTGTCAGTTGAGACTAGTCTTCGCCCATTATCATTTACAGCGATATTCGTCATCGTTAAGATATGTGACCGTTTCTTTGCGTTGGGACTTTTAACACAATTCTTCCCATCTCACACTGAGTTCCTGACTTACTATACATATAACCCTCTCGCGGCTCTAGGAGCGAGGCCCCAGGGCCTTGAAAGTCGCCTAGATCGCCTGGCGCTCTAGCCGCCACCGATTGAAGATATCTAAGAGAAGTGCTTAGTTTTCAATTTTTTATATTGAAGAGCTTAGTCTCGAATTTACCATTTAATTTTTCCTCTATAGGCTAAAAACATCGATTCTCGTACTCTCAGCGGGGCCTTTCATCTCTAATGTCAACATGGGCAAGCGATGACAGTGCAAAGTGGAACGGGAGGTGAGGAGGGGCGAGGAGGTGATGAAGTCTATTGCCGTCGTCTTGGAAAGGCGTAGGTGTGGAGGCAAGGCACGAGTGGGGAAAGAAGTGGGAGAGGGAGATATCACGCGGGTTTCACGTGAAACACGTTCGAGTCTTATAAAACGAGCTAGCCCCCACCTGTCGGGAACATAGCGTTCCCGAGAGCCGAGTTAAGCGCACAGAGGCGTGTTGTTACCGCGAGCCCGACACCACGACGGCTACTCATGCGAGACGCGTCTACGCGCTGAAAATCTTCCCCGCGGCTTGCGCCGTTGCCTGCCCGTTTATTTCTCATTCTGGGATTTATTTTATTCCTTCTTCTCAACGCACGAAGACATGGCTACGCCGAGCCTACTTCAAAGGTGAGGAGTTTCACTCTTTCTATTTCTGTATAGTTTTTGAATTCGCGTGAAATTACTTTCCGTTGATCTGAGCAAACTGATAACCGTATAGAGGCGGTGCTTAAAATTTCGAGCTAATATCAAATACACGGATAATAAACTAATTCCGTTAATAGTAATATTATCTCAGTATTTTGCGAAAATTATCTGAAGTTTAAGTCTCCGGATCTCTATAAAAACTTTTACTTTTTTACCGAAGATGCCTTCCAAATTTAAAAAAATACACTTGAAAAATGGCGAAAGGAAAATGTGTCGTTAGAGAAATTTTTATTTGTCCCTACTAGTATTCCATGTTTTTTGTGTATCTACAATTTCTTAGGCTTGCAATGCTTTTATTTTTGGATGTATAAATTAACGTCTCGGAAACCTTTTTATTACAAGTTTTACTTAATTTTAAATTTCATAAAGCACCGCTATAATTGTCATTTTTTAAAATCAATAGGTCTAAGGATAGCTGTTTTGGTATTTTCACAAAAATGTGTATTGAAAAGCATTTATGGCGATCAAAGCCGAGCCAGCGATGTTGACTCCCGAGTATCACTATAAATAAAAAAGAAAACACTAAATGAATTAATTATACTTTATATGTATAAAATATCCTATCGCTAGTTTGGGAAGCAAATGGATTTTTCGTATTTTCCCACTTCATATAAATGAGTAAAAATGTGCCAAAGGACGTAAAGTTATATTTACCATGTATATTATGCATTGAGTTGAAATAAATCTTTTGAATTTTTCTCCTTGCATTTGCTTATTTTATCTCGTGTTTTTGGGTCGTAAAACTTGCAACATGGTGTTTTTTGGCATGCTCGAATGAATGGCGGTATCACAGCGCAGGATGTAAGGTTCAGTAAGCAAGAAATGCTTTTTTCCTATTCCGAATACGGTCTTAGTCAACTAAGTTTTCAATAGCTGGCATTGACAATGTCACATGAATGACGTCAATGCCTCTTCGACTAATAGTAGATAGGAATGAATTCGTCCTTGAGAATGATAATTCTGACCTACATTTGCTCCCCAAGGGAGCGGCGACGCTGAAGATTTCGTCTTCTTTATTATTGTTGCGGTTGGTTTGGTGGGGAAACGTAGTTAATTCTAGACAGAATTCACATGGTTAAGAGAAATGGCACAGGGATTCCATGTTTTAATATGAAGTTATACACCACGCTAAAATCGACTGAAATGGCGAGAATCTACAGAATAAACTCGAACGGATTGTCAATTTATTATCACATACATATTATATTTCCTCGTGCTCTCGTGGATTTAAATTACCATTTAATAAAGTCAACGATAACTACTGTCTTAGTAAATGCTGATGGTTTTGATGAGCAACCAAAATTCAAGGTTCCACTTACTTAGCCGAATAATAAGAAAAATCCAATAAGTGGTGCGGGAATAATATATATTAACTAACAATTTGTCTTTTATTTCCATTTAGTACCTTTAAATATTGGCTATCAATTGAAGCGCACGTTATAATTTTTAGCAAAAATTTGAACTTGATAAATTATTCAATTGATGGGAAATAATATTTTCCCCACTAGGTCAAGTTTCTTCTGCTAATATCTTAAATTTTCGCATTGATGAAAGAAATTATTTTTAAACAGGATAAATATAAGTAACATCTTAGAAAAGTCAATTATGTAATGTGTTTTCAATTTCTTAAATTCAACATTTATCAGATTACATTACTTCAAAATTATTTGAGTTGTTATGTTATGTAAATAATGTAGTTAACGAACCACAGACAGGAATTCCGCACACCAAAGGTTCTTTTTACCAAAGAAATCGATCAAAATTATTCTTGAGTTATTATTAAACAAGTTCGACATATTCATTCGATATTAATACCTGCTCCGTTATCTTCTGCGATTAGAACGTTTTTTCCGATTAATGTATAAACATAAATCAAAAGAGGAAAGGCCGTTCGAAAAGTTGTGTATCGAAAGAAAGTCATGCATTTGATATTTGAACCTTGGATCTTCATTGGGTATCTATAGCTATCTCAATCTGTCACCAAATGGCTCTTCGGTCAAAAAAAATATCTTACGCGTTTGATATTGTCCTGAAATGATACTTTACTAGCAAATATCTTATCGGGCATTGTTGATCCGACGATATTGCGCGCAAAACCTCTTTCAGGTCGTCGAAAAGTATATTTTTAAACGCATTGCATGATGTCACTTGAGTGTCTACCGATCGGCACGCTTATATTTTCAAGGACGGGGTTCTGTTTACGTATTTTATGCTGGGTCATCGTGGGAGACTAGGATGAGGTAAACGGACGGAAGAGGAAGATTGAAGGAACGAGGTTTGAAGAGAAGGGACCGTTGTCATAGCTAAGCTTTATCTTACTATAAAGGCTTATTAATATTTACGCAATAAATGAAGGAATGTCTGGAATTTGATTTTTTGAGACTCGCCGAACATTCAACCGCAATATTTCTCCAGTTAAGAGACGTTGATCAAATGATTTCCATTAAAAAATCCTCCGTTTCTTAATCGCAGACTTGTTAAGACATTTATCGTTTGCTTTCATAAAAACTTGCATAATATCTTGACTCCAATCGACGATTGAGAATAATTAGGTTAATGTCAGTCCTTGATATTTTCGAGCAATGTATTCTTATTTGTTTCGAGCACACCGATGCGGTTTTTGAGGTCAGTAACACCAGGTTACTGTATAACAAGCTTGAATTTTTGTCTTATTGCACGATACTGATAAACACAAATCCAGCACTTAAGCACAATATTAAGTAGTCGATAAACGAGATGACTTGGAGAAAGGAACTCGGCATAAATGTGGAGAATTCTCTTTTAAAGAAACAACAAAAGTTGAAATCTGGCGAACATTTTCCTTGTTGCCCAATTCGAGCATGACTCCCTTAAAAGAGGTCAGGGTATTCAGCGACATTGGACGTTTGGATTTGGTGGTTACGTGTTAGTTGATACTGACAGTGAAGAGTAGGTGCACTTTCACTTGAGCTTTCAGGTGTGATTACGGCAATTTTGGTTGGAGAAATAAAGGAAGAAAGTGGTTTTGAACCGGTTTTTCAAGCGGAGTGGAGAGAGAAATTTTTTCTGGAAATCTGATCACGTTGAAACAACTGAACGAGTATTAACATAGTGTATTTCCCTCCTAATGATCGCACTACTAACGCTAAGTTTTCAGTTAGGGGTGCCATCGTTAAATGGGAATTTTTGCATCAAAAGGACGAAGAACCGAAGGGGTGACAACGCGGAAGAGCCGACAATGCCAAAAGGGCCGACAAGATACTTCAATTGCGAATCGGGCTGGGGAGAGAACGAAGTAAGATCAGAGGTTAGGGGATTTCTGATCAGCGGTCATCACTGATGGGAAATAATAAAATAACCCAACCCCAGCTATACCAGCCCAGCTCAACCCAACTCCATCCTGTCCAACCTGATTTACGATACGATTCATTAAGAACAAATGGTTAAGAACTCGATTTCAAATTCGTTTTTTCAGCGAAATGTACAAGAGCCAACAAAGCCAAATACTTAGTTCAAAACTCGGTTTTGAGTTTGATTTCACATTTCTAATATTTATATTTTAAATTACTAATTACTAGCGGGTTTCAACTAAAATAACTTCAAACCATTAAAACCCTTCACCAGAGAATTATTCAGCTCGTGTTATGGCTGAAATTTTCAAGAATAAGGACTTCGATATCATAAATTTTAAAAAGGAAGCGTTTTTCTATGGCCATAACGAGACTATGAAAAGCCAGAGGCGCATTTGGGCTTCAATGCAGCAGCGCCTAAGTACGTAAAATCCCGTTCTAACGGCACCCTTAGAACCAAAGTCATTCCGCTAAATTTAATGTGCCGGTATAGCGAACGACTCACCACATAACATTAGTATTTCAATGGAAACAAGAATAAACAACAAGTGCTAACCGCGTTGCATAAAACAGGTTAATTTCATATCTTTTCAGTGCGTTTAATTTTATAAATGCGCTTATATTTAGTCGCTGCATGAAGATTTAGAAGCCATATCCGCGTGTTGCAAAGAATGCAAACAAATTAATTATAGTAAATATGCCGTAGTAACGTTTTGAAAAAGCAAGAACGAAGAAGTAGGTTTCGAGTATAAAATCGATGGAACGATTATTCAAGCGGCTGAGTATGATAAATATTTAGAAATAACTATTTGTCGTGACCTATCGTGAGACGTGCACATTTGTCGAGTTATAGGCGCAGCCAGCAAGAAATTGGCTTTCATAGGCAGAATGGTACGAAACAGTAAAGAAAAACAAAGTAAAACAAAAGTACGAAGATAAGGAAAGCGTGCCACCATTATTGATGGGTTTGAACCTGATACCACTGGAGGACCGAATTCAATGTTAAGGCCCCTGGAGAAATATAGGTCAGAATGTTTAATAAAGAAGGTTTTAGGAATAACTGGCGCATCTGTGTACATATGTGGAAACGATCGTGACGATAAAATACGTGAGATTGATTGTAGTACGGGGCGTTATCGAGGCTCGCTCTTTCTGTACACATTACGAGATCACAATAGAAAAGTTCAACCTGCTAGAGATAACTTTTAGGTAGATTTTGATTCATTGCGCCCCCTGCCACTTACCAATTGCAGAGTAACGTGTAGATGTATGTATATATTTTCCCTGTGACTTTCCGTCTGTGCTAGAAGTTAAATTGAAGTAGCAAGTGAACGATAAGAGATAGAAGACTGATATTTGCAGTGTGTATGAGATCTATGGCGTTATTTATTAGAAATCAACAAATGAAGCTCCTATTTTTATTTACTATTCTCTTCTATACTAGCCTAAACTCCCGCCAAATGATTGAATAATGGAAAAATATAAAACTTTAACCTATAACCGACGGAATTGAATTCCAAATGTATCGTATCTCTGTGTTAACTGGTATTTAGATGGCTTTGGTTCATATTAAGCGCATTCACTCAAAAAAAGTTACATTACTATAAAACTATAAATGATAAAACTTCCAGACAAAAGGCGTTTTGAAGAAAAATAACTGATAATACATATGTACAGGTTTCCAAAATTACTTAATATACTGTATGATATTTTTATATGAAGAAGCGTACATGAACTAAAAAGAAAATGAAAGTTCATTAGTACAAAATTTTATTCGATATGATTAAGTAATAAGAGACAAACATTTTAATAGAATATAAATAAAGACAATTATTGTAAATTTCCACTAGACACGTATTGATTCGACCGGTTTCGCCTGTTACAGAATCGCCTTGTGAGGTTATCGCCTGATGACGCTGTAACAGGTGAAATTCGTGTCTAGTGGATATTTACAATAACTGTATTAATTTGTATTATGGAATCTTTCCACGAAGTCGAGGCTTCCTATATGGAATTTGTGACTTTAAAAGAAGTTGAATTAAAGAGTTTTCATTTCATTTAATATGATTCTCCTCTTTTAATGTCATCCTATAAGTTTCGTTTTGTGCGATATAGGCGGAAGCACGGGCCGTCGGAGGTATTATCTCATTACCAATTATATATTCTTCCTCCGGCCTATTATTCATTTAACCCTTTCCCGTATATACTTTCAGAATCCTCTGCTAAACTTTTGTCACCTGTTGATGCTGTAATAGGCGAAACCGGTCGAATAAATTGGTTTAGTGGAAATTTACAACATTCGTTTTTATATACATTACGGAATCTTTAAACAAAATCGAGCCTTCCCAAGTGACATTTGTTAATCTGTTACTTGTTACAAATTTACGATTTCAGTGGGTCTGTGCGTGGGGCCCATGGGCCTCTTAATCCGGGAAAAATCGCATTTCTTTCGACCATTTTTCTTTTTATTAATTTTGCCTCTCTATATTGCCGCTTTCGCGTCCAAATTTTATTTTAGAGACAGTTAAACTTTTGACCTAATGAAATTTTTACTATCCTCTTTATGGTGCTACTTTTCCTGCAATGGCGATTGATTCTAATTACCCTGATGACTACTTACCTTCATTACCCCAATTCAAAAATGGGGAATTAGAGTGACTTATTTATGTGTTCACGTATACAAATTATACATTCCATATTGCCTTCCGCGTTTGTTGGAAAATGCTATCTGTTTATTATTTTTATTTGATATTTTTTTAAAAACAGTCCAAAATGAATGCCTTATGGTCAGTTCGTGTCCGAAGCGTAAGATGATATTTTTATGAAATTTGGTACTAATGACTGGTGGGCAAAGAAAATAAGGAAAAAACTCATCTTTTGATAGGTGTCATTTCTGAGGTTTAATACATATATACAGGTTTGGGAACGTACAGTACGTGACGTATAAAACTCGTATTATACAGCAGTGTTTCCTAAACTGTAGGCCGCGGCCTCCCAGGGGGCCGCATAATTATTTCGGACGCAAGGTGAAATGCCAAAAAATAAAGTTTTCACGAATAATAAAATTTTATAAGAGAATTTTTGGAAAAACGATCTGTTAAAAATTATTGGTAGTTACTTTAAATGAAGAAACTTGCAATAAAATTACTTTTTTTTAATATTTTCAAGTCAAAGGGGGCCGCATAACATTCAAGGGCGCCGCGGCAATTGAAAGTTAAAAAAACCACTGTTATACAGGATAATATGTGGGGTATTATACGCGTTTAAAACTCGAGAATTTTTTATGTTTTCTACTTGCATAAAACCAATCTAAATAGGCTTCCATTCTAGAAATAAGGAATCTGAAAAAAAAACATTTTGTCATCCAAGTAAAACATTTCGTAAGCATTGTTTTTATCATATTTTGCAGACTTTGGGCGTACATAAATACAAGCACACAAACTTTCTTCTTTATCAATGTGATAAAAAATATAAATCAATTGGTACTTGGGAGGTGGGTATAAAATGTAATTCAGTATTCATAATTTGAGTTTTTATCTTTTAATTTTGAATTGTAATAGATCGATAAAAATTTTTTCTTTCTCCGTTATCACACAATTTTTATATTCTCTGAAAGCTGGACCCTATTTTGGACTTGAGCATTTTAATGTATGGCATAGAAATGAATCCCTATAGTTTATGGACTGTCTTGTTGCACGTGGCAAAACAATCCTCCTATGACCACTTTTCAGAAGGTGATGCTCGTCGTCTGGTTCACAAATATCCATCGATACACCTGATATTTATGCGGAAATATTTTGTGGAATTAGACCTTTGGCTAAAAATTGTCCAGTGTGATAATTTGAAGTCACATGCCAAAGGCCAAGTATACACCCTATTTTTTCATATTTGCTGTATTGTATAAAACACCGTATATACTATATTCGATGAATAGATCTCTTGGGTTCGGTCTCTGGCCAAGTTATATCAGCAAGTTTGTCTCCGGTCTCCCTCACGTATATTTATCTATATTTCATGTGCATATTACTTGAATTTATTTATTTGTGTATCTGTGACGGTATACAGCGATGCTGTATTTACGATGTTTCCTACTGTACTTACAGTTTCCTATACTTTTTTGTAGTTTTCCATGTATTTTTCATGTATATTTTATGCATAATTATTGTATTTTTATCTATACTTTATGTCTATTTATCTATATTTCATGTGTATATTACTTGAATGTCTTTATATGTATATTTGTGACGGTTTACAGCGATGCTCTATTTACGATGTACTAACTGATTTCTATATTCTATTGTAGTTTTCCATTGTAATATATACACTATGTAGCATTTTTGCAGGTTTTTCACACCTCCCTTCTCTGTGGGTGTTTTCCTATTTGGGTTTTACTAGGAAAAACAAATCTGTTTTTACCGAGGTTTTCCCCACAAACTTAAATCTGTCTTCACTTATATCTTTTTGTCTTGTATATTTTATATACTCTTCATTGTAATACTTTAATTTTTAATATTCATGATATTGACGAAGGGTTAAATGTAAGAATGGACCCTACTGTCCAAATTTCGCCCGAATAAAGACGACTATCTATCTATTCCTTTGTCCCAAAAAATCCCAACCGTCAATAAAACCGCGTCACCTTTAGCAGTGTGTAACAATGCTGCTACAATCTCGGTTCAAGGTTTCATTTTGCCACCTATCTATTTGAACAGTGTTTCTCAAACTATGGGCCGCGGCCCCCCGTGGGAGGGACCGAAATTATTTTGGAAGTAAGGTGAAATGCCAAAAAAAATTCAAATAAAATTTTATCAGGGAATTTTCGGAAATACGATGTTACAAAAACTATTACCTAATCTAATACATATATAAAAGAAAAAAATTGAAAACCCCCTTTTAACCAAAATATCTCCGGAAAAAACCAACCGATTTTAATCAATTTTTTTAGGCAACTGGGCAGGCCCCAAAGAAGGTTTGGATACCACTCTTAACCCCCTCGACTCTCGCGCGGCACAGCCCTGGTGATAAATCCGTTTCTGTCTATCTGTCTGCAACTATGTTCCCTTATGATATACCTTATGAAACACTAATATCAATTTTGTAAAGTGATTACTCAAAATGTATCTGAAAGTATTTCAAATCTCTCAGTTCATTTCTCATCAGTAAATAATATATAATACTATATTATAAAACTGCAAACATTGCCCATTACAGTTATTTCTCACTTGTATTCCCCATTTCATTTGCTATTTCGTTCCATGCTTTGTCAAGCATGAAACGATTGTGGTGGTTAGGATCGTCCTGTTTCCACAAAAGCGATCGCGATGACACAGCATTTATTAATTTGTCAACTTCCATTCTAAAAGAAATAAACTGTTAAATATAAAATACCAATAAAAAATTAGATGTAATTATGCATTTTATACGTATTTCAAATATATTTCTACTTACCTGAAATGTTTAACTGGAGGCGTTCTTTCCTACAGTGCTTAACGTGTTTTCACCTTTACTGTTTGCGCGCGCGCGTCTCGACTATCAGCGCTTACTAGCCGAGAAAACAAATTTAAATGTCATCGCAGCTATCATCGCTTATCTCTCCTCGGTCAGCAGCTATGAGCGCCGCTTGAGTATGGACGCCCCCATTTAAAACAATGTATTCATTTTACAAGCGCAGCTCTGAGCTAGGCTATGAGCTAAGCTGTGAGCGTCAGCATGGACGCAGCCTTATAACTCGAGAATGGCTTAACCGATTTGCACCATTCTTTCACTAATTTGTTCAGTATTACAACTAACAGGTTTACGTAAAAAATACAATATACAGCATGTTTAAAGCAAATAACGTTTTAAACTATAGTGTAAATACGTTTCACGTACAAAAAACATGAATATACAGTCTAATCAAAAGTTATGACATTTTTTCAAGAACCCTTTTACGGGACCAAATACTTCTCTGTAAGTAATTTTTAGAAGCAACGCTTTGTATGTTGAGCGCGCGTGCGGTGCGAGGGTATATAAGCGGCAGCATCATACAATTATTTAATTTTCCCTAATCGTTCATCCCAAACTGTCATTTTTACATTCCTTCTAATCTGCCTACACTGCAGTCAAGTCGCTGTGGCTCGAGAGAGTTCAAAACTCCGACAGCCCTATTAAATCTTAGGGTACTTAAATCTTGCTGCCCTAACTGAAACTGTCCCAGTGTCGCCACCCAGTGTACTTACCTCTTAGGCTGGCGAACCAGATATCCACATACCTAGATCTTCCTTGGTTGCGAAAAGGGAGTTGGTGCAATCCCGAATCGCGCCCGGGCAACGCCGGGTCACACAGCTAGTAGTTATATATAATGAATAAATTGGTATTGAAGTTTTTATTTTTACTGTTTTCATTTCAAAGGCGGCCGCATGATATTCAAGGTGGCCACGACAGTTGAAAGTTTAAAAACCACTGTAATAGAACCACAGATGATGACTCGACATTCAAAGAAATGCAACATTTCTCATAAAGTTCGCCAAGAAGTTAGTTAGAATAAGCTATTCTTCCAAGTACCATGTAGGCCTGGCGCAATTCTATTACTTTAAATGGGATATTACACCCAAAAAAGAATATAGTAAGAAATAAATCAATCTTTTTTTACTTGGTCACGTCATATTATCTGCAAAGTAGTGCAGGACTTTTTCTTCGGGATGAAAAGATATCACTTTGCTAATGGTCTTGGTACTTGCAATAAGAAAATGGCATAAATGGCTCACATAACCGAATCAGGGATGCCACTTTAATGAAAACAAAAAACTAACTTTCCGTCATATCTCGTAAATATTAGTCGTATCAAAAAAGCTCTTCAAATAAAATTTGTAGAACTAACCAAATAGAATATACATTTTTATATTAGGAGTAACCCTTTTCAGTAAAATAAAAACAAAAAAGTCGTAAATCGCATTGAACTTAGAAATATGCACGCATAGACACCTAATTGTTGTCAACGAAAACTATTGTCGCCGTAAGAGAAGTAAGTAAGACCTTACTAAAAGACTTTTAATGTCATTACAGCATTCTGTAAGCGGAAGCTAATGATCATCTACGACGAATAAAATAACATAAACGTAAATATTGCAACTACGTAACTCAAATAAGGTATGTTTCAAATAATGTTCGATTGTTTGACAAATTACAATTGATTAGAAAATAGATATAAAATATTTGATGTTTTTTTCGGAATAATTGCTGATATATGATTTTGCAGTTTTTATGGTAAAATTACGAAATACGTTTATTAATTCACCAACTCATGGGAGGGAAGATATATTTAACAGACAGAGGGGCATAATGGAGTCATGGTGTTTCGCTGTTTTATGGTGTACGTACGCTCAATGTATATCGTTTAATTTCAAGTACTCCACCGCACGAAACGCGGCTATTTGTGACACACAGTCCACTTTCTTAACTTGTTTGTCTTAAATAGTATATAAAGGTACATATGACTTTTACCTTTGGTTACATCTGTAGTACCCCCAAAATTTTTACCGTTGACGAATTATGGTGAATTTATCTCAATATTCGTTTTCTTACCAGGTTAACGAATAGTTTTTGTGGCCACTCTTGATAATCGTGTTCTTTGTGTTGCAGCGTAGAAAGGCCTTGTACGATGAATAAGCTATGCAGACAGGTGAGCATTGAGAGCCCTGGACCAACCGTCAAAGACTGCGTGTTCAGCTTTGAAGTACCTGTTCCAGACGTGCCACCCAATGGCGCCAGAATACGCGTAAGTATAAAAAGCATGTGCTATCTCAGCAAATAAGTAGAATACTCATTCTATTTTAAATAAATTCATAAAAATCTGTAACTTCGTGCAGTGGTTTTCATGTATTGTCATAAACGACGCAACGGAGCTTGCGTGAATTTTGTGTTGCTACTTATAGTAACCACAGATTAGACAGTCTTTGAATCATTTTCTCAAATTGGTTTCAAAAACACCCTCAAAAGTTTGAAGCTTAAGGGGGCATAAATGAACATAACTTTTAATACTACAGTAGAACCTCATAAATCGGGACTTCAAAAATCCGGAATTCTCAAAAAATCCAGCGATATTTGAAAATATTAGCGTTGAAATTTTCAATAATTGATCTATTATTCCGGGGCTTCATCAATTGCCTGCCTCTTGAGCTTCAGGCTACGCCCACTTATGGTAGTATTCAGTGAAATGTTTCAATTCATAGCGATTGCGTGCGTTTTATAGAATCTTTTATATGCACTCGTCATAAATTTGTATATACGATATATATTTTAGGGTAGAATTTTTTGTTTCTCAGATCTCTTGAATGAATAATCGGATCGAAACGAATGTTGAACAAATTGAAATCGCATACTGGTGTAATTCATCCTTCTGCTAAGAAAGCCATTATCTACAATTTAATCACTTTGAGGATCTTCTGTAGAAGATGGGACCATACAAAGCGAAAGGGTGGCGGTTTCATCTGATTGGCCAGTCTGAGCTGGTCCTGTCGCATAACCAGCCTAGCTATTAATGTGCCTCGGTGCTTGATCACTGTTTGTCTGTCATGATTGATTGGAGCTGTCGCTGATTGAAACTTATTGCTCCCTCAGTCGTTTGGCCGGGGGCAGGGAATTCTGGGTATCCAGGCTGACGAGAGGAGCCGGTTTCTGATGTGCGGTTTACCATCTGCAGTATAGTCCCTAGGATTGACCGCTGTGCTGAGGTAGGGTTGACTGTCTGAAGTAAAGGCTGTAACATTTCTGTCGGGACATGGAAGTGAACTTCGTCGTCCTATGGCCGAATATCGAATCGTTTAGGGCGCCACTGGATCACTCTGGTGTTCACTACACGCCATAATCGGCTCAGAGAGTACCGCGTTGGATTTTTAGCACAGTCGAGATTTTTTACACTAGAGAGTAGGGCAGAGTGAAGTTCAGTTTGTGGTAATGGGATAATCGATGCGTGCGTAAAAGATATGAATCACGCGAGAATATGTAATGGTAGAATATACTCTGAGCGTAAGGAAAATGCACGTAATTTTCTGCCTGGCTGTCGAAAAGAAAGGGCGTGCTTTTCATTTCGAACGAGCACTGACGGAACTATCAGCAACCATAGTGGCTATAGCGTAGTAGTAGCCGTAGTGTTAAGTAGATCTAACTTTTCTTTTATTTTATTTGTTATCGCTTCTTAAAAATTATTTACTAGTCATATTTCATTTATTTTATCTTATAACCTATACGTCATATTATTATTTTATACCGTAATTGCTAGTAGTGGGCTGTCGTATAGCGTAATAATAGTTTATTTATAACTCCATTTCTATTTTCCCTTGTATACTTAATATTTAATACCGTAGTTTTTTTCTTAGTTCATATTCCTTGATACACGTAGGTTTGTCCATAGCTCCAAGCTATGTTGAATTTGTAGTTGTTTGCGTGCTAACCTTTTGTGTGTGAACTAACGTTGTTAGGTTTGTGACTCTCCTCCTCTCTTTCACTTTATACCTGCGTTTTGACCGTTGACCGTACCCTCTCGAGCACTTCACGAATAAATTCGCCGCGTAATTTACAGCGCTACAACTCTAGACCCTTTTGCATTAGCAGATAAATTAGTTAAGAGGTTAGGATGTCTTCTTCGAGGATTCCGTTTCCTCCTTCTTGGGCGCCGCTAGATTCGTGGCAATAAGGTCTCGAATCATGGAGCTGGAGAGGGTGTTTGCGGACATCGTTCAGAGGGTGGAAAGGTTTGAGGCAGCCTTGGTTCGTGCGGGGTCTTCCCTGAAAACTAGCCGCGCCAAATTGGCGGCTCGGGTTCGCCTAGGTGCGGAAGCCGGCAGAGCGATCAGGTTTACCCGTTACTCCTTATCGCGGTCTGAGGGTCCTCGGACTTGGAAATCCGATAATTGGAGAATGGTGTCCACTCGGGGGAATCGTAGGGTGGTGCTGCGGAGGCAGTGAGGTGGGGAAGCTTCGGCGGACCCCCTTCCTGTGAGCAATATGTTCGAGGAATTGTCGGAGGACGACTCCACGGCCATTGCGCCCGCACCCGCTCCCGTCTCTTCGATCGGGGCCGGGCCCAAGGGGAGCTCGGGGGAAAAGAGGGGGCTGGTAGATATCTCCAAGTCCAGCGTGTGGTTGCGCCTTTACTATCATGAGTCCGCGGGGAGGGCGTTCTTGAATGGGTATTCTCCAGCTAGTTCGGAGCCCCAAGTTACGAAGGGGGTCAGGGCGTCGGCCATGGGCACAGGTTGCTCCTTGTTGCGCGTGCTGGCGCATGTTGGGACCAATAACAACTCGAGGCGCGGGTCTGAGGAGATACTATGTTCTTTTAAGGACTTGGCCTCTGAGGTTCCTCGTGTCAGAGAGGAATCGAGTTCCGATGCGCGACTCACTAACTGCAGAAAGTTTCTCGGACGGACTGCGTGTCTATGATTTGGAGGTGGTGGGCTTTAAGCGTAGGCTATGGGACTCCTGTAGGGGCAATGGAGTGGAATTCGTTGACCTGAGCTCGGTCCTGAACTCATGTAGGGCACCTCTAAACGGTTCTGGTGTGCACTACACTGCCGAGGCTGCTGAGTGAGTAGAGCGTGGTGTATAAATCTACATTAACATGTTACCCTGTATGTCACCAAACTGGTGGGTGGCAGGAGGTGCAATGCACAGAGGCCTACAGAACAGTTATTACTCGCAGGATTGCCTTTCCTGTTATGGTCTCATATTGTTCTCGGAAAGAATGAGCCCTACCATTGAACTCACGTTTCTTATCGCCATGATCGTTTCTGCCTATGTACGTTGGAGCCTCAATTATTCTCAATACATCCTCTGCTAGACATTCTGACCTGAATTTCTCTAATAGCCCTAACCTGCAGCACTTTCTACGGTCTTCCAGTGATCTCCATTTTAAGTCCTTCAATAATGATGTGACGCTTTTCATCTGCATCTACATGCAACCGTGGAATTCACCAAACTGGTGGTTGGCAGTGGAACCAATGCACCGAGGCCTACCTAACAGTTAATACTCACAGATTTGTATTTCCTGTTATATTTGTGTTTTGTTCTTGGAAAGAATGAGACTCTATAACGCTCTACCCTACAATCGATCTCACGTATCTTACCACCGTCATCCTTTCCACCTATGTATGTTGGAGTATCAATTATTCCCAATAAATCATTTGCTAGACTTTCTGTCCTGTATTTCTCAAGGAACCTTAAACTTGAGCATTTTCTACGGTCTTCCAGAGGTCTCCATTTTAGGTACTTCAATAATGATGTGACGCTTTCCATATGTTCGTACTTTTGTTTAACGAATATGGCTACTCTTCGCTGTACTCTTTCTAACTTAATTATAAGGCCCTTATCATACGGATTGCATGTACTGGGGCCATATTCCACCTGCGGCCTAACTAGTGAAACAACACGTTTCGCGTATTTTCTCTGTACTCTTCCGCACTATTCTGCCTACGAACGCCAGTTTCGTGTTCGTTGCGCCTATAACCCGACGAATGTGCATGTTCCACAAAAGGTCACGACTAATGGTAACTCCTAAATATTTTACATGCTCAGCTGCTTGAATATCCCTTGTATCGATTTCGAACTTGAAACCTATTTATCTATACATCCTTCTTTAGAACGATAATGCGGCACATTTACTGTAATTAATTTTAATTTTCCATTACTTCCACCACGCGGAAATGGCTTGTAAATCTTCCTGCAGCGACTTAGGGTCATCTCGGTTGATTACCTCCCTATACATATATGTCGGTGTCATCTATGAATAGATTAATTTTACTATCTACTAACGAACAAATATCATTTATATAAACTAAGAATAGTAAAGGGCCCAATACACTTCCCTGATGAACACCTGACGCGACTTGAACTGGGGACGAATCCACTCCATCGTTGGTCACTATCTGTTCTATATTCCTGAGGAAGTCTCTCGCTCAATTCACAATTTTTGAGTTGATACCCTATTTTACGAGCTTAGCTATTAATTTCCGATGAGGTACCTTACCAAACGCCTCTCTTAAGTCAATGAAAATAACATCGACCTGAATATTTTTCTCTCCGCATCGCATCAAACCATTCACGAAAACGCCGTGTTGCGCTTCACATGATCTGCCTTTCTGAAATTTGTGCTGTTATCCGCTAAGAGTTGATCGACCATCTAAAACACGCATAACAGCGCTAAAGATAATAAGCTCGAGTATTTAGCACGGTAATGATGTTAACGAAACCGGCCTATAATTATCAGGATTCTCTTTGTTGTCGCCTTTATGGATGGTGGTAACGTGCGCTAACTTTCAGTCTTTAGGAACGACATCTTGCGCAATTGATTTCTCGAATATTGTTTTCAAATACCGTGCAATTTTAGATGCCATTTCTTTTAGTACTCGTGTGGATATTTTCTCTGAACCGGGAGATTTTTTTTTAATAGAGCGAAGTTGTTGCGCTAAACCTTCTACCGAATGGACCAAATCTCCCATCGAGTCGCCCTGATACATAGGAATAGGTTCATATTCATCGCTAATCGCAGTAAAAGCTTTCTCAAAATGCTCGTTAAGCAGATTTGCTTTATTCTCACTCTCGTGAACTTAATTTCCTGTTTCGGTTCTTAGTGACGAAATACCTTGGATTTCTCTGACATACGACCAAAATTCTTTTGGGTTCTCAATCAAATTGTCGCGTAAGACCTCCTTTCTGTAATTATTAAATGCACTACGTATCGCTGCTCTAGCTCTTGAGCTCGCCTCTGTGTAGCTGCTCTGTCGTTGTCTTCTGTTCAACCGTGCCTGTCGAAGATGTGTTAATTACGCGGGAGTGGATATTTCTTTGCCGTCTAAGAGCACTCCTAACTTCTTGGTTGTACCATCTAGGTTTCGCATTATCACGCTTTATTTTACTTGGAACAAATTTATCTGTACTCTCGCATCATATGTCTGAATATGCTCCAAGATTCTTCCGAGCATTCTAGGGGATTTGAAGTTCATGAGTCAGGGACTAATATAGGGAGGAAATTACATACTCCTGACATAGGTTATAATGGGAGGACGAGCATTGCTAGTAAGAGTGATGATCATGTGAGTGTGGAAACAGATACGAAAATATCCGTTAACACCACGTTACAAATTATCATTGTAAACTTTCGAAGCATTCAAAGGAAGCAATCTGATTTTTACCATTCAGTAAAAAGTCATTGAGTAGACAATGTATTGGAACGGCGAGTTGGTTATCGGACGACATCAAATTTAGGATATTTGCTCACCAGATTATGTGATATATCGCAAAGATAGGAGGGAAAAAGTCGAAGGTGGTTTTTATCGCCGTTAGAGAGCGTATTAAGCCAACTAGAGGAACGTAACGTCAGCGAACATTGTGAAATGGTTTGGTGCTCAGTTCTTACACGAAATGGTAATAAGTTATTTTTTTCTCCTTTTACAGTCAGACCGACTCAGAAGTAGAGAACATTAGAGAGCTGAGTAGTGCATTGCAAATGATCACACGGAGAAAAGGCAATTCATTAATATTTATTATCCTTGGAAGAGACTTGAACTCTTTTCTATCGATTGGGAGTCTGTAACTTGCGTTAGTAGCGGAAAAGATAGAGAAGCCTGTAAGGAATTAATTGAAGAATTTACGCAAATCTACTGGGAACAAATCGTAAACGCAGCGCCACGATTCGACAGCAACAGAAACATACTAGATTTGCTAGCCACCACTCACCTGCAACCGAGTTGAAACCTACAATCGACGATGGCATCGGCGACTACAAAATATTAATTGCTGCTTTCAAGTTCTACCCTGCGGTAATATATAAGCCAAAACGGTTAGTCTACATCTTTGGTAAAGCGGATTTTCCAGAGTTAAAAACTTATATCAGAGACCAAATGACGTGGTTTAATAATATTGCGAGTAATAACAGCGTCGAGGATTCTTGGACGGAATTTTTGCGCATCATTCGCGAGAAGCTAACAAAATAAAGACGTTCGTGACCTTAAGGACCCGCGGTGGATGAAACCGTGCCCTACTCAAGAGGCACCACACGCGCGTTAAGCAACTTAAGCGAAATGGTAGGTATTTTGCGAAGGAATATGCGATATACACAAACAACCGTAGATCCGTTGGAATGGAAGCGAAAGAAATTTGAACACTATCGATCCACGATACTCTCAGGGTCACTTAAAAAGTATTCAAAAGAGATTTGGTCCAACGCGCGAAGTTCGAGGAGGTCACTCCACAGTTTCTGAGCTAACAACAAAATCGGCAAAATCGTACGTGACTCTTAAGGCCATCCTATTAAATCGCTTCTCTGAAAATTGTTTCACCAGCGACAACGATCTTTTTATTGAATTTCTGACGTGTATAGATTCACAATTGGGAGAACTGGAAATATCGGAAGTCGGTATCGTGAATTTGCTAATGTAGATCCATAAAAGGAAATAACCAGGGTAGGAAGACATACGAGCATTCATTATAAACTCTTAAACTGACGAACTAGCTCTCTATCTAAAAATGGCATTCACAAAATCGCTAAGTGAGGGAGTAGTTCCTGTAATACGGAAAACCGCTCACGTTACGCCGGTACAAAACGAGAAGTAAATTAAAAGTGGAAAACTGGCGCACTATATCATTGACGTCGATATTCTGTAAGGATTTTGAGTTCAATAATACGATATCTCGGAATAAATGTTTCTCTGAACATAAACCAGCATGGTTTTCGGAGAGACAGGTCATGCAAGACTCAGTTAGCTCTACTCGCGAATAAAGAATTTCAAAATTTTGCGTTTACAAAGGTATTGTAGAAGTTAAAAGTTTTGTAAAAATTATTCAATTTTCTTTTTAGAATTCACTGTATTAAATATTTAAAAAATCGTGCGTAATATTTCAAATTTTAAATGCAGGCGCCTCCACTTTCTCTATAAATGACGGTGTCGTCCGCGAAAAGTCTAATTTTACTTCTGACTACTGAGCTGATACATACATGACCCCGCGTAACACCAGCGATAAGCTCCACTAAGTTCGAGGACTTCCCATCTATAACAACCATCTGCTTCCTATGATTTAAGAAATTCGCGGATCCAGCTAATAATTTTGGATTTAACGCCTAAGGCCTTTAATGTTTTATTAACTTCCTTGAGATACCTTATGATAGGCATTTCTAAAATCTAAGAAGAGGGCATCGACCTGCCTATTGTTTTCTCCGCTTGAGTATCGCAAGACCTACCTTTCCTAAAGCCGTGTTGACAATCGTCTAAAAATTAATTACTATTAAGAAATCGCAATATGCTACTAACGAGTATGTGCTCAAGACTCTTGCATGACTTCGAAGTTAGGGAAATCAGCCTGTAGTATTCTGGGTTCTCTTTGTCGCCGCTCTTATGAAATGAAGTCACTCGCGCTAACTTCAAATCCTTAGGAACCTCTTCGTAGGAAAATAGATTTCTCGAATATTATCCGAAGAAAAGGTGCTATTTAATTCTTTGAATACACGAGCAGGAGTTTCTTCGGACCAGGGGCTTTGTTAAGTCTAATGGAACTTAATTGACCTGCTTCCCCCCTTCCCTAGAGAGTACTATATCGTCTATCAGGTAATGGTTCTCTTTGTGCTTGCCAAATAAGGTTTATCGTCAACCGTCGGGAATCCGATAAAGTACCCGATCGGGTATAGAGAAACGATCAACAATTGATGTGTTTCTCTATCGCTATCCAGGAAGCTAACAAGGCAAAAATAAATCTGCGAATCACATATAATATCTGATATCGGAGCGAATAGTGGAAAAATTATTGCTCATTTCTTAGTGAAGCATATTCATTGGTTCTCATCACGTCTTCAATGTTACTTTCAATCACAGATCTTTATATATTTTTACGAAGTTTTGATTTTTTTACCGAAAGAATTATACCTTTTATCACAATTTTCTTGTACATATTATGAGTACATCTCGCGACACCTCATCGCACGTAGCGACACACGGTTTCGAAATCACTGTTCTAGAGCGGTATATCGTACGTATACCCGTAATAACTAAATAGGTGTATCGAGAGGTTTCCCGCAAGAGGTCAAAACCCGGAAAGCATAATCCGCGATATTCAATGGTCTCCTGTATCCCCAAGAGAAACGGATTACCACATGTAACACTTTCACTTACTTTGTTACACGTTATTATACATTTATATATTCAGATGTTTAAGTAAGCAGATCTGCTTAGGGATAGGATTGAATTGTAATCTAACATTAAAGGTAACTCATAAACAATGTGGTCATAGCATAGTTTTGTGTAGGCATCATATCTTATTTCCGCCATACGTATATCTTTATTTCAGTTTATTGTTTCATTTTTTATTACGTCTATTGTAATTTAGGTAAAATCAGAAAAGGTAAACACGTATGCTATTATTATTATGGCCAGGGTGATTTGGTTTTAATCGTATTAAATTTCCAACATGGAGTTTTGTTTACTTATTGCATTGATTTCATCGAGGAAGATATTGACGGTTTTGTCAGCTGCTACTGTCAAATATATACAGGGTATTTATGAAAGGTCTGGCTAAAATTTGGGAGCAAGTTCTTCTTTCCAAAAGGATGAAAAAAGTTCATAAAAAAGATCCGCAAACGCTTCCCTTCCGAATTACAGCACTTCTTTTTTCGGAATGTTGTTGGCGGTGCGCATTAGGCACATTTACGGTAGGACGAGTCCATCCTTTAGGCGGGACCGCCTACAAGGGAGGCGGTGTTTAGGTGTTGGCGTTTGATGCGCGATCTTAGACTCGTGCGAACCAAAATTATGTTACTGCGCATAGGCTCTGACTTCGGTTTCCCCTTAAAGTTTCTTCTTTCCATTCCTTCCCTTCCCCTCTCACGCGTTTCCGCCTGCTACCTTAGGGTAAAAACATAGTTGAGCCTCGTACCAAGCATCGATTCATGCATCGCATCTATCAAGGAATCAAACTTGATTGTTTCCTCGCAGTTAGTGCGATGGTCGATACCTGAAATGTGCCTTCTGATTGATGCGTTCAAGGACACCCCACACACCAGTCTGACTCAAAGGCACCCGTACAATATTTAGTATGGCACAGTTCATTGTGAATTAAGGATTGCCATGTAAATATTGAAAAAGAAAGAATGATAGCAAAAGTATTCGTTGCGCAGCAGGGTGGGATAAGCGGGATAGAGGATATCACAACAGATTTGTTTTGGATAAATGTTGAACTGAAATCGGAAAATGGGAAAAATGTTATTTTACTAGTGTTATTCATCACCCACCATTTAACTGCCTTACTTGTCGACAAATCCTTTTCACTGCCTGAAGACATTACAAATCTGAGAGGTGATAATATGAGAGTTTTTAAGTAAATCAATAAATATAAACAATAATACAAACAATACTACACACACTACAACTAAGTACAGCTATAAAAAGTAGAAGGATATGTTTCTATATCAAGTTCTAGAATCAGACTGGGAAGAAAGTCATGAGTTGATGCTCCACTATGAAAGCCCTGATGCGATGCTTGATGCGTTGATTGAGTCGTTGCTTGGTGCGATGCTCGGTGCGAAGCTCCACTAAGTTTTTACCCTTACAGCGCGCTAGCTATATATTGGTAATAGAAAAACAATTTTACGTCGATGTATAAAACGTTGCATTTGATCCAGGCTGCAATGACAAGGTCTGGAACCGTTTCATCACGTGATGCGATAACAGAAATTCATGTGTGTCCTTCGAACCGTTGTTAGTGCAGACCTTGTCTTCGTCGGTAGTGCTATCCAAGTGATTCAAGTGATTTGAGTGTAGTGTTAATAGTTTCCCGGGGACATGGCTGTTTATTCAAATGCTGAGATGGCGGACATGCATTTAATGTATGGCCTTGCAGAGGGTAACGGCCATGAAAACAAGCGTTTATACCAGGAGAAATTCCCAGAACGATAATGCCAAGATCGGAAAACCTTTGCAGCCATTAATCGTCGTATCAGAGAACATGGGTCTTTCTTGCATGCTACTGCCGTCTGGGGAAGAGGAAGAGTCACTCGCACCCCTGAATTCCAAGAACAGATTCTGAACATGATTTAGGAGAATCCTGGGAGCAGGACAAGGAAATTAGCATTACAGTTAAATCATGTTTCAAACATAACCGTCTGGAAGGTGATGAAAGAGCAGCAGCTCCATCCATACCATCTGCAGCGGGTTCAGGCCCTTTCACCGGTCGATTTTTCTGCACGGGTTTTCTGCCACTGGTTTTTGCAGCGGGGTGTTAATCCTAACTTCATTTCTTTAGTGCTTCTTACGGATGAGGTATTGTTCACCAGAGACGGTATTTTTAATTACCACAATCAACACCTTTGGGCAGACAAAAATCCACACAGTATTGTTGAATCACGGCACCAGTAACAGTTCTCCGTTAACATTTTGGCCGGTGTCATTGGTGACTCTTTGAGCGGACCTCATGTCAGGGGACCAAATTACAAATATTTCTTGAAAAACGATCTGCCTGCATTGCTAGAAAATCGTCCACTTCAGGTGCGAGCATGTGGTTTATGCATGATGGGGCTCCTCATTTTGGCATCATTGCCCGTGAGTTTCTCGATGCTACATACCCTGCTCGTTGGATAGGTCGAGAGGGGCCGACTGCGTGGCCTCCTTGCTCCTCTGACCTAAACCCGCTGGATTTTTATTTGTGGGGCATTAAAAATCTGTCGTGTATTCAACTCAAGTCAAAAATGCCCTGAGTCTCCAAGAGCTGTCAGACAATCCACAATACTCCCGGTATTTTTGAGCGTATTCGAAAGTCCATGCGGAGATGTGTGGAAGCTTGCATCAATGTTGAAAGAGGACATTTTGAGCAACTGTGAAGGGGAAGCATCAGGAATCCAGCAAAAAGTTGAAAACCTTACCATGTTCCCTAATTGTTTTGCCATGTTTTGAAACTAATGTAAATGTGTATATTTTTACTTCCGTGTATGTTTGTGCTGTACTTTTCATAATTTTATTCTTATTTATGTATACCTTGAAATAATTTTTATTTCACTGTTTTGATTTGCATTTAATTATGTACATGTAATTTATTATATTGTGTATTAAAACAGTTAGATAGAAGGAGTTATTTGGCCTCAACATCGCCGTATTAAGGAAATAAATGAATTAGTTAGATTTAACCTTATGAAAAAAAGAACTAAGTTTTTTTTTCATGATGAGTAAATTCCACAGGGTTGAGCCTGACCTCATTATTGATAGTTAGATTTAAAGTTAAATAAATTTTGCTGTTAAATTATCCCCTCTCTTTTGAACTGTTTCAACCTGGCAGGTGTTTTTACCCTCATCATTTCAAAAAACTAAGAAGGGCTGTAACTCGGAAGGGAAGAATTTGCGGTCCTATGTTTATATGAAAATTTTCATTCTTTTGGCAAGTAGAACTTGCTCCCAAATTTTGGCCAGACCTTTCTGAAATGTCCTGTATATAAGCCACATTAACAGAATGGGTCCGAATTGTTCCTACGAGTCGTCATAAACTGTTTCGATACAAACCCCTTAAATAGTTGGTATTCCTGGGCGTCAGGTTTACCTGTAAGCATAAATATCTTATTATTTATCATAGAATTGCATTCAAAAGACGCTCTTAATCAGCGCATTTTCACGGATTCGATGCTTGAATTATTCTTAGTTAACAAAGTAAAATGTTTTAAATTTTATTTTAAATGACATGGTCGTCTAGAGACCACTACTGCGAGGGGACATGTGCGTTAATTCGATTTTAGGACTGGACTTCGTTTCGAGCTCCTACTCCGAGTTAATGACGATCGAGAAATCTGTGGAGCGGTCAGTGCTGATTGTGGCTCCAGCCAGAGGCGCGAAGGCTATATTTGCTGCCCGAGTGCAAGCAGTTTAAGCCGCCCTTCTCCATAAGCCCAAATTTTTCAATTTTTAGATTGCAAGATGTAATTAATTTAAGGAAGGCTATAATAAACTAGGGTCTTCGCGCATACGGTACCCAACCCTGATTAGTTACAAATTATTATTAATGATTAGTTACAAATATTGCGTATTTACTGTCAATCGTTATTATTTTTTATTGTTCACATCTCTTTCAAAAAGTGTGAATACCATTATTATTTGCATTATTTTAACGTGAAAGAAGTTATCCAATTTTTTTTAACTTAACACTAGAGCGGCCGATGGGACATGTCATCTATGTCTATATTTTCTTTAGCTAAGTAATCAACTAAGAATGTGGTTATCCCGTCACCATTAGTGTTATCAACAGAGCAAAAACCTAAAAAGTGTTCATGAATTTAATTTTGTTAAAATTATTATTTAAATATACAAATCTGACAACTGATTGAATAATATTTGAAAAACCTTTACATCTCCAAAATTTGTTCTTTAATTTTGCCACTGCGAAAACAATATTATTCTGAAAATTTTCTCCCAAGTAGTGAGGCATATTATTAGGATTTTTCTGAATGCGTCGGACGTTCTGCCATCACAGAATCGAAATTTGCAATATTTTCCACCATTTTTAGAAAATTTTCATTGTTGCTCTCATATAATATATTAGAGTTGAGCCGGCCAGAGTTGGCATTAGATTTGGGGGTATTTGCAGTAGCTGTTATTTTTCACAGTGACTAACGGGAAACTGTCAGGTAACAGGTATGCACGGGAAATAACAGGTATGGGAGTCACAGGCTCAGTCACCGCGGGCTCGGTAGTGCAGTCCCACTCACCCGAGTCCTAAATTGGTCCCAACAGTTCCAATTGTTTTAATTGACGCCGCTGTGCTGTGCTCAGGCAGTCCTCCGCCCACCGGTATCGTATCATCGTATCGTCGTTTGAACCTACCTGGGCTGTTATAGCTCGTGCGCTATAAGGTTGCAGGCGGAGACGAGTGAGAGGGGAATGGAATGAATGGGAAGGAGAAGCTATAAGGGGGAACTGGCGAATTGTGGCTTCTAAAAACCCTTATTCAGTGCCGAGACGAACTGTGTAGTAGAAGGGGTTGTAGGTACTGTTTATCTGCTCTGTGACGTCTCTTACTATTGAGATGAATATTTTTTCTTTGCATCAAAACTTGAGAGCTATATGGAAAGGGTGGAGGAAGGGTCTTCGGGTCTGGGCTAGTGCTTGGTTCAGAATTTCTTGAGAACAATATAATGAGAGTGAGAGAGAAACACTTATCTGATATCATTGCACAAACAAGCCCATTCAAAGATATTTACAATGCTACCCGTTATCGGCCGATACTAGGTTTGATGGTGTTGCTATTATCAGCAGTTCCACCAGCTCAAGATTAATGCGATGAGAAAGTCACCGGTGTCTCAAGTAACAGGTACGAGTCACAGGTATTTGTTTGTCACTGGAACAGTTTGTCACTGCGACAAAAAAGTCACACTCCACAACTCTAGTTGGCACTTCGCTGCTCGGAAGCAGTCAAGTTCCACCTCTGCGGGGAGTGAGCTTCAGCCAGTGAGACAGCGTAAATAGCAATCCGTTACCATGGCAACGGTGTGCTGTTGTCATTTTCTCTTACCTCTCCTGTTTCGCTAGTCCCACACGCGTAATGAGCGGTGACTCAGCAGTTTGGGGTAAACTGATGGTCGTAACAACATTTGGCATCATCGCTTTTCCATTAGTGGATAGGAAACCAGTTCTTTAGGTGCCAACTCTGGCTGACTCGACTATAGTACTTCCTCTAAAAGCTGTTTGGCTAAGTACTGAATAACGTATATTATTCGCTCTATAACTGCCATCCATCGCTTTTTCCAATTTAATTAAATTTTCATTGACTGAATCAATTGTAGATTCATTTTCCAAGGATGCAACGAGATCTACCCTAGACCCTAGACAAATGTTTCCAATCACTAAATCCACTTGAATCGCTAAAATTACTCGTACCTTTCTGAAAAAGTTTACAGCAAAAGCAGAAAACGGAATGTTTTACTTTGTAATACATAAGTCAGTTTCGGTATATTATTTCACCGTTATTCATAACTTTCTGATAATAAGATATAGAAAATTTTCTGCCAAATTCATCTTTCGGAAAAACAATGTCATAAACTTGAATTAGATCTAATTCGATCAAGGACATTATAGTTCTCTCTGGTAAAATTTCGGCCCATGAACCTGGATCGATGTTAACTTCAACACCAATATCTTTTTCCGGGTCCATTTATTTTGAATATTTTTCTACACCAGTTTTGGTGAAGACCATTCAACTGGTGGGGGCGACCGATCTCTGACATTATATACATCAACTACATTTTCATTAGGTGTAAATGCCGACTCGACGAAAGTTGTTATTACAGAAGTATTTCTCATGATTTCTTCCACCCTCCATAGTTTCCTTTTTCTACACTCGCATCCAGACAAACGTTTCCTTCCGTCGGACATCTAAAGGTATATAATTTTTAAAATCTAAAATAAAAATATATTCTTGCTCAACTCTGATCGGATTGGATTGGATTTTTATTACATTTAAATTTATTTTTCTTGGAAATTGAAACAAATGTGTAAAAGTAGATATAGTAAATTTAAAATGTTTTGATAGCTTTTAATTTAACAAATGTCATTTGACATCAAGGATCTTAAGGGCAAAAAACTGACAAAATGCGACATAAATTCACACAAATTAATGGTTGGAATTTAAGAATTCCTTATTTATATTAAAAAAGAATCTTTCTACTATCGTCCAATCGCTTAATATTTACATAAATGTTTTCTAAATTTTATGATTAAGATAAACGTCTTGTGTATTGGTTTTTCCAACGAAATAACAACCTTTATCATTTGCCAAACTAAAATTTAAGACACTTCAGTGAGTATAATGGGACTTTAATTTCAAATGCAACATTCCAGCAGATGATTGCAAATCACCTTAAGAATAAGTATCTCAAGCATCATGTTGGAGTGATGATATTAAAATGGTAGGCATTCCGAAGTAAAATGCCGAAGCATGTCCCTTCTTTACAAGAAATTTTCTGACAATTATGTGCAAATCTAAAGACTTATCAATGAAAATGTTCTCGCAATGAGGAACTGCTAAATGACAGTTATTAAAAATTATTTAGAGAGAATAATGATGAGCTTAAAATCTCAGGTTATAAATAAAAAAAAATATAAATTATTTTAAAAAATTAAAATATATATTTACAAGTAGTTGCTGCTTGCATTCTGCGAGCTTTTAAATCCCATATCGAAAATAACACTATTGGATTTTGAGGGGGTGCAGTGTATCAGGCACACCCTAACATCACTTCTATCTTGCTTCTTATATCCCTGATATTTCCAGAGAAAAACCTATCCGCTCCTTCCTACAGTCGATATACAAAATTTAACCGTCGTGTTTGTACTTTCAGTATTACATTAGAATTCTAATTATTTATGATACCCTCAATCACAGTGCGTGGTGCAATTAGTGTTTTGGATACAGTGAAATCTTACACTTCGGAAGAAAATATAGGTGATGATGTTTTCATAATATGCATGATTTTGAAAATTAAAGTAAGTTAACTTGATTAATTAAAGAAATTAAAGAAAAATGAGAAACTATATTTCCATAGCTCGATTTTTCTATAACTCGAATAATTTTTGCTTTCCCTTGAGATTCGAGTTATAGAAGTTCCACTATATATATACAAATTTAAAAAATCCGTATTTTTATTTTTCTATAACTCGAATAATTTTTACTTTCCCTCGAGATTCGAGTTATGAAAGTTCCATATAATTCGTTATGACGGCATTAATGTCCATTAAATGCTTTCAAACGTCTTTAATTTCCATTAAAAGCATTAAAGATCTTTTTTAAAGCAATGAGGTCGCTGCCATGGTTTTTATACATTTCCATTGTTGAAAAGGGAAAAATTCTCACTTTTCCGATTACGCTAACTCAGTGTGTATTTGAATTATTCCTTAAAAAATTAAGAACTCCGTTCTTTCAGCTAGATAACTGTTCTTTTCCCGAATTCGTATCCCAATTTTAAGTATTTTAAAAATGCATTTTTAGAAAGCCTTGCACTGAATCCCATGTTTTCTTATGGAATATTTAAATGGAACATTGGGGTTTAAAATATCCCTTACATATTAACTTTTTTGCCATTTTCGATTTTTCTTGTCGGTTGTGCCACTCGACCTACTTACATGCCAAATTTCAGATTTATAGCCCTTCTAGAAGTACCTAAGAGTTTTATGTCAGTCAATGAGTGAGGCAGTGAGCTTTATTATTATAGATGAAAACTCAGTAAAATTTAGTTAAACTATAAAATTACGGAAAGAAATGCCTTTTGATTTTTGCAGCAGAACAGCTCAAGATTTGATTGGGATAAATCTTAAACCTCCGGAAACCTTGGAAGTTCTACACAACTATTTAATTTTCACGAATAAAATAAAGGCACTAACCTACAATTAACGCTGAGAAGAAACAACCCTTTCAAATTTCCAACTTTATACCGAGAAAACTTTGGGAACAAACCAAAGTATTTGTGATTTATGGACAGTGGAAATTTAATGTTTATATTTATTATGAATAAGTTATTTGCAGGTAAATTAGCATCTAAGATTATAAATTATAAATTATTATAAATTAAAAAGTCTTTTTCGCTGATAAATCCATATTATTCATATGATTAGCTAATACTTCTTTATTTGTACCTAAACCTTTCAGTGAAAAAGAAACATTTTGATTAATATTTTTTCAGGATTCTATAGAATTACTAAATTGCAGTAAAATGTTTTTACATTAAAAATTTAAAGATAATTTTCTAATCTTCATATTAGCAAAAACCCTTATAGTTTTAGAAGAAACCAATTTTCTTGATGTTTAATTTTCAATTGAAATAACTGCAAAGCCATTTAATCGCTATTCTGATATGGTACGTACTTTGGAAATAAATTTTTATATTTTCAATTGGAAAAATCGTCGTTCATTGGTAATCGTCGAGTCTTGTATCTACGGAGACCGCAAGTATGCTTATTGCTATAACGTATCGACGAAAAGAACTGCTTACGCAGACATTAGTAGGTTAATGATCGCACAAATTTGCATTATATGCAAATGAAAAACTAATTTTAACCTGATATAAATATAAAAGAATTGTACATTTCCACTACTATAGTTGTCCACTAATTTCCTAGTGGAAATTTCCATTTCTTTTTTATTTACATTATGGAATCTTTCCACAAAGTAGAGCCTTCCCAAGTGGATTATGTTAATTTCAACCTAATGTGGTCACAACGTTGGTCTTAAATAAGAGCATTAAATCAGAAAAGGATACTGATTAACAAATTCATCCAGAGATACATAATTACCTTTTCCTGGTAAGTCCGTTAATTACTAGTCACGATATTTCTTGCCTTCCTATAGCTCGGTTTATCGTGTGAGTATTGAATTAGTTGTACCGCGAGTGAAGTGAAGAAACTATGTTATAACTATAAATCGTACAATCAAAATACCAGGGGATCTTCTTCCGCGGGATCTTTTGCCTCGCCCAGCCAGCCAGCCCACTTAGGGAATCACATTGCGCGCCTCTGGGAAGCTCCCTGTACATTTTAGAGAAATTTTTATTTGACGTTTTCTTCATCGTTTGATGTTTTTTTGCATGTATGCCAAATTTCGTTTCTATTGGATAATATTTGGAAAATAGCGCAATGCGCTAACGCAAATTGCGCAGCAACTATAAGGGTGGTGTTCTAGAAAAACTATAGGCCGTCGACTCTAAGTAATTTATACATGCTCACGAAGATTGGTAAAATTCAGACAACAGAGACGGCAGTAATCGTAGAACAAACAAACAGACAGACAAAATGCACAGGGACTCAATAGGAGAGACCTCGCTTCGCTCGGCCAATTAAACTAGGGCATCCGCGGGATCTTCGGCCTCGCTCAGCCCACATAGAGCTCGTGCACACGGGGATAGTAGAGGGCAGTCAAGTAGGCAAGTTAACTTGTCCGATTTTTTGTAAGCAAGTGCTGTCTACACGAGGGGAAGTATTTCAAGACACTTCAGTAGTCACCATGAATCGCTGTCATAAGAAACGAGTGATTAGAAATGTTTCTAAATTATTCTATGCTGCGATTTTGGAGATACTCGAGGATGAGATTAGTGAGAGAAAGGCCTGGATTAGGAAATGGATAGCAAGGTGAAATACAACGGAGGTTCTGATTTGCTTATGAGAGAACTTTATTTGGAAGTGAAGTTGATAGTCTTAAGCGTAACTTTGTTGAACGATACCATATTTATAAATCAGGGAAACGGAAGAACAACGTATTTATTTATTTGGAAGACCCCGCTGGGTAGAGATTGTGCTGGAGGATGTCACGAAAAAGATTTGATACCCTAATAAATTTAATTACTTCTGAAATTCAACGCCCAGACACTGTAATGAGAGAAGCCATACCAACAAGAATAATAATTGGAAGGGACTTTGTCATACTTAGCTACTGGAAACATTTACGGAAGCCTACAACGTTTTTCTCGAGTTTCATAATCGGCAATTTCGAGATTCGTACCTCTTGTTGCCATGGCCTTTGCCTTTGTTTTAAATTTTAAAAATTCCCATTTTTGCAGTTAAAATATTTCAGCTAATTCGGCATGGATTCGTATTCTCTTTTCAAAAAATATTACTGTCATTGTTTTCCGTATTGTAATTTAAGTTCTGAGTTTGTACCTAAATTTTTAATAATTTTAAAATGCAATTAAAAAAGGCTTGCATCACAGTCAATGCTTTTCTTATGGCGTATTCAAATGGAAGTTTTGCGTCCAAAATGTCCCCTTAAAATGGAAAATGTTGGGATTTTCCATTTTTCTAATAGTCTGGGTGAGGTTCGCAAAGTACCTGCGGAAACAGCATGTTTCTATATTTCAAATAACTTTACAAATTCTCGCGTTAGAAAAACAGGGCGGAAGCACGAAAAACACGCACGGACTCCGGTCTTCAGCACTTGACTGGCCTTTGTCGATGTGTCCCAACGAGAAAATTAAAGGACGTGCCAGCACAAAATTTAGTGGTGGGGGGAGGCAAGTCGCCAGAGAAATGGAACTGCTTCCTATTCACTTGCCTGTCTTCCCAGCTATTCCCACTACTGGCTTTGCCCCTGGATTCAAGGAAAGTTGTTGTCCACACGGGGATAGTAGCGAGGGGCAAGAGACTTACCTACTTGACTGACCTCTCTACTATCTCCGTGTGCACGAGCCCTTATGGCTGGTGGGGGGAATCACATTGCGCGCCTCTGGTAGGCTCCCTGTACATTTTAGAGATGCGTATATTTGACATTTTATTCATCGTTTGATGATGTGTCAAATTGCGTTTCGATTGGATAAAATTTGGAAATTAGCGCAATGCGCTAACGCAAAGTGTGCAGTCACTATAAGGGTGGTATTCTAGAAAAACTATAGACATTCGACTATAAGTTATTTGTAAATGCATACGAAGTTTGGTACAAATCAGAAAACCGAGACGGCAGTTATCGTAGAACAAACAGACAAAATGCACAAAGACTCAACAGGAGAGACCTCGCTTCGCTTGACCAATTAAGGAAATCTGTCCAGGGATCATGCTTTAACGATGTCAAAAAATTTCAAAGCTAGAATGAAACGATTAACGGCACCAGTTTAACGAAAAGTAATGAAATAATTATTATGAATAAATGAAGAGTAGCACGACATACATTTTAGTCATCAGTAGTATCATAATGCAATACTTTAGTTGTTACATTATATTCACACTTGGATATAAAACGTCGTCACAAATACCTTTCGATAAAAAAATTAGACTCACTCCAAGCTGGATGACCAGTCTTTTCTCTGATGCTGGCAGGAATGTTACTCCACCGGCTAAATATTTTGGAGCAAATATCTATTAATCTTTGATTGCTATTTCACAAATGTAGATATGCACGTACTATTCCAAAGATGTGTTCACTAACGTGTGGCAAACAAAATATTCAAGAATTTTCCGAAGGCGCTATAGCAGGACTTCGACAACTCGAGAGAAAAGACTTGAGTATGCGTCCAGGGAAGGAATGAAAGTTTACAATTAACCTCCACTAAACATGGAGCTACGGAGAGCCCCTAGCAACGAACTTCAGTTCCATATAAAGCCGCGTCTTCACCTTCGGATGTTCCCATCTTTCGCTAATCACTGCTGAAATCTACTATCTGGGGTAAAAGTGTCGCTATGCGCGTTCGGAATTGTTTTACTGCTGGGCAATGCCCAAAAGGGAGAGGGAAATGGACCGGCAGCGGTCCCTGGCGGGAGCCTCAACCCTGAGGCAGCACTTCTTCCGTTTACTGCCATCGAACTTCATAAGGGCAAGATAAGAATTTTAAAGTCGCGTAGCTCCTATGACGTATCGTTTCCACAACCTCTTACCCCGAAAGGGATTGGAAGGTTCGAGAAAACCCGGGCGGGAACCTCATTGGCGAAAGACTGCCTGGCAAGCGGAGTTTTCTGGGTTTATGCTGAGGGGTGCCAGACGAGTTTTGCGAAATGGCGCTCCCATGTTTGTCTTGAATGGAGGTAGTCCATATCGCTTGCTCCTAACTCTTGTCGGATGTGCACAAAGGAATTTTTGGATTTCTCGGTTTTTCCGCTTCCTTTATTTTGTATGCGTGAAAAGGTTCCATAGAAGAAAGTTTTAAAATTAACCACGATATAAATTATGCTGCTAACCTATGATATATTAAAGCTAAATAAAAATCGGTAAACCGTACTCAATCTTCTAAGCGCCCCTGATTTTCAGTGCCCTAATGGATTGCTTCAAAATTTGGCGCACCCTCTGGGAGGGCACCTGAGGCGGTCGCATCGCAGCCTCAACAATCGCCACGGTCCTGGTTACCAACGAATTCAGGTCTAAAAACTCGCTCTTCCTCCGAAAGAGGAGTTTGCCGGCAAACTGTTACTGCCCTAGGGCCAGTTATTTCTTTTTAGATGTGTACGAAGAAAATAATCGGCTAAAGCCCTTCTGTGTGGGGACAGACCAAGAAATATACCTGGCTAGAGGGGACTATGGCCAGTTTTTGAGGCACAATAGATACTCGCGGTGAGTGTTTCGACCCTTCGCTCGCGAAGATTCGGCTCGAAGGCAACCCTCTCAGCGGGAGGTATGATTTCAGATTAAGGAAGACTGCCTGAATTTTTTTTTTCAGTACAATCGATTAAGATAAGTATTTTTTGATGAATTATTCGCATTCCCTGTAAAAAACTACACCGAAATAGTTTTTTATTGGCGTTCCTACGATAATTTTTAAGGAAACCGCGCGTCACCTATATGTCGGAATGATTATGAATTGACAACGCCGCTTCGCGACGCGGGAGTTCAAATGGTCTCGAAGTTTTCTGTCTTCAAGAAGGCAGCCAACATGGCCATTGAGGAGCAGATATGGTACGTAATAATGGCAATTTGTCGACATTTTTACTTAAGAGCACTATCTTTACCCAAAGACATTTTGGCGCTCCAAACATTTCAATTTTGGCGCCCCATGGATACGTATTTCACATGAATTATAAATTGATTGTTTAGTATTTTCATAGGATCTAATTATCCTAATATTTCATTCATTTTATTTATGAATAAATTAACAATTAAATAAAAAACACCGTATATTTACAGAAAAATAAATATGAAATTTCACAAACATTTTAGAAAATAAAATTATTAAAATCATAGCCTATATTTAAAGAGAAATAAATGTAATTGTACACATTTTTTACAAAAGGTTTGTTTCCGAACTTTTGAGTGGGCAAACTCATATAGTAGGTCTTCAAATTTTATTTTTCTGCAAACATCATGCTCTATCGAGATCATTGCAATTCCACCCAACCGCTCTTAAGACATCGTTCATCTCACGTAATTTTTAATATGTTTTAATTTGGAGAAACTCCTTCCCCTTGAAGTTACCGTTATTGGAAGAGTTAACATAATACGTAGCGCAATCGCAACATTGGAAGCAAATTCATTTTGTAAAATGAATGGCGTTGAATCAGATTTTATTAAAGCACAATCCTCCACATCCTCCAAGCGAAGGGAACGTATGCGACACATACCTTTCTTACTATCCTCTCCTTTCCTTTTCTTGGAAAAATTCAAAATGCCTAAGCATCAAGGGAAATACCTATTGGCTATGAGGACCTTTAGTGCCTCCCTCTCGCCCTCTCTAAAGATAATAATAACCGGAGATTCACGGTCGCGGTCACCAGAAGAAGGTTAAGAAACGGAGAGAAAGTTAATCGAACATGTCTTGTATTTTCGCCAGCTTAAAACGCAGTGTTTTGCTATTTTTGCAAACTTTTTACCATTGCCATTATAAAGACAGGAAAAATTTGCATTAAACGTTAAAAGAACGTGAATCTTTATGAATACATTGAGAATCGCATAAAAAATGGATACAGTTAATGGCAAGAGCAGGTAGCAATGAAACAATACATGCGAATCTGCATAATGCTTTTAATGCTGAAACTCGTCAATGGCAATGAATACTTGAATATTACTGGCATTAGTTGAATTCCTTGGCCATCAATGTCTCGCGCTTAGGAATTCATTAGACATTATAGGAAAATAATAATGGGAATTACCTACATTTAGTTGACCTGCTGGCAAAGTTTGATTCTGTATTGGCAAAGCACGTACAACGAGTAAAATCAAGTGAACATCATAATCACTATTTGGGTGAAATTATACAAAATGAACTAATACAGCTTATGTCTCAGGCCTTGCGAAATCAAATATTAGAAAAATTAAAGCACGCGAAGTATTATCCTATACTTGTTGGATGGAACACCAGACATAAGCAACGTTGAGCAAATGTCAATGATTTTACGTTTTGTCAATATTAATGGAGGAGCAGATGTTTGTGAACTTTAACTTTATACCGTTCAAAAAAACGTCTGGGTTAGAACTTACAGAGGCAATTTTGAGAAGGCTGATATTCCTCTAGGTCAGGATTTCCAAAGTGGTCGATATGGACCCTCAGGGGTCTATGGAACTGTGCAGGGGGGTCGACAGTAAAGTATATTCTAACACAATCATGAGATTATACACAAGTGGGCGCTCCCTATCTTCGGACACGAGCGGGCGCGTTGTAGTAAATGGGCTACTATTCCGTTTTCCTCAACTTTGCCGTATTATACATTTTATTTTTATTATTAAAAATGATCAACTTTACAAAATAAATTTTTATATTTTCATTAAAACAATATTATCTTTTATAACATCTGGCAAAAATTAATGATTTCTGTAACGTCTGCTGTGCAGGTAACAAAATAAATATTTTTAAACCACAAAGGCAAAATAAAGGTTAACATATGTTTGGCTACATCATAAATTTCGGAAGATAAATAAGAAATTGCAACATTAATGACAAAACTTTTGCATTATCCTTCAAATAAAATGTCTATTTTCTGAATAGTTATTTTTCTTCACTTGGTCATCAAAAACTAAAAAAAAACTTAAGGTAATATTAAGCTGCTAAAAAGTAGGTATCACATGTGTTGTATACATAATATTGAATATTGTGAATAGTCGCTTATAATCTTGGCTGTTCACGCGACTATAAACAATGCCTAAAAATGTTGCATTTTTAAAGCGTTTCATGGCGACCATTCCTTTTCCTAGGGCCGGTTTACACTTGTACGAGTTGGTTCGTACAAGCTGCTCGGATCTGAATACTGACGCGACTCGTGTAATGTAAACAGGCGCCTCGGACGTGTTTAAACGTGTCCGAGAGAGCCATCTGCTCCGAGTATACTTTGAACTTGTTTAAAGTCTGCCCGAGCAGTCAGGTCTGAGCGCTCATCAGAGTAGCACGTGATAATCTTTTCATTCATTTTGAAAATGTCGAAGAAGTGGACTGACGATCAGACGATGGCGTTTTTAATACTTACGCATCGTGTGAAGTATTGTGGAATACTTCCTTACCCATATACAAGGATAAAAACAGTAGGCACGCGGCGTACGAGAAAATTGTGGAGTTCCTTGGAATTGATGGATTTGGTGTGCCGGAACAGAAGGTAAAAATAAACAATTTTCGGTCATCATATATCCAAGAGTTAAAGAAAATTGAGGAGTCAAAGAGATCAGGAGCATCGTCCGAACATGTTTATGATCCGACAGTGATATAGTTCAAGACAGCCGATTCCTTTCTCAGACCTCATTTTACGCAAAGGAAAACGCAGACAAATTTAGTAAGTATGTTTTAATAATAATAATTTTATAATAGTTAAAGATTTATTATTATTACCAATTTACAAATTTCATTCATAATGTTATGATTATAATTACTTATTCATATTACTCAATATAATAAATTATGAAATATCATGTCGTATATAGCATCATCGAAATTTACCCTATGTTATGGTGATTTTGCTTCTATTGTTATGTTGTATATCTAACAGTTGTTCAGATCATATGAACATGTCATATGATCACATCACTCCACTTCATCCATTACCTATCAACTTAATGATTATTACTAATGTTTAATAACCCAACTACACACATTGACTTACTACAATACCCCTCTATTTATAACAAGGTATTCCATTTTAAGGAACATTTCTCAGATTCCGCACTTTGGCATTTCTTATAATCAAGGCCATGTTAAATTTAAATTTTATTCCGTGTTAAATTCAATCATATTTGTAGTCTCGATGTTAATTAAGTTTCGTTTTTCAACTTATTATGAAATACTATCCTTAAGCAATGTTAATCCCAAACGCAATTTCTCTTGATCTAATCCACTTAGGAAGTCGGTTTACTCCTTTTGGGAAAGGTCATGCTGTGTAAAAGACTTTTGCTAACCGCTTTTTTTCGCATATCCCCATAAATAAACAAGATGCTGTCGAAAAATCAATTTTCATTGGGGCATTTACGTTAGATTAGTGGTGTTACCAATAAGACAGCGCCAAATATGGTTGATATAACTACAGACAAGCATGGGTACAAATCTAATGCAACTTCGTCCAAATTCTCATCTCCCCTCATCGAAAGTGGAAGACGCTATGGAATGGTTTCTAGGATACCGCGTGGAGTACCGAAAAAAATCTTTCGGTTGCCATAGCTATGGCAACCGAAAGATTTGGACACATATTTATAGGAACTTTTTTGCTTAGAATGACGTTTCCCACACAAAGGTTAATTTATGCACTAGTGTTTCGAAACACCCTGTATATAACGTAACTTTAATAAATAAATACTGTAAAACGATATATCAGAAATTATTCCAGGGAATATCTAAACAATTGTTCAGATCGTATGAACATGTCATATGATCACATCACTCCACTCCAGGGAATATCTAAGCAATTGTTCAGATCGTATGAACATGTCATATGATCAAATCACTCCACTCCATCCAATATCTATCAACTTAATGCTTATAACTAATGCTTAATAATCCAACTCCACATATTTGCTTACTACAATGATATAGTTATATCATTACAATAATTACAACAATTAGCATCAATTCGTCATTATAATTTCATTACAAATGGCATTGATTGATAATCCATCTATATACATCTCCTCACTACAATACCTTTCTCTATTTATAATAATAATTAATTTCTTGATTTTTAGAATACTTCAATATTTAACATTATTTTCAATTCATTTCAAATTATTTTGTCTTGCCACGGTACTGCTCCTTCCCCATTCACGAATGAATGAGACAGGAAGTAAACCCATGGGTTGCTGACTAACTCGCCAGATTCCTGGTGTGAATGTGTTGCTATTGAAATCATTTTCATCACACCGCCCAGGTGGAATGTATGCTGCTTTTGATGTTGTTCGGACCCAGTTATGAAGCGCACGTTGCCATAATAATGCTGTCGGCTTTCTCTGGTATCAGTGGCATGGGTTTCATGTAAATTTGAAATATATTCGCCATAATGCCAAAAGCATTCTCGATCCCGCGAGCACGGGAAAGTCTATAATTGAATATTCGCTGTTCTTCTGATAAATGCCTTCTTGAGAATGGTTTCATTAGATATGTCGTCAAAGGGAATGCATCACCTACGAAAAAACCGTTTTTGGGTAAATTTAATACATTTCTTTATAAAGGACTCCTCAATGAAGAATTGTGAAAAACTCCTGCATCTGAACATCTACCATTACCTCCCACATCAACGTATCGAAAGCAGTAATCGTGGTCAACAACAGCTAGCAGGATAATACTGGTAGATCCTTTATAATTATCATAAGCAGATCCACTTCTAGGAGGTGCTTTTATAACCACATGCTTTCCAACGCATTGAAAATCCTTCTCCAATCTCATTCTACTCTTCAGTTGTTTTAGGATTTCTTTTTTTAAGGTACTCGAAGAAAATAGCGACAGAGGGAAGAGTACAAGAGATGACTCAAGAAGAAGGTATCAGTAAAGAACCATCAGGAGTAGCTGTCGACGGAAATGAGCAATACGAAAACATATTACGCAACAGTGAAACGGAGGCATTAAATTCTCAAATGCTCCCTCAAAGTTCTAAATCGGTTACAGCAATTCAACATCCAGGCAAAACAGCAGCTTATCAACCAAGTCGTAAAAGAATGAAAAAGTACATAGTACCGCAGGGTATTGATTCGGCTATCAGTAAATTAGAAAATATAACTGTAGCTGCAGCTAAAGATGAAAATCCCTTTGACGTCTTCGGCAAAAGTGTTGGGTCTCAATTGAAGTTGTTACCACGACGACAAGCGTTTGACACCCAATTAAATATACTACATATTTCGACGGAAGTTGCTTCTGTATGAGGATTCTCTCACGACCTCCTCTGCCCCTATAACTATTGCAGTGCCATCGAAAGAAAGTCTTTCATTTGTATTAAAGGTTTCACATTGTTCAATAAATATTGAAAGTGATCATTATTCATTCTCGCAAAATTTTGGAAACCTGACTCGTCTTCATTTCTTAACTCCAACAACAATCCATTTGAAGCTCCTGAGGTTTTACGCCTAGCAACCCCATCACGTACCCACGCTAGTTTCTTCTTCTTTTGGCTTAAAACTCTGATTAACTCATTAGAAATAGCCTCACTCACTTCCAAAACCGCGTCCTCTACTTCTGGATTCATGTTGTCAACTGTCGGACGTAGGTCTGAGTTCACTTTGATAATGGAGACAGGGGATCTGGATCGAAGTCCGAGAACCATTCCGAGCAGTCCGGATCCTAGTAGTACGAGCCAACTTGTACAAGTGTAAACCGGCTTTTAGCTAGGACTTTCGGTGCCTCTTCCTTCCGAACGCAGGCATTGACCGTATGCCACGGAAATTTCCGAATTTATAATTTCCAAGTGAAAGGTTTCAATAAGATAAAGCGTGGTTTTGGGCAGAAGAGCGGTATAAGAGGCCGCTTTGGCTCATGGTCAGAACCTCTCGAATTTGACATTAACCTCTACGTGCGGCAGGTATATATAAAGTAAAATTTAAGGAATAAAGCAGGAATACTAAACACAAAGTTTCCTGTTATGACATATGTCAAATTTATACAGACTAGCTGCTTAGTGCACTGTTGCTTGCAGCATCAATAGGATATGTGCTTACTTCCACCCGGCATGGTAAAGTAATGCAATTTGTGGGTTTATTTTTAGAATTGTATTCCAAAATACTATAGAGTGGAGAACTTTTCAACTATCTCCGACGGTCCCGCAGTTAAGGTTATACCAGTTCTATGTTCGACCCTGAGACGGCAGTAATAGGAAGATGCTCGACAAATATTTTCTACCAAAAGTTTCTGTTCAAATTACGTTTTACGAGAAATGCTGGTAATATACATTCGTACTATTTTATTTTATAGTTTTTACGACTTGAATGTAATGCAATGGAAATCAGGAATGTGCATGGTATAATTTAAAAAATGCATGTCATGCATACCTCCTGGTGACGGACACTTAAACTCTCCGACGGTCCCGCATTTTAGGTTTTACCGGTTCCTATTACTGCAATGAGATGGCAGTATGGTAAAATTGCACGTCACTAATATTTCCTATCAAAATCTGTTTTTCAAATTAGGTTTTCCGACAATTACTTATATTAGATACTTGCAACCAAAAAAGAAGTATAAATAGTTTTAATGAAATTGCAATAACGTAGTTACAGGCCATGGATCAGTGTTGTCCAATAACCATTCGGGGACGAAATGTAATGGAATATTGTAACTGTGCGGTGACCCGCGACCTGTGCATATAATACACGTGAAGTGTCATAGGCCTTTTTTCTGACACACTGACAAAACCCATTTAATATATAGATTCAAAAACCTATCATACGAAAAAAAGTAAAAATATTTGTATTCTCTGATCGGTGCACGTAAGACGACGGCATTTCCAGGGGGCAAGTGACCCCATTTGCTCCCCCCCCAACCCCCCCTTGGCTCCCCCTTCCCCCCTCCTCCCCTGCTCCCCCCCCCCCCCGTGCCCACCCCTTTGCCCTCCCCCTTGCCCCTTCCCTGCGGACGCCCATGGTTACGTCAGCTCCCCAAGACCTATAGAGAGAATTAAGTTCGCGCAGTGGGATCCGGAAAGTTGTCCAGGAGGCAGTATTGGCTCTCGGCGCCCCTGCGTAAAAGTGCACATTCACGTGCTTTATAGAGTGCAAAAAGTTTTTCCATCCATTACCGTGTATGGATAACTTCACAAATAACAATGGATTGGTTATGGAATCATTTTCCGATAGAGGCACGAGCGCATTGCAAGTCTAATGGACTAGGTCAGGAGTGGCCAACCGGCGGCTCCGGAGCCGCATGCGGCTCTTCGAGAGTTGATATGTGGCTTTTTAAAACTTTGGCTGCCTTGCATATACCGCAATTGTCCTGATATAATACGCACCCAGATTTATCCGAGTGAATATTAAAAATAGTTTTGAAATAAAACAACAATGTTTTATTTTTATCTCTCACAGTATATACAGAATGCAGAATTATAGCGATGTATATGTAAAATATATTTTATCGGTTCTTACCAATTTAATGCGTCTCTTCGGTGATGTCTATTACAGTAATATGGCTCCTGCTGAAACCCAGATTGGTGAAGACTGCAAAATTATTTTCATATTAGATATCTGACCTCCCAACCCCGATAATTAGTCATATGCCTTTTAGGTTTTTGAAGTAAATAAACGGCGCAATATACATTGCACAAACTTTCTCATATATGTGTGTATATACGTTTTTTCGACTTTGTACGTTTATAAAAGGAAAACGCTTATAAAACAAAGTTAACCGTAGTTTAGTGCATATTTTAATGCCACTGGTCGATATTCAGTAATTTTTTGGGAGATATGGCTTAGTAAGTATTATTTGTGACATCCGGCTGTACGATTGGATGGATTTTAAATAAAATTGCGAAATATCGTTCATCTTTTCAAAACGCCTTTTATGAATGATATTATCCACAAATATGAGATATCATTCGATTCAGTTAAACCGTTTATGCTGTAATAAGATTTTTAGTGGATCGCGGCGGAGGCGTGACGTCATAGGGCTTGGGTAAGGTAGCTTAGCGTACATTGTAATGCCACTGGACGTCATATAGTGATTTCAAGACATATATGGCTTACGTAGTATTATTTGTGACATCAGGCTCTAAAATTGGATTGATTTTAATCAAATTCTCCAGAGCCATTTTTGAGTAAATAAAATTTTTCAAAAAATCGCCAAGAATAAACTATCCTTAGTTTTTTAGCAATATCACTTCTATGAAAAAAAGTCTGCAAAAGATGATATATTGCACAAATACGAAATATCATTCGATTTTATATACGCGTTTGGGTCCTAGAACAGCGAGCAGACTGACAGACACACGGCACGGCGAACCCTTCTTTTAGGGACTGAGACACCTAAATCGAGTATTTTCATCAAAATCTCGAGGTCGATTTTTTTCACGATAACAATACTTTCTGAATACACTACGTATATGAGAAAGTAAAAACGGGGAAGATAATGTGGCAAGTGCATTAAAATAAACGGCGCAATATACATTGCACAAACTTTTTCGCATACGTATATAAGTTTGGTCACACTACACTCTTTGCCCCGAAATGAACTCAGTGCTTGGCAATTCACTGCCAATATGTTAATAATAACAGAACCAAAGCAACTGACACCACCAACCTCTCACTAATAAGTGCGTGGCGTTAACAGAAAAGTACGGAATTTTTGACCCGGGATCCCCCTCCCCTCTGAAGCGTGTGCTGAGCGTCTTGTACAGAAATAATGCCAATGGAAAATATATAGTAATTTTTGGGACATATGGCTTGGTTAGTATTATTTGTGACATCAGGTTGTAGGTTTGGATGGGTTTTAATCAAAATCCTTGTAGTATCCTTGAGTAAATCGAATTTTGTTTCAAAATATCCTATAATAAAGTACCCTTAATTGTTGCGCAATATCGTTCATCACGTCAGAATATCTTTTATGAATGATATTATCCACAAATATGAGATGTCATTAGATTTAGTTTAACTGTCTAGGCTGTTGTAAGATTTTGAGTATATTGCGTTTATTGCTTCTTGAAAGTCAAAGGTATGAATCGTTCCTTATACCCAAAATGAGGCATAACTTGCCTCAAGGTGATTCTTGCTCTCACAAAACCATCTTTGGGCTCTCCCCCATATACTGCTATCGAGGTATCATTTACTAGATGACTGGTACTTTCATCTTCCTTCACACAGAGAATTCATCACAGAGCAAGTTGTCGTATGCATGGATCTGTGAGCATTGTTAGGAGTATGCCCTCTAGATGGGTGAAGTAGGTGTTTGTCTTGATAATTTTGTCTACAACTTCTCTGAGATCTTCTGGAAGGTATCGTGTTAATTTGATTAGGGTCTAAAGGTGATGGGCACCCTCATGGCACAAAGGGTTCCCCTTGATCTTGAACCACATAACTGCATACACTCTCATTATGAAGGTAACTAGAATGAAAAGATTATCAGATGGGTTAGCACTAGTGACATAAAGTCGTAAGGCTCTGTTTGCTGTAGATAATCATCTTGAGTGTGATAATTTTCCCAGATTATTTTCTGCTAAGTTGGGTGAGCAATGGCCCAAAGCAACTGCTCTGCAAATGCTCAGCAAATATCTTTGGTCTGTACTAAGGTTGCTGTCCACCTGTTACAGGCAATTCCACTCCCTCTCTTTGGAAACTGACAATAGGCAACCGCTCACATTCATCTAATTGGTTCCTGATTGGTCCCCGTAGCTATATGGTCCCCTGGTTGCTCTATCTAGGGAAGTGGTCGGCAACCTTTTCACCTATGAGGGCGCAACTTAAATTATTGGGGATGTGAGGGGCTCATAAAGCAACAAGAGTAGACATGGGCCAATATTTATTAAAACAATATATATATATATATATATATATATATATATATATATATATATATATATAACAGCTTACGGAAAAGGAAAGGTAAAAGGGATATATGGATAGCAACAAGATGTTGGGATGAGGAAGCCCAGTAAACACTCACCAGTCGGTCGACTTCAAGTTGGCGAGGTCCTGGGGATGTCGAAGCGACACACGTAAAACAACACTAAAAAACAACACAGAAGCTTTCGGAATGATTCCTTCTTCAGCTAACAAGAGAGACAACTGATGGCAGTGACACTGGGTGGAGGCATGGGGGTGGAAGGGTGGTGCGGAAAGGTTGAGGATTGGAGGATGCGGAGGGGGTTGGGGATTGGAAGGGGGTTGGGAGAAGACAGAAGGGGAGTCAAAAGCTATCGAAGGTTGAGGCCAGGGGGAGTGAAGGAGTTTAGAATTGGATATGCGAAAGCTCCCACTGACGGAGTTGGGGAGCCGAAGCATTGTCGGGGAGAGCGCGAATGACTCTCACTGTGAAGCAGTTGTTGAACTTTAAATTATGTTGGTTTGCATGAAAGGCCACCGGCAGCGGACGTTTGAGAGTGACGCTGTTGCGGTGGCCGTTCATGCGGATGTTGAGGGGATTGCTGGTGAGGCCAACATGAAAGGTGGGACATTGGGTGCATTTCAGGTGGTGAATAATATTGCGGGTGGTGCAGTTGGTGGTAGAAGTTATGGGGTAGGTGATGTTGGTTGTGGGACTGGAAAAGGAGTTGCAGGGGGGGTTTATTGGGCATGTGAGACATCGGGGTCTGCCGCAGGGGTAAGATCCGGCAGAGTGTAGAGGCGTGGGTGCTTAGGGTTCTTTTTGCCATAAAATATTTGCCAGATTAGGGGGACGGCGGAAGGAGAGCATCGGTGGCCTGGGAAATGGAATCTGATGAGGGGAGGATGTGAGGATAGGGTGGGCGGCTTTTAAGATATTTTTAAAAATGTCGTGGATGCCGGGTAAATAAAGGGTGGTTAGAGTGAGTTGAGGGGTGGAATCGGTGGTGGTGTGGGTATTGGGGTGGGAGTTAGGGGTGGCGGGTGCGACTGCCCGCCGGATTTGGTTTCGGATCAGATCCGGCGGGTATCCGCGCTGTAGAAAGGCATGTTCGAGGGTGGAGCAGTACTCGGGCAGCGAATCTCTGTCCGCAAAGAAATTCAAAAAGCAGATTATGTAGCATTGATAGCCGATGAAACTACTGACGTGTCATGTCAATTTCGATTAGTCATTGTATTACTTTACATTGTAGGCAGAAAACCGATAGAAAGGTTCTGGAATTTCGTTAATCCTGACTGACATGGTGCTCGTGCAATCGCAGATTGTATTTTAAAACAACTCGACCCCCTAATTGGTGACAGTCCGAATAAACTTATAGCACAAAGTTTTGATGGTGCTTCTCTTATGAGTGGAGGTTTAAATGGCTTTCAAAAACTGATAAAAGACAAGTATTCACTTGCTAATTTCGACCACTGTTACGCCCACTATAATCACAGATATAAAAGATAGATTTATCTGGACAACTCATGGCTACGAATCTATTTGTGGTCGAAGAATTTGATAATTACAGCAGAAAAATTCCCTGACACGTGTCTCAGTGAAATAACTGAAAAGTATCCTTTTATGGAAAAAAGAGACTGAAGAGTGTACTTCAAGTTTTTTACGAAAGAGAGGTATTGAGAGCAGTTTCTGGTGCGTTACCCTTTCTGTCGCTAATTTTGGGTGATGATTTCTGTGAAAATTTTCAAGAGGCAATAAAGCTTTTAAAAGTGTTGTCTGACTTCAGTCTTAGTCCAAATCGTTCGTGATGAGTTCGATGGGGATCTACTGGAAAATAGTGCGGTGGTCAAATCATTAAATTTAAAAAAATATTCATTTCCGATTAATTTTGAAATAAATTTCACAATTTAACGGTCCAGTGGCACCTCTAAATATTGTCCGATCTCAAAAAAGCTTTTTTCCCTTGCTCATGAATTCATATGGCACCTTTCCCACACTAGTGCGTAGTAATTTTAAAAAAAATTAAAACGGCCTTTTTCGGCCCACCCTAGTTGTTAAAGCGTTCCACGCAGTGGCCCCAGTTTCGAATCCGGTTGAGGTCGTATTTTTCAATCTGGGATCGTCCCGTCCCCTACTTGTGCGCTTTGAGGAGACCACGCAAGTCAACGCTCCGTCCTTCGGAAGGGACGTTTAGCAGTTGGCCCCCTTGGTGCTTTTCATAAATAGTAGGCTAATGCCGGCACCGGGTTTCCATCCTCCTTTGTGTTTGTGTTCGGTGTGGAAAGTGTAATGACTATAATAATCCTAGAGGTTGATTAGCCAGAAATTCGATACTAAAAACAAACTGGATTTATGTGGGTGAAGCAATAACATTTCCAGTTGCTTAAATTTAAATTAATAAAATAAATAAAAAGTGAGACATTGTCGTCACAAAAACCGAGAAATTTTAGAATAATGTCTTTATGAATTGGAAAAAATTCGCTTTCGGCTAGGGGTGGTGGCTGAAGGCAAGAGAAAATTTTATATATCTATATTCTGTAAAATGTATGTTACATATTCAAACTTTAATTTCAACATTACTAATTTAAATCGGAAACAGACTGGCCACTAATGGTTTAAGCGGTGAGTCTGTTTTGATTTCAAGTTGCATTTAAACCAAAAGAAAACGACATTTTCAAGTTTCATACCAACCCAAAAATGAATTAAAATGGTAGATAAACATTCAGTTTGTAAATAGGCGACTAAAGAAAAGTATATGATTTTTTATCCCGTTCCTGTCTTTGAAGTAATGGAAGATGTCCCGCTTTTATCTCGATGGAATCTGGTCATCCTACATATCTCCCCAAACTCCGAACGAATCCCGATACAGTGGACGCCTTACACTCGCTACAAAATAAATCCTTCGACGGGAAATTTTATAAAGGTCAATTCAAAGCAAAACTCATCGCTGGGAACGAAGCCTTTTCTATTAGTATTCGAAGATGGTAAGAAAAAGTGGACATTTCTACCAAAACCGCTTATTCCTTATATAGGAGGATATTCGGTCGCGACAGAGGTTTTGTCAGCTGACTGCTGCAAAGTCGGAGCGAGAGTCAGACTAATCAATACCCACTCAGTCACTCGGTGAGCACGTGCTCAGGGCCGAAAATCCGCGCATGTGTGCGTGTATCCCCAAACCCTTAAACCCCCCCTTCCCTTTCGGGCCATTACGAGTTTTCCCGAATACTTTTGCGTTGCGGTATTTATTAAGGTTGCGTTCATTTAGATCGGCGATGGTAATCATTATTTATATTTACGTATAATTTCAAAAACATATAACTCGATTTTTTATGAATCTAGGAATACATTTTTCCCTTCGATAAACCAGTTATATAATTTAATGTCAAAATAAATTTTTATCTTGCTCTAATTTTTCTCCGAGTTAGTTTAGAGTTATAGATGTTGCGTAGTAAAGAGTTCGGAATATTTTTTAGCTAATCTCTGATATATTGGGATTATTAAAGACGATCTTACGGTTAATTAGTCGAAGCATGGACGTGGAGTGTGGGAGAAACCTTTTGCTTGTCTTCCTAAAGATTTACTATCGGTCAATCGTGTAACTAAATGAAGACAATTAAATGGCAAATTATATTTCGTGGGATTTTACCTATTGCCAAATAAGCGAACCTGCAAAAATATGGAAATTCATCATACATCACCTATGTGACATGCATATACTGAAATATGGGAGAAAGTAGAATTTAGGAGAGAAATTCTGCCATGAACGAGAATTGAACCCAGGTATTTCACTTGCCGAGTGGTTATTCTACTATTGAACTATCGTGGCAAACTAATTCTCCTATTTAAGAATGTAGAATTTTTCTTGGGATTGGGCTAGGCAAACTAGTATATATCTTACCCAAAATGTCCTCCATTAGGATGTGGAGAGGAATGTTTGCTCCTAATGCAGTATTTCTTTTACCTTATTGGATAGTTCCTCTTCGAAGGAAGGTCTATTTTTCTATTTACTTCAAACTAATCTATGCCCATGGTTCAGTGATTTCATTCACGAAAATGACATTTCTGCGAAGGGCATTTTTATATTTTTATTTATTTTTTCAACGATGGTGTCAATATCAAGAGAAGATTTTTATTGCTTAAGTATTCTGTCCCCTATTTTTCCTTCCTTGATTATAATTTATATATAATCGATTATAATAACTTAGCTATTCTCCTTCCCATTGCTGTTTCATTGAGAAATTTCAATCCTCGAAGTAAAAAATATGATCGTTATATTATCCCGGAACCAATTAGTCAAATGAAAAATTTCAACAAAATTATTTCAGAGACATTCCATGATATTATTCGTTCATTATCATCGTTTTTTATTCATTCGCCTCTGGATTCTTTTGTAATTTTATATCTCAATGGAATACTGTAACCTCAACCAGCAACCAAATTCACTCTGATGCTACGAATTTTATAGAAACTGGTGGAACTGCCCGTCAAAATGATGGATAGGCATGACCAAAGAATTACATAAAAACTCGTCCCATTTACCATTTTCTTAGAATTTCAGTGCAATGCACATAATTTCGCTAAAACCCATATGTTAACTGATTTTATCTTCAAACCAAAGCTTCTGTTGCTATGTAAAAATATCAAAAATGAAACGAAATTACAAATGCTTATGTATGAAATTTAAGTATATTATTTGTTAAAATCTATTCTCGTATATATATCTTGGAGGACATCTGTTGAGGCCCAACTAACAAAAATACCCGCATTGAGAAACGAGAGAATTAATCTGCTAGGATAGTTCAGTGGTAGAATATCTGCCCTGCAAGTGGAAGACCTGGGTTCCGACTCCCAGTAATAGCAGAATTTTTTCTTGTTTCAAAATTATTCCCAACTTTACAGCTAATGCCTGTCTGTTTAGGATCTTATGATCATTTCATTCCATCAGTTTCATGATCTAGCTAATTTTCCGGAACGGCGTTATTAATTGTCTGGCGAGACAGAATGATATTACCGACAGCGTGTGACGAACCAGTATCATGTTCCAGTGCATTCCAGCTCATTTCAAGCACTGCCTATTATGTATTCTTTTTCCTATAGAATGACCTGCTCCATTATATTTTCATCTCACATAATTTAGAAAAACATGCTACTCTATTTTAGTATTAAGTCAAATTTTACCTTATAAATTGAGGATTATTTTATTATTCAGGTAACTAACTAGCTAAAGTTTTTGAGCTAGTAATATTATGATCATTATAACATAGATATCTGTGGGAAGTTGCCTCTCAAAATTTTTCAAGATACTAGTTGTAATTCTCTACATGACAGGTATCTTTAGGAAAACCTTTTCCACAATAATGGATGTAATCTGCTGACTTGATAAGTTTAGTTAATTAAAAAATCCAAATCCAAATAAGCATCCTAACCTTCCAATTGTTTTTAGACTTTATAAGTATTTCATAGTATTCCTTTTAAGAAAATAGCATCAAAATATGAATAACATTACTTTATCAAACACATATGCAGGTGGTATGTGCTGGAGCATGTTATCGGTTGCGCCGCTCTCCATCAATTTCAAGCATCTCAAGTGTGTCTAGCTTGACAAGCGAACCATCAATAGAAGCAGGACTGCCAGGGATTTCTGGAGCTTCTGGCCTTCAAACTACCTCCCAAAGTCCTGCACATCATGGACTTCGTGATGGGGCATTATTCCCTGGCTATGAGGTGGCTGGAATTGTTGAATCACTTGGTTCTGAAGTTGGTCCTTCCTGTGGGTACCAAGTGGGTGACCGAGTTGTTCTCTACCCATATGAGGGAATACCACATGGGTAAGTGAAATAATGGAATCTGCATTTGATGAAAACACTGATCCATACAGAATTCCTATATAAAAATAATCTGACTATTATTTGAGAAGAATTATTTCACCATAAAATTGTATAGATGAGCTACCAACAATAATGGAATAGTGCATAACATATGTAAAAGTTACATAACTTTATCAAGTTAATATTTTTATAAATCACTGCCCCTTATATATTTCAAAATGCAATTACTTTGCTTTGATAATGGGTTCTGTTAAACACTTTTGACTGGCATCCATGGGGACCTACATCATGTTGGTTGAAGTAAATTGCCGGTCAAGCAAAACGTTTGCCAATTTCTGTAAGGCAAAGCAAACAAAGCCAACTGCAGGGATTACATCCCTGACTTAACCCCAAGTTGACAAAGCCACAGTTGGTGAGATTTAGAGCTTATGGGAAATTGGGGATTAGGGGGAGTGATTCCTGAAAGACATACTCAGTCCTATAGTGTACACTTCAATGTTAAAAATAAGTATGCTTTACTTCAAAAATACACAATAATTATATAATAAAATTAAAATAAAATACAAACTTCCATATGCTGCTCTAAAAAATAAATTTTGATTTACTAAACTTGCTTTAAAACTTTTGTTAAAGCTTTTTAAAAGTCAAGGCTATATAGCTTTTACAAAAGTTTTAAATCAAGTCTAGCAAATCAAAATTTATTTTTCACTTTTTAGCGCAAAATACTTAAGTTATTATTCTTTTAAACTATTTTATTTTTGGAATTGCAAACATAGTTCTAGATTGTATGAAATACATGTTGAGAAAATGCGAGGTCAAGGTTACAACAGGCCTGCAGTCATGAGTGGGAAAAACAACTATGTACTAGTGCGCATAAGATGGGTGATTCCTAATGCGAGGCAAGTCCATTGATTTGCTAATAGTCTTAATCTCGCAGATTCTAATTCTTGCAATATTCCAGAAATTAGAGATTGTATGACACTAATCAAAAAGTCATGTGTATTTTTAAATGCGCTGAAAAGAGATATTGAAGAATTTAGCCCACAAAGCAGGAGAGAAAAATTGAATCAATTGTGTGCCACTAGATAGCTAGAGAGGCAAGACTCAGTTGATGAGCTTCTAGACGCAGCTATCCCTGCTCTAGAAGAAATACATTTTTGGACTAACATAAAATCAGCTAGTGATCTTGCTGAATTACTTTAAAAAAGTACATTTTTGTATCGCGCTTCTTTGCCTGCATGAAGTATCTTCATACATTACACAGGTTGGTACTGTATCGCAAAAGAAAAATTTAGGTCTTGTCAATGCAGTTAAACATGAAGAAGTTGTTATCGCCGAGTTCCGCAATCTACACGAAAATGCATATATCAATTTCTACAAACATTTTCTAGAGACTGAAAAAGGCAGAAAATTACAGTTTTACAGCACCGATGCAACATTGAAGAGGAGGCGGATGAATATTATTTCTGAGTTACTATATATACACGGTGTCCGAAAATTCAAGCCCATGAATCTCACTATGCAATTCCTTGCCAAATTATTAGACCATAATGTTCTTTGTAAAAATTTCGAAAGACGAATAATAACTGAGGAAAACATGATTAAAGTTTATGCGAAACGCTGTACAGTGATACTTAGGTTTTATGCTGGTAGTCCACTGCTACAGAATGTTATCCCTCTTGCCCTTTCAGCTAAGTGATAGATCACATCTAATGCCTCTCCATTTATTCCATGATCGATAATTATTATGTTCTTGTATCATTATTTATTACTCGATGCGATAGTCATGCCATTATGTAGTGAAAATTCATGTTAATAAAAAATTATTATTTGAAACAAAAGTGACTGCAAAAGAAGCAAAAAACATTAAGTAACCGGCCTCGGTGGTGGCAGGGTAACGTCCTCGCCTGCCAACCCGAAGGTCGCGGGTTCGAATCCCGCCTAGGTGGGTTTTTCTTCACCTAGGGCATGGATGTTTGTGATAGTCCTTGTTGTTATGTTAATGAGCCCCTTGTAAAAGGCCGATTACGGCTGTTTAGGGGCCGCATGGAAATAAATAAATAAAAAAAAGAGAAATCAGTAAAACCTTAAAAAATAATGAAGTAAAACCAACTTTAAAATTACATAAAAGATACAAAAGCAAAAATCGAAATCGGAAGAATCCTTGATCAGGGGTCGAACCCTTGACCACCCACACTAAAAGTCAGCTCTCTATCACTTAGCTGAAAGGGCATGAAGGATAATGTTCTGTAGCAGTGGACTACCTGCACACAACCTGAGCATCACTGTGCAGTGTTTCGCATAAACTTGAATCACGTTTTCCTCAGTTATTATTCGTCTTTCGAAATTTTTACAAAGAGCATTATGGTCTTATAATTTGGCAAGGAATTGCATAGTGAGATTCGTGGATGCGAATTTTGGGAACTCTGTATATCCTATTTTTAGAATTATACATTGTGAATTTGGAGGATCAATGCTTCAAGCACAAAAATATACTTGACTTCTTTGCAAATGCACCCAATCTCTGACTAACACAAATTCTACCAACACGATTTTGGTTTAACATGATTTTTAAACTAGGGCTGGTTTTCAACTCTCACAACTGGTCATTCAGTAAAACGCGATTTCTCCATGACTTCTTGTTGATCATGAAAAATATCTAGAAAGCAGAAATGGAAAAAAAACTTTAGCCCTGCTTTTAATTAATTGTGGATGACAATGAGCCCATTATTGTAACATCTGATCCAGGGGATGAATTTGACAATTTGTATGAGAGATGCAGAAGGCAAGAGATTTCATGGTTTTTAAACTGAGATGCCCTACATAGATGTGGGCCGTTCGTTTGGCAGATGGAGAGAACACGATCCTTCACTCAGAGTCTTACCAGTTCCAATAATATGAGAGTAACCTAGTCTCTTCTTATTTTTTCTTGTCACAGTAGTGAAGTCATGCTCAGCTGATGTTGCAGAGGGTGCATCGGGCGTGTTTATTGAGGCTGACTGCAAGGGGTGGCTTGTAGTGTTGGTTTTAGACTTAGCTTTTATATTGTAAGGAGCCAGCAGGTTATTCTCAATATGATGAATGACTTGTTCGTGTTATTGACGGTCGTTCATCACTTTTTCCATTGGAGGTAAAATAGATGGACTTTTTTGGTTATCTTTTTTAATGGGAACACAATTACCAGCAGACTTAAGTTGAAGAATTTCAACTTTAATTGCTTCAATATCAGCCGCTATTCCAAGAAGATCAAGGTTAGCACTCACACAACAAGTAATGCATTTCCAAAATATGCCATTCGAATCTTGGAGAGATTTCAAAGAATCATCCTTTAAGCCTGTACATTTAGAATGAACTGTATGGGCACAGAATTCTGATTTTATGTGAAAAATGTTAACAGTATGCAATAATGGCAAGGGAATTACAATATTCCAAAAGGAATTTAATATCAAGGATGCCATATGAACTGCTTCAATAGCCTGGGATATTTTACCATGGCCTACTATGCAATTTTTAGACAATGAAGAGACCATTATACCTGGTTTCCATGGGTTTTGTGTATCTCAAAAAAACAAATTGTGAGAGAATTGTTACAATACGCTAAAGTGGCTTTTGTGTAAAGAAGCAAAATAAATAGATGAAGTGACATTGAACAAATGTTTAAATGTAGATAATGATGCATCAGTTGTTCTCCAACTAACAGACTGCAAAATTTCAGAGATGGTACTGAATCTGGATAAACGTCATGACAGTGATGGTGAGGATGAATTTATAAAGGAAGAGAACAAAACATCGATTGACCAGTGTATAGCATCAGCTGAGGTGTTCATTCTTGGATTTTAGAAGAGAAGTTTCATAGATGAGCATGATATTATGTCGGTTATTCAAGTAAAAGAAAAACTACTTTATGAAAAACCCAAATACATGAAGCAGTTGCAAATTCAAGACATGTTTAGAAAATTCATGAGAATTTGCATTGAAACAAAGTGAAGAATCTGGTAATGCTCAGTCCCTAGCATTGCCAACCAATGACAATGCTGTCCCTTCAACTTCAAGTTCTATGTAATGTAGAACAAATCCAATTGAACAGGTAATTTGGAAGAGAAAAAGGAATTCATATTGGTAAGTACCCGATTACTGAAGAATTTCTATTACTGCGCAGTTTAGTTCCCTCTAATTTTTTTGGCTATGGGTGGAACAATCCTTATTGTGTCAGAAAATATAAAAATGATGCATGGAAATCCATCATACAGTGATTAATAGTAGTAATGAATGCACGGCGTTAAAATATTACCGCCTGATGGTTCCAAAACGACTGCACGATCGTGCAGCCTAGAGGTAGATAATGTAACTAAAAGCTCTGGTAATGGAATTGAAAGCTGTGGATGTGAAATAACTGTTAGAACATTTACAATGAAGTTATATTTTTATTTATTCTTAATGATAATAATAATTTATTTACTGCAGTGGCCCCTGTATGGGGCATTACATTGTCAAGGTTATAGTAAAAATAAAAGGACAGTAGAATACAATATAGAAAAGTGCACAAACATGACAATACAGTACAAAAGACACCATTTGTGTAGATTTTTACAATTTTTCAGAGATAAACTCATTGATGCTATAGTAAGCCCCCTTTAACATCATATCCCTGACATTTCTTTTAAATATAATTGCAGGCATAAATTTAAAATTAATAGGGAGTGAATTGTACAATTTTTTACTAGAATATTCATAATTTTTTTGGCTTGTAGCAAGCCCACAGTATTTCATATCAATATTTTTACAATATCTAGTTTCATATTTGTGAATATCACCACGTAAAACATTTTAGAAGCCAGAGTGAACATAACAGGTAGCTTCCAAGATATAGACACAGGGTAATGTTAAGATATTGCTACATCTAAAAACATCTCTACAATGTTCTCTTGGTTTGAGATTATGTATAATTCTTATTGCCTTTTTCTGCATAATAAATATCTGTTTACTAGCACTTGATGCTCCCCATAATAGAATACTGTATGACATAACACTATGAAATAAAGTTAAATAGGCACATCTGAGGGTAACATGGTAAAGAAAAATTTTCTATTATTCTTATTAAATGAAGTTAAGAAAACAGTAAAGTTCTATATAACCAGAAATTCCAGATAACCGGCTATCCCAATATCCCAAGCCAGCCAGATAAAAGGTTCTATACTGTATATTCAAGTGTGGTATATTGAGATAATCTATAAAATGAGCGATCTCGCTTGTAGGGCAGCAAATGACATCTTGCCCTTCAACTATACTCGGGCATGGGATTTATAGGGTTAAGAACCATTGTACTAGGAGCTCCACCCATGGCACCTATGGAACCCTACATCGTTCCTTGCTCAGCAAGCCAAATTCCACCTCTGTACAGGCTCACCTCACATTTCAGCATATATATGAGGTAAAAAATTATATCAAGCCCCATTTTGTGCTTTTCTCTCAGTAGAAGAAATGTTTTATATCAAATCCATTTTTCTGCAAGTTAAGGGTTTGCTTCTTGGGACCTTAATATGAAATATCCTAATGCAAAGTTTCCTAAACTGTAGATTACAAACTCCTGGGGGTCGCAAAGGGAGAACAAAGTATTACCTAGCAGTTTCAATGTTTAATTTTTTTAGGTTTTTAAGTTGTGTGGGATTACTTTATTAAAATATTGAATCTGCAAATAAAATAAATACTTTAAACATTTTCAAATTACTGTTATATTTTATGCTTATTGGTTAAGGGGATCTTGATAAGGAAGCTTGCCTTAAAATGGTAGGGTTGTAGATACATAAAATGAGGGAACTGCTGTCCTAATGCACATAGCAGTGGTGGCCACTGGCAGAGGGCCATGGAGCCATGGCCCTACCAACATTCATAGAGAGAAAAAAGCACTATAAATAATTGTTTTTAACAGATTGATTTCATTTGAGTCTTTAATAGGTTTAATTTATCATGAAACAGCCCAATACTCTGTTCGGTAAGAGAATTTATGGCAGGAGTGGGCGGTGAGTCCGGCTGGGTGTTCCCTCACTCCAATGGGCAGCGCCGAGCCTCCGGCTAACTGGCTCGGTCACAAGAAGTGGAATGCATGCGCACTGCATGCACAGTGTATGCTTTTCTCCCCCTCACCTACCCTCTCCCATGCTTAAGTATATCGACCATTGGGACCAAGTTCAGTTTGGCTCGGTGGCTCGCAGGGGACGGGCACTCCGTCTACAAAACAATGACCATCTTAGGAGCAAAGGGGATGGGGCCTCCAAAATGCGCTGAAGGGGGAATAGGTTGCGTGTGCCTTCACTTAAATTAGGAGTACAAGATCACGTGTTAGATTTTTATGGAGACGCAAATGAAACATAACTCACTATTTATCAAAAAGTTTCCACAATTTTAGAAAAATTCAATTTAAAACTATGTAATATATCTTCATATTCTGCCGACAATGCATTTGTAAATTACGGTAAACACATTGGTATACCTTAAAAAATCCATTCCAAATTGAATTGCTGCATATTGTAACTTCCACATAATTAAATGCGGCTAGATTCGCATCAAAATGTTTATATATGGATATCGAAACTTTAACAATTAAAATTTATAACGAATTTTCTTCATCCGCAAACAATGTAGAATCATTTAAATTTTTGCGAATTTGAAGAATTAGAATGGGTGCAAATTCTTCATCATGTACCAACTAGATATGTGTCTTTATATCCAGATGTTTACAGGCTTGCAGAAAAATGGCTTGCTTTAAAAGCATATTTCTTAAGCCAAGGTAAAAAAAACTAATAAATTAGTATGGAAATTTGTTGCCTATACTGCTTTTTAGTCAGTGTTTGGTAAAAAAAAAGGTGGTAACCCTTAGTGCCCATCCCCTGGTTGATTGTCGCAACCCTGGGGGCTCGGCCGGCCTTCAAGTTAGTTGCTTGGTGTAGTATTTGTGAGTGTGAATGTTTCAATTCTCTGCAATGAATACAATAAGTGCTTTATTAAAACAGCCGTTTTCATCATTGTCTTATGATGATAAATTCGAAATAAAACGAATGGGAAGACCCCTCCCTAATTTGAATTTAGTTAAAAAGCAACAGTGTGCCAACAAACAGGAAAGGTGTCGTAAATTTAATGTCGATATTTATTCGAAGAACAATTGGATGTGCGGGTAAGATGAAAAAAATGAATTTTTTTGTTTTCTTGTGATATTTCCCAGGAGATGTCAGTTGGTCGAGGAATGGGATTTCGGACTTGATACACATTTGGAAAAAAATGAGGGCTCACGAGAAATCTAAACAACATATGAACAATGTTTTGAGTTTATCGTTGTTGAGTAAAATGAATAGTCAAAGTCAGTTTAGCACACAGTATTGGCTTGCTATATCTAAACATAACAAACAAGTAGATAAAAATAGGTACATATTAAATTTGCTTATAAATTGTATAAGTTTTTGTGGGGCATTAGAATAAGCATTGAGGGGACATGATGAATCGGAAACAACAAAACAACAGTTCCTTAAATTACATTCAAAATACAAAGATAATAGCATTAAATCATTAAATATTTCTGTCAAAAACCTGCAACCTCATACGCAAAGAACGAATATTTTCAATGACACACTTGTAAAAGTTGTGAAAAACTAGATGTGCAGAACGCTTTTCTATTGGCCAATAATTTCAAATTTGGCCGCTAGGTGCCAGCAACTTTTATCGAAAGTAGCGCCATTGGCAGTGAGGTTTAAACTGAGCTACAAAAGAATTAAGTCGATAGTTATCACGTTTGTTTACTTTGAAAACTGCTAATAACAAGCATAATAAATAAATATAATAATAATGTCCTTTCTTGGGGTGCTGAAGTTCAAAATGAACTTAGAAACAAAAAAGTAGAGGGAGTTCACGCTTGTTGGCATCGTAAACGCATGACGTGAAGTGCAAGTAATATGCGCGAAACACAAGTAATGGTTATAAAAAAATTTCTCGTGGTCCATATTCTCAAACCGCAAGCATGCAAAGTTCAAAAAGGTTGTGTATCCACTTGCTAATTTCGTCCACTGTTACGCCCACCAGCTGAATTTAATGCAGTGTCCATCAACCATGAAACCCGTATCTTTTTTGCACATTTGTCTGAAATCTGTTAATTTTTTTCTAATTCACCCCAAAGTACAAAATTGTTGGATGACGTTCTACAGAGAAGATTGCCCCAGGTATCACAGACCAGATGGAATTTCCATTCTCATGAAATCAGCACTGTTTATAAATATAGGAAAGAACTCATAATGGTTATGGAAATTATTGAAAACAGTGATGACATAAAGTTGCAGTCTACTATGACACAAGCAGATGCATAGGTATAAACTTAGGCTGAAAGAAAATAACTTTGTCTTTTAGTTAACACTTTTTCACTGGATAATGCCTCACGTGGAGATAATATTTAGTATACACACATACGCTTACCAAGCATGGATTGCTTAATTAATTTTTCTAAAAATAATAATCCAAGGCATTATTTCAAACCAGAATAAAACTTCTATCAAATAGTACTGCATTGTAATAGATTTTTAAAAAACTGCCAGTATTGGGGTTTGAACCACAAAACAAAAATACCCAGCTTAGTTGCTCAGGAACTTTACCACTCAGCCAATCTGCATATACATTATTTATCATCCTGTAAAAACCTTATAACAGGCGCAGTAATTTTCAATAAACTTTGACCCCCGATTTCCTGCTAACTAGGGTCTATGGAGACCAAAGCTGAGACACTTGTCTGCTTATTTTTATGCTTCTATCCAACAGTGAACGTTGGTCACAGTCTGTGACATCGATGTCTGGTCCTCCCCTTGTAAGTGTTGAAAAACACTATAATAAGTTTTCCCAGAAGGAAATTTTTTAAGTCTTTTAAATGATGTTATGGGGGATATTAACTTGATTGCAGCAGGTAGTTTATTAAATATAATAGCAGCTCCTAGGCGAGGTCCATTTTGAGAAAGAGTCAAGTGATATTTATTGAGATGAATGTTATCTTCTGTACGAGTGTGATAATGATGATAGTCAAGATTTCTTGGGTAGAGGTGAGGATATTGCTTGACAAACATGGAGCAGCTAAGAATGTATATGGAAGGAAGAGTTAGTAATTGAAGAGCCAGGAAAAGGGGCTTACCAGGGGTGCAATATGAGACTCGTAGCATTGCTTTGATGGCCTGTTTTTGTAAGGAGAAAGCTTTATTAGAGTGGGTTGTACCCTAAGTGACATGAGTTCGACTCCAGAAATTCGGAAAGTTGCGTTTTTTCCCATAAGAAAAGCATTGTGCCATTTTTGTAAATTAATTATAGGCACTTGCCGGTAAGCTAGAAAAATGAAATTTTCAGTGTTGCTAGATGGCCGCAATATCTATTAGGAATTATTGCCACTTTTGCTTACAGTGTCTTGGGTTCGACTCCAGAGACCCCGGAATATCTCCCATAAGTTATCATGGGAAAACGCAATCCAGTGTGTAGACCAATCTAATATGTTTAGGAAGCTGAAGTTTTGAAAGATTATAGAACTTTTCTCATAACCAACTATAAAAGTCGAAAATTTTAAAATTGTAAATTTTAGGGGTTGTTTTAACCCCATTTGAACATTAAAGTTTAATAATTTTTTAGCTACTACGGAATATGCTAGGAAGCCTCAATTTTCAAATTATTTACAGAACGGTGCATTTGCACAAATAAACATTTCAATCTCTATATATATATATATATATATATATATATATATATATATATATATATATATATATATATATATATATATTTCGGCAACCGTTATAAATGTTTAAATTTTAAACAATTAGAAAAATATTATTTTACTTCTAGAAGTGCTACAACTTTAAAATTTGGCTCAAATGTGTAGCATTAGTACCCCATAATGGAGAAAGTGTAAAATGTTTAAATTTGCAACATTTGGGGATTGTTTTAAACTATTATTTTTACATGTGGGAAAAACAAAAATCGCTGCGGAGGTGAATTCTTAGAATTAATACAGTAATTGTAATGATGAAATATCTGTCTGAAAAATTAATGTTTTTTCAAGGTGAGATGAAATGCTTGCAGTATGCAAGCACCTTCTACTAGTATCATTATATATAGACGTTTCTTACAGAGGAGGAGGAGGATATAACATATAGGAGAATACTAATGTTTAGGCACTTCCAGATGAGCTGGAGATCCGAAATTTTTTTCTTAGGTAGGATTTTATGCAAAACCGACTAGAAAAAACGAAAATCTTAGAAAAGTGCAACAATGTGGCCGCTAAAAATTTGCAATTGTTTAAACAAATTTTCAAGGTTTATGTATTTCCAAATGTGCTACGGAGGTGAAATTTTTTTTAGAGTTAGGATATGTAAAATAAAAAAATAGGGATTATAGAAATTGTGATATTTTGTTTTGTTTGTCAGTTAAAAATTCTTAAAATTTAAACAAATTGGTAGATGCTTAGACACTACGCCGCAAGTTAGGGAGCTGAAATTTTTAAATTATTTAGAGGTTAATCTATGTAAACGAATAAACATTTCAATATATCCCTAAAATTGTTATATTGGCCGTTATAAATTATTTAAGTTTAAACAATTAGACAAATGTTATTTTACTTTTAATTGTACTATAAATTTAAAATTTGTCAGAAATGTGTGGCATTATTAACTCAATGTGGGAAAAGTATAATATTTCGAAAATTTCAAAAATTAGTGATTGTTTTACTGCATTATTGTTCCATAAAGAAAAAACAAAAACCCGTCCATAGGAGAAATCTTTAGAATTAAGGAAATATTCCTCATGATAAAATATCTCTCTGAAAATTATTGTTTTTTTCAAGGTGCGATTAAATGCTTGCAGTATGCAAGCACCTTCTACTAGTATATATATATATATATATATAACAACTTACGGAAAAGGAAAGGTAAAATGAATATATGGATGTCAACAAGGTGTTGGGATGAGGAAACCCAGTGAGCACTCACCAATCAGACGACTTCAGGTTGGCGAGGCCCCGGGGATGTCGAGGCGACACATGTAAAATAACACAAAAACACAGAGCTACAGAGAGAGAGAGAGTTCTCTCTCTGCAGCTGAAGAAGGAGTAGTTCCGAAAGCTTTACGTTTGTGATGTTTCTGTGTTTTTGTGTTATTTTACATGTGTCGCCTCGACATCCCCGGGGCCTCGCCAACCTGAAGTCGTCTGATTGGTGAGTGCTCACTGGGTTTCCTCATCCCAACACCTTGTTGACATCCATATATATATATATATATATATATATATATATATATATATATATATATATATATATATATATATATATATATATATATATATATATATATATGTCATGGAAGATAGATTCTATATTTTTCTTTATCACCTCTTTATGAGAGTACACAGCAGCACTTGGACATTGAATGAATCCTCACACCTCCATCTCCTCTCAATCTGCATCTCGCTTCCTAACAGGCTGCTTGCACAACCCCCCCTCTCCATCCCCTTCCCTCATTGACTGTCCTTCAGCCATAAAGCTTTAGGTCAAAGCATGAGGGAGAGAAAAATATTTACATCTACATCTACAGTTTACCCTGCAAGCCACCGCAAGGGTGTGTGGCAGGGGGTGCATTCACACCAAGGGGAAAACTCCAAAATCTGGTCTGGGTTTACGCCCCTACACGAGGTTACTTTTGATCGCAAGTTTTATTCTGCTCAGCTATCATTTTAAGGAAAAATGAGCCTTTATATCTCTCCGTCCTACAGGCTATCTCTCTTATTTTATGAGGATGGTCCATTCTACCGATATAGGTGGGAGTTCTTATTATTTCTTCGACGTCGCTGGAGAAAGTACTCGTTCTAAATCTTTCAAGAAGTTTTAACCTAGCACGTGATCGGCGCTCAGCTATTGATTCCCATCCTAAGTCCTGTATCAAGCCTGTAATGCTTTTATTTCTATCATAACAATTTTTGATGAATCTAGCAGCTTTTCGCTGCACTTTCTCTAACTTGGCGATTAATCCTTTCTCGTATGGATCCCATATGCTCGACGCATACTCTAGCAGCGGTCTAACTAAAGAAAAGTAACATGTATCTTTGACTTTTTCTTCACTTTTACCTACTATTCATTTGATGAATCCTAGTTTCTGCTTAGCTTTCCCGGATATATTTCGTATGTGTGTCCCACGAGGGGTTACTTGTTAAAATGACACCTAAGTATTTGACGGATTTGGCTAACTTTAGATGTACGCCTTCTATACTGTAATTCATCGCCTCAATTTCTTTGTTTCTCCAGAATCTCATGATGGAACACTTACCTAAGTTCAGCTCTAATTGCCACTCTTTACACCACTTGAGAATTGCGTGTAGGTCGTTAGAAAGTAATGCTTGATCAGCAGGACTGTTAATCTCTCTGTAAACTACCGTATCATCCGCGAATAACTTGATTTTACTTGTAATAACCTTATCTAAGTAATTTATGTATATAAGGAATAATAGGGGACCGATGATACTTCCCTGTGGAACGCTGGAGGACACGCTGACCAAATCTGATTTAAATCCATCTATGATTACTATTTGTTCCCGATCATTGAGAAACTCCCTGATCCACTCGATTATCTTTCAATTTATTCCACAGGCTTGTAATATTTTCAATAACTTAATATGAGAGACTTTATCGAATGCCTTCTTGAAGTCAAGAAAAACCGCATCTAGCTGGGTCTTTCAATCACCAGATCGTAGTATATCATGTGCAGTATAGTAGATAGAGAGATGTAAAGAAGAGTGCCTGTCTGTCTGTCTGTCTGGTTGTTTGCTATGCATTCAAACACCCTAAGATCCAATGCAGCCTAATTTTACATGGAATCCACTTTTATCCAAGAGAAGTTCAAGCGCAATGTTTGCATCTGGTCCCAAGGTCCCAATTTTGGTTCCAGGAGCTTTTCTTTTTCCAGTTAGCAGGGCCAGAGTGTGCCCATGTGCAGAATCAAGTTTGCCTCCCCCCTCCCTCCTCTCCATCTCCCTCTCTATCCCTCTCCATCTTCCCCACTCTCCTTCTTAGCCATACACATACACATATCTCCATGCATCTGTCCTTGGCCATCAGCAGATTTTTAACTGCTGTTTTGAATGTTCCTCCTGAATATTCTGTATATAATAGTGCCTCCTATGTTTTAAAGTTACTTGTAATCATGGGTTTCCGTGGAAGCACACCACCTATGTTATTTTTAACAGTCAATTGCACTTGTGCTATAACAACCTAACACTGTTAAAGGTAGGTAAAAATGATTTTATGGACTTTATATACCTTTATTGTTCATATTTATGTTTAATGCATGCTTGGAATGCTTATTTTTAAATAGCACATCTTCTTGGTTTAGTCCAGTGTAATTCAGTCCTTAATTCTGGTTTTTCCACAATAACAATCATATGATTGGCAATCCCTGAAACCAAACTCACATTTTTCTACCCATAGATCTAAATTATATGATTCATGACACTGCAAAAAAGGCTCTTGTCAAATTCCAACAGGATTGTCCACCAAAAATATAAAACAAAAATTAAGTTTTGTTTCCTCTTGTTAGGGGATAGAAAAAATTTTAAAGACTAGATGACAACCGAAAATATGACTATAGCATCTCCAAGTTTGGAAGCTCTGCATAATCCAGATCTTCAGTAGGCCTTTTGTCTTACTAACTGTGATACTGCCAACCGATGTGACTGAAACCTTACTCCCGCAGTTGGCAAAGCAAATCTGTATAATGTTGTGTTATATTTCCCAATAGATTTTCAACTGAGAAATCAAATAATTTATATACAATATTTTCTAAAAGCAATTACATAAAGAATTGGATTATATTTATTTATTTATAATCACACCAATAGGAAAAACATAAAAAATTTATAGAGCTATTTAAAAACTCTTATATGACACAACACATGCACTAGTATTGCATTCTGAAGAACAAACTGAGAATATTTCATTTGCAGTGGAAACAGTGTAACATTAATGCATTAAAAATCACTTGGCAAATGAATTCATTAGCTAATCAATAAATATCAACTTCAAAGAAAATGTGCAATTTTTTGTGATGCACTTGTATTCAAAATATTTAATAAATAAAATGGAGAATTTGAGTCTTTTTAATTCAGAATTTTTTAAATTACCTGATGAATGTCTAACTTCTCTGCAGTCTCATATTCAATTGACATGGTTGCCAAATTACTTAGTCTTTCTTGACCCATTGTTGATCTAAAATAATTTTTTATAATTTTTAATTTGGAAAATGACCTTTCACCTCCCACTACTGACACTGGTAATTCTAACAGAATCCTTATTGTGACAGATACATTTAGAAACACTATGTGCAAATCATTTTCCAAAAAATTATTTAAAACTTCCAATGGAGCCATATTAGACTGCACCATATCTTGCAAAATATTAATTTCATTCATCAGATCCACTGCATCAATGTCACTTTTATTTTTATCATTATTAGAAAGCTTTGTCTGTAAATTTTCACAGTTTCTTCTTTTTTTTATTACTGCAAGTGTATTTCAGATTGGAAGATTATACAGAAAATAAAATGCTTCACTTATGATACACTCAGTTAATTGAGAGTTATGTCCAAAATTGAAAAATAAAAATTTAATTTGAAATCACTTTGTGGATCTCTAATGGGTTCATCAACATGCTCAATGAAATTGCCTAGCCTTTCTCCTGAAACATACAGCATTTGTTTCAGGGAATTCTGGTTCTACTTCAATAGTTTCAGCTAAATCTTTGCTTTGGCTTACATAATCTTGAAATCCTTTATCTGAATGCTTTTCTTTTAAAAAATCAATTAAACTTTTCACAAAGATCAATGAAAGTTTTGATGTCTAGCTTTTGGTTCAGCAGTAATTCATTATCAATACTAACTTTTGATGGAATATCATACCTATAACAATTGTGCATACAAATTTAAAGCATTAAAGTTTTGCGGCCATACATTGGACTTGGTAGCAAGTGGTCAAATCTACATCTGTTCCATCCATCAACTCGGTAAGACTGTCCTATATACAGGCGATGCCCGAGATTTGACTGCTCAGTATTTGACTAGCTTGAGAATTTGACCGCTAAATTTTATGACCTGTGATCAACTTTCGTCTGGTTGAAGCCCAGCTATTCGACTGAGTCGATCAGTTGAATTGGGGACTACTTACCTATGCAATGCATATGCAAGGTAATTTGTGGCCTGTCTGGCCACACAAGCATCTTATGCGCTTGAACTCGACTGTTATAAAACAATCTTCTTTCTAGTGATTATTATCTTTTTTAAAACTGACAGTTACATCATCTAATGAACACTCTTCTCCAAACAAAAATCAAATTGGAATGGTTCATTGTTCTTTCGTTGCAGTATAAGCATTTTTATGACTATGAGAAAGTACTATGTGGGGAGCTAGGGTCTGGAGTAAGTGAGAAGAGAGAAACAACAGATGACAGGAGTCAGAGCGCTCAGGGACAAAGCTGAGAGTGGGGATGAGGGCTGAGACAGTTAATGCCAATGGGCATGACTGATCCTTCTTCCCGGCCATATTACATGTGATAAAATAATAACGAATATTTTTCTGATGCAATTAGGCATCTGCTAATGAATTCATTGTGAGACCACTTCTAAAGTTTGGGTTCTATCCATCAGCTCATTCAAAATTGTTCACCACTCGCAGTGCTTATCTAAGCATGAAAAAATTTTTGGACATTAGATTGCCTTAGCTTTCAGTGTGTCATTCTTATTTACAAACTGAGGAGCTAATAAAATCTTTGGAGGGTATTCTTTGTATTCAGTTCAGGGTTTGGAGCCATGTTGTTCATTCCTGCATGTTTGCTCTAAGCCAATTTTTATTTCTAAAAACTTTTGTGAATTTTCTCTTTTAAAAATTGTGATTTAAAGACATTGTAAGGAAATTACTGGAACAAAGGATAAACTTCATTCAAAGAGTAACTTCGAGGCAAACATTCAGGTGAATCGAGTGACAGTGAAAGCAAAGACAATAAGATTGTTCCAACATTTCTGCTCATGTCAGCAAATATAACACACATCGTCACAGCACAGGAAATTTGGTTTTGCCTGATTATTTATTCTACAAAAATATATAAAATATATTAGTGGTGTAGGGTTAAAGGAATTTTATAAGTGTTGACATAGCATCCAAAAGGATAGCTGATTGTGATATCCCAAGTGGATTGAAGAAAAGATCGCATAGCTATGAATTGAAGGCAGAAATTTTAAAGCGTGTTGACAAAGGTGAAGGCCATGGTGAAATTGTAAGATCATTGGGGATGCGTTGTTCAACTATTAGCACTTACATGAAACAGAAGGAGAAAATCTTAGAACATGTTAAAAATGCAGAAAATTTGAAAACAACAATAAACAGTCCTAGGCAGGGTGCCGTGATTGTGGAAATGGAAAGACTTTCAAAACTTTGGATTGACAATCAGTGTCTTAAACATATTCCTATTAGTGAAGCAATAATTAAAGCAAAGGCTAGAGATCTGTATGATGATTTGAAAGAAAGGATGTGTGATAGTTATAGTGATGCTACTTCATTTAGCAGAAGTCATGGCAGGTTTCGCAAATTTAAGACAATAGCAGGTTTGCATAACCTTAAGTTAACTGGAGAGGCTGCAAGTGCAGATACTGATGCTGCTTCAAGATTCCCTGATGGATTGGTTGAATTGATTAAAGATAGTGGCTAATGTTCTCATAATATATTTAATATAGATGAAACAGGGTTGTTCTGCATGAAAATGCCAGCCAGAACTTACCTTGCCAAGGAAGAAAAAACTGCCTCAGGATTCAAGCCAGCAAAGGACAGGCTGACTCTATTGCTTGGTGGAAATGCATCAGGCAATTTTAAGCTTAAACTGCTGTTAGTATATCACTCTGAAAATCCCAGGGCTTTTAACCCTCTGCTGCCCACATTTTTTTTAGAGTTTAAAAAATATTTAATTTATAGATATGAGTTAAAGTTACCTTAGATGCACTAAATACAGTGATTTTAGAAAATTTGGGTTTTGGATTTTGCAAAATTACTTTGTGACTTTCAGATCACATTGAGCAGTACCGTTCTGGTTACCTTTTTATTGAATTTTTAATTTTTCTTATAGTACAATATAATAAAGTCATTTATATGTTTTATAAGCAGATATTTATTTATAATAAATACAAATATCACAGGTTCATCAAATAAAAAATTAGATATTTTTATTGTATTGTTATAAATAATAGAACAGCAAAGTGTACATTATTCTGAAATTAATTACTAACAAATTCCGAAATTTCAGGGATAAATACTTCTTAATTATTGATAACAAATGAAGTTGTCAAGTTAAATGAGGTTGCAGTTCTTTCCAGATTGTTTAGGTACAGATTGAAGTTATTTGTAGGTTGTGGTATATTATTTACAATTGCATTTACTTTGTCAAATAAATAATAAATGGGCCCCTTACATAATATCCCAATGTTCAATCATTTTAGCCATTTTTACTTTCATATATCATATATTTAATTTCTCTTAGGTTTCTTCTTAAGTATTCAGGTTTCAAGCAAACTCCGGTTCATGATTATGTTAAAGTTGGCAACCCTTAACACAATCTCCAGTTCATGAAGATCTAAAAGTTGGTAACCCTAGTCAGACACTACTTTGTGAAAATCTATTGGCAGGCTAGGGAACATAAAGACAGCTCAAGTGATAGTCATGGGAGTTTGTTCATGAAAAGGGTGCCAGTCAAATTAGTTTGACTGTAAATGATATACATATTGATTCCAATGGCTACAAGATGATTTGGCAAGCCATTGTGAATTTCTCCTAAAAAGAGGCTGTTATCACTGCAAAGTCATTGATTTTCTTTTCATTGATCAAAAATTTAATATTGGTGGATTATGACCAAGTTTGGAAAGTTTTCAAACATACCGGTAGCTCAGATTAATTATTTATCAATGCAATATTTTTCAGGTATGCCGAATTCATCATTGTTCATGAACTTAAGTACCTTGTGAAACTACCAGATACAATTCCCCTTAGTGTTGCAGCCATGCTTCCTACTGGAGCCCTCCTTGCCATGAATACTGTCTTCGCTTCTCATGAATATGTGGAAAAAATCCTTGAACAGAAAGGAGAGAATGGTAACTTAAAACAAAATTTAACTTATTAATGTCATTGTAGTAGATATGGCACTTTGAAGGTATTTTTTATGTCTTAGGGATCTGTAAGATTTTGATCGTTGGTACCGGTGGTTTGGCTCTATGGATGATGCGCATCGCTAGTTATCACTTCAGCTCCACTCATGACAGAGTCTCCATCACCGTTGCTTCTTTGAAAGATGAAGGCTTCCTTTTAGCTAAGGAACACAAGAGGTATGCACAATATAGGGATAAAAAATTAATTAGTTAATTTTTCTGGCAACATTACAGCCTATTATTATTTTGGTTTTACATGGTTTTAATGACATGGTTTAATTCTTAATGAAATTCCATGTAGAGTTAATGTGGTACAGTGGAATGAAGATCTCTATGAGAAGCAATTGATCGAAAGGACAATGGATGCCTGTCAAGGTGAAGTGGACATAGTCATTGATTTTGGAACCACTTCTCGAAGTCTCCACCGTTCCCTTCAGTGTCTTGGCAAGGTATGGTAAAAATATAACACTTAAAAACACTACTAAATGTCAGATGAATTAAATTGCCATCATTACTTAAGTCTTCATATTACTTATTCATTGTGATATTTTTATAGTTTCTAATAGTAGCCATAATTAATTAATTTTTACCTATTTCTTTTGGAGAAAGGGAGGAGTTGTTTTCATAAGTCATGAAGTTGCCGAGCGTTTGATGCCAAAGTTCAGCCGACGTGTTGAGGAAAGACAGCAGAAGATCAAATCTGTTGGTATGGGCACCATTGAACAATTGCAGGAATTAGTCGATCTCGTGGGCAAAGGAGAGGTGATGCACACTTTTTTATACATCATTTAATTAATGTCAGTAGACTCTTAATTGGCAATGGGAATAGTAAGTAGAGATAAATATTCTGCAGATAATCTGAAAATTTTTAAATATAGGTTTGCTCTTCTCATTTACACTAATCTTTGAATTTAAATTAATGCTATAATTTAGGAGTTCAGGTACTACCATAGTAATAAATATTTATGTTTTGATGTAATTTAGTACATATCAAAAATAAATCCAGTTTCTAAGGATCGCTGATGATAATTGCTGGATTTTGGCATAAACCAATTAAGCCATGGCTTGGGACCTTGCTATCCAAGGGGTCTCAACACCTCCAAAATTATTTTTTAAATGCTTGCAATATACAGAAAAAATCTATCATTACATATTTAGGAGCCTCTTTGCATGCTTTGCCTTAGGTTCTCATCATGTATAAATCCAGCCCAGCTGATGATAGTTATTTTTTTAAACAAATGAACAACTTGTATAATATTTCTGCAACAATATTTTTATATTTAAGGAGTTTTCAGGCCCAGCAGGGAAAGAAAATTGCATCACTTTATCAATACATCAATAGTTAAAATCCTGCTTAAATTACTAACTTGCTGCATGCCAACATAATTGCCCTCAGTAAACTGCCCAATACAACTCTCTCTTGAAAATCTGAATTCTTAAATACAAATGATGCAATGGTCTCCAATAAAAATTATTTCTAACTTCAGATTTCGCCTGGATATTCTATGCCCCATGGACCGCTTGTAAAATATTCAAATATTTCTTTACAGATTGAACCACCACCACATACTGTATTCCCAGCAGAGGAGGCAAGTGATGTTATTAAAAAACTTTGCGCATCTGAAATACAAGGGCGTGCCATTTTACAGTTTTTTTCTGTGGATTAATCTGGTACAGATTATTCTTATGACTCATTTTTGTTGGCTATACATGTGGTTTAAGTCTTGCCCAAGTTGTTTACAAGTGTTAAACATTTAGATAAATCATGGGGCTTCACACTATATTATCTGTATAAAAACATACAGGTAAGTAAGACTGGTTCATTAAAAGTGAAGATAGTATTGACATAAAGACTATGTGATTTTTTTATAGCTCTTGCCATTTCAAAAACTTTGCAATTTGCATAATTTGAATGTAGCAAGGTGCTATATTGCTGCCCCACCATTAAAATCAATATGTGGTACACATTTTCATTTAGTGTTTCTAATTGGTTGACTGCAATTTTTATCACTAGTTTCAGTGAATATTAGAGCTCCTTAATATTTGAATTGTTAATATGAAATCATACTTATGATTTCAGAGCTTTTATGCGCACAGATTATTATTATAATTTTATATTATGTTGTATTGGATACTTTTCATGTATTGTAAAGCATTTATTGAAATGGTGTGACATACTTTGAAAAATGAGAAAAATTTGTGTACTCAAAGTGTAGACTAGTAGAAAGCTATGCCCACATGAAAAATACAAGAGCTAGTTATGCTGATTTCATCAACATGTTGGTCGCTATCTGAAGTTAAAAGATGTCAACAATATCACTCTTGAAGATTCCCAGTGTTAATGCAATGAACATTATTAATGTGAAATCTATGAAGGTTAACTTGAAAATTATTAAAAGTCACATTACATCCATCTTCATTAATTCGACTGATTCCTAATTTAAACTCATTTAATGGTGCTTGACATAATTTTAGCATAAAACTGGACTGCCCAGATAAAATAAATGCTTTCAAGTTATTATTAGAATGGCCAAATTTGTATCCCACAATCTAGCACCTTATTAATTAATTACCTTGAAAAAGACAAATGTGAAGCCAGTGAAATTCTGAACTTGTTAGATGACTACTATTTTTAAACTAAAATTCCAATGTGGAAATTCAGTGGTGATAAATATTTTGACTAACATTGAAATTCTGGTTTTGGTAGTTGTATGCTAATATACAAACATTCAACTATTTTAATGTGGAATGTTCAAGCATATGTTCTTGATGAACCGTCATTCCATTGTAGGCTAGTAATTAAGATTCCTATTATCTATATGTGCAGCTTTGATGTATATAATATGTAGAAAAAGATGTTTATATGGAAGTTGATGCAATAAACAGCTGGATTCTCATTGTTCCTTATTTCATTCAGATTCAATGCCACCAAAATACTGATGAAGATGCTTCATGATGGTAAAGGAACATTTATGGGAATAACCACTAACATGATCTTGAAATGATGTCCATTCTTTTTGAAAGAGTGGTATTGTACTAGAAAATGTAAAATGTAAATTAAAATATTTTTAATTTCATTTACATGAATGCTGATTATGGCTCAAAATTAGTTACTCTATTTTTTCATGCATTACCTTAGACTATATATGTATGGACACAGGGAAAGTTACATTTTGAATGATAAATAGTATTCAATTCATTATCTTGGGTTACTATTCTGAATGTGACATACAGGAAAGAATAATTTAAAGTAATCAAAGGAACACAAATCTTTATACAATTCAGTATGCGCAGCTAATTATTATCCCTGGTTATTGCTATCAGCTGATTATTGTAATCAAATGCAGGATTCCAAACATGATCTGATTTATAGAAGTCTGCCATTTATTTTATCAGCCATTTAATGTAATCATTTAAATGTAATCCAATGAGATCACATTGAGTAGAACCCACTCCATATGTATCCAAGTATCTTGTCAGAAGTTAAAATATTTTAAATTTATTTTTACATGGACTCTGCCATACTTTTTGGTGGTAATTAATTATTGGTACCATTAAAAAATGCAATATCTATGTTTTCTATGTGCTGATCAGTTATGTGGAAAACTATTTGATTGTGCAAATAAATCGATAGATCAAATTACTGAGACCAAAAAATGTATATAATGTAATAAATTCTAAAAGAATCAATGCTTGAAAAATAATGGTAGCTCCTGCAGGATACCGCCCCTTTCAGAAGAATGTTAAGCTCACATTGAACTTAAAATGTCAATACTTTTGATTGAGCTCATTGGCAATGCCTCCTTTCAGATAGCAAACTTTTATGTATATTGATGGTTTAATTCAAAGTTGGAACTTGATTAGAAAAGACTCGTGCTAAAACATTTTACTTTAACCCTTTCAGGGCGTATGATGCCATATGGCAACAAATGTTTATATTAGTCCCAGATCCATCTTTTGGTGAGAATTTGAACCAAATCGATGTCAAATGAATGTAGTGAAAGCGTTTTATCAATGATACGCTGTTTTTCTGAGATTACACTTTTTGCGATTTTTTTCAGGGTTTGAAATTTCTCCGTGCTGCTTTAAAAATTAGTTTGAGGTAATATTTTATATTTTTAGTTTTCCTTTGTAAGATAAGAATTACCTCCCGCTAAAAATTCTTATGTTTAATTTAATGTTTATAATATCGTGTGGTTTCGTCTATTTCTTAAAAATTTCTATTAATATCTCGTATTTATTGCCTTAATTTATGATTCCATATGGCATCATCCGCCTTCCAATGAAGTATACCTCTTAGGGGCAGAATGCTTGTACATAGTTTATTTCCATTGATTCTCTAATTAATTGTTGCGAAACAAAGTAATAATTCTTTTTTACTAATGTTTCTCTGTGATTGAAGAGCATAATTATACTTTTACTAAGTTAATATATTTCGTTATATATATACTTATACATAATTACATAATTTCTTAGATCAAAAACTTCTCTAATTCTTCACATATTATTTTTAATTATCTTTTGTTTCGTAATTTTTGCTTACCTTCAGATAAATGTCCCTATTTTGTTCTTTATTGTATAAATATGTTATTTTGCATAAAATATTTCAATTTTTACTGTTCAGACTTTCCAATTGTTATCACCAAATGTCTTCAATTTGTTTGGGCATATTATCTCTCTCTTTTTCTTTTCTTACATTTTCTGGTTTGTTGAATTTTTACTCATGTCAAAAAAAGAGGAAAGGATTTTTAAATGCAGAGAAGCAAGGAATATGCAAAAACTCTTCTCTGAGGAAGAGATTTTACAAGTCATTTTAGATCATGATGGTGAATTGTCTGATCTTGAATTTGAAGAGGATGAAGAACTGGCCATGGATGAAGAAGATGTCTCCATACCCCACTCATTACTAAATAGAATAGAAGTAGTGACTAAAGGCTGTTCAACGTCACCACCAGCTGCTAATTCGCATGACTTTTTATCTTCATCAACAAACAATAGTTTTTTTGATAAAGAATTTTATCATTGGGAGAAGAAAGAATTTTCTGTCCCAGATGTTTCCTGGAAAACTTCACTTCCACCTCAAGTTTTTACTCCTATTAAGTGTTTCAAAATGATATTTGATGACAACATAATAGAAAATATTACTTACCAGACTAACTTCAGAATGCAGGAATTGAAATTAAAGTCAGCAAAAATGAGATGGAGCAATTTCTGGGAATGCATATGCTGATGGGCATTATCAAGCAGCCATCAATTTATAACCACTGGGAAAGAGCCACGAGGTTCCCTCCCATTGCTGATATCATGTCTCGTGACCGATTCAAGACCATGAGAAGGTACTTCCATGCAAATGATAATACCATGTGTATACCTAAAGGTAAAGATGGCTATGATCCCCTATTCAAACTAAGGCGAGTTTTGGAATCTCTGAAATCAAATTTGAAAAAGATACCTCAGGAAAAAATGCAGAGCATTGATGAGCAGATGGTCCCATTCAAGGGGCGCCTTGCTTTCAAACAATATTTGAAGGATAAACCCCATTCCTGGGGAATAAAAATATTCAGTAGAGCTGGGGCTAGTGGTATAGTGTACGATTTTGAAGTCTACTAGGGGAAAGGATCTGTAGAAGTTGGTAAGTTAGGACAAGGTGCTGAAGTTGTTCTCCGACTTGCAGCTAATATTCCCAGGAATAAGAACTTCAAATTATTTTTTGATAGCTATCATACAGGACTACCTATAATTCAAGAACTTCAGAGACTTGGAATACATTCAACAGGGACCATAACAACAAATAAGCTAAAAGGGTGCAATTTGTTGAGTGATGTAGTGCTGAAAAAGAAAGGTAGGGGCAGCTCAGACTTCATGCTGGACACTAATAGTGGTCACAAAATGGTTTGACAATAAAAGTGTTAGTGTTGCCTCTTCATTTTTAGGTCCAAATCCAATGAACTGCTGCAAAAGATGGGGCACAAGAGAAAAATGTCACATCAGTGTTCCTAGGCCACTCTGTGTTTCACAATATAACAAGTATATGGGTGGGGTTGATTTGAGTGAGATGCTTATTGAACTGTATCGGATTTGCATAAGGGGGAAAAATGGTATATGAGACTATTTTATCATTTGCTTGACATTTCAGTAGTGAATTCATGGTTACTTTATCGTAGGCATATGCATCAGCACAGTATGAAACACAGAAAAGGTTTATTGGATTTTAAGAATGAAATTGCAAATCATTTATCAGTACCACCTAATTCTTTACCTAAAAAAGGGGCAGACCAAGTGAAGGAAAAGAAAACCAAAAGGTAAAATTACCATTAAAATCTGTGACACCCAAGCCATATGAGAGCTTAAGATTTGATGGGTTAAATCATTGGCCTGAAGCTGTTACAGATAAGCAAAGATGTAGGTTGTGCAGTGCATATGCTAGAATTAAGTGTGTAAAATGCAAAATTTCTTTATGTTTAGTCCAAGACCGTAATTGTTTTAAAACATTTCATGAAAAATGAATTAAAATCTTTTTTGAGGGAAAATGTATAATGACCGAAAATTCACCAGATAAGGCTGATGATGCCATATGGCATCATGGCCACGTTTTTATAAACAATAAATGTAACTTTGAAATAATTTTATAACCTTAATATATGAACCATAAATATAACATATTCCAAATAATGACCTATTATTCCATTTTTTTCTAAATTCAGCCATGAAAGGGTTAACAAATAAATCCATTATCTCAGTGTAACAGAAATAAAATAACTTTTATAATATGCTGGCATTTAATATGCACAGTTTTTAACTTAAAACTTTTACTAACTTTAACCTACAATAAAGAAAGGTATATGGTCAAATAATATTATTGAATATTGTAATCAAACTATGATTGATATTAACTACTGGAAGGAATAAGTGAGAGGAACTCCTTAAGCCAAAACAAGGGTATGGATAAGCCCAATGCATTTCGCCCATTATGTGGGCATCCTCGGGGGCGATCTGACAGTGACAAAAAGTTGACTGTCGACAGTCGACTTTTTGTCACTGTCAGATCGCCCCCGAGGATGCCCACATAATGGGCGAAATGCATTGGGCTTATCCATACCCTTGTTTTGGCTTAAGGAGTTCCTCTCACTTATTCATCACCAGCCGAAAGTGTTTGAGCTATCTCTGTTTACTGGAAGGAATCAAATAATATAGAAAGTGGATTTTTGTTAAATAAAATAAGCATTGAAGTTTCCTGAGATATACATCAGCTTGCTCCTATTTAAATGAAAGGTAAGGGTAGGAGAAAATTCAATTCCATGCCTCGACCCTGTTTTAGTTTTGCATGCTAAAAATAGTATCGAAATATCATGATAAATCATTATTCTATCGAGGTATTTGCAAGTAGAAAAATCAGAGAAAGTCATTCATGATTTTCTGAAAATGTGTTGAACCATTTTTATATGCAATAAAAATCATAGGTGGAAAGTTTTATTTTTTCCTACAGATCGGTTTTTAAACAAAGAAAACCCATATACAACCATAATACTTTTGCAGAACTGTAGGTATTGCGTCAATCATAAGATTAAAAAACTGATGTGGCCAGCACGTGATTTTCTCCATAATTTTAGTATTCTTATGTAAAGTACGATTACATTAAATACCTCCTATGTACGTACCGCACACCACCTTTTTGAACTTCACGAATCATTGGTTCCAGAAAACTGATGATATTTCTTTTGTTTATATTTTTTACAATTTTTGTGCCTGCACCACCAAATTTTTAGTGCTTTTCGTCATCGCTGAATTACACTATTATCTTCTTGACGTCCATCCATCTATAAGCATATATCGGGGAAGAATTGTCTGAACCGATTTCAACCAAATTTGGTAACTAGAGCACTCACATAATGCCATGATCAAAACGATATATTTGGACCGGATCTACTCAGCAGGGGTGCTGCAGTTACAAAGTTAAACTATTCGGTAATTATGAATTTGGAAGGAATTGGCCAAACTGATTTCAACAAAATTTTGTATGAAGGAGGTGTGAAACATAAAATAACAAAATAAAGATATTTAGTATATATATAGAAAACAGGGCTGCTACAACACAAGGAATAAAAAAAAATTTTGCACGTATTTGCGTTGAACTGTCCACATCAATTTTAACCGAATTTAATACTTCTAATATGCACATATATATAAAACCTTATTAGCATATTTAAACCGAATCAGCGAAATAGGGATGTCACGATTACAAATTAAACTAGAGTGAAAGAGCAGGGCTATTACAGTAAAAAGTAAAATAATATTTCTCTTACACGTATTTCTAGAGAATTCATCTAATGGATTTTAACCAAATATAGTATATTTAATCTTCATATAAATAAATAACCAAAATGTCATATTTCAACCAGGTTGACTAAAATGAGTACCACAATATCAAGGTTAGAATTTTTCTGTAACTATGAATTTGGAAGGTATTGACTGAACGGATGTCAAAAAAATTTCGTTTGTAGGGCAAGTATAGAATGGGAAAACTAAATGAATATGTTTAGAATGGATACCACAGTATGAGGAAAAATAAATTTCTGATTTCTAAGAAAATATATTAGTAGTATATGATTATACTGCGGCGAATTTGATGAAAAGCACTTCTGTCCCACGGAAAACCTGTGTACACTCTTGCTTGTTATATATTAAAATTGTATTGATAGGAAAGTAGGTGGATTAGTTTATTCCAGAGCTACTTGTTTAATTTAGCTTTTTGTTTGCCATTCCGGCACACAATGGAACTGTGGAAAGAATATTTTCACAAATATATGTTCAGTGGTCTGATGAACAAAATAGTCTCTATATAAAACCAATCGATTGCATTTTTTTAATGTAAATTTAACTTACATTTGACCTGTTAAGATTTTTATGAGATGATAAAAAAGGATCAAAATTTGATTAACACTAGAACCCCGGGACCGGTCATTTTGTCTGGTTATGAAAATGACATCGCTACTGTTCGCGCTGTAGGCGTTATAGTGCACCTTAATTTCATGACTTTTAATCTTTTAGTATGAATAGTTAGTGCCCCAAGTATAAACCATATAGTCTGTATCGTTCACGAGCAGTAGGCATTACTACCTTAAACCAGCTGGCCTTGGTAGACGAGTGGTTTGAGTATCTGACAACGGAGACCAAGGTCGCGGGTTCGAATCCTGCCGAGGGCATGGTCGTCTGTGTTCGTAGTATGTACAGGGTTATATGTAAGAATGGACCAGATGGTCTAAATATCGCCCTTAAATAAAGTCGATTTATTATTATTATTAAAACCCTGAACCGGTCACTGTGACCGGTAGATTTTTCCCACTCACACTCGAAGAACGCAAACAGTAAGCAGTCACAAAACATATACATAGAAAGACATAATAGATGAGTAACACAATGCAGCTGTGTAAGACAATGTAGCTGAGCGTTTGCCGTATACATCGGTGAAGCAGACAGTCACTTCCTTCCTCCTCCTCTCTGCGCAAGTTCAAACTCGTCACCTGCACTTGCCTTACCACCTGCACCTGTCATTGTGCTGCCTGGCACGGCGCCACGCTCTCTTGGGTGCTGAAATCGTTCGAGTTTTGAATAAAATATCAGAAGACCCGTCCGACGTGGATGATCCGGAGCCAGAAAGCAAAATTTCATATGATGAGGGAGGAGCCGACGTAGTGCTGTCGGTTGGAGGGCGCAGGCGTACTTCGGCTGGACAGCAGACCTCGTCAGTCATCGAATCCACTGCGCAGCAGACATCTTTGGCACAGCCTGTATGAGCGCAATGTGGACGAGGTCATGAGCTCCCTTCCATTAGCATGCTCGTATTGGGCAAAGATGGACAAACAGTATGGACTGTGGCAGATATTGCAGTTCATGATCCAGGCCGACGAGCCCAGCAGAACGTGTTCTGGGAGAAGCCGGGCCCTACACCACATGCCAAACGGCCCGTAAAAGATAGCAGTGTCTTGAGCTCTTGGAGACTTTTCATTGATGAGTCCATGGTACATCATATTCAGCACTGTATGCAGGCAGAGGCTCGAAGGCAGCTTGGCAATGGCACCTGGTGTGTTTCGCTTGATGAGTTGGATGCATTTTTTGCTCTCCTGTACATACTCGGTGCCAGGTCTCTGGAGCTTGCTGAGATGTGGTCCAAGAAGTGGGGTCCAGGCTTGTTTGGAGAAACAATGAGTAGAGACCATTTTGCTGAAATAATCTTTTATTCGTTTGGACAAATAGTCAACTCGATCACAGCGCCTGAAAAATGACAAATTTGCATTCGCATCACGCACTTGGAATAAATTCACAGAAAACTGCTACTTATGCTACGTGTTGGGGACTTTCCTCACTGTCGTCGAGCAGTTGTACCCGACAAAGTGTCCTTGTCCATTCCTGCAATATATGGCAAACAAGCCAAATAAATTCGGTATCATGTTTTGGCTATTAGCAGATGTGGATTCGAAGTACGTTTGTCATGGCTTTCCTTATCTGGGTACCACAAGATGAATCACTGCCAGAATACGTTGTAATGAAGTTGACAGAGCGATACCTACACAAAGGGTGAAACATTACAACTGATAATTTTTTTACATCGCTCAAGCTTGCTAAAAGACTAAAGAATTGTTACACCTTCCTCGTTGGAACTATAAACCGAGTTAGGAGAGAAATACCTGCAGTAATGATAGAGATGCATGCACCCTTCTATGAAACAACGCTTTTTACAACAAATGATGCGACACTGACAGACGGGGAAACAAGAATGTGGTGATACTTAGCACCATGCACAAAGACATATTGATTGGAGGCACTCAGAAGAAGTTACCAGAATCTGTTTTATTTTACAACACAACGAAGTGTGGTGTTGATGTTGTAGACCAAATGTGTAGAAAATATTCTGTACGCAGTAGAATGCGAAGATGGCCATTTCACGTATTGTACAATATCCTTGATATAGCGGTGATAAATTCCTGGATCATGTTTCAAGAAGTCACAGGGAAGAAACTTTGTAGGCACAACTTCATCCTGCAACTAACAGATGAGTTGAGGGCAGCCACTGTAGCATCTAGACCAGGAAGATTGATCGCTGGTCCACACGATGATGTTGGTAGCAGCCAGGAGTTACCAGGAAGGAAGAGAAGGATGTGTCAGGTCAGACACTGCAAAGAAAACAAAACAACCTATCTCTGCAATACCTGCCAAAAGCAGTAGAAAATGTTTTCATCCTCCAAATGCACTCATTAAATTCGTTCAGACAAGCATTAGATTTTCAAATACTGCTCCAAGAGGGTAGGCTACCAAGGTGTAAACCAGTAATATTAGGTAAAATGGTATTGCTGAAAACAATTGATACTAAGACATTCAAGCCAAGAAAACCACAAAATCTCATCGAAAAGCAAGAAACATACGACCGGTCAAAGTGACCGGTTCTGGGGTTTTAGGTATGGGCCACAGTCCCGGGGTTCTAGTGTTAAGGCAGATAGAATAACTGTAAAATATGACCTAAAAAACCTTGGCTACTTTATTGTAATACTCAGTAGCGTATCCAGGAATTTTTCAAGGGGGTTATCAGCCTCATCATTAACATCTCCACTGAACTTTTTTTAGAGATTCAACAAAATACATTGCATAAGTAAATAATGACATGATAAATTGATCATAATTATGTATATCGTTGGTAGCTCAATAACTTTGGCTCAGATTATTAAAAGTAAAATACTCCTATAGCCAAACAATTAGAGGGTTACAATACCCAATGCATTTCGTCCACAAGGTGGGCGAAATGTATTGGATGTTGTAACCCTCTAATTGTTTGGCTACAGGAGTATTTTACTTTTAATAATTATGTATTATAAACCAATAGATATGATATCACATTAAAATCCATCTACTTTCACGTTCTTAGTCAATTTACTTAACTTATAGAATGAGATTCTTATTTTGGCATTGATAAAATGAAAATCCAATCGTTCATGCAATCCTTCGTCAATGTCTTTGTTTTGCATTTTTTTAATATTTTAATTTTATTTTTAAAAAGTTCCTACGTGTCAGCCATTCCTGTGTTACATGAGTTGAGAAAATCGTTTTGGGATTATAACTCGGACTAATGGGCCGACCAAAATTTTACCATTCCGAACAAAAGGTATGAGAAATTTAATCCTGAAAAAATGACTACTCCCTCTGGAATTTCTTGAGATATCTTGTATATGTACGGACAAAGTGAAAACATACAAGTAATTGTTTATGAAGGAGTAGTAAAAATTGAAAGGGAAAGGTAAGAATAAACTAGTTTTTTGAAGATCATCCTATTGACCTGCTGTGTTACACGAATAAGCTATGTCTCCTCACTCCTGTGTTACGTCAATTGTTGTAACATTGTATTCAATATAATGTGCTAATTTTTCATAATGTAGAACAAAAAATAATGATTCTATGTTTAGCGATTAAATTTAAGAAAATTGCTTAGAGAAATGATGCGCACCGCAGCATGTTGATATTGAAATAAAATAAAGTCAATAACTTGTAAAGCATGATTGCAGAACTTAGCATGCATTGTCATCTTTTGCTTTAACTTGCAATAAAACTTTTCGGAAATTTCATTCTAAAAATTAGCAATCTCACTAAATTTCACACAGCGGTACATTCGTGGAAATATGTTATATATGTGTGTGTGTGCATGTGTGTGTAAAAGTACAAACCTTAAAGGCAATGAGGAGATCGTTCTTTGACCACTAGCAATGAATAACTGACGAAAAGTGATTGGAAATTATATGGAGTGAGAGTACATGCAGCATCAGAACATGTGAGACCTACAGCTTCCTTCCAAGTTCTCTGTATTTGAAGTTTAGCTTTTGCGCTTCTATTTTCTATAATAATCCAAGATGTTGTTTAGCCAAAAATGCACATATGCGCACTTTGATTTACTAACCGGGCAGCAGATGCTTATGAACTCAAATCTTTCGCTTAGGTTGAGTCATGTTCTGTGTTTATAGTGATTTTAATAAATTGTTGTTTATCTCGGCTCATCCTCACAGCACCAAATTTCATTCGTGAGAAAACACAAGTGTCAAGCAATTTTTCCCACTATGTGCCTTTCCCTCCAACCCACATTGCATTTCTTTCTCTCCTAAGCCTTTATGGAAAATAAGATGAAGGGCTAGGTATTAATAAAGAGAGAAACAACAAGCAGACCTAAGGCAGTAAATAATAACATGGGTCACATTTAAAGCCCGAATAGAATCGACCACTTAGCCCAAGAGAGGCACTCCTCCAGCCACCCTACCTCTCCATCTGATGGAGTGCCGTGTGAATGGGTCCCTTTCTCACGAGACTGTTTCAGTTTTGGAAGCCCTGATCCCATAACTCATCTTTTAAAGAAAGTTAACTTGTAGGACACCAAGTAAAACACTCATGAATTTTATTTACTTGTTCCGGCATTCGCAATTATCTTGAGGCATCAATACCTTTTCCAGAGGATATTAAGTATATGTTGCTCATGGGGGGGAGGGTTATAACCATTGCTGTATTGGAGGGAATATGGTAGTATATGCCGTATACCCACTGCTTTTTTCGAATGAATTGGGTATACCCTCTGCTTTTTCGAACAAATGGCGTATATCCTCACCTTATGAGAAATGATGCAGAATGAATGGAAAAACAACTATTTACTCGTTTTTTCGTAGTCCCAAATATTGAAGCTGCGCCTGCAATTCTTGAAAATCTGCGACCCAAGAAGAGATTTAATACCAATATTATAATACTACTTTTGTTTCGATCGGATTGAAAATAAATACTGAGCTTATTATTTTTTAACTTTTTATATACATCACTTAATTGAAATAAAATTTTCAAAGAAATTCAAAGTAAGATCATACATTTTCTCCTGCCATCGTAACATTATAGTCATGTACTTTGCTCTTTAAAAAATTGGGTAAGACCCCTCCTCCCCCTGAAGTTTTACTTCTGTATATCCTCTGCTTTTTTACGACTACAGCACTGGTTATAACCCCCAATCCCCTCCCCCCCCTCTGTATATGCCACTGGTAATACTGCTAAATTATTCATGAAATATATAAAAGAAACTGCTATTAAAATTTGAAAAAATATACTTCCTCTTTTCTAAACGTTTTCATTTCAAATATAGAGCATAGAACATAAAAATAGCAAAATTCCCATTATCCCATTTTTTTCAATATGTCCCGGATTTTTTCCTTCAAAACTCATTTTGTCCCAGTTATGACGATCAGCATCTGATCATCCTATTCACATGGGGTCACCGATCAGAACATTAACTGGAACATATGAAGGGTTGCGATAAAAACTGTAATAAGTTGGTTGAACTTGACCATTGATCTTTAAAATCTATTATTTTTATAGCATTTAAGGGGCCTGCAAAAATTTAGTGCCACATTTTTTTATATTTCAAGCACAGAAATCTAGCAGGACGAAATTAAAACTCATAGTAGTTGGAATGAAAACATAATGGTTTCATGTCGCCTCGTGATATATAAGAGTGTTAAAATGTGGCAGAAACCACGGGAAACAAACCCACTGTGCTAGTACCTTTGAGTGAAAAATATCAAATTCCTTAATATTTGCCGTAGAAAGCCATTTAAAAGACATGCATAGTCGAGAAACTACTTACAGTGTTAAACAGAGATGCATTCTCATCAGAAATGTATTTTTAAAAGTTTTGATTAAGTCGTGCTTAGTCATCCATGTGGTCAGGGGATACCCCGCTGGGAAGGGTGAACTCGGGCATTGAGGAAGGGTTTGCATAGCCGAGGAGTTGAGGTATCTAGCGGTCCAAGGGATTGACAGCCACGACATCCCCATCCAAAGACTACTACCCATACCCCATCTATCTACTTTTAACCCAAAATACATATCGAAAACTGTTAAAGGCATTATAATTAATCATCTGACTGATTTTGAACAGTATATCAACATCTGAGAGGGAATAATTAATATTTATTTCAGAGCATGGGGACATTTTGTCCTACTTTGCATTTGGGGACATTTTGTCCGGGACATTATGTCCAAGGAGATTTTGTCCAGGGACAATTTGTCCGGTTTCCAGATAGATATATAGATATGCTTCTTTATTTGGGCGAGATTGAAACTAAACAGTCTCTTCTTCCTAAGGTTGCCAACCATCCATCTTTCAGATGGACAATCCATCTTTCACAAGATTTGTCCATTGTCCATCCCTAACTTCTGGATGGATGCGATTTGTCCATCTTTCTGTAAATTTTACTTTTTACTAGTATTTTTTGTATATATAATAATATAAATAATAATAAATATATTTTGGTAACACTAAAGCTGAACACAACTTAGTTGGCAGGCATGGAGCTCGTGGTCGTGAGTTGATTTGCCAGTCCATGCATTGACTTTAAAAAAATTTTGTCCTCATGATTTCAGTACAGCTGACTTGTCAGTGTGATTAAAAAAGATTTTGGAAATATTTCCAGCTATGGAAATTTATTTATTATTTGTAAACCATGTTTTAGAATTTTTCAAAACAGCTATTCTATAGAACTAGAATGTAATCCAACTACTATTAGTGATGTTTTCCCAATTATATTGCAGTTAAAAAAAAACAATTATAAAATAAATTTGGATGAGTTCTTTGGATATATTATTCGTCAAAATTTCAAAAAGATCTAGAAGAACAGGAAAAAATAAAATGAAAGCAGATTATAAAAATTTCTTTATTATTTATTTATTATTTAAATGGTTCCATTTCAACGAAAACAAAATAATGGGGAAAGCTTTACAAGTTCTCGTGTAAAAAAATATATTTTCCCAACTTATGAAGATTTTCTGGAAATTACTGAAAGTTTCAATTTGGCAAATAAAGCAAATTTAAATATGAATGAACTGTTTGATGAAATTATGTACAACAATAAAAACAAGTTTTGATGAAATTTCAAAAACTAAAGATTTTATTGAGTAAAAATGGCGCATTATCCTTAAATCTATAAATTTTGAATTTGAAAATATTTTCTGTGATTTCTTCCATTATGAGCATATGTAGTACATCAGCTCACTGCGAGAGGATTTTCAGTATCATGGGTACAAAGTGGCGGGATGAACAGAATTGGTAGTCTATAAATTAAATTAGTCTTTTTTAATTATTCAGAAAATTGTACTGAAAATTTAAATTTGATAAAAATATTCCAACATTTCTTAAATCTATTAAAGGAGAACAAATATATAACTTTAAAAATATTCTAAAAACATTTGCTTTTAAATTAAAGAAAAAATAAATAAACCGTACGTGTTTATTGAGTTTTTTAGTATGATATATGCTATTCACCAGTTCTTTGCTTATATATTTTTCAATTTAATTCTTTATTTACTTATGTTATGAACCAAATGATTTTTTATTACTACAATACATAATGAATACACTGTAAAAGATCGATTAAAGTGACGTTTAAAAAAATTCTGTAAACTTTATCAATAAAATTAACAACCTCCTCTCTCACTACCCTTTTACCTTATAAATATTTATTTTCTATTCTTAAAACTTAAAGATGTCCATCTTTGGAGATACAAAAAGTCTATCCCCCAAAAAGACAAATGATATTAAAACTAAAGCCAAGCTAACTTCATAAGAAATAGTTTGAGCAACAGCTCGAAGTCCTCCTAACAAAGCATATAAAGAGTTGGAAGATCAGCCTGCAATCATCACAGTATACACCCCTATTCTAGTACAACACAAACAAATAATAGCCCCAAATTAAATCTAAATAATCCAAAATAAGAGGTATAATTGATCAAACCAAAAGGAAAATAAATAATCTAAATTTAGGAGAAAAGTAATAAGGTAAGTCATTATATGTTATAGGAAAAGTTTGTTCCTTAGAAAACAATTTAATAGCATCAGAAAAAGGCTGAATAATACCACAATAACCAACCTTATTCGGGCCCATACGAATTTGAATATAACCTAAAACTTTACATTCTAATAAAGTTAAAAAAGCTATCCCAACCAAAACACAAATAAAAAGAATTAAACAACCCAATAAACTAAATAAAACATCATTAATTTGCAAGTACTATTTGTAAGATTAACCTACATTTATGAATTCTAAATTCATGGCACTTTTCTGCCAAAATAGTATTGTGTTAATCAATGAATAAAAATTATTTCTTAATCTTGGTCCTTTCGTACTAAAGATTAAATGAAAATTGGAGATAGAAACCAACCTGGCTTAAACCGGTTTGAACTCAGATCATGTAAGAATTTAAAGGTCAAACAGACCTATATATTAAGCGGCTACACCAAATTATTATCTTAATCCAACATCGAGGTCACAAGCCTTCCTGTAAATATGGACTCTGGAGGAAGATCACCCTGTTATCCCTAAGGTAACTTATTCTAACAATCAATAAGATTGTATCTAGTAATCATAAATTAATGTTTAATAGATAAAAAAGTTAATTTTATATTTTTGTCACCCCAACAAAATATATAAATTAATAATGAAAAATAATATTTAAAAAATCATTAATAAAGTAAATATAAAGCTCTATAGGGCCTTCTCGTCTTCCAATATTATTTCAGTCTTTTGACTGAAAAGTTAAATTTTAATTTCAAATTAAATGAGACAGTCAGCACCTCGTCAAACCTTTCATACCAGCCCTCCATTAAAAGATTATGTTACCTTTGCATGGTCAAAATACCGCGGCAGTTAAATAATTTTTCACTGGGCAGGTCAGACTTCTTATACTCATGAAGACATGTTTTTGTTAAATAGGGGAGCACTAATTTGCCGAGTTCCTTATAAAATCATCCCAAATAATAAAATATAAATACATATAAATTATACTAATTTAATAATTAGTACTTAAAAATATTAATTAAATTGAATATTTTAATAAAATACTAAAATAAAGTAAATCAAATTCAGTCAACTTAAACTATAACATACTCCTCAATGATAGATGTTCTTAACCCTAAAGAAATTTACTAAAATCCCCATTTATAGAACAAAATTAGAGCTTGTCCCCTAAAATTTTAAACTTATAAGATAACTTTTTCAAAAATTAATAAATTAAATTCAAAGTCTAAACTAAATTTATTTCTTAAAAACTATACCTTTAAAAACAAATAGAATTTCTCCCCTAATCAACATTTTAAATAATTATGTAACATCAATTAAATTAATTGATAGTAGCTCAATAACTTTGGCCAAAACTAACAAAAGTAGAATACTCCTTTAGCCAAAACAACTAGAGGGCTGCAAACCCAATGCATTTCGCCCACAAGGTGGGCATCGTCAGGGGTAGAACCTGTTTCACCAGTGACTGGAAGCCAACTGCCACAATGAGTTGGCTTCCAGTCACTGGTGAAACAGGTTCTACCCCTGACGATGCCCACCTTGTGGGCGAAATGCATTGGGTTTGCAGCCCTCTAGTTGTTTTGGCTAAAGGAGTATTCTACTTTTTTTATCAATTAAATTATCAAATTAGCTCTTTTAAAATCGAGAAATTAAAAATACATTAATAATATTTAATTAACCCTGATATTAAAGGGACAACAAATAAAGTATACTTATATAAACTTAAATTTTCAAAAATTTTCATCTAATAAACTATCACTAATTAAAATAAATTCTTTAATATACTAAAATTAAAGATATTTCTCTAAAAATATTCTCTATATATAAAAGTAAGAATAAAAATTAAATCAAACTAGCACAGTGAATTTGTTTAAATGAAATGCTACCTATCAAGCTCTAATTTCTTTACTTTCTAGATACATCTTCCGATACATCTACTATTTTACGACTTATCTCATTTTAATAATGAGAGCGCCGGGTGATGTGTACATATTTTAGAGCCTAAATCAAAATAATTATATATTTATTTTACTATCAAATCCACCTTCATAAAAATTTAAATAATTTAATCTATTTAAATAAATTTATTGTAATCCATCTCCACTTAACTATAAGTTGCACCTTGATCTGACATTTTATATTTATTATATTAAGAAAATTTATCTCTTAAGAGATACTCTGACGGAGGTATACAAACTGACTACACAAAATTAAGTAAATATACTCGTGGACTGTCGATTATAGGACATATTCCTCTGAAAGGACTAAAATACCGCCTAATCCTTTGGGTTTCAAGAACTTAACTATTACTACCCAAGTTTATCGTTTACATTCAAAACAAAAGGGTATCTAATCCTTTTCTTTAATATGAATTTCATAGCTTCAACCAAATAAAATTAAATAAGAATTATAAATTTCACCTAAAAATAAATCATTTTAATAAAACTGAACATTTAACTACTAAACCAATAATATTTGAAAAATTTACTGGACAGTACAAAAGACACAACAGAAACTTTGAACAAGTCCGGAATTTATAAAATACAATGCTCACACTGTGACAAAAAGTACATAGTGTCCTATGTACTTTTTGTACAAGAAGGAAACTAATAACACGCTTCAAGGAACACATGGCTCACTATAAATATAATCGTTTTGAAAAATCAAGCGTTGCCAACCACATTTTAGAAACAGGTCATAGTACACACGTAAACGATTTAACATTGATAACTTCAGCCAATAACTCACTAAACTCGTTAGAAAACCTTCACATTTCAAAAACCGCGATACACTTATGAACACGGACACAGATTTCAACAAGACCTTATACAAACTGACAGATGTAAACAACACACACGCCGAAAAATCTTTCCGCGCTTCACTTGTTTCTCGGTCGTCGTCTCAATACTTTCCGTTCAAACCTTGCAGTTGCAGTTGACCAGTTGACTCCCAGTCACTGTTGAAACAGGTTTTGCCCCTGACGATGCCCACCCTGTGGGCGAAATGCATTGGGTGTTGTAACCCTCTAATTGTTTGGCTATAGGAGTATTTTACTTTTAACAATAATATTCACTTTCCCCTTTTGTATAACTGCGGTGGCTGGCACGACTTTGACCAGGGATTTATAAATTACTATTTCTAAGATTACTTAATAAATAATGTATATTACTGCAACAGTAATAAGAATTATTCCCAATTAGAAAATAACTTTAATAGTCAAATCCTAACATGCAAAATAATCATAAAGTGGATATTTAGCAAGGATAAAAGTTTTAATTAAAAATCAAGATCTGCAATAATAACAATTGATGGGAAAATAATTATTTAACTAATAATAATAAGTAATATTAAAACCGAATTCCCCCCCTCCTTTTTTAAAATACTAAAGGAGGGGGTCAATCTCCTTCAATATTTAAATTGAAAAAATACGTTATTATTAAATGTATTAATTAAAATAAATTATTTGTATCCACAGAAATTAGTATTGAGCGGATTAAAATATCCAAACAGCTTACATCGTAGCATTCAGTTCACCATGGAGATTGAAAAAGACGGCTGTCTTCCGTTCTTGGATATTTTAATCCGCCGCCAACCGGACGGTAGCCTAGGCCACAGCGTATATAGGAAACCCACCCACACGTACCTCATCCTCAATGGTCTGCTATGGACTGTCCAACCTCCTGGCGGTTGGCTCCATCGCATTACCAGCTTGGCTTCTAATGCGGGACTATGCTGTTTACACTATGTTCCTTATTCTCTTCTTTAGCCCCTTGTACAAAGAGGCATCAACCCCTCCCTACAAGCGGGGACGCTTGTTACTAGGGAGGGTTTCCAGCGAATCAAGGCTGGCAATGGGTCGCTTATAGCGGTCCCACCACCTTGATATCACCCAGCTGTTGCACCTCTTTGTGCCTCGATGCTGCTGACTTGCAGTAGAATCCCTTGGACATCCTCGGCAGGAGGAGGTCCAGGGATTCTACATTTCCGTCTAAGTGCAACCGGCTGACGCTCTCGTATCGGCAACGACCAAGTATCAGCTGGAGTGCACTGTTCTGCACCAGTTGCAGCCTGTAATGGGTGGTCTTGGGCACTCCAGACCAGACTGGTGCTGCGTAAGTGATGATGGGCCTCACGCAGCTCAGGTAGAGGCGTCTCTTGGTGTCAGCCGACAAGACACCCGGGCGTAGGATCGGACGAAGCCTCGCCAGCGCCCCGAGTGCCTTGTGGCGGATGCGCTCAACCTGAGGCTTCCAGAGAAGCCTCCGGTCTAGCACCACTCTCAGGTAAATAACGTCTGGGCTGCAGGTGATAACCCCCCCCCCCATCCCTGACAGATCGACTCCAGGCGGCGCGCCTCTTCCAGGGTGGAAGACGACGGCCTTGGTCTTTCCTGGGTTGACTACAATGCGCCATCGACGAAACCAGGACACCAGTTCGTCGACGGCACACTGCAGCGTCTCCACGGCCGCATACTTTTTGGAAGACCGCGACAGGAGCGCCGCATCATCCGCGTACAGGGCAAGCATAGTGTTCCACCCAAGATCCTGAGGTGGGTCTTGGGTGAAGATGTTAAAGAGTATTGGCCCCAGGACGGATCCCTGCGGGACACCGGCGCAGATTTGCCGCAGTCCCGATCCGACCTGGAGCCAGAACACCCTGAACGTCCTGCCCTGTAGGTACGACTCAATGAGCCGCACTAACCACGCAGGAAACTGGAGTCGATGCAACTTCAAGAGGGGTGCTGGGTGCCGCACGCGGTCGAAGGCCTCAATCACGGGGCGTTTGATCTTTAGCGATGAGACTGTCTCAGGCACCAAGATGGCGAGTTGACATCACGTGATTCGTCTTGTACAATGACAAGCTACGCTTTTCGGCATATGCATTCACAAAGAGTGTCAGAACCTTGGACCAACTCTCAAAGACTAGTGAAGTCCCTGCTGTACTTCAGACTTTCGCCTGCTGCCACAAAGCCATTAATTTTCGAATGGATCTTTGATTTAATCCTCCAACCGATCCAATAATTACACATAAGATAATAATTAATATAAAGAATGTTCTTATACAAAGATTATATGATAGTAAAATGAATGGAGCAATTTTTTGTCATGTTATTAAAATAAGGCAATTTAATCAATCCAATCCTTTTATTACTCCTGGAAATCAAAAGTGAAAGGGGGCTGCTCCCCTTCTTCTTCAGGGTCGCCCTCCCTGGCGCCCCTTGCCGAGGCTCCCGTTGCCCAACGAGAGCAAGCGGCTCCTCCCTCCAAGACCTTCCCAAGGAAGCAAAGGAGGAAGGCCACACAAGAATTAGCGATAAGGGAGAAGCAGATGGCCGAATCGGTCATGAAAGTGGAGTGTGGCCGTTGCTGACTGCCCCGCCACGACTACGACCCCCATGGCCGAACCTAAGATAAAGACTGCCGCGAGGACGGTACTCACCGCCCCTACTGCGGAAGTGGTGATCCCGCCTGAGGGTACCGCACCAGCAAAGACTCGTCTGCCACGTGAAGTCGAGCCAGAGGTAGCTGGGTCCGAGGTGGACACAGACTTCTGGACCACGGTGGCAATGAGATGCAGGTCGTTGAGGAGATACATCTCCTCAACTTCCGGACGACTCCTCCTATCGCTGCTGGAGGAGTTGGTGAAGGAGCGCGCCTCGTCACCTAATAATGGCGACTAGGGTGTGCTCCTTCATCATGCAATGGAACACACGAGGAGTCAAGGAGAAGACGGAGGAACTCCGTGCGTTCTTGCTAGAGAAGAACGCCATCGTGGCCGCAGTCAATGAGACCCACCTCCGCCCATCGGACTCCTGGAAGGTACCGGGATGGTCGATCTACCGTGCCTACAGGCCCGGACAGCCGACCAGGGGACAGGGGCGGGGTGGGTCTGCATTACTGATCCATCGATCTGTAAGGCATCGCCCGTGTCGGGAGAGATCATACAGGTAGATGGAGGCCGTGTCTGCCGACGTGCTGACCGACTCCGGGTGGATCAGGGTCTCCTCGGCGTACTACCCGCCGGGAAGGGCGTCATGGATCTCGTCGGAGACGGCTGCCCCTCAATTGTCATCGGCGACCTGAATGCCAAGCATGCCAGCTGGCATTCGAGAGTCGCCAATCCGAGGGGCACAAGACTGAGGGACTTGGCAGACGAGCTGGGGCTGACTGTGTTGGCCCCTGCAGAGCCGACGTTCCTGCATGCATTCAATGTGCGAGTTGTCCTCGGACCACAATCCGACCCTGCTGCTTCTTGGGAACTCGCCCGCGCGAGTCCCTCCAACGCAGCGTCTGGACCTCGCGAGAGCCTACTGGCAGTACTTCCGCGAATTCATCGCGGAAAAGCTGCCGGTCGTGCCGACTCTGCCTGAGACGTGGGATAAGGCCGATAGGATGGTCGACCTCATCACCTCCACCGTTCAACAGGCCATGGACACTACGGTGCCTAAGGTGGTTAACGCCAAGGCCGTCCGCATCGCCCTGCCTCGAATTGTCCGGGAGTCCATCATTTGGCGTCCGACGGCGGTTGCAGCAACATCGGATGCTGGGTCTCAGGCTCCAGCTGGATGATCTGACCAGGACCGTCAGGCGCATGTTGCAAGATGTGCGCTCTGACGTGTGGGAGAATCATCTCCGCACCCTCAGCCTGGATGACCATTCAGTCTGGAAGACCTGTTCCAGGCTATGCGGACCTCAGCGGCGCGATCCCATTATTGTCCGGGGGGACTGCGTCGCGAGTTCCCCAGAGGAGAACGCCGGATTGATGGCAGAATACCTCGAGGGGATGTTCTGTCCCAATCCGGCTACAGCAGAGTCGGATGCGGTGCAAAAGGACATCGCAGCGGTGCTGGGTTCGCTGGATCGGGATCCCCTGCCGGAAGCGGAGCTTCCTCGATTCACGAAGTCGTGGCACTGGTTCGCCGTCTCGGGTTGAAGAGGGCTCCGAGGGACGACGGTATTCCCAACGTTATCCTGCGGCAGGTCCTCGTCGCAGCGATAGAACTCCTGACAACCGTATACAACGGCTGCGTCAGGATTCCATACTTCCCGTCAGCCTGGAAAAGGGCAAAGATCGTGTGTATCCGGAAGAGGCCAGGGATAAAGGTTGGTCCCGGAGACATCCACATCCGCCCAATCTCGCTCCTGGCTGGCTTCGGGAAGATCTTTGAGCGTCTACTCCGGAGGCCGCTGAACGTCATCCTCCGGGAGAAGCATATTCTCCCGGACGAACAGTTTGGCTTCCGAGAGAGGCAGTCCACCACCCAACAGCTGGGTAGAGTGACCGACTTTGTCACTGACGCCTTCAACAGGAAGCAGGCGGTCGCGGGTGCCTTCTTTGATATATCGAAGGCCTTCGACCGCGTGTGGCACTATGCTCTACTGTTGAAGATGGTTCGACTCCAGATGCCAGTCTGGTTCGTACGACTAGTGCCGTCGTACCTACAGGGCAGGACTTTCCGGGTGTTCTGGCTCCGGGTCGGATCGGGAGATTGGCGAATCAGCGCCGGTGTCCCGCAGGGATCCGTCCTGGGGCCCATCCTTTTCCACATTTACACCCACGACCCCCTAAGGGGTTTGTGTGGAACACAGTCCTCGCCGTGTATGCGGACGACGCGGCGCTCCTGTCGCGTTCGACCAAGAAGTACGCGGCAGTTGAGAAACTGCAGTGCGCCGTCGATGATCTGGCCACCTGGTATCGTCGATGGCGCATTGCTGTCAACCCTTCCAAAACAGGAGCGGTCATCTTCCACCCTGGAAGGGGAGCGCCGCCTGGAGTTGACCTGTTGGTGATGGGGGAAGTAATCCCCTGGAGCCAAGAGGTCACCTACCTTGGAGTTGTGTTGGACCGGAGGCTTCTTTGGAAGTCTCAGGTAGAAAGCATCCGCCGCAAGGCACTCGGGACTCTGATGAGACTTCGTCCCATCCTCAGCTCGCGTGTGTTGTCGGCCGACACACGGAGACGCATATACCTGAGCTGCGTATGGCCTGTCATGACCTACGCAGCTCTGGTTTGGTCCGGAGTGTCCAAGACCTCCCTATTCAGGATACAGGTCATGCAAAACATCGCACTCCAGCTGATACTTGGTCGTACCCGATACGATTGTGTCAGCCGGATGCACGAAGACGGGAGTGTGGCATCACTGGACGTCCTCTTGCCAAGGATGTCCAGGGAATTCTACGCGAAGGTGCCAGCCTCCCAGCACCGAGAGGTGAATGCACTCGGCGAGATCCGGGCTAGGTGGTGGGACCGCTATAAGCAACCCATCGCCAGCCTAGACTCACAGGAATCCCTCCCTCCCAACAAGCGTCCTCGCTTGGAGTGAGGGACACTTTTCATTGCCCTATCTCAGTGGCAAATCGTTTATTAAGCTCGTTTTTACAACATAAGTCACCATTTATATCTAAGCTGGTAATGGTACCCGCCAGTACACTTAACAGTGTATTGGATCATATTCAGAAATTCAGCACCACCATCCCTCACAACGCAGGTCGGTTGTGTCATCCTTGGTCCATCGGGCCATGACTATATCCGACCAAGAAAACCTGCCAACTGAACTTTGACACCTCCGGACCACTCTCCAACAAAACGGCCATAATGACCAAGACTTCAACAATCCCCTGAAAAGGGCCAGCCAAAAATCCAACAGAAAGGATCGGGACATGGAAAAACCTGTAGCCACGGCTTGCCTACCCTACACATTGAGGATTTCCGGCAGAAAATCACGGATTCTGTCCAAGTTCGGCAGGAGTTTTCTACTCCCTGTCAAAGATGACCTAGGCCTGAAAACTCCGGGAGTTTATAGGATACCTTGTGAATGTGGCAAAACATACATTGGGCGAATGGGACGCACCATTCGAGACCCGTATCAAAGAACATACCCGGTGCATAAGACTTCTCTATCCGGACAAATCCGCTCTGGCCGAGCACATCCTCACCCAGGGACACTGCATCAATATTACCGACACTAAATTAATTTCGAGAACCCACGGTTTTTGGGATCGCATAGTTAAGGAGGCTATCGAGATTCGCTTACACAACAACACCATCAACAGAGACACAGGCTTCGTTCTGAGCAATGCTTGGAAGCTGGTCATCTTGTCCTTGGCCAAAGAACGTGACGCCCATTGGCCGAACCAATCCAGCCAATCAGGTGCAGGCACCTGACACCCCCCAATTATGTTCACGGCACTCAGGTTCCCTGATGATGACGACAGAGTTAGTCGTCGAAACGTCGACAGAGATCGGCGATAGGACCCGGTTGAATCGAAAAAATATAAAAATATTTAATGTATCAAAAGAATAATAAATACTAAAAAGAGAAATAAGTAATGGTAATGAAGCAAATAAAGTATAAAATAATAAATAAAGTCCTTCCTGTATACGTTCAGGTTGATACCCCCAACCAAAAATTTCAAAAAAATGTAGGAATTAATGATATTTCAAAATAGAAATAAAATATAAAAAGTCTATTTCTTATAAAAGTTAATATTAAAAATAATAACAAAAAAATATTTGTTAGTATAAATAAAGCAGTAAAATTTTTGCTAATATAAATAGACATTCTAGCCAACAACATCAAATAACAAATCCAAAATCAAAGTAAAATTAATCCATATCTTAAAATATCTTCAACTAAATAATAACCAATATTACAAAAATAAGATGTTATATAACCTTGTACTAAAAAAAAGAAAGGAACCCAAAAACAATAAGCAAACAAAAAAAAGATAAAAGGATCAATAAAACTACAAAGAAAATAAATTTTAACATTGAAGTATATTAAAAGTACTAAAATAATCATTACCATGGGTACGAATTATTAATACCAAAATAGAAAGCCCCAAGGCACCCTCGCACACACCAAAGAAAAAATATATTAAAAAATATAAATCATAAAACTCCATCAAAAGAACGAAAAACAGGAAAAAAACCAAGAACAATAAATTCTAATCTTAATAAAGTTGAAAGTAAATGCTTGCACTTAGAAATGAAAGACCAAATACCTCATCCAGCAAGTAAAAAGAAAATGAAATAATAAAAGATTAACACTAGTTTCAGTAGTTTATAAAAAACATTGGTCTTGTAAACCAAAATAGGGATATAATTCCCCTAAAACTCTTAATATTTAATACCCCCCCATTAATTATTAATCAGAGAAGAACTATACATTCATCATTAATCTCCAAAATTAATATCTTAATTAAACTATTCTCTGAATCAGACAAATTCTATATATATTTTTTAAATTCATGAAGAAGATTATTTACTTATTCTAAATTTTTTTAGTTATATGGACAAATAACAAATGAATATGTTGCAGTTTGTAGCTAAGCTGTTGTGACGAGAGTTCCTGTGATTTGAAGTCAAGAAGTTGTATATAGTGTATTGGAACTACTATCAAAAAAGGTTATATTTTTGTATCAAGTACATTCAATTTTTATTATGTAATTTGGGTGTTATGCATTGAGTGATACCTAAGCTGTTGTGACGGGAGTTCCTGTGACTTGAAGTTAAGAAGTAGTATATAGTGTATAGGAAATGGTATCAAAAAGCTTATATTTTTGTATTAAGTAAACCCAATTTTTATTATGTAATTTGGGTATTATGCATTGAGTTGTGATGGGGACCCGCTGCCACCGGGACCTGCTCCCAATTGTAGCATTTATGTGAATAATAATAATAATATATTTCTAGCAGCATTAAATAGTTTGTTATTCACCAAAATAAATCATCCCATAAATATGGGTAATATTTTATTACTCCAAACTTTATTAATATGCTTAGTAACAGGTTGTATATCTCAAACAGCTTGATTTTTATACATTTTATTCTTAGTTTTCTTGGGGGTTATATTAGTTCTTTTTATTTATATAACAAGAATCGCTTCAAATGAAATCATTCAAAAAATAAATTATTTATTATTAATTATGTCATTTTCAACAATTTTACTTGTTATCTTTTTAACTATTCTATTTATAGACCCCGTAATAACATCTTTTAATAGAACTGGTGAAATCTTACTATTAATGGGACTATTTAATAACTATGAAAGATACATCATAATAAATTTATACAACATGCCGAGAGCTAAAATTACTATTTTTATAATTTTATATTTATTTCTAACACTAATTGTAATTGTATCAATCACAAAGTCATACCAGGGCCCCCTTCGACCCATAAACTAATGAATAAACCATTATGATTAAGACCTCCTACTTAAAATTTCAAATAATGCTCTTATTGATCTCCCCACCCCATCAAATATTAGAATCTGATGAAATTTTGGTTCCTTATTAGGGTTATGTCTAATCATTCAAATTGCCACCAGACTATTCCTAGCAATACATTATACAGCTAATATTGAAATAGCATTTTATAGAGTTAATCATATTTGTCGAGACGTAAATAATGGATGGTTACTACAAACCTTGCATGCAAATGGGGCTTCAATTTTCTTTATTTGTATTTATTTACACATTGGACGAAACATTTACTACGGATCTTATAATTATATACACACATGAAGTGTGGGAGTTATTATTCTATTCCTAGTAATAGGAACTGCTTTTATGGGGCATGTTTTACCATGGGGGCAAATATCTTTTTGAGGGGCAACCGTAATCACAAATCTGGAAGACCATCAGTATCTCCAAAATGATCTAGAAGCTATTTCTGCATGGTGTAAGGAATGGCAATTAGAGATCAACCAAAAGAAAAGCTGCGTCATCAATTTCTGGAGAACCAAGAGTATTTCGTTGGATGTTAATAATTCGTATGATGGAGTAGAGACTCCAATTTCAGACTCGATTAAATATCACGGAGTCACGATCCATCGTGATCTCTCGTGGGACACCCACATTCGCCGATTAATAGGTGTCGCTACAAAAAGCTGGCCTTTATAGGGAGAATAGTTTGAAATAGCTCCGAAAAAGTGAAAGAATTATGTTATTTATCCTTGGTTCGACCGCAGGTCAAAGATGCTTCAGCTGTGTGGGATCCCTACAAAAAGGGACTCACTAACGAGATAGAAAAGATTCAGCTCAGGGCAGCTAGATTTGTAAAAAGGAATTACGATAGTAAAGAAAGCGTAACATCATTAATAGAAAATCTGAAATGGGCATCGTTAGAGGAACGTAGGCTGCAGGCTAGATTTAAACTAATGGTAAAATTTATGTCGGAGGGACTAACGAACGAGGTAGTAGAACTTATCAGAAACCCGACGTATCTCGGAAGGCAGGACAGTGAGGATAAGATTCGCGAGAACGACTGTAGAACGGAGCGATACAAAGTATATTTTTTCCCTAGGACGATAAGAGAACATAATAGGTAAGATAACATAGGGAAATTATGGACCCTTGGTGCACTGCACCCCCTGCCATCCACCAAAAAGGTGACTTGCAGGGTATCATGTAGAAAGCATGGATCAAGGACAAAATGTCATCGGACAAAATGCCTCCGGACAAAATGTCCCCACAAACCAAAATAAAAATTAATTATTCCCTCTCAGTTGTTGATATGCTGTTCAAAATCAGTCAGATGATTAATTATAACGCCTTTAACAGTTTTCGATATTTATTTTGTTCTGAAAAAGTAAATTAGTAACATTAACCTCCATATAGACGTTTTTAATTACATATAACATGTTTTAACAAGCATCCCGGCAAGGTTGAAGACTAAAATTCGGCAGTGAATCTTAAATCACGTATTAAAGTCATTGAAGATAAAGAAAAGCTCCGAAAAAAGACACGGATTCGACTCCAGGATATAATTTCTATTTCCCGTAAGATAACACGTAAAAGCCGATTGTTCGATTTGCAGGCTTTCATTCTTTTGCAAATTAAAATTAGAAGAAACTGACCATCGATCTTCGGACGGGGACTGCTTTAAAGAAGAATGGTTAAAGATTCTTATTCTTGTCATCGAATTTTGTCATCGATACGAAATCGCTCAAATTTATCGTTAAAATCACATATTTTGGAAAAATTGTCTTTTAACCGTTTTCTACCTTGGAAACAATGTTGTTGTTAAAACCCGTGATAGAATAGTTAGGTTTTAAGGATGAAATTTATCATATACTTCGTTGTTTGATTCTGTTTATGTTAACGCGCTGAATTCGAATCCTGGGAAAAACATGACATTAAGTTTTTTGATGTCATGGGTATGTTGCCTAAACTTTATACCAATCAGGACGTTTGGATAATCTTATAATAGAATAAGCTATATGACTACAAACCGCTTTTATTTTATTAACAACGCAACTTTTTTGTGTCTCAAAAAATGTCGAACTAGGTAGAAGGTTCCAATTTGGCAGGAATGCTTTATTCAGATATTCAAAGGTAGCAGCGAAGTCCCTGGTTCGGCTTCATGAGATCATTTCTATATCCCATAAGAGGACACGTAAAAATCAAGTTTCCGACCTTTGGGTAGACGGTAATTAAGTTTCCTGTGACTTTATTTCTGACTTTTTCCTGTGACTTTTTTCTACAATCGCATATCAATCAACTGCATTTTAAAATTACTAAGAACCATCGTAAGAATTAGAAACTTAAAACAACGATCGCCTAAAATAACGAAATGTCATTTTCCTGACCTCGATTTTCAAATACACGAAGTTACGATTCATAAATGATCTTTGCGTCAAAATTTGAGGTGATTTTATTATAAAATATTTCGGCGTACGGCTGATTTGCCGGTTTCTTATAATGTTTATAAAAAATATACTTTCTGTAAATAAGAATTCCATATATCATTCTGGGAGATTTAGCGACATTTTTGAAAGAGGGGAAGGAAAATGGGATGTAGCGTGCAAATGCTCAGTGCTCCGTAAATACTTCCTAAAAAAGCTGTGGCTGTCCAATGTGATCAAATGTCTACAAACTCCACTGCATATAACCGTCTCGCAAACTTATTGGAATAATGGCGACTTTAGTGTACATACACCCTTCATTCGAGTTTGAAGCATCCTACCATTGCAATCTTGTCGAATTCTAAGAAATCATAACGGTCCCTCCACATTCTAATCAGAAATTCTTAGAATTCCAATAATTGTTCACTCCGTGGATATTTGCCATTACACTCAACAGTCGAAGTTCGTATCTCTTCAGCCCTTTCGATTAGGTGTATTTCCATCCTCTCCCGCGCGGGATTTCCCATCAGAACAGAAACTGGAACATATGGAGGGTTGCGACAAATTCGGTAATAATTTTTTGAATTTGACCGTTGATCATTCAAACCTTTTGTTTTGTACAGAATTTAAGGGCCTGCAAAAATTTGCTGTCACATTTTTTTATATTTAATGCGCAAAAATCAAGCGAGACGAAATTAAAACTCATGGTGGTTGTAATGGATACATAATGGTGTCATGTTGCATCGTGATATATACAACGGTTTAGAAGCGGCAGACACCGCGGGAAACAAAGCACTCTGAGGAGAAAAATATCAACTCCTTAGAAATTGTCCATAGAAAGCCGTTTAAAAGATGTGCATAGTAGGGAAACTACGTACAGTGTTAAACATACGTATATGCATTCTCGCCAGAAATGCATTAAAAAGGTTTTGATTAATTCGTGCATAATCCTCCATGCAGTCAGGTGAAACCCGCTGGAAAAGGTCGTCCAGGAAAGGTTACTATAGCCTAGAAATTTAAATATATCGTGCACTAATGAGGGGCCATGGGATTATCCACCGCGACGTACTCATCTGTCTCCTTTTCACCATATTGCTATTTCTCCATAAGTTTTCCTAAAATAAGTTTATGGGATGTGGAATTTTACTAATGGATAGTTTTATCTTTTCAGTATTATTTGCAGAATATTCCTAATTGTTATAAAATTCTTAGTTGATTGATACCAATATCGACCGTATCCCCGTGGATTTCTTAGAACCCCGTTTTCCCCTCCCGCTCCTTTTATCGCCTACTCCGTTTAATTAATTATTTCGCTGCATATTCGTAATTGTTATAAAATAAAGTTCTTAACCCACCCTTTCCTTTCCCCTCCATCTACCCCCCTCCATTTTCATTGGTTCGCTCCATATTCGTAATTCTTATAAAATTCATATTTGATTGATACCAATGTATACTGTGATTCATTAGTATTTCATACGCACCCCCCTTTATCCCTCCCCCACCTTCAGCCCCCTACTACGTATTTTTTCTTCATATTCTCTCCCCCTCCTTAAGTCACCCCCCTCCACTTCCTCTAAGTGGGCATAAGGACTGTGAACGTAAAGTCTGTGGACATAAATAAAAGTGGACACATATAAATATGGACATATTGGCTGTGGACATAAAGACTGTGGGCATATATAAATGTGGACATATCGGCTGTGGACATAAAGGTTGTGGACATAAAAGAGTGGACCTAAAGACTGTGGACATTAAGGCTGTGGACATATATAACAGTGGACATAAATCCTGTGGAAATATAGGCTGAGGACATATAAAAGTGGACATAAAAACTGTGGACATAAAAACTGTGGACATATCGTCTGTAGACCGTACAGTACAGCAATCCTTCGTTTAATGCTGTTGATGCGTTCCTGAAAAATACCCCGTACACGACAAATGAAAACGAATTTCCCATAAGAATAGATGAATGATATGATGCATTTCTGGTAAAAAATTACTACGCATATCTACTTTAAATCTGTAATGTGGAGTCAATAAATTAAAATCGTCAAATACGTGTTGCTATAACGTGCTGAATTATGGACCTTACCGTCCAACTTGATAGATCCAACTTATTAGAAATATCAATAGCACGTTCATCATCATTATATCTCTTGAAAATATCCAGCTTCTCCTCCAATGTCAAATGTTTACGGTTTTTTTTTAAGATGAAGCACTTGTACATTCACTCGATCTTTTCTGTGACATGATGAATTAATTTCAGGGCAAAACTAAAAAATTATATAACAGACGTAATCACAATTTGCACTACAAATGGTGGAAAGCGATTAACTAAAGGCACACGTTTAATGAAAGGCAAGTCGAAAAACGAAATATAAACAAAATCACCCGAAATCTTATTTGAAACCATTCGCCTCTTATGACGAGTGATGGTCGCGTGATCTTCCTAGGCGTTACACTCGAGCTGTGGTGTCCTTGCGTCACTGACCACTTGGAGTGTTTGGATTTTTTTTCCAAATGTTTGTGTTTTTCAAGTGTCAATATGTAAGCATCCTTTGTAAGAGGAAGGATAGGGAAAATCTCCCTGGTGTTTGACTGCTATGTTTAGAATTGGCCCCTGGGAGAGTTTTTATCGGGAATGATAGGGGCGAAGTTTTTCTCCCGAGTCGTAACCGCGAAGTAGACATGTCCTAAGTGCGAAAAAGGGTCACAATGGTCCTAAACGCGAAACGTCGTTGTGCGAAGCGTCGTTATGCGAGGGATACCTGCATTGAGTACGCGTTTCGCAGGTGCCCTACCCTCAATAAATGAATGGGCAAATCTCGAGTAAGGTCCGCACCAGGGATGCCAACCGTCCGTAAATTTACGGACAGTCTGTAAAAAGTGCAAAAATTGGACGTGTTCGTAAGGGCCGTAAAAATATTTAGATGTCCGTAAAAATACTAAGAAATTTCCAGTGGTTTAAAGCAGTGGCAGTCAACATTTTTAGTCGGCGTACACCTTAAAATATTTTGGATAAAATTCGCGTCCCCTGGTATATTTTAAAGTTAACCAACTCGGTAATTATTGGGTAGAGTCTACAAATATATATGCACTTTCTAATTATATGATTTACGTATATTTTATGCGTGAGATAATTATTAAATTTTGCTTCGCTATTGTTTTACGTTAGATATCCTTAATATCGTATCTCTTTGAAACAGGTGCGGATCTATATATGGGCTAATTGGGCTGCAGCCAAAGGCCGTGGTCGTCTAAAGGGCCCCAAAAGTTGGTTGTTTCGAGTTAATAGCTGAATTCGAACAACATTCTGAAAGTCGAGAATCAAATAAAGTTTTTTACCTATCGAAAACTGTTTATGAAGAAATCATAGAAATAATGGTTAAACTGTTGCTAAAATAGGAAATGATATTAATACCGAAGACACTAAGTATATTCAATAATAATGGATTCAACGTCAGATGTATCGCATACTGACCAGTTTACGTTATCGCTCCAAAGGAAATATATAGGAAAGATTTGTTACGTTTAGTCAAATACAAACTCATTCTGGTGTTTCCTTATTCAAGCGTTTAAAGAAGTTTTTAGAAGAATATAAATTGTCTATCGAAAATTGCTGTGGCTAATCTTATGATAATGCCACCAATATGTTAGGGAGGCAGGGCCGGCATGATGGGGTATGCAGAGTATGCTACGCATAGGGGCTCCGACCAAAGGGACCCCAAATTGTGCTTGCCGTATCATTTATTTGCGCTTGCCATATCATTTATTTGCGCTTGTCATATCATTCATCGTCCTCGGCAACCGTTATAACATATTTACATTTATCGGATACATATAAGTAGACTACGGTTAAGACTTGTATTCTAATATGAAATCAGCATCCATGCTATCCTTTAATTTCAAGCACACGATTATAAAAGGCGACAAGTGGGCTGTCTTGTTCCCGCGACACCAAGTCTCTGTTTCAAAACACTATCTGAGGCTTTTCTTCCCTCTCCCTGCGCCTTCTTTCCCGTCTCTTTGTTTCCCTTTGCGGCCATAAGCCATGGAAACTCGAGGAATGGGGGCCCTGAGCGTGAGAAAAACAAATGGTGTGGAAGGGTATAAAAATAGTTTCTCTTCTCTGCGGTTCATAGATTATAGCAGTTTGATGTGGTAAAAAATAATACAATTCAGACTGCATCTCATCTTACTTTTGCTACGTATCTGTGCTCCGGATGGAGAGTGTCGCGCTCTCCATTCCAAGAGAATTTAATTGACTTTCGTTTGATTTTGACATGGAATGAATCCAAGCTTATGAAATATAAACAAGGTGATTTATTGTTTTTATTATAATAAGTGAAAGACATTTGAGCTCCTAGTCCTATGGCATTAATCAAAACAAAGACATGCTACCCTGACCACGTCCGATTTTTCTTGAGGAAAGGTGCCCTGTTGTAAGATAACATCTTCCTTCGTGAGGCATAGGAGAGGGAAAAGTGGAGAGTAGGGTGGGTCGAAAAATTTTTCTTTTAATTTGAAATCGCCTGTACCGGGAAAAGTGGCGGACCACTAGTAAGCACAAATTTTTACTGAACTTGGTTAATGTTTAGACAGGCCGCTGGGCGTTTGAAATTTCTCCGAGAGTAATACATGGGAAATAAATGTAAAATTATTTTTTATAACAGCTCTTCGCTTATTTTGCCAGCTTTTTTTACAAAATAGCCCAGCACTTACCACTAGGAGGTGGCTGTTTTCAAGTTCCACACCGTGCCCGCCCAACCACCCGCCATAATGGGCACATAATCAATATTAGCTTAAACTGTGGTGTCTTTTAGCACATATTTGGCCTTGTTTTCAAAGCTGGGTAGTAGTTTACTTGACTCTAGTGTCAATCAAATGAATCCATCGCGAGATATTTCGCCACATACTTTGGAAGAAGCCTCTGTCACTAGTTTGACCGCTATTTCTACCGCCTGAGTGTGGCAGGGAATCTCCCATAAGTCACCATCACGAACATCCTCAGATTCTATAATTTCCTCAATGTCCTCATCCGACATGTGTTTTATTATAGGAGGGTCTGTTATGTTACACTTTTCCCAGTCCAGAAGGTCAATGTAGTTAAGGGCATGGAAATTCAATGGAGGAACTCTAAAGGTTCGTATTTCCGCATTAGTTTTCTTTCTGCCTTTTAAAAAAGTCTTTTCCATCCCAACTGTCTCACATGTTTCCGATCATCATTTACCATAGCAAGGAGAACATTTTCCGGATGACCAAAGTAAGCATTTCTCTGAATGACAGGATCAATTACTGCTCTCATATTTTCGCTAAGGTACCTCGAACGTGAAACAATCTGCCAGAGATGCTTAGCTCCGTCTTTACATGCTGGAGAAACCCTGATGTTAAACCACACGGGCGCGTACACTTTGGCAATGAACTCGGCGAGAGTTCTCAAGGAAAAGAATGGGGTATTTGTCCCAATACATAGGCGCAATAGCCTATTAGCAGAAGTCAACCATCTGGCGTTAGATAGTTTACCAGACGATCTATGTGCCAAGGTTGTGGAGCAATTTCCGGTAGATATGATTTGACAAATATCGTACAGATATTTTTGATCAGTGCTAAGATCCTCATCGTCTACTGATGGCAACTCAACTTCAATTCTATGGAAACTCACAATTGGTAAGAGTTCGCAAGTTTTTAAATGTTTCCCTAAGGGCCCAGACAAAGTGAATGGGCTGGTCGTGCTTCCATCAAGGTATTGCATTAGGTGGCGAAGAATCAGTTCGTTAGAATGAAGTTTGCACACTAACCATTGCAGTGGTCGTCCTAAATGTTGCTCAAAGAGGCGGATAATTCCTCCTTTAGCACCAGTGTTGATAGCTGTTCCATCACAACCAATAGCTAATAGATTTGTGATGCCTATATTGTTCTGTTGGAAGTATTGTAAAATACTAGCCTGAATATATTTCGCGGAGCGGTTCTCAGGATTCACATGACCAATATATTTCTTTCCAGGTTCTTGCAGTAGAACTATATGTTCTTCCACTACGGTTTTATTGAACATTTGACGATATTTCTCTTGTATTGATAAAGTTTTATCCTTTCGACAATCAAAATACAGGGCCTGTAAACATACACCTTCCTTTGAATCTACTTCTTGTATTTCAAATCGAGCTTTCTTCCTTTGTCGTCTAATTTTGCTCTTGTCGATAACCAGGTAAGTATCACGTTTTGTTACCGAACCCGCATCCACTAATACTGCGCTAGCTATAATTGCAACTCGACGGTTGGATACTCCAGTTCTTTCAACTGCTTGTGCCAAAGACGGTAGATTCCATCTCATCTGAGAAGAATTTGGCTCCTTGGACGTAGATGGTTTTGGTTCATATAGCTGGTCCGTAACGTCCGAACATTCAGATGATGAGCTGCAATATTCTTCTGGTGCTACAGAAACAATTTGTTTTTTGGGTTTTTCCGGTTCTTTGCTCCTTTCTATTTTCCTTTTAAATCTAGTTTTAAGTGCTCTCGTACTTTTACTGTCCACGTTTTCCATTATCATTTCTCTCTTTGTTCTTTGATCGTTGAGGAATTCTTGTTCCAGCTGGGGCACTTTGCGAGGCTTTTCGCAAGTGCAATCTGAGAAGTTGAAACATTTGCTGGTAGAGATATCGAAAAGTGTCGTCTTTGCCTATTCCTGATAATCGACAATTTTCTTTTTCAAAATTTCGGTCATTTTGTCCCGGACTTATTATTTACAAGTGCAAGAGACTTTTTAAGGTTAATGCACCTCTTATGATACACCTTTAGTTTAGCAACACACTGCTGACGAGAAATAATCGGCAGAGAAGCCTTTTGCCAAATTTTCTCAAGCTTCTATAACGATTCTTGAAATCTCGAGAAAGGTATGGTTCAAAGCAAAACTCTCTTCGCGTATATTGTGTTGCACATAAAGAAAAAATCTTATTACTTATTTATATATTGGAAGTGTTAGTTCGAAAAGATCTTTCGGATCACCAAAAACAGGGTCATGGGTAGAGTGCCTGGTATACAGTTTAGTCCCATTAACAGAGGCCATTGTGTAGAATTATTATTGTAGAGAACCACAAAAGTGAAAATTCTCACCCGCACAGCACGAAGGATACCAGCTCTCTATCGATTGTTTGCAAGCGCAACACTTTTTTGTAAAATCAACGGAGGAATGCAACATGATTCATTGCGGATTAGCAACACTGTTGTTGTTCCGAGTTATGAGGGAGAAATACATTGTAAACAACTACTCTCTTTTATTTAGAAAGTAATAAAATGTAATAATTAATCTTTATTCTTCTTAGAAATTGTGCCTTGTTCTTTCGCCTACATTTTACGAAATGTAATAAACTTCAGGCTCCCAGCGGGAGGCCTATACATCATCCGATTTCAGTCAAACTTTGTATATTTATTAGTGGTCCACATACGCAGCTTTTCCCGGTACAGGCGATTTCAAATTTAAAAAAAAGTTTTTTTCGACCCTTCCTAGTGTGGAGGGTTAGGAAGGAAGCTTCAATAAATGTGCCGCTTGTCGTTAAGCAGTTCTGTCCCATTCGCTATCCTCCACCACTGTGCGACCTAGGGCGCTTATCGCTAGAAAAGATTCATTTCTCGATACGCAAAAACCTACCTAACGGCCTATGCTCCGCAAGCTCCAATCCCTTTCTTCTTGAATAGACGCATCGTTCCTCAGTCATACTTTGCAAGTTGTTGGAGAAAGATCGATCTGCTTCTGTACCCTAGATTTATCGTTATCGTTTTTTAGAGGTTAGTACTTTTTCATATCTATTACAAATATGAAACATTTACAATGATATTAAACGGTTAATGTTTATGGAAATGAAGATTAATCAAAGTTCAATCATTTCTGTTTTTTCCAAAAAACCTTAGTGGGTCAGAAGGAAAATAATTTTCGCCAGCCTTAAGAGGAACTAAGACCATTTAGCGTGGAATACGTAAGTCTCATACATATTATCGTATATATTTTGATGTTTTTATTTAGTTTAGCGGTAATTGAAGACCGAATAATTTTGTACTGCCGATACAAAAAAATATTACTTAAACTTCATTATTTTGTATAAAAATATTTCGTTATAACGGTAAACGTAACGAAAAACGAAATTTAGATTTTAGCGTAACAAAATACGTAACGAAAAACGAATTTTTTTTACTATAAGGAAAAACGTTACGAAACTTTTTTTTTCGTTTGCCAACACTGAAAGTAATAAATGAGGCGATAGTCGTAGCGAAGTTCTTTAAGCAGCCGTTAATATTTGATTGTCTTTTTTGTTTTGTTTATATGCAGACGTGCCATGTACTACCACGTGGTATACATCTAGTTTGTATATTGCTTTCAGCAGTTGATCGAAATGTTTTATTTCGCTCGTATTATGCAACTTCAAAAATGACGGAGGATCAATTTTACGTATATATCTGTATATTTTAATTTAATTTCCCTTTATAAATCCTCATGCACTGTTTAATTTTTTACCCACCCCCACTCATTCTCAACTCTTATCTCCCCATACTATCATCCTCTCCCATCTTCCTCCCTCCACACTCTCTCCCTCCCCCTCTCCCCCATAATCTCCTATCTCCCTCTCCTTCCACCCGTCTCCAGCCACCTCTCCCCCCTCCCTCCATTCTCTTGCTTCCTTTCTCTGTCGCTAGTCTTACTCTTCTTATCCCTCCTTTAACAGACCACCCTCGTCTCCACCATTCTCCCTCTCTTCTTATTTCCACATTTGCCATTTGATTTCGTAACTCTTGTTAAAAGTTCTTTCGATTGAAATACGGTCTAATATTACGAGAAATTATTTATTTTAGTTTTCTTAGAATCGATGGTTACTCGGTTACGTTCTCAGTAAGATAAATTTATCATAATATTTTGTGTATTTTCATTTTATTACATTTTGTTTTTAACTCAATTTAACGACTGCGAACCATCAAGTAATTGGTTTGTTTCCTTTCTATTCCATGTTCATTCTACAAATTCTTAATCGCCATATATTCAAATAAAACCTCGTTACAACCTGTAAATAAGTACAAGCATGAGTAATCACACATTTATCGGGAGCACAAAAATGGTAGAAAAAGTCTGCTCGCAACGACGCAGTGAAAAGATGCTTATTAATTTACAATATCACTGAGCATTAAAAGTTTTAGCCGGCGGTAACCTAACGGTTTAACGTATTTATTTACGATAAACTGGTGTAATACTTATACTGGCATTAAAATTCTAAAATTTCGTTCTTGTACCCCTCAAAAATCTAAGGTGCGCGCTATACATATGGTATACGAAAAAGTCAGGATTTTTTGGGAAAAAGGAGTGGGCGCGTTATACACAAGTATATACGGTACTAACGTCACGTGATGGCCTCGGTTGGAAAAATTACTCTTAAAGAATAAGTGAAGGGGGCCCCAAAATCGGATTTGCATAGGGGTCCCCAAAGGGAGGTATAATGGACTACAGATTCATGTAAAAGAACATAACAAATTAGCAGGTTATGTACCTTGTGCAGCTCACTCATTAAATTTGGTAGGTGTTTGTGCTGCTAATGACGTGGCAGACGCTGTCATTTTTTGGTACAATTCAACAGATTTACGTTTTTTTCGTGTCATCCACCCACAGATGGGCTATTGTATCTGAACATTTTAAGAGTATAAAATAGCAATCAATAAAAAACTTGAATGAAACAGGATAGGCCAGCCATTATGAAGCTGTAAAAGCCTTGAAATTTAGCTATAAATCGATATTAGATATTCTTAAAACCATAAATGAAAATTTCTAAGAAAAACAGACTGCAGAAGAGAAGCGAAAAATTTACATTTAAGAATGAATAATTTGGAAGTTGCCATTTTAATAGTAATTTGGGGGAAATATTAAAGAGATTTAACAGTGTAAGCAAAGCTTTGCAGAAACCTGGCTTGGATTTGAATCAAGGTTATACATTACTATCCTCATTAAAAATATAAATTCAAGATATTCTATCAAATTCAGCAGAAAAATTAATAGAATATGAAAATTTTGCTTCAAGTGTATGTCATGAAATATACGAACAATATAGCGATACAAAAAAAGAACTATGGCAAAAAAAATTCAGATGGAGGTACTGATAGCAATAAAATAACAGGAAGGGATAAATTTTACGTTGAAAACTTAACCCTCGAGCGGGCGTGCTGGTGTATAAAGTACGCCAATTTTACGAATTTCAATGGGGCAACGCTGCTTTGTGCCCGGCATCTAAGACACTTTTTGTATTCCATCAGTGTCATTTTGACTTCAAAATGAGAAAGTTTTCGTACCTCAAAGAATTGTAGTAGCTTAATAATCGGAGTGATTAGTATTAGTCATCCGTGGCGTACTGAATACCCCGCGCGCCTGGTCGTGTGACTCATTATTTGCTTTACCTCCGTCCTTCGAGTAGACGCGGCGGAATGAATATACGAGCGATTGAAAGAGTGATTTGTGTTTATGCTGAGTACGCAGCATGGTTTGTCATATGTTATATTCTTTATGTTTATACTTATGTCTGTAAAGTTACAGTTTCAATTTCCATTGTACTTGGAAATGCTCGAGGAATCAAATATTTTGTTTATTGATTATGGTAGAATAAACATCTCTATGATGAAATAGGCTAATATTGCCTTTATTCTCAGTATACATGCACGTCATTTCACTACGTTTTCCTCTATCGTCATCTCTCTGACAGAGTGATTGAAAGAGTGATCTTTGGCATTGAGTACGCCGCACGCCTTTTCATGTAAGTTATTCTTTGATTATACAGGATGTCCGGTGACTTTATGTCATAACTTCGGGATCTTATTCCTTAAGTGATTTTGAGTAAAATATGTCATATGAACATGGGTCCGGTTCTCATTTGTCACAGAACTACGGGCAATTGAAATTATCTCGTACTTTGATTTGTAAAACTTAATGGCTGAAAAAATGCATTGTTTAAATAATTATTCGTATATATTGTTAATTGTTGAAAATGTATCATTTAAATAATCATTCGTTTACATTGATACTTAATCCATTGTTACAATAATTGTTCAAAATGGCCACCTTCAGTTTGGATGCACAATATGACTCGTTTGAGTAGGGAACGTGAAACAGCACGAAGAACTGCAGCGTTATTAATAAGTTCTTCCCTCGTGCTCACTTTGGCTTCATACACAATGTTTTTCATTTGCCCCCACACATGGAAATCCAACGGATTGAGATACGGAGACCTAGGTGGCCAATCCTGCGCACCGCCACGACCGATCCATCGGTTACGGAACTTCTTGTTAAGATACAGTGTAGCGTTCCTACTAAAATGGGGGGGGGGGGGGAGATTCTTTCAACTGTTCCGTGAGGATTTTCGCGAGCCCATAAATAGTAGTTTCTCGTGTTGTTTATTCCATCACGAGTAAACAGTGCCTCGTCCGTGAACAAGATGTAACGGTTCAGGGGGGTGTGCATTTAACCAACGGCAGAATTCCAACCGCCTAGCCATATCCCCGGGTTGAAGATGCTTAACTTGCTGGATATGGTATGGATAAAGTTCCTTATCGTGTAATGTTTGTCAGACTCTCATTCGCGGAACGTTGAGGCGGGCGGACATTCTTAGTGTACTAAGACGTGGACTTCTCTAAACCATTTGAATGTTTTCCTCCTCATCCACGTTAACTTGTACTGGACGTTCAGCTCTCAAAGACACACGGAAATGAGCCATTTTCTCGTAAATGTCGGTGAACTTGAATCTGGTGTTCTTCTATGTGGAAATCGTCGTCGATATTCATAAACGGCAGCAACGGAGTTTCCATCGCAAAACCCGTACACGAAGTACATATCCGCATACTCTTCATTTGAAAATGTAAACGGCATTATCGAAAGCTAATGATACCACACGTGTCACAGCACACTACACTGAACGCTAGCTTACATTATACTGACATGCTGCCTGCGAGCTTGGAAATTACGTCCACGTCTGTTGTGCAAGCGTCATGCTTCTCATTGTTGTAACAATGGATTAAGTATCAATGTAAACGAATGATTATTTAAATAATATATTTTCAACAATTAACAACGTACACGAATAATTATTTAAACAATGCATTTTTCAGCCATTAAATTGTATAAATCAAAGTACGAGGTAATTTAAATTTCCGGTAGCTCTATAACAAATGAGAATCGGACCCATGTTCATATGACATTTTTTACTGAAAATCTGTAAAGTTACATTTTCAATTTTTGCTTTACTTTGAAATGCCCGCAGAGTGACGTACGGTAGATCACCGACTATATGGCGTTCGATTACTCGGAATCCAATGTGCCAAAAAAGAATAAGGCAGTAATAGTCCTATCAACAATGCATCATGAAACAGATATTGATGACGAAACCCATAAACTCTCAATTACGAGGTGCTACCCAAAAGTTCCGGGAATTTGTGCATAAAAAAAATTACTTAAGCTAAGTCGTAATTTCCACCGTCCCCTTTTATACAGCGTTCCCAGCGTTTTTTCCATGATGTGAAGCATCCTTGGAGGTCCGCAGGTGTGAGCATGTTGAGCACCTCTTGCGATTCTGCCCAGATCTCCTCAATCGTCGCCCTTTCCACCGAAGTTTCATTTTGGGGAACAGGAAAAAGTCGCAGGGGGCGAGGTCAGGAGAGTAAGGGGGTGGGGGATGACTGTCATGTTTTCGGAAGCCAGGAACTGCCTATTAACGAGTGACGTGTGGGCGGGCGCATTGTCATGGTGGAGCACCCAGTCATTGTTGCGCCACTTGTCTGGGTGTTTGCGTCGGACGTTCTCCCTTAGCCGCTTCAAAACATTGCAGTAAAACTTTCCATTGACAGTTTGATCAGATGGGAGAAAGTCTTTGTGGACGATCCCGTTGATGTCAAAAAAAATTATCAGCATGGAATTGACATTGCTGCGAACTTGACGCGTTTTTTTCGGCCGCGGTGAATTTGGCGACTTCCACTGTGACGACTGCTGCTTTGTCTCAGGGTCATAACCATAAATCCAAGATTCATCACCAGTTGTGACCTTGGAGATGAAGTTGGGGTCATCTCTAACTTCATTTTGAAGCTCCCTGCGGACAGCAACGCGATGGTCTTTCTGGTCGTTGCTCAGCAGTCTCGGAACAATTGTTGCAGCAATGCGTCTCATGTTCAAATCCTCCAACAAAATGCGTTGACACGTCCCGTACGACAGTCCGACGATGTCACAAACGTCATGGATTGTTCGCCTTTGGTCTGCCAGGATAGCCTCACGCACTTTTGCTTTGTTTTCCGGAGTTGTGCTTGTCGACAGTCGACCAGAACGCTCATCGTCGTCGACAGACGTCCGTCGTCCTTGAAACGTTTGTACCAAAGGAATGTTTTGCTTTGGCGTAAAGCATCATCACCAAATGCTTGTTTAAGCATGTTGCGTGTTTCTGCTGCCGTTTTGCCGAGTTTGAAGCAGAATTTGATGCAAATTCTTTGCTCCTTAACATCAGCCATTTCAGTTTGATACGAATTCGCAGAACCACTCAAACACGATGTTAAAAAAACGCACAGAACTTGTGAACACGAGCACTCAGCTAGCACACTTATTCACAAAGGATACTGTCAGCACTACCTAGCGGCGAGTGACCGTACTACAAGCGGTTCGCGTGCGCAATTCAAATTCCCTGAACTTTTGGATAGCACCTCATATATTGGTCTACAACATTACTAAGGGTGGAGTAAACACAGTAGATGAAATGTGTAGTACTTACTCTGTAGCTCGCATTACTCGACGGTGGCCATTGGCAATATTCTTCTCGCTAATGAATATAGCGGGGATAAATGCGCAAATATTTTATTTTTCTAACGATGACAATCTGACGCAACCAAGAAGAAATTTTTTGAAGGAATTATCATTGGCATTGATTAAGCCCTATCTCACTGAAAGAGCAAAAATAAATTCCCTACCGTAAGATGTGAAGATACTCCTTTCAAAATAATGAGAACCAGTGGAAAGGGAATTTATATGCTAGCACCAGGAAAGAAAAAAGCATGGATGATGTGTACAATGTGATGTGGTAGAAGAATAAATGTGGACACAACCATTAAATGTGATTCTTGCAATCCATTTTCTTGCAAGAAATGTCAAAGCAATATATATTTGTCAGTCATATAATGCTGAGAAAGTAATTCAGATTAATAATGGAAATTTTATAATTTTTACTTAGTTTTGTGTTGATATATAACAATATTTTTAATTGGAATATAATTTGTTTAATCAAGAACTATCATTATAAGTTGTAGTTGTATAACATAGAACATCATTTTGATAAAAATAAACCAATAATACCATCAAACACGAGTTATTTTGCAAAAATTATGCCGTGGCCAACTTGAGGGTTAAATATCGGTCTTGACACATTAATACATGGAAATTTAGGAATAAGATATAAATTTCTTTTTGATATTTTAGATGAAAGCAAAGACATTGAAGATACAAAGTATAAATATAATGATTACTAAATAAAAAGATTGTAATTTTCCAATATTTTATCAGGACACGACCTAGGTTTCGATGCTTAGCGTCTTCATCAGGTGATACAGAGGTCGGGTTCTAATAAAATAGTGGAAAATTACAAGATTTTTATTTAGTAATCAATATGGAATTATTCCACCACATCACGCCTTCAACGGTTGAATTAAATATAAATATAATGTTAGATCGATACTCTGGCAATTTGGATCAAAATTAAAAAAATGAATGTACACATTTTCAGGCATTTCTAAAGGACATAAAATTAAATGAAAACAGAAGTGTTGGTCTAGGATGCTCAGATATTTACATAAATACATTTGATAAGAAATTAATGGATGTTTTCCCTAATCTTTATATTGCCTTGAAACTATATTACCTATAACAAATTGTGGGGTCGAAAGGTCATTTTCAAATATGGTTAATATTAAAAATAAATTCAGATCAATAATGTCGAACAAAAGATAAATTACTTGTTTATTATCAAGGGAGTGATATAACTTAGGTCATTAACATATGAAGTTACTATAAAAAACTATTGTAATTTAAAGGCAAAAAGGATGATATAATATAAATAAATTGATAATTATATAAATATAGAATTTTTTGTTTTACAATTGTTTCTATATAATTCCTATTTTATAATTGTTTTCTTTATGTAAGAAAAATGTGAATGTAATTGAATATTTCGTTGTTTTTGTGATAATATACAAAATAAATATATAAAAAATACTTTTTTGATTATTGTTATTATCTATTATTATTATTTATTGTTCTTTTATTGTCTATATTGAGAGCCCCCAAAAAAATTAGCCCAAGGTCCCAAAAATCCACCATCTGCCTCTGCTTTGAAAGACCTCATGTATCCCCAGAGATATGTGTACTTTAGGTTGAATACTGTTGATTTAAAAAATGTTTCTTATGTATTCTCATTTTGGTTATATTATTAAAACTAAAGCGACCTTTCTTTTTCAATGGGCACAAATTAAAAATATGAAACAAAATGCTCGGAATGAAAAATCAGGTGGTATTTGTGTTGCAAGAATTTTTACTGTACACATCCGAAATTTCCTGTTTCCCTAAGCCAGATAAGTCCGCTAAACTAATATAAATATCATTTCTGTTGTAATGTATGAATGACAGCATTGAAAAATGAATAAAGCATTCAAGTATTAAAATTAAGACACTTCCCATTCTCCTTATCTCTCCCTCCCATTACCCCCTCTACCTCCCTCCCCCTTTTTCCCTCTCATTCTCCTCTCCTTTTCTCTCCCATTCTCCCTCCCTCTTTCTCTTCCTTTCATTACCCTCCCTTCAATTCTCCCTGGCTCTTCCCTAAAAATGTAGCTATCTCACTATATATATATATATATATATATGAATCTTGCATATAAAATTAAATTTAAAAAAAAATGACAAATGGAAAATACACATAATTTAAGCATAGATAAATATAATTTGATGTGTAAGAAACTGTTTTAATGGTACTTATGTACTTAGATAAACAAATGACAAATGGAAAATGCATGCACAATGTAAGTATTTATGACAGTAAACTATACCTCATATAAAAACATTGGACTCTCAAATGCAGTGACAATGGGGTTGTCACGGTAACTTACATTTTTCATTGTAAAAGACCAGAAAAATTACATTTTTTTCTGATTCTCTACACATTTTTACACTTATTCAACATGGATTCCAATTCTCTCTTCATTAAAGATAAAGTCCGTTTTTTCAAGTATAGACCCAAACCCCAAGTTCTTAACATGCTTTTACAGAATTTTAAAATGCTGATTAATATGCTACAGTCGTGCCTGTGTTAATGATATGGAGAAATTAAATGCTCCTGGAATTCACATCATGACTTCAGTGCAGATGCAAAGCAGCTAAAAATTTTAAAGTGACATTGCCAAGTAATTCCTTAAAGTTTGACAAAAAAGAATGGAATATTTTTAGATATAAGCATTTTTCTTATTTTCCCATTTAGCATTACACTATGACCAAAATATCTTATTATTATATTTAAATTGCTGACAGAGGTTTAGCGGTTTGCCAAAACTTTCTTGAAAAATACTTTATCTTCAGGGCCCCACTTCCTAGCCCTATGCTACATATAACCTTGGATTAAATTACTGACACAAATATCAGAATTTTTTCTGGGTGTATCAAAGATGGACTGGAAAATATAATGATCCCCATGTTCGGATTAAAGAGACTCGGGCACATATTTTTTCCCAGATCATCCCCAACTGCACATCTCTGTGACTGAGGGGGCACCCTCTTTGATCATTGGGTACTGGCACAACTGTGCCCTGATTAATATGGCACTGACAATCCCTATTTCACCATCCTTATTTGCTTCCTCACCTCCTTACTTCACCTATCAGTACACAATTGATAATGACAATTTTATGGATATTTTTATTTGGAAAGATTTTTTTTCAGATTTTGCTTGGAGAAAATTTTCCTTTTCCATTCTTGATAAAAAATATGAAATGCTAGTCATTTATTTAATCTTCACCTCAAAATGACACTATTTTTAATGACAATGGAACTAATTACTTTCAACTCATGCATTTGAACCTGCTTTTCATGGATAATCATTTTTATTTCACATTTTTTATAAATTTATCAACATTAGATCAATCACAGGCAAAATATTGGCCTCAAACAGTTAATTAAGGAATCCAAGCAATTTTATGTGAACCTTGGAATATGACTGAAATGTACACAATTAATGTGTTGCAATCCACTTAATGGAAAAACTGATGTAATGAAATGTAAGGGAGTATTATGCTACATCTCCTATGGTTCTTCTTATTTCCATGAATGATATGTTATTCAAAGAAGGCCAACATACTGCATGAAAAACCGTTTTCCTTTATAGTGACAAAACACTGAGCATATACATAATGCATACAATAAAACAATATTATAAATGTGATAATGCCAGGGAGACCATCAATGTTCAAAGGATTTTATGAAAGCTCAGACAGGACATTCAGTACATCCAACAACTAAGGTTAAAAACAAAATATGAACATGCACAATCCACCTCTTTGTCATTCCACAGAAGCAGTTGAACAAAATGGCCTCCCAAGGCTGATTTTTCACACTTTATGTAGCTCAAATTGAAAAGGATCCAGTCTTATAAATTCACTTATTTTGCTGCAAGGCTCCACTACACAATCAATGGAAACTCACTACAGAATTTTCCTGAGTTTTGACACAAGTCACATTTCTTCCTCTTCAAAATGAAGCAGAAATAATGAGTTACACAAATAAAAAGTTTCACAGTCAATGACAGAAAGGTTGATGCTCTCATGATTTGTCAGGGTATCAGGATAACTGATTGCTTGGTCCTCTTAGCCACTGACACATTCTGGCCTGACATCAAAATGGTCATTTTTGCACCCAACACTGACACATCAATCAGTTACAAATACGGGCAGACAAGAAGGAATTCATTCAATACAGTACAGCATTTCATCTACCAACAGAAAGCTGGACAATGCAGTTATCAAGATTTGCTTTTCTTAAAGAGATGGTTCCCTTTTAATAAGGTCAAGTTCAATGTACCATCAAGATTAAGTGCTGTATGCATGTGCATCTTGAAAAAATTGAGACAGCCTCACACTGACATCTACACAAACACCTATGCTAGTTAATGGCAAGTCCGAGCTGTAATTTGGACATCTGAGGAGCACCTGAATACACAAATTACAATGGAACACTTTAGTAGTACAATAAAAGGAATCATACAGCATTGCTATGTACTGTATACCTTATCCCCAGTACTCAAGTGCTTGAAGCTAGGGATTTCATTTTTTCACATGAAAAATGTACAAATTTACATGACGTCAAGCATCCCGTGCTTGTCCAGTGGACAGGAACTGTGCTCTGAGCAGGGAAACTTGGTGCAAGAAGGAAACATGGAAGACATTAAATGATCAACATTCACTTTCAAAACTAAAAGTTTTTCAGGAAGGTTTCACTGCAGGAACACAAGCGATGCATAATAACAAATTTGATAAAATCCTGACACTATAAGGAAACATTAAAGTCAAAAATTTAATTTCACAAGTGGTAATCGTTTTTTTCTTTTTTGCCCTCAGAAAAACATCATCAAATGTGCAGCTGTCCTTTTTAGCTCCATGTTCCCCACTTCTGCATCAGACTGACTTCACACAACCATTCAACAAAGTCAAAAAGTCATGAGAAAAATTCTGCCCAAACTACTAAATCATGGAATTTGACTCATTTAGGAAGGGAAAAATCATATATAACTGCACCGACAAGCAAAAAATTTAGTACCATAATAGGCAGTTATGTCAGTCAAATGTAAAAAAAATATGAATGTTACTCAACTTCACACACTTGCCATTCTACCAGAGGCACTTCAGGGATAGTTCGAATACACACTTCCTTTGCAAGCACTGGATACACTGTGTCATTCAACTTGGAGATCTTCCTTTACAACACTGGTCTGGTACTTACTGACTGGTTATTGAGCAAAGAATTAATGTTCTGGGATTCTTTCTTGCTTTATTTATTTTATAGCATCCCACTCCCTGTAACACCATTTCAAATGTCAATCCACTTCACTGGACATTATTTTCGTGAGTGAAGCACTTTCATGTGCAACATTTCCATCAACAGATGATACTAAGCTCTCATGCATTCCTGCTCATATATCCTACACATCCACAAAGATTCACAAGGATAGGCAAAGATCATCATTACAATCCCACTTGATTGGTAGAACCAGAAAGGATTACATTTGCCTCGAAAATCTGGAGCTATCATGGACAAAACATAGCAATCCATGATACTTTTACAAATTCACTCCTGTTTTTATAGGCTAGATTTAGCTTTAGAGAAAATTCATCTGCCTAAAACACACATCCATATTCACATCCATAGCCACATCATACACACACAAATACTCATAGAACATCATCATCACAGTCCCACATAAGGTTAGTGGAACCTGAAAAGGTTGTCTCCTTGCTTACAACCTGAAGCTATCATGGGTTAGACTCAGCAACCATGATATTATGAACTTGCTCCAGTTTATAGGCTAGTCTTTGCTTTTGAGAAAATTCATCCTCTTCTAATGTCACAGTTAATTGTTCATTGTATTTCATTGCATACGTGTATAACTCATGCAGGGCACAATTTGTGTTAAATTCATTTGTATGCAGCTGAAAAGAGAAAGAAAGATATTTAAGTCACATATGCAATGACTTGCAGCACAAAATGAATTCATGTACTCTTTTACCACATAAAATATATACAGTGGGTCCTCAGTTTAACATCTTCAATTAACATTAATTTGCATTGATGTTGTTCAAAAATTACTACCCATATTTGAATTAGCATCGTTGATGATTTGAGTTAATATAGTCTTGACTCGGTGCTGAAATAAAGCACGAAAAATATATTGTGTAGATGACTCTTACACGCTTCTGTTGTGAAGCATTTCTTCAGTTGCAGCGGATTACATTATTTGAGTGGGAAATGTGTTAAGATTGACATATTTTTATTAAATTTGAATTATTTGCATGGTGACATTTTGTAGCAATGGGTCCAAAGAGAAATGGTAGTAATGGCCTTCTTCTCAAAGTCATTAAAATCCTCCATAAATAGAAACTTGACAAATTTTGTGAGTTGTGCAAAAAGGAAGATCTGCTGAGTGCCCTATTTATAAACTTGAAATTAATCTGTACTTTTGGGATAACTTCAGTTAAACACCTTTCCATTTAATTGCCATTTGCATCCAGTGTTGTCAATCCAGCAAATTTGTAGCTAGATATAGCGACTTTAGGTTGGATCTAGTGCCTAAAAAATACTATAGCAACCATTTACAAAACTAGCAAATCAATTTAGTAATCTAGCTAATGTTAGTTATCAGCTAAAATTACGGCATCTGCATTTATACTAAAGACAAAAAAGAAAATTGAATAACAAAAATTAATATAATGTAAATAAGCAGAATATTATTTTCATTTGTCTCTTTTTATTTTATTGTTTTCTTTATGCAATTTGAGTAATTAACTACAACACTGGAACAGTGGATACCATTTATGGGAATGGTGATATTGTTGGCCCTATGGATAAAGGAAGAGAGAGTGCTTGTTCATAATAAAGTGGGGGTTAATAAATCAGGGAATAAAGTTTTTGTCAGAAAGCATGAGTTTCTTACTCTATTATATACACATGTCGACTATATTTCTATGGCTAAAATTTGCTGGAACAACGTTGACCTAACATCATATTTGGAAAAGATTTTATCGTAAGATAACTGCCATGCTTTCAAAAGTCCCAAAATTTTATTTTTACCACATGTTTCGCATTAAACGTAAATTATGAATCAATCTATGGCCTAATGTAACAGGTTTTCTTACTCAGATGCAGAGAGCACTTTTGCTCATTCCATACCAAATTTCTAGCAACCAACAAGTTGTGATGTAGTGACTTACTGAAAAAATATTTGGCAACACTGTTTGTATTAGCTGTGGCTGGATGGAGTAGTTATCCTTCTTTGGGCCTAATGAAACTCGCAGTTCGATAAAAACAACAAAATACGTTTTATTTACCTCTATTATGGTAGATTTTAATTAATTATACAGTATCTGATGCAAGAAATAATTTGTTTGTTACATTTCTTTTCTAACAATATCAACACACAAACACGCATTAACAGAATGTTCGTGGCTCTCTATAAACTTTCTAATAAAAACTCATCATTCTCTGTAGATTGTATTACTAAATTTTGCCAGATTGGTGTTGCGTAGATCTTATTTCTTGTGTATAGATGTATTATTGTGAAATATAGCCTTTTCCTATTTTGGGTGCATTGAAATGAAGTCGTCACACTATTTGTTTATTTTATGTCATTTCCATGTTAATAATAATTTTATATTGATTTATATATGCTCTGATACCATTCACATCATATGTAGTACCATAAAGCTCCACAAAATACAGTATATAACGTCTTTTCATGTTTCAAGAAGGTTTGAACCAAAGGTTTTGGAACCAATTATATTGTATAAGATGGGTTCTTATGAGAAATATTGATTCATTTAATACTGCTTTGCTCTACATAGTGATTTTCTGGAACGAATTAATGACATTAATTGAGGACACACTGTACTCGGAATAAAGTAATTACCCTGGATTCTTCTGCCAGCATAGCATTCATATCTTGATCTGAAATGGCTGACATAATTTTTATATCAGAGTAATATCGTTCAACCCACTCTTTGTACACTGGAATGTCCTTGGCATACAACAACTTTGAACTAGGTGAATCTTTTCCTGCAGAAAAAATGTATGTATATTACTGGATGCAATAGAAATTAATTTCAGTTTACAAAATTATATTTAAACAAAAATACCATGAATTTATTAGGGTATATTAATTATAAAAGCAATATAAGATACTAAAAACAACATGGTAAAAAATGTAAATTGGCTTAAAATGGATCAAATCACTTGTCTAGGGGTCATACATAAGCAAAAATAGTACAATGAAACCCTATTAGCTCAAAGTTAAAGGGACAAAAAATGATGCCCTCAAATATTTTGGGTTCTTAATATCCAAACTGTTATAAATATATCAACCTTGTTACTATCTGTGATTCAGATATTAAAACTGTATCGAAGAATATAACTTAGTATTCCATCAAAAACACATTGATTTACCCACGAATTGCTATTTGGTCAGCAAATGCACAGTTAATCTTTGATGCTGATATTTTCTCAGGGACCTGCAGTGGTCTAAGTTAAATGCCAAGAGGTTTGCTAAATTGATCTAACTACATATTAACCTTTATCTAAAGAAATCTAACCTATGAAACACCACCTAAGTTATAGTGCCAAATTGCCCTGCTATTTTACTTTCTACCAGTTTACACTTTACAAAGAAATAAAGTGAACATTATGTTTTTTCTTCTTTTAATTATCTCTTAACCCTAATGCCAGATTATTAAACACTGAAAATCCAACTGTAGATAAATAATAATAAAAACAATAGTGATCTGGGAGATTGTAACCTCAATCACAATATGATCATAATTTCACCTCAGTACTTAACAGTTACAATGTATTACTCAAGAACAGTAAATGATAAAACATTCAAGTACTAAGCATATTATAGAAGAAATACAGGCAACTCTGCTGATCAAACCTCTGCTGAATGAATATCTGAAATATTGAACATTCATATGTGTGGTCCAACATGCTCGCTTGGGTTGGACTCGGAATTGCACAGCATCGCCCAGTCAGTTCCAGCTAGCTGCCATTGTGTTTGCATCTAATATTTGGTTTTCAATATTTTTTGGACATTTTTAGTCCTTATTTGTGATTGAAACGGCTGATAAGAAGAAAAATAATTCTAAGGATGCAGGAGAACCAAGTGATAAAAGTGCAAAAAGATTTAGGCTTTTATTTGATGAATAAAATGTTTTAAAGCGGTATGAGAATGTTGAGTCATTGGACATTCATTGGAACTTAATCAGTCAACCATTGGTTCCATAATAAAAGACAAGAAGAGAATTATGGAGCATGTAAATAGCGGGGTGATTTAAATAAAATTGTGTCTTGCACTAAAGCTAGGCCGAATATTATGAAGGAAATGGAATGCCTACTTAAATTGTGGATTGATGATCAAGTGCAAAAGCATATTTCTCTAAGTTTACCTGTGATTAAGGCAAAAGCTAGGGCCTTGCATAGTGAATAAAAAAATCAAATGGGTGAAAATTCAGGTGAAGTGGAACTTTTTGGAGCCAGTTGGGAGTGGTTTAGAAGGTTCAAAATTCATTTCAAGCTTCATAATATTAAAGTGACAGGTGAAGCTGCCAGTGCAGATGTTGAGGCAGCGGGTGATTTTCCAAAATAGCTGGCTGATATTATCGAGGAAGGTGGCTAATGTTCTCTACAGGTGTTCAATGTTGGTGAAACGGCTGTTATAGAAAAAAATGCCTTTTCGAACCCACATTGTAGTGGAAGAAAAGAGCATTCTTGGATTTAAAGCTGCAAAGGACATTGAAGAAGTTGTTTTCATGGGAAGGCAGCTGGAGTTGGAAATGAATGCTGATGATATGAAGGAACTCCTGGATTCTCATGAAGAATTGAGCATGGAGGAATTGCAACTTCTACAGAAGCAAATGACTGAACAGGGAATCAATAAAGCTGAGAGCACTGCCCCTCCTACTCCTACCATGACCATGGATACCAAAAGCCTAACAAAGTTGCTGGGACAGTATGAAGTTGTTTTGCAGCACATGCAGGATTTGGACCCCAATGTCAAATGCAGTTCTGGAGTTGCATCTGATATCAGAAAGACCTTAACTTTCTATAGGGAACTGTACACCAGCAAGAAGAAGGCAGCACAGCATATGACCTAGATGAATTCCTTAAGAGGAAAGTAGAATATGTATACAAATGCTAATGAATTTTGAAAGCATTCAGCTGAGGGAAATCAAATAAAAAATATCTATTTTTTATGACAATGGGGAGCCCACCAAGAGTTTTCAAGTCCTCCTCCTATGAGAGGGAGAGAAAAACACAGGACAGCCATGGTTGCATAGGTACAGTGTATGGTGCAGCTGCATGGTATATAGTGTAGATGTGCAGTGTCTCAGTACATTTTGGTGGTCATGCATTAAGTGTCTTCTTTTTGGTTGCATTTGTTGTTTCTTGGAGGGTAGTGAACAGGAATGACCCGCAGCATGAAGTTAGTAAAAACTGCTGCAAACTGCCTAACAAAAATAATCCCATATGTGAATTAAAATTGCGTATTATGGGATGATACTATAATTTACATCAACTTACTAATGGTTTTAAACTTAAGGCATGCAGTACTTCCCACAAATGTAATAATATTTAGAAGAAAGGTTTTAGAAGAAAAGAAGTTATGCTTTCCAACAGCAACAAGAAGTGCCCCCAAGACTTTGGTGCCTAAGACAGCCGCTCGGCTTACTTGTATCTCGGGCTGGTCCTGCCTGTGAGACCTCTTTTGAAACCTGTAAAACCACTTGAGTCTGTGAGGTCAAAACAACATACCTTTGGTTGAGGTAAAAATTCTTATCTGACAATTGACTAGCTATGGGTAACTTCACCATAACTTTATCTGTACAGGACCACGCTACGCAACAATTTTGAAGACATCATGCTTTTCCTTTCAAATTACAAATATTAATTTATTAAATATAGAGAAAATAAAGGTGAAATACAATACGGTGAATGAGCAGAAGGAAGTGTCTTATGGTGGAGAGAAGAATTTCAAGGGAACTGTAGGTTTCAGTTTACTGATGATATAATCTCTTTACAAAAGTGTTAAGGAGAAAGAATACATGGATAGAAATGATACGAATGATTACATTTGTCAATTTTTTATGAGCAATTTCATTTTTATAGTGCGAAAACTTTTTCTTTTATAAATTTAATAGAGTTAGAAAGGGAATGGAATGTTGGGATTCAAATCAGTAGATGTAAAAAAGAATTTATTTTTCAGCAATTAGAGCACCAAAAGCTGAAATTATGGTCAGAAAAACTACCTCGCAATGTTTATGAAGTAAACAAACTGTTCATAAACACCAGCCCCGATCCTGACATTGAATTTCATGGTAGAATTCTTTCAAATTATCCATATTAAAAATATAAAAATTGATACAATATACGAGGGGTGTTCAATAAATACGTTTCGGGAGCCTCGTAAATCCACAACAGTTTATTTACAGAAATGAGAGCTACATTAAAAATTAGCAACATCCTTCCTCTACTTCTCTTGGTACCCATCATGGTGCTGCCAGCTGTTGGTAATGCACAGCAGCCGCTTAACCAGACAGCATGCAGCACCGAGCATGCCTGCTACATTGTGTGTTCAGACATGATGGCAAACGTTCATGTGAGACGTGATGTAAAGAGGAGGTGCGTGCTGTCGTCCGGTATGAGTGGGCATGGGGCTTGTTGGAATGTGCCATCCACAGTAAGCTGGAGGAAGTGAATGGAGAAGACGTGATGTCGGAGCAAAAGGTGCGAAGATTGTGTCATCTGCCCAGTGAAGGGCGAACGAGTCTGTGCGATGAACATTGAACTGGCCGTTCCTCTACTGCTGGTGCAGATGCCAATGTGGAGCGAGTAAACCAAATGATTCAAGAAAACAGGCAGGTTAAAGTGTGTGAAGTAGCCAAAACAATGGGGATTTCCAATGGCGCAAACCCACACAACCATCTCTGACATTCTGGCCTACCGGAAGGTGACATCATGGTTGGGAAAGACTGGACCACAGCTCCAAGGTCCAAGTGACTTCCATTTGTTCCCAGCATTGAAGAAGGAGTTGGAAGGTCAGCGTTTTTGAAACAACACGGAGGTTCAAGAAGCTGTGCGCCATTTCCTTTGTATGTGGGGCACCGATTTCTTCGCAGAGGGATTTGAAAAGTTGGTGTGGTGGTGGGGCAAATGCCTGAATGTGGAAGGGGATTATGTAGAGAAATAGAGGAAGGATGTCACTAATTTTTAATGTAGCTCTCATTTCTGTAAATAAACTGATGTGGATTTATGAGACCCCTGAAACTTATTTATTGAACACCACTCATACATTACACAAAATTTCTCAAATACATATGCATCTGGTGTTACTACATACTTTACTGACTAGAAGGAACTCCAAAGAAGCACTGTTGTTACAAAACCAACAAAATTGCAGTAAATGTTTTTCAGATATATATTGATCACCTCATTTATGTGAAATGTGTGTGTGTGTGTATTTTTGGTTAATCAACGTCGTGGATTATTATAGCCGTAAACTCTTCCACACTGATCACAATCACAAGGGAGGAGGGCATTAGCCTACTCTTAATGAAGAGCACCAAGGGAGCCAATGGCTTAACATCCCTTCCGAAGGACAGAACGCTGAATTTGCACAGTCTCCTCAAACCACACAAACAGGGGGCTGGGTGACCTTGGAAAAACCCCTACTTGTGCAGGATTCGTGCCCGCTGCCTTTTCAAGCAGCGGGCAAGTAGCAGCCAGAATTCTAACCACTACACCACCGGCACCCCCTCATTTATGTGAAAATCGAACTTGATAAATAGTTGTACCGTACATACATATCAAGTACTGAGTAAATTGTGAAGGCATTAAAGCATTATTAGTGGATGAAGATTGTTGTGATATGTAAGGAGACGGGAGAGCTGGACAGTAGCTGGGCTTTAAACTTGATATATTTTAATGTCCCTTGATGATATACAGTTATCTTTTTAGAAATATGGCTTATGATTGAATTAATTTTAACAAAATCATTACAGCCTTTTTTTAATAAATTGATATTTTATGAAAATCTACAAGAACTAACTACCCTTTATTGTAGCACTATATTGCCTCAGCCTCAGAGGCTCTATTCTAGATGTTTGTAAGCATAAATATGAGATATAATTTGATTTTGATTGACAGTTTAGGCCAGGGATGCACAGCCCATCGACACATTTTGTGCGACCCAATTGAAGCAGGGAGTAACTCAGCTAATGCATTTCTTTTATAACAAAAATACAATTTAAATTTGTAATGGCAATTCATCACATTGTAGCATGATATGGATTCACTATACACTTCTACTCCTAGATGTCTGTTTCCATAGTAGTACCATAAAATGAAGCTTAAGCACTCGAATTTCTTCCACCATTCTAAAGGGAACACCAATGCTAATTGTTATTTTAACAGACCAACGTCTATTATTAAACAGGCCATCCTAGCAAGCATCTTATTTATATAAAGATACTAATCTAAATACATAGATATCTGTTTATTGTCTCTGCTATGATGCATCTCTCTTATGAAGTGAAACAAAGCTCCATTACGTTTAACAATGAGAGATCAGAATTTAAGAGACATTCTCAGAACAGCGACTACTAACATTACACCAGTAGCAAGAGAAAAATAGTGCAATATCTCCCATTAAGTGAGTAAATGATATTGATTTATCACTTATTTTTTGTCACAAAATTGCAGGCAAAATTTATTATGGTAATTAACCCCTCAACATCGTTATGTGCAGGGCACCGACCCAATAAACGTCACATGCCGTCATCATACGTGCTCTGCACTGACCCTGTACGTTTGGCTTTATATTGCTTTTGCCTGGTCAAATATTACAGTAGCTGTTTTTTGTTTATATATTCTAATAGAGTAAGGTATGGCGTTTATTTTTATGTTAAACTTTGTATTTTTTATGCCTTATTTGCAAAGATATTGGCTTATTAATTCGGTACATTTTTCTTGCTGATGCGTGAAATTTTGAATTTTTAGCCTTCCAAATCTCTCAAACTGACAATGAAATGAACTTCATTTTGACTCTAAAGGACTATCTATAAGTAAGTTGGAAGTGTGGGTGAGATGTATGAGAATTTCACGTCACTTTTGTTTAACCATAGAAGAATCTCCTGGACATTAGTTCTCTATCCACGAACTTTTTTTAGAGCAAGGAAGTGAGACAATTTGAGTCTTCCAAACAGCCTCACTTATCTCCGAAGAATAAGGACCAACATAAGCCATTATAGAAAAGGATGAGCAAGAAAGCTAAAAGCCTACGTGGAAATATGCCGACTGATCCCATGAGCATTTTTACACTGAACATTTCTCGCATCTCTACCAACAGACCGAAAGAAGTCTTTGCCCTGAATGGTGCATCTTGTGGTTTTTATTTTTTCTGTGATTGGTTTGTTATTGTGTATTAAGTTTGTGCATTTTAAATTGTGTATTACGTATGTTTATCTGCTCTGTGACATCTCTCACTCTTAAGATGAATATATTTTTCTTATTGGGTCAACGCTTGAGAGCTATATAGAAAGGGAGGAAGAAGGGTCTTCGGGTCTGGGCTAGTACTTGTGAGTGATTGGTTCAGCATCTCTTGTGGACAATATAATAGGATTGAGAGAGAAAAACACTTATCTGACATCACTGCACAAACAAGTCGTCTTGACTGAAAGCGTGATCAGAGTGCATGGGAAGCACTTGGTTCGCACAAAAAATATTCTCTTGCTGCTCCGAAGAATTTAGTCTGAGGGAAGCATTTATGCTGTACAGAGACAGCTATTATTCATTTTTCTGTGATAATTTTTTCAATTTCTAAGAGGTTAAAAGAGTTGAAGTTATCATGGCGTTAACCAGTTGAAAAAGGCAAACAATAGCTGGTGATGAAAAGTAGACAGAAATCTTACTTGAAAGTGATTCGGAAGAAAGTGTCAGTTCAGACAGTGATAGTAGGAATAACATTGAAGATCGTGCTCAAATTACTAAGGTAAAAACCTATATTTTTGGCATTTTTTTGTTGAGTGTGCAAATACAAAACCTCTCTCTCCTGTCCCTGTGTACTTCTAGCATCTTTGCTCATCCTTATTTGAACGTTTTTTTTCCAATCAACTTATGAGGAAGATGTAGAAATCTATAATAAAGCAGTATACATGAAGTAATCCAGAAACCTGGAATAAACAGGTGCGATATAGCACTTCTGTGAATGCTTAAAATAATTCATCAAACCGTTTCACCCAAAAGAAATACATAAAAAATATTTAAAAATGTAAAAAATATGGTATAAATACTCATAGTTTATGCAAATTCTGAATTTTTTTTTGATGAATCCAATGAATAAGTAAAAAGTTATGCATTTTTTTATAAGTTTACTCTGGATTAGCTAATTCATTTAAATCTCCTCTGACCTCCGGGATGGCTTTGAAATGTCCTCCATGCTTGAGGGGTTAATAAATCCACATTAGTGTACTTAAACTTTTATTATGAACAAAACTTTCATAGTGCGCTCGCTTAGATCCAATAAAGGTTGATATTGGCCCATGTCAACTTTTGAGTTGTGCACCTCTGGATTAGGCCCTGAAACATGCACAGACAGACAGATGGGCAGAGAGACAGACAGATGGGCAGACAGACAGACAAATGGACAGACAGACAGACAGATGGACAGACAGATGGATAGACAGACAGCATGGTGAAAGCAGCATTTCTGGACTCGGGTACACATAAAACATATATTTGCATCAAAATCTCAGTCTAATTTTTTGTGCTTACAATACTTTCTCTCTATACTACATACATGTAAAAGTAAAAAACCTAGGGTGTTGCCCAGGAAATTACTGCAACTTTGAATTACATCATACTTTTAACTTATCAATAATGAACTAATGAAGTGTTACTGTGTTAAGTTGACAACAGCAGCATTTATTGTTTATTAACAATTATATCTACTCGGATCATTAACTAGAAAGCAGAAAATGTTTGCCATCATTTTCTGTTGGATTAATAAATAATATTCAGAAGAAAATATTATAATTAAATACCATATTTTATGAGTAAGAGACTCATATTCTGAGAAAAATATTCAATTGAAATTAAGAGCAGAATTTCACTCAAAAACAGCATACCTAATCTGTGGTCAGATGTTGAACACGAATCCATGAATGTTTGGGCTACCACAGATAAGCAGGAGTCCACAATGTTGGACTTATGAATGTCAAAAACAAAATTTGGATTTTTAATCAAATTAACCCAGAATCGAAGTGGCAGACTGAAAAAAAAAGAAGTAATCAAAACCAAATATATAACATCAGACAATGCACAACAATTATTTGTTATACAATTTCCATTCTAATTAAAAATCAAAATATTCAAACTGCCACATTACCTATTGCTTTTCCAAGTGTGCACAACTTCTGGATCAGAGATACCATGATGCAATGCTTGATCATCCAGAAAATCAAACATATATTTTATAGCCAGTGGTAAGGCACTCCCTCGGTGAGCAGTGCTGAATATTGTTTCAAAGAGATCATCCACAAATTTTTGAAGAGTACCCTGTATGACAGTAAAGAGAACATTACAAAATGCACTACTGAAGCAATATTAATAAATAATGTAATAAGAGGGCATAAATCAAATTTCAATTCTTTTGAATCTGAGGCTATCTTTTAAGTTTGATTTTATTAGAAAAAATAATGGAAAACAATTACAGTAAATCAACTTTGCTACATTTAGTCTGTTACCTTAGTGGCTAGCAACCGTGTCAAGTATATCTCAGACACCATCTTGTTGCCTCTTTCACCTTCCTTTTGGGCATCAGTATCATGGTGCTTCACTAAATGCCAAACCTTGGAATAAAACAACAAAAAGTTAATTATATTTACTTAATGGTGCACTTCCACAAATATAGAACTCTGAAAACCAGCTATTTTTACATTTGAAATCATTGTGCTAATTATCAAGGAAGATTACTAGAAAATCATAAGATTTCAATCTTTGTTTTCTCCCTCATACCTTTCATAAAAAAAGAAAATATTAAGTCATATACATGTTGATAAGTTTGCAATAGATATTATTTTTGCAATAATCAATAAAACTTTTGTTTATAACTTTAATACATGAACAAAAATGGCCTTGCACCTAGGACACAGGCATATGCCTACTAAGTCTAATTAGAAATCTGATCCTGTCTATAGGTGCCAATTTTGAGGAAAAATGCTCAATTAAAAAAATCAGGATTTGTGAGAGCGCACTTGCAAATATTTTTTGTTTGTTTGTTTGAATGCCCAGCCAATTCGCCTCTCTTACAGCACAAATGGGCATCTCAGAGGTAATGCAATGAATAACCAGGGAAGGGAGGAGGGAAACCCTGTGTCGGCATTTGCCTGCTCTTACGAAGAACACCAGGGGTGCCAACGGCTTAACATCCCTTCCGAAGGACGGAACAGCTGAATTTGCGCGGTCTCCTCAAACCACACAAACAGGGGGCCGGGCGACCTTGGAAAAATCCTACTTGTGAAGGATTCGTGCCCGCTGCCTTTTCAAGCAGCAGGCAAGTAGCAGCCAGCGTCCAAACCACTACACCACCGGCACCCCCAAATATTTTTTCCATTACAATGATTTCTATTATATTTTAGAAACTAAACTTTGGCAATACCCTCTCAAAATATTAATAATAATAAACATTTTAACAATTCCTTCAGTATAACTGCTTGGAATGAACTTAGGAAATTAAGTGATAGTTATCGAGAATTTTTTATGATGTAATTTTTACAATAGCTTTCACAAAACATTTGAGAATTTTTCACAAAAGTACACTTACTTTTAGACCTCCCTCGTGATCATTATTCAGAGGAGAAGTGGCACGACTTAGTGGAGGACTTGCAGAGCTAAATTTTGATAAGTTCAATGTTTCATATTTGTGAGATTTATCTGTCTTCTCTGATAGAATTGATAGATTATAAATGGACGATTGTTTTGGGACTAGATTCAGTGAAGCTCCATCTGGCACCTGCAAATTAAAAATTTTCAAAATACTTATTTTGTCTTTACCAACATAAAAGATTGAATGCTAACAGGAAGTCAACAGGATAATAATACTAACCCTGTAATGATTTAAGGTATTTCTTTTCTTCCATTCTCCCTCAGTTTTGGTTGTAGTATCTTCATCATAAAGAATTAATCTGCCAGAAGTTCCAGTTCTCCATTCTAAGATCACAGAAATTCAAATTTATTTACATAAATTTTAATATGATGTTTTTATTAATATTCAATTAATACTAATTACTTTAAAAATATTCTTCAGTGAAAAGAGAACTAAATTTTCTGAAACAAATAATATAAATTTAAGGTATTGTTGTTTATCTGCCATCCACCCCATATGCAGTGCCCTAACATAATGAAGTGATGAGATGTGGAACTGTGTGGAGGTTATGTATATTCCAACTGCATATCGCTGACATCTAAACTCCTATTCAAAAGGTGAAACAGTATACATTACTTTATGGCCACACAATCTTTGCTGGCATGGAGAGGGTGAGATTGGTTTAGTCCCTGCACCAAAGGCACCCTACATCAGTTCAATCTCCATTCAAATAAAAATATGAATACCGTTACCCCTAGTTCCATATCCTGCCACCAGAAGGGTGGGTAGGTGGCATGGCAGATAACCGACAAGACCAGAAATTTCAAATCATAACATATACAAAAAGCTTTTATTCTATAATTTAAATTTTCTCTTTGAAGATCCTCAAATATTTACCAAGATCTAGGTCATCCTTGCGAGGACGTTGGCTGTATGGTGTTGCACGATAGATTGTGTCTAAAGCTTTCTCCTTTACTTGTGAAATTGTGTCACAATCCAAGACCTTCACAGGCACATTTTCAGTTTGTGGATCAAGACCACTAACAAACACAGTTTGTTGAGATATGGATGCATATACAGTCTGTAGGTGAGAGAGGGAAAAGTAAAACCACCTATAAAAATCATTCCTTTAATTTTCATGAATTTTAAGTAAATTTGATAAAATGGTTTTGTGGCATTTTAATTCATCAAATACTTCGTGTTAATTTCATACAGAAAAATCTCCACTGTAATGGTTTTATTCTCACTGCTTACCATAGGTTTGAAATCAATGGACTGCCTAATGAGCTTCTCTTCACTTAGAGAATATCGAGCTTCACTGCTAACAGCATCAACTGGACCTTTGTCAACTTGCTGCTTCATAGCACGAAATAGCATGTATAGAGGTTCCCCAGCACATTCTCTTAGGAACTTATACAACAGGAATGTAAACCAAGCAGAAAGCATTTTCTCTGCAACACTTTCAGTCCTAGAATATATAATATAATAATCAGCAGCGCATTTTAAATAAGGCCAAAGTAGGCAATGGCCTACGGGCCGCGAGATTTCTGGGCAGCAATACAAATGAGATTTCAGGATGGAGTAAAAAAATATAATTACAAAAATGTTTGAAGAATTAAACTATTATGAACCTAAGACACAAATAGATAGACAAACCATATACACAAGCGATTCTTTTTAGGAAAAAAGTGCCAAAAGGGAGGCGAATACATAATTTGACCTAGGGGCAGGAAATTTTCAAATCCACCACTGATAATAATATACAGTACAAACCACTAAACATGAAATATTGGTTAACAAGAAATGCAGGCTCGGTTTGTTGCAGCACCTATATTTTTCTGTCCCAAAAATACGATTCTATGTTAATTCCTCCAGATAACATGGAATGGTGAATGAGAGAGCCCCTTCTTCTCGCTATCACCATTTCATACTGTCACTATGTCAATTTTAACAGGCACTGACATTGTGGATTCTGTTAGACAGGATAAAGTAGTCAATATTGAAAATGATGAAGCTAATCACGGTAATATCAAAGCGATGTCCAAATCAAGTGCTGCGGTTATTCATATAGTACTCATAACTGTTTTCCATTTTTTTGGAGTTCAACCAGGTGGAGAAAAAATATATACAATTGTCAATGTGTTGGAACAGTTTGTAGAACAGAAAATTATTTGAAACGCAATACAAAAGGTTTTCTTACTAAAAAATAAGACAAATACTATTATAATGAATTGTAGTTTATTTTTAAATACCATAAATACCCGCGTATAATGCGCACTTTTATTTCGAAATATTCGAGTTAAAAATTAGGATGCGTGTTATACGAGGGTACATAATCTTCCAATTTTCATTTGACCCCATATTTCCACAATTTCGGCTCATTAATTGCTGTCCGGGTATCCTCATAATTTTATTGGTGATTTTTACGAAAAGTAAGATAGATAATAGTTAAAATTTATTAACTAATTCTATAAACGTACATTAATTAGATATGAAAAGAATGAATTCAGTATTTATTCATTTTAAAAGCCAAGAAATTCTTCGTCGCTGGACCATTCTTCTTCGATGTTGTTATCGGAATCGTCATATTACGCATGACATCACATTACACCGGCGCCCGGGAGTACGCTGGGAGTTGATGCTTCTTGTAGAACTAAATAAAGTTATCGTTCCCTACCTTTCACTCAGCTTTCATACGTGATTTATTCTTGATTCTTCGAGTCTGTAGTTAATTATGGTTATTTGGTATCATGTTTACGTGCTCCTGTGTGTTCTAATAAGGGTAAAACTTAAGGTTGGGCGAACCCGTCCACCTCAGGCATGACTAAAACGTATGTTAAAAATTAAGGATTATCGTCATTCCATTTTATTAGCTCAAAGAATGTCATATGCCATACTATGAAATTAATATAATTCAATTTATTATGTCCTAATATCACCTTGTAAGTAAACATAGAGTATGTAATGATTAAGTTAGCTGACGTTCTTTTGGAACGTTATTCGAAAATTTCATTTCGCACTTTCATTATGTTACCAATACATAATACCAATAATTCGATCATTGCTTTAGAACACGTTACACTATATACTTTATTCTGGAACGGTAATGCTAAAAAAATCGGTGCGCACTATACGCGGGTATATAGAAAAACCATAGATTACGAGGGTGAAAATCCCCCTGCGCGTTATACGAGGGTGTGCATTATACGCGGGTATTTATAGTGTCAATTGACTGAAATAAATTAGTGCCATTAATTATCGAGCAAATGAACATATCATTGATACATATAATGGATTAGTTTATGTGATTACTTTCATATTTTAAAAATGAAAATTTTAGCATAAAAATTTTTAACATATAATTTGTTTAACATGAAATTCAGTTAACACGAAATGTTTGTGCCGATTCCCCATATTTCATGTTAATCAGTTTCTACTGTAGTACTGATGCGCCAAATCTTCTGAAACCTCAGAAAAAACGTGAAGCTACAAAATGTCCCTTCCCCTTTCTGTGCTCCCTTTAAACTCTTATCGCTGTGATTTGCTCCTAGCAGAACACTCCAACCCCTCCCCCCACCATGGCCAACATGCTTTCTCTGCAGCATAGCTACTTCTAGTGTCAGAAGATTTGACACATCAGTCGTACATGCTTTTGAAAGAGGGACGATTCAGGTGATTAATAAACGTGTCTTTTTTTATGAAAGTATAAAAAATGTCAAACTAAGTAATTCATAGTGGCGAAAGAAATCTAATCAGAAAAGTGATCAGTGTGTGTGAAGAAGAAAAGAAGGAAGGATGGAAATTCCCGCTAGAACAGGCTGTGAAAAGGGCTGCAGCTTTAAACAGGGAAATCGGAATCATTCATAAAAAAAGTTAAAAGGGAGGAACGAGCTCTACAGAATCCAGAAGACAAGTTAAGAATGCCTGATAAAAGTAGAAGGGGGAAAAAAGAAGAGATGAGAGATGGGATGAACAGATGCATTTTGAGATGCAAAGTACATGAATTTTATGCTGTAAAAAAGGAAGTTCCAATCATCAATAATTACTAGCTGCTGCTAGGGAGGAAATTGATTTCCAAGGTCGTCGCAAAACACTAAGAAAAGCATTGAAACAAATCGGTTTCAAATTTAAGAAATGTAAGAATTATCGATGTGTTCTGATTAAATGAAAAGACATTGTGGCCTGGAGAGCGAAATATCTTTGTTCAATCAACAAGTTTCAGGCTCAGGGCAGACCTATTGTATTTATTGATGAGACATGGATCCACCCCAATTACACAATAAAAACTGCTGGCAAAGTGAAGACGTATCAGGTGTTCTCACTAATGACAATACCGGACAGAGACTGATCATAACTCATGCAGGAGGTTCTATAGGTTTTATTCCAAATGCTCTGCTAATTTTTCAATCCAAAACAACAATGGGGGATTATCATAGCAAGATGAATTCGATCAATTTTGAGAAGTGGCTGGGAGAAAAATTAATCCCTAATCTTCTGGAAAACTGCATCGTGATTATGGACAACGCCCCATACCATTTTGTCCGTGTAAACAAGGCACCGATCTCAAAAAATAGGAAGCTGGAAATACAAGGATGGTTGCGGCTCAATGGAATCGAATTCGATGTGGAAATGAATAAAAATGAATTACTTATGATCATGAAGAGAAATTGCCCTGATCCCGAATACAAAGTTGACAATATTTTCGAGAGTAAGGGTCATACTGTACTCCGATTACTATCGTACCACTGCAATATCAACCCCATTGAGTACATATGTACTTCCATCAAATGCCGAGTCACCCTTCGAAATGTGCAATCCAACCTAAAAGAGATTTGGAAATTAACAGAAGATGCTGTGGACAGTATAGACAAGCAAGAGTGGGAAAATGTATGCTGCCACATATTGAAGATAGAAAATGAATATCGTGTCAGTGATGACTTAACCCTTCAAGCCGGTCGAAGCCTTCGCGCGATAAGGTCCTATTCACAGTAATAAATTTCGTGAAAATCACAGCTTTGCGCAACATCTTATATTATGATTTTTATCTCGGTCAAATGATATTTAAATTGTATAAGAATTTACAGTGTTAAATAAAAATGGTTTATGTATGCAAAATGTATTTTACTTACTTTTTATCCAAGTCTAATCATATATAAATGCTCTTCAAATCATGAGGTTTCTTAAAAATTCTGTTCTGTATGGAAGATCTTGAAACAGCCTTCCAAACACAGGCCTACATTACACTCAAGAGCACCAATACACCGTTTCTTTCTTTTTCCCTTTTGCAGAACACAACATATCTTCTTTGTGGCATAGATTTTTTGCCTGTTGCTGATAGTTTTTCTATGAAGTGCCTCTAAAATAAATGGCGAGGTGACGGATTTAGCGATGGCCTTCCTGCGCTTGGCGATTCTGATACACTCCAATATTTTTCGAGAAGTTGTTGGATTCAAGTTAAACGAAAGCTCAGGTGGTCCATCTTATTTTGACAAGTATTATACAGTATTAATGAATTATGTACCGAAACATTCAAAAGGCATCTACACAATATTACATACCATTTGCTACTTTTTTTATGCTCTAAGAGGTAAGGCTGAAGTTTTTCATCTTTCCGATCCACTCCCCCCATTGCTTTATTGTATTCTAAAATGCAAACCAGTTTAAATTTATCATCCTTTTTCTGAAAGTTATTGGAATGGAATGTTGATATAAATGCTATGTTCTTTTTATCCTTCCATTTCAATACCATAACCTTATTGCTTACTTTAGCTACGTGTTCTCCCTTCTTCAATTTGGCAGCTTTTATTTCAGATGGTACATTTTTCCTATTCAAACGTAAAGTTCCAGCAACACTTGTTCCACGAATTAACAGAAATTTTGCCAAATCTGGTGAATTATAGTAATTGTCCATCCATAACGTATAGCCTTTTCTAAATAAAGGTTCAAACAATTTGATAACTATTGCTGATGTTTTCAGTCCGTCTGGTGTTTCTGAAACCGAAATTGTAGAATCTGAGCCAGAGTAAACAATAAAACTCCAAAGATATCCGGTTTCAGATTCACAAAGTTCGAATGTTTTTATTCCAAATTTTGAAGATTTCAAAGGAATATACTGCTTGAAAGACAAACGACCTTTCCAAAGTGTATGAGATTCATCTACAGCAATAGTTTCCTTTGGCAAGTAGATACTCTGAAATTTACAATTTAATTAATCAATAATAGGCGGAATTTTGAAATGTTTCTTATTGCCTGTGTAACTTACGATTTTCCAATTAACAACAAAATGGAAAAATTTTGAGATGCTTTCAAACCTATCTTGAAACACGGTTTTAGTAAAAATAGTTGTTTCCGAAAGTGGATTTTTAGAAAAGTAAGAACGAAGAGTAGGCTTTTGTACAATACCCATCAACATCATTAGTCCCAAATAAACATATTTCTGATGAAGAAACGGGTTCCCATTTCGAGATCTAGAAGACAGCTTTTTATTTTTAAATAATTTTCAGCATACCTAATAGTCTCCAAAACAATAATCTCAATCAGGTGTGCATCAAAAATGTTTGTGAAAGACACAAGAACATTAGCAATAGGAACAGAAGAACCCAATTCTTCAATAAAGGGAAACTTTTGCGGAATATTACCTTCATCAATATCTGACCAAATCCAAGAAGTTTGATAAACTTCAGCCTCACTCAATGGAGATGACCATCACCTTCGTCTTCACTTTCTGACTCTTGAGGTAGGTCAAGAGATGTAAAGTCCAACTCGATCTCACTAGATTTATCACTGCCGGAATCATTAGAAAATTTATCTTCTTCATTTTCAACAAGAAATTGTATTACTTCTTCATCCAGAAAATGTTCACTACTATGAGAAGCCATACCTTTTGAAATAGGGCTAAGAAAGAGAGAATTTTTTGTACTTCCACTCACGAAAGAATGCTTTCGACTGAGGACTATATGGCTGGCTCTATGAGAAGAAACGCTGATCCAGTATTTCATTAAGAGTGAGATGAAACAGATGGCAAACAAACATAAACAGCTAGGAAATGAATGCCAAGCCTAACAACCCCCAAGCCTAAACACCATGAGTCAAAAGGCTAGCTCAACAAGTGAGAAGATAAGATAAAGATTTTTATTTTTTAATGCTCCCAGTGCAAAACCATGTAACCAAAGTAGTTGTTTATAAAGCTGAACCCATCTAGAAGACCAAGGATGCCATTGTATCTCACAGAACTGAAGAAAAGAGGCCCAGAAATTTTTTTAATAGGGTAGGGCCACATCCTGCATATGCCAAGGGGTTAATAGAGGACGAGAGTGACACAATTGTTGTCATTCTAAATTCAGACTCATAAAGCAGTGAGGAGTGTACAGACAGTGAGAGCGATAGTGACATGTCTACCATATCTGGCATCCTACCTCTGTAGCTACATGACACACCATGGATGAGATTCAAGGAAAATGTTATAGCATTCAAATGGAAAATCGTAAGTACAGATACTAAATTTAAATTACTGCAACATTTAAAATATAATTCATGCAATGACAATGTGTAGTCTATTTCATTATTATGACACACCATCTCTCGAATATAGCAAAATACATTTAAAATGAATTATTGCTTCAACCTTTATACAAATTGCCTGTCTTTATCAGAGGGTTTGGCAACACAGCATAAGGAATGAGGCACGAAACCACTCCTCCAAACCTGCACCTCCCTTATTCACTGCCGTAGCAGCACCGCTCACACCCTCAAGGTCAGGTCTTCACAAGTTGTGGTGGGATAGTAATCTTGAGTGTAAGTGTCATTATTTATGTCTTTCGTAGCTAAAAACCTCAGGGTACACACATTTCAAAACCTTTATCTGTCCAAATTAAATTATAAACAATTAAAGGAACTGTATCTAAATTTTGTATACTGGAGAATATGACCTTTATGTTTCACTTGTTGACAATTCAGCATCAGAACCAAATGTTAAATACGGCATGTTCTCACCTCCTTAAAAGTAGTTTTGGATGACTTTTTCCTTCCATGCATTTTTCAATTAATTCAGCTAACAAGGTTTTCAAAATATCTGTACAATACTCCATCTTGCTTTGCAAAGTGACCATTATTAATGATGCTACATTTACCCTGTTAATATAATAAAAAAGGATTAAAAACTTTATATACTTTACAAATATTCTCATACTTTCTTCATTAGCCTCTGATCAAGTATCAATAATTTTATGCATGAAATTACTTGTGAAATCATACCTGTCTCTCATAGAAAAATAACGATTGCTTTCTAGAGTCCTGATAAAAAGTAGTAGAAATGTCTTATTCATTATTAGTTGGCCAAACAGACGCAGTCCTTTCTCTTTGTGCAAAAGTTCTGGGCGTTCCCATTGCAAGACAGCATGTTCTTCCATATTAGGAAATAAAATCTTCATTGCATATGTTCTGTAATCTAAGAATGGTATTCCTCCAGAAGTTAAATCTCCAGTCAAATCTGTCATTTCAGTCTGAAGTTCTGCAAATGCTGTAAGATCAAATACCAATCATTAGTAATCTTTCATTTGCCCAAAAGTAAAACATGAATTTAGGGAATTCCACTCTTTAAAGTTGAAATTAGTGCAGAGACAGTAAACGATAAAATTAATAGCAAAGATGTATGATATGACTACTAAGTTATTAATTTAACTAAAATGTGGAAAATTTTTACTTCTAGTCAATTTTGCATTACCTTCTTTACACTCTGCAGCCACACGCAACTCCAAGATGTCCATTTGCTCTTGCATGTTCTTAAGCACTCGATTACTTTCAGTAGACTTCCTTCGATATGCAATAAGGAATGCAATGAATATGACAACCAATATAACAATACCAACAATGGCACCAATAAGAGCGGGTTTGGAGAGTGGTCCATTGAGGCCAGCAGGTGAAGCATAGCTTAATTTCCCAATCGGATACTGCAGTGTCCCACCAACAATTACCTGAAAAGATTATATTATTAATATTTAACCCTTGAGCGGTCATGTTGTTGCACAAAGTGCAACACTACCAGTTTTTTTGCATGCATAAAGAAAGAGGCAAGATTTATAATGTAATTTGTATTTGTATCAATACCAACACACTCTGTGGGTGGGGAGATCCACTCTAGTTTGAAGGAAAAAATATAGCAGGTGAAACTGTGTGAGTATAGTATTGTTGCACTCCATACATCGCGCGACTTGTCGTGTATTTTTACTTTCTCCATATATGAAGTATAGAGAAAGTATTGTTTTCATGAAAAAAATTGAATTCGAGATTTCAACAGAAATACTTGTTTTAAGGTCCCCTGAACATGTTTTGACTATTTTCTCGATGATGTCTGTGGGTGTGTGTGTGACTAATATTTTGTGGGGGCTCTAACACAAAAACTATTAATCAGATCAACGCAAAATTTTATATATGATATTTTTGCTCAAGGGAAAAGAACTGATTAGTTTTTGGTAAAAATCGGTCAACTAGAAGTGGGTTTTTATTCTTGTCACATCTGTTTTTACTTTTTTTGAAATATTCGCTTTAATATTTAATAAACGTAAAGAAGTACTTGGGTAAAAGTTGTAGGAGATCTAATTTTCTACAATGTTTGTTCAAAACATTTCCCCATATAATGCATTTTTAAGAGATATTTTAAGAACTAATATTTTAGCTGCCACCACCACACCACCTGCCAGCGACTATTGTAATCAATTTATGCTTAGTTACATCTTAGTAGTGCTCCTTTTTATTTTCTTAATTGTTGGAGTTTCGGGGCTATATCCTATATCAGAAGGCTATGGTTTGAGTTTATTTCTGTTCTTTGTAGTCTTTAAATTTTTCTCGCAGTTCCTTAAAATATTTATTATCATGTAACCTATTTGGAATTTTTAGAAATATTACAGGTATGGAGAAATTCATGTGTTGGCCACATTAGATTTTTTCACTAATATTTTGTATTAATTTCAATTCTTTTTCCTAAATACGAGGTGCAATCAAAAAGCTGCATGGCGCGCCACTCGTTTGTGCCACGTAGCTGTGCAACTTAGGATGCGTAGTATGCTTCATTGTGAAATTGTCTCCCAAGTTTTATGGTGTTAACAATCTGCATTTTATTTTTACGTGTTTTTATTTGCGTTAGTGTCATAGTGTTTCGGCGATTTTCTCAGCACGTAAAAATGACTTCTTTGAAAGAACGTGTTTGTTTTGTTACAAACTTGGGAAATCAACATCTGAGACCATTGCAATGCTTAATCAAGCATTTGGTGAGGAAGCCATGGGTAGAACCCAAACATATGAGTGGTATTCACATTTCAAAAATGGACAAACATTAGTTGAGGACTCTGAGCATTCTGGTCATCCTTCAACAAGCAAAAACGATGAAAACATCGAAAAAGTGAACGAAGCCATCCACAAGGATCGCGGGAAAAGCATTTCTAATAGTCTTCGTATCTCCTACGGGTCTGTTCAAAGCATTCTCACTGATGTTTTGCACGTGAGGTGCATTGCGGCAAAATTCGCTGCTCGGCTGTTGACAAAAGACCAAAAAAACCATTGCATGAACGTTTGTCAGGACCTTCAAGGAAGCCTTGAAAATGCCCCAAACTTTCTTTCTAAGATCATTACAGGTGACAAAAGTTGGGTTTATGGCTATGATCCCAAAACAAAACAACAATCATCACGGTGGAAAATTGCAAACTCCCCAAGGCCCAAGAAAGCACGACAGGTCAAGAGCGATGTGAAGAGCATGCTCATTGTATTTTTTGCCATGGAAGGGATTGTGCACAAGGAATTCATTCCACAAGGCCAGTTCTGAGATGACAGAGGGAAACATCCAGACAAGTGGGCATCGTAGGACTGGCTGCTCCACCACGACAACGCACCAGCACACACCACACTGTCTGTTCAACAGTTTCTGGCTAAAAAACATGACAGCTGTTCCCCATCCTACGTACTCTCCTGACCTTGCTCTGTGCGATTTTTTTCTCTTCCCAAAGTTGAAAAAAGTTCTCAAAGGACACCGATTTGATGATGTGGAGGAGATTCAGGCCGAGTCGCAGGACACGCTTGAAAACATCCCCAAAAATGAGTTCCAGAAGTGCTTCACAAAGTTGAAAAGGCACTGAAATCGCTCTATCGTTGCCCAAGGGGACTACTTGGAAGGGGACAACATTTAATAGCACCAGCGGTAAGCCAATTTTTTTATTATGACCATCCAGAAACTTTTAGATTGCACCTGGTATGATTGTTTTTACTTTCTCCATATACGAAGTATAGAGAAAGTATTGTTTTTATGAAAAAATCGAATGCAAGATTTCAATGGAAATACAAGTTTTAAGGTCCCCTGAACATGTTTTGACTATTTTCTCGATGATGTCTGTGTGTCTGTCTGTCGGTCTGTATGTGATAGGAATTTGTGGGTGCTCTAACTCAAAAACTTACACTCGTATCAGTACCAAGCTTAACATTTAGAAATAATACTATATAATGAAGAGCTGATTAGGTTTTGGCAACAATTGTTCAACCGGAAGTGGATGATTACTCTAATCATGTTTAGTTTTGGTAAATAACTCTTTTAAGCACTCATCTGGGTATTTAATTTTTCGAAACTGGAGGTGGGCATTTAAATTGCAATTGAGGTGAATCAAATCGCAAATCGATTAAAAAATACATTAATTATTCAGTATTTGAGTTGTTTATTCTAAAAATTTGTCTTAAACTATTTTTACCACAAGACATTAATTAAAATGTTAATATATATTTATTATTACAATAAAAATTTAATTTGTTAATAATATTTAACGAACACAAATTCCTAAAATATGGTGTAAAGACATCAAAAATTTATACAATTACTAAGTGATTAAAAAATAAAAAAATAATAATATTATAAATAACATATAAAGGTAGTAATTTTAAAATTAGGGTAACCGAAATGCAACCCGCAAAGCAAAGTCAGGGTCTAAATACGAGAAGCGTATCTTTTCCAAATAAAGAAGTGAAGCCCATTTACTGCCAAAATGGTAAACTAAAAGGATGCAGCTAGTTGCCGGAGAAACTGTGTGATGGAATATTATGGCATACCCATAACAAACAGCCCAGAAAACAGCATGACATATATATACGGCATACCCAGATAAGTGGTTAAATCTTCATAAATGTAAATGTGGTTTATTATAAACTTCATAGATAATATTATTCTCTATAACGTTTGTTTGAAACTTTTCTTTGTATAATGCATTGTTAAGGAGATATTCCATTTATTTAAAATATTTCCTTTAATATTTGATGAATGTAAAAAAGTACTGGAATAAAAGTTGTAGAAAATTTAATTTAGTACGATCTTTGTTCGAAACATTTTCCCATATAATGCATTGTTTAAGAGATACTTTAAAAACTAATTTTTTAGCTGCCACCACCACACCACTTACCGGCAACTATTGTAGACAATTTACACTTAGTTACGTTTTACAAGGAGAGGCTATGACCTTCGGGTCATGGATTTTGATGAAACGCGACCAAACGCAATCAAAAATATGGAGACCCATGACTCGGGGTTTTTGTGATTGAGCCCTTGAGTTCGAGAAATCAGCTTCGGAAATATCCAAAAACATTGTATAAAACTTAATAGGCTTCATTTTCCAATTGTTGATAAGAAAGGGAATTGCTAATGGGATAGTATGCCTAGCTCCTACGGCATAGGCCTGGGTTTGATCCCAAATGTTTTCATTTTTACTTTCTCCATATAGGAAGTATAGAAAAAGTATTGTTTTCATGAAAAAAATCGAATTCAAGATTTCAATGGAAATACATGTTTTAAGGTCCCCTAAACACGTTTAGACTATTTTCTCGATGATGTCTGTGTGTCTGTCTGTATGTGATAGATTTTTGTGGGCGCTCTAACTCACAAACTATTAATCAAGTCAACACAAAATTTTATATTTAACATTTTTATAAAAGTTAGAAGATATGATTAGTTTTTGGTAACAATCGGTCGACTGGAAGTGGGTGTTTACTCTTGTCACTTATCCGTTATTTTGAAATATTTGATAAATGCGAAAATATATTGGAATAAAAGTTGTAGGAAATTTCATTTTCTATAACCTTTTTTTGATACATTTTTCCATATAATGCATTGTTTAAGAGATATCTTATATTTTTAGCTGCCACCACCACACCACCTACCGAAGACTATTGTAATCAATTTATGCTTAGTTACATCTTAGTAACGCTCCTTTTTCTTTTCTTAATTGTCAACCAGAAGTAAATATTGACAACGATCCCAGAGCTAACAACATGTAATTTGCCATATAAATATGGAGAAAGTCATGTGTTGCCCATATCAGTTTATTTTTTTCAATTTATCCAAGCGTTATTTGAAAAGTAACATTTTCCGGTAAAACATCACTATATAATTTTTATTTGGAGGTAATGAATGCAGAAACATATAATAATGGGCATTTTAAATTCTTTATTAATTACTCCACAGTTAACTTTTGTGTTCTTTTCACGTTAACGTATGCAAAATATTCAAGGAAATTCACACACACATTCACACAATTTCCCTTCCGATCACTGTCCACCAAGGCAAGGCTAATATTATCAACAATATGTAATTAATATAACAATAGTATATAATTATAGATGACCATTCTTGCATGATGGCATATGTCATGCTGCGAACAATCGTTTCATTGACTGCAATATTTAAAATATTCATTATTATGTGACTGTGTTCATTACCTCCAAATAAAAATTACATTACAGCGTATTTTTTACTGGAGATTATTACTTTTCAAATACTGCTTGGATAATTTGAAAAAATAAAATAAAAATGAAAACATGGGATCGAACCCAGTCCCCTGACGTAGGAGCTAGGAATGCTATCTCATCAGCAATTCTCTTTCTTATCAACAGTTCGACAATGAAGCCTATTAAGTTGCACACAATGTTTTTGGATATTTCCGAAGGTGAATTCTCGAACTCAAGGGTCCATTCACAAAAACCTCCAGACACGAGTCTCCTTATTTTCAACGTAGAATCGCCTAGTCGCGTTTTATCAGAATCCGTTACCCAAAGGTTGTAGTCTCTCCTTGCTAATAACACTCTTTTTTTTAATTGTTGGAGTTTTGGGGCTATATCCTATATCAGAAGGCTATGGTTTGAATTTATTTCTGTTCTTGGTAGTCTAAATTTTCTCACCGTTCCTTAAAATATTTATTATCACTTAACCTATTTGGAATTTTTAGAAATATTACAGGTATGGAGAAAGCCATGTGGTGGCCACATCAGATTTTTGATTTAGCATTGCATTATCACATCTCCAGTCAACTTATTCCAATGAAACAGGTTAATTTGGGCATCATTCCACTATGCATTTTATTCCAGAAAATTTTCCACTCTGATTTTGTTATATCATTTTTTGTTTATTAGTATTTTGACACTTTTCAAGAATGTGAATTTTAGGACAAAACATAGGCATTGTTTTTCATTGATCAATATGTTTTATATGTATTTTGGATGATTACCCAACTTATGCTTAATAAAAGAAATTGTGTTATAGTAAGTTTCTATGATTACCTCAATCGAATATAGTAATGACAAGGAGTTGTACTTTTTTTATGAGAAATACTGCACTTTGTACCATGCATGACTGCTGGTGTTTTACAATTGGCTGTGACTGCATGAGAGTTAAGTATGAATAGTTTCATCAACTACAATCCAAAACTATTAACTGGAATGTGTTTATTCCAATTTTTACCTTAAAATTCAACATTCCAATTATGCTATCATTTTTTGATTTACTGTATTTATTGGCATATCAGACCCACTAGGGTATAAGACGTGTCCCAGTTTTTTAGAAGTTTTTTCAAGAATAAAACTATTTTGGTTCATCAAGGCATTTAGGAAAGGGCACGTCGTGTATCATTTCCAGCCGTGATTGAGTCTGTATCCGGCAACATTTATAGAAAATATTACGGCATGATAACAGTTAAATATAATGTTTTGGATTGACTTAATTCATAAAATAAATAGGGATGACCTAAAACATATATAATTGCTTCGAGACTTGTATAGATAAATGTGCCCTGCATGAACTCAGCAGTCGTATTAATTAAAGCTGTCGGAGTGCACAGCACGTCACATGTATAGATACATTTTACCGATAGTACTTAAACTTAAGTTCAAGATGATATTTTAATATAATTGGATAATAATAAATGGAATGTATATGTAATAATGATACGTATGCTCAACTAGTCCTTTTCTTCTGCAACTCTTTTTGTTATGTACATAACGATTTTGATCAATATAGCACTATCAAACTTCCTCTTTTCTACTATCCATCACTTCCTGTTCTAGTTGTGGCCTTTTAAGACCAACTTTACAAAGATTATGTTTCTCTTATCCCATCAGCTTCAGTTTTTCCTCGTTTTCTCCATTCGTGGATTTTTTTCCTGTGGGAGGTGGACCGAAATGATGTGCTGTTGCTCAGTTTCCATGCGTTTTTTGCGTATTGAATCACCTTAAGCCTATAACTAATAGTGTAGTCATTGTGATCTCAATACATGTAACATTATTAATCCTAGATATGTATAAAATATTTACAGCATCTACATGAATTTTACTGTTCCGTGGCATTAATCGCGCTATTCAACAGGCTCATTAGGAACTAAAACATTGCAAATGCATCAAAATTGTAATCACTGTCAGCGGACATGTATTAAAGCATAATAATGAAAACAAATCATTGGAATTCACATTGCTTAACACTTTCAACGCAGCATGACTGGAATTCCAGTCATGGAGGGTTCTATCTGGTGGCGGCATGACTGGAATTCCAGTCATGGGTCTAAGTCTCTGTTTTCAGTCACCCGTTTGACTCCAACCTTCCATTGGATAAGGTCAGTTTTTCAGTCTGTGGTTTTTCTTCGAAATTACTGCATTCTCGATTGCGCATTTTTCCTCATAAGAAAAGCTTTGCACCATTTTTTGTAAATTAATTTCGGACACTTGCCGATAAGCTGGGATAATGAAAGTTTGAGTGTTGCTTGAGGGCTGCAATACCTATTAGGAATTGGTATCATTTTGCTTACAGTGTCCTGGGTTCAACTCCAGATGCCTCAAAAAATCTCCCATAAGTTAGCATGGGAAAAAGTTGTTCCAGTGGGTGGACCAATCTAAAATGTATAGGGAGCTGAAATTTTGCACGATTATAGGATTTTGCTCACAACCAACCAGAAAATTTCAAAATAGTTAATTTTTAGGGGTTATTTTTACCCCCTTTGTACGTTAAAATTTAATAATTTTTATCTTGGAAACTATAAGTCATAAAAACGAACCTATACAAATATTTCGTAGCAAACTCAATAAAGAAAAAAGAAAATCTTGAAAAAAATCAAAAATGCGTCGCTAAAAATTTGCAAATGTTTAAACAAAATTTTTAAGTTTATGTATTTTCGAATGTGCTATGAAGCCGAAATATTTTTAAAGGTAGAATTTGTAAAACAAATTAAATAGGGATTATAGAAATGTTGATGTTTTAATTTGTTTGGCTGTTCAAAATTCTGAAAATTTAAACAAATAGATAAATATTTAGGTACTGGGTGAGCTAGGGAACTGAACTTTTTAAGTAATTTAGAGCTTATTGTAAATGCAGAAATATTTGAATATCTCCATTAAGTCCTTATTGTGGCAGTTAAAACTTTTTAAAATTTAAACAATTACAAATATTATTTCACTTCTAGGTGTGCTATAACTTTAAAATATGGCAGGAAATATATATATATATATATATATATATATATATATATATATATATATAGATGCTTTACATTTGTGATGTTTCTGTGTTTTTGTGTTATTTTACGTGTGTCGCTTCGACATCCCCGGGGCCTCGCCAACCTGAAGTCGTCTGATTGGTGAGTGCTCACTGGGTTTCCTCATCCCAACACCTTGTTGACATCCATATATTCATTTTACCTTTCCTTTTCCGTAAGTTGTTATATATATATATATATATATATATATATATATATATATATATATATATATATGAGTTGTCGCTAAAAATCACTATATACCAAGAACAAACTCGTAATGTGAGGTAATGCGAGGGCTCATGTTAGTGAAAATCAATAATAAATAATATGTTATCCCCATAACATCACTGGAGAAGGTTTTCCGGCATTAATTTAAACTACAAATATGAAAATATCTCAATTTTATATTAGGGTTCGCTTTCATAATGGCATTGCGGGCCACATAAAATGCCCTCGCGGGTCGCAGTTTGCTCACCCCTGCTCTATCCGGTGGCGGATGACAAAAATTTTTAAAATCCATTTTTGGTATTTTTCACCAAATTCTTGTAAACCAACGTTTATTGTACTGAAATCTAATGGAAAACATTGAAAACTAGATTCAGGCACCGTCAAAAAATTTTGAATTTCAGTGCCGCATTGAATGTGTTAATGTATTACAGTATATATTAACAAATTTTTCACTATTAATTATTAATAATGTATACTTTATTGTTTTTGAGATGAATGACTGCCAATTATTCCATTTTGGGGATGAGTGCGCTCGATTGTGCCCATGTTGAGAACAGTAATAATCTTACCTTCGGCATGTATGATGCAGGCTGATTTTGGGGATCATTTTTCTGGGAAAAAAGTACGTCTTATATGCTGAGAAATATGGTACTTATGATCTATTATTTCAATTTTTTTAAAGTTTTGCTATAGTTTGAACAACAGAGGCTCAAATGTTGAACCGAATAAAACTTTTAAGAGTGAATTCAAACTGGAAATTTATTATGGAAGATTCAAAGTTGAATTAGTGAGCTTACCTTATGAATCGCATTGAATAATATAGGGAACTCGAATAGCTTTACTTTAGTAAATTTCTTTATGGCTATATATGAGTCATATATTATGGTATATTTCATAAATTATCTCTGTAAACAATATTTTTCATAAACCATATATTTACCACTACTTCAGGTAATTCCTCTGGTATTGGATTGCCATCAGGAGACAGAGCAGGAGGTTGTGTCAGTGGAGGCCGACATGTTAGCTGTTGGCGTGACAAAGAAGTGACATTGCAAAAGCTATTTCCTATTTGCACCACCACATCTGATTCTTGACAGGCACGATCCAAATGTTGACCCTGAAAGAAAAAACCTTAATTTAAAAGGGAAAACATTTATAAAATGCACAAAACTACTTCCGCCATGTGAAACGTTTTGCTTTAGAACAGGCATGCCAAACTTGTAGAGACATCCAGGCAACATTAAAGCGATGATGTTATAGAAGGGCTGCAATAAAGTGATTGATGTTATAGAAGGGTTGTAGTTGGTTAATGAGGGCCAAAGCTGGAACAATAGACTTTAGCTAGAAAACTGGATGCCTGTTTTGCAATTAAAAACAACAATTTAGATAATGTGTTCTATTGTAATTTGGTGACTGTGAAAGAAATATTGTCTCCTTTTCGCTAAAATAGAGCATTTTTATGAAATCCCAAAAAATTCACATGACAAAAATTAGCCATGGGGCCACAGTGCAGCATCTGCATTCATTACTGAAGTTAGGGAAGCAAACAAGAAGGGTGGTTACTCAGCTCATCAAGTTTTCAATGTCGATGAAACTGGATTATTCTGGAGAAGAATGCCATACAGAATGTATATTTCAGTGCAGGAAAAGTTTATGCTGGGATTTCAAATGTCCATTGATTGGTGGACTTATTTGCGAGGGGGAAATGCTTCTGGGGAATTTATGCTAAAACCAATGATTGTATATCATTCTGAAAACCCCAGGGCTCTGAAGTTTTCCTATAAACAAAGTCTACCAGTTTTGTGGATGGCTAACAAGAAGGCATGGGTGTCTAAGATCTGGTTTTCGTCATATTTCTGCCCAGCAGTATGAGACTTTTGTGCTAAGAATAATCTAGAATACAAGGTTTTGCTGATATTGGACAATGGTCCTGGTCATCCTAGAATCCTGAGTGACTTATGTTAGGATATTAAGGAGGTCATTTTACCACCAACCACAACATCACTTCTGCAGCCCATGGTACAAGAAGTGATAGCAACGTTCAAAGCATCTTATATCAGGCAGACTTTTGCACAAGCTGACAGGGTAATCAAATTTTGGAGAAGTTATAACAACAGCCAGCCAACAGGAAGCATTGCTAGTTCTTGAGATGAGATCTCCCCAAAAACCATGAATGCCGTGTAGAAAATTCTTTGTAATGTCTCTGTGCTTGATTTTCAAAGTTTTGATTTATCTCTTGAAGGAATTAACAATGAAACAGTTGAGCTTGCCCAGAAAATATGTTTGGAGCAAATAGAGTCACATACATTCAAGAGTTGATTGAGACACATTAGTAAGAGTTATCAAATAAAGACCGTATAGACATGCAGCAATATAGAGCACTAGAGGAGGAGAATGCAGATGATGATAAAGTTGATAAACCTGCATTTTTTTTATAGTGTGAATGCATTGGTAACAGAAAATGATCCTGATGTGGAGAGAAGTTCTTAGGTCTCTAGAGGCATACACAATTTGGTGAACTGCTACAGGGAGCTTTTACGAGAGAAAAATAAATTAAAAAACAGCTCTCTTTGGATAGTTTTTTCTCTAAACCTTCTATACCTGAAGACAGCTCAAGCAATACAGTAAAAAGCTATGCCCAAACATCTTATGACTTGGGTCCAGAAAACATGCCTTCAGCCCAGGATTTTGCTCATTAAAATGTTCAATGCAGCATGACTGTAATTCCCATCATGAGTGGTGCTATCCTGTGACTCATGACTGGAATTCCTGTCATTATGCTACATCTGGTTATAACAGTTCGGGTGGGGAACCATCACATCTTAGAGTCCTTTCTTTTGCCTCTAGCCATCAGTTTGGTTCCCTCATCCGTTTGGATAATGTCAGTTTCACAGTTGGCAATTTTTTTTCATCGGATATACATCGGATTGTATTGGTGGTTAGTACTCACTTGTAATCATGTAATCATATTAAATCATTTAATCATAATGTTTTATTGTGTTTGATCATTTTCTTAATTTTATGGGTTTATTGACACATTTATAAGAGAAACCAAATTCCATTATAGCAAAAAAACAAAAATTTTTGGAAAAATACAAAAACTTTTCTGCGACACTTAGTGTTTTTGTTCATACATTTCAATTGTTTATGAAGCATTTAAAATGTTTCTAGGCATTTATTTTTATTGTAGTATCAAGGATAAATTGTCCTGAGCATCCTACTTTTATAGCGAAAAAAAAATTTTTCAGAAAAATATCGAAGCTTTTCTGTGACACTATTGTTTTTGTTCATACATTTTAATTATTTATTAAGCATTTAAAATGTTTCTAAGCACTTATTTTTATTGTAGTATCGAAGATAAATTGTCCTGAACATCCTACTTATAAGAATTACTTGGAAAATTACGAATAATGGAACATAATCTAATGAAAAACATTGAGATTTCATTTCAGTCACCTGTAAGAAACTGGATTTTGGGAACGCATTGAAAGGGTTAAAATAAAATATGCTTGGATCTTTAATTTTTGTATTATGTATGTATTCTTTTTCCAGTTTGTATTTTTTGTTTACTGTTTCCTTTGCAATTGTTCAGGCTCTTAATTTAATACCTAGATATTTAAATTATTCCTTTATATTAGTCTCATTCCATGCTCCTTTGTTTACTAGGTACATGTATTATTTATTTAAGTATGGATTCGATACATAAATATCTATCAAAAGCCTCAATGTATAACATATTTTTCATTTCCTGGTAATATTTGTTTGTCTGCTAATATATATATATATATATATATATATATATATATATATATATATATATATATATATATATATATATATATATATATATAAACTTAAGGAAATGAAAAGGTAGTGATGAGGGTGGCAACAAGGTGTTGAAGGAAGCCCAGCAGACACTTACCAAGTTGGGGACCAAGATGGCAGGCTGCTGGGGGCGTCGAAGAGACACGTTGAAAACACAAACACAAAAAACACAAAAAAACACGTAAGCTTATCGGGTCTATGCCCTTCTTCAGCAATAGAGTAACTCGTATATATATATATATATATATATATATATATATATATATATATATATATATATATATATATATATATATATATATATATATTAAGAAAGAGGAAAGGTAAATAGGCTAAATAGATGACAATAAGTTGTTGAGGTAGGGAAGCCCAGTGTATACTTACCGATAAGAGATCCTCTGGCATGTCTGAGAAACACAATTAAACAAGTAGATTGGAGTTGTCTCTCTCCTGTGCCGATGAAGGGATCACCCAATCTACATATTCATGTGTTTCTCCAACACCCCAGAGGATCTCTTATAGGTAAGCGTTCACTGGGCTTCCCTACCTCAACTATATATATACAGCAATCCCTCACATAATGATGCTAATTGGTTCTATGAAAAAGTGTCTTTATGCAAATTGTCATTATGTGAATATTGAAAACCAATATGAACTATGTTATATTGGATTAACTGGTACCTGGCTGAAGGTTATTGAATTCTAAATTCACAAACATAAAGGAAAATCTATGCGGTCAAGTCCAGAAAATACTAATAGTAGTAGTAGTATGTGCAGTAGATGTACAGTACAGGAATCCTTTGTTTAATGCTGTTGATGTGTTCCTGAAAAACACCCTAAATGAAAACAAATTTCCCATAAAAATAGATGAATGATAGGATGCATTTCTGGCAAAACATTACTGCGCAATTAAATTTGAAAACATGTTTTATGGTGTCAGTAACAGAAAATCATCAAATACGCATTAATATGATGTACCTTGACTCCTGCGACAGGTCTCAATAAACGAAAACTTGTCATTTATTGTAAAAATATGAAAATTAAGAAAGGAATTAAAATAAGAAAATAAACATGAAACTGACCTAATAAGCTTGAGAATTTGGACTTTTAAATCCTGTTGAAGAGATGAGCTAGACACAATTTTATTCTCTGATTGAAGGACCTGGTTGAAGCTACCTGACGGGAGCCCCCATTGAACTTTTTTAAAATTGGTCTAAGGATAGCAGTTTTCCTTAATGCAGTATTGTTGCTTTTTTCTTCTCCTTGTAGAGCTCTCTGTAGTAATTGATAGCATCACTCACAATTCTATTTACTGACAAGATGTGTTCTGTTAGGATCATTTTCATCCAATATATGTAACTAGTCCTTTCTTAATATGTTGCAGGGCATCACTGTGTTTGATAGTAAGGACATGGCCATCACCCTCCCCAGAGAGAGTTCTTTGATCTTCCAAATCCTTCAGGTCTTGAACAGAGAGCTCTTCAGTGTGGGATGCAAAGAGCTCTTGAACATCATCAACCTCTAAATCATTAAGGTCAATTTTTTGACCTTTTTCTACAATTTCCACTGAGACTTGTTCAACCGATTCATCTAAGTCCTTCATATCATTCATACACTCTAGCCATAACCTCCTCCACACACCATTCATGTTGCTAGATTTGACCTCACTTCAAGCTGCTGCAATGCTGTCAATTGCCTTTTTATGTTGTATTCCCTCCAGACTTCCCTAAGTGATGGAGTCTCACCTTCTGTTGCCCTGATTGCCTCGGCAAAAGCCCTTCTGTGCTAGTAGGCTTTGAAGGAAGCAGTCATCCCTTTGTCCATGGGCTGTAACAAGCTGGTCATATTTGGTAGGAGAAATAAAACTTTCACGTTGTCTTTCTGGTCAGCAAGAGTGGGAGGGTGACCTGAAGCATTATCCAAAATTAGCAATGCTTTATTGGCCAGATTGTCAGCAGCACAATAATTAGTTACTGCTGGGCAAAAATGATTGATGAACCACTCGTGAAACTATTTTGGTGACCCAAGCTTTCTTGTAGGCCATCCAGGTGGTTGGAAAGTTTCTAATTGACATTCCTATCAAAGCCCTGAGGGATTTGGAATGATAAATAACCATAGGGGTCATTTTAAAGTCGCCTGCTGCATTTCCCCCAACAACAGGGTCAGTCTATTCTTAGATGCTTTGTATCAAGGCATGGTCTATTCTTCCATGGAAATAAATGTTCTGGAAGGCATCTACTTCCAAAACAAGGCTGTCTCATCGATGTTAAATACTTGTTGTGGAGTATAACTACCCTCCTTAATAATGGCGCTCAATTGACCTTGATATTCACTGGTTGCCTTTTCATCAGCTCTCGCAATTTCACCGCTAACTGCTACACTATGCAAATTGACACGCCACTTGAACCTTTCAAACCACCCTGAACTGGCTTTAAATGATTCAATATGGGTACTTATGTCATAGTCTATCTTAAGGTATTCATAAATTGTCCTAGCTTTTTCTTGAATAAGCTGGGTCCTAAGAGGCATCTGATTTTGAGTTTGGTGCTCAATCCATACAGATAACATTTGTTCCATGTCTACCATGATGGAACTCCAATTATTCTTAAACAAGCACTTGGCGTCCAAAGGAGTTGCTACTTTACCAAACTCTCTTATTTTAATGCTGTGCTGAATTATGGACCTTATCGTCGAACTTGACAGATCCAACTTATTAGAAATTTCAATAGCACGTTCACCATCATTATATCTCTTCAAAATATCTAGCTTCTCCTACAATGTCACTTGTTTTTGTTTACGTTTTTTTTAGATGAAGCACTTGTACAATTACTTGACCTTTTCTGTGACATGATGAATTAATTCCAGGGCAAAAATGAAAAAATACATAACAGACATATTCACAATTTGCACTACAAATGGTGGCAAGTGATAAAATAAAGGCACATGTCCGACAAAAGGCAAGTCGAAAAATGAAATACACACAATATGATTTCACGCATGCGCACTGACTTCCTTCATTCATTGGCAAGCCAGAGACACCATTACGAGAACATCCGATCGTGTTTACGTATTGTTCTGTGCGTTTAACATGTTTAAGACAATCAAGCTGCCCGCCGGCTGTGAAGTACGGTCTGTTATCCGTTTTTTGAATGCAAGAAATGTGAAACCGGCTGACATTCATCATCAGATTTGTGAGGTCTATGGAAAAAATGCCATGAGTGATGGAATGGTCAGGAAATGGGTCAGACAGTTCAATGAAGGTCGTGAGAATGTGCATGACGAGGCGCAGAGCGGCCGGCCATCTGTGGTCAATGATGATTTGGTGCATGCAGTCAACGCAAAAGTTCATGAGGACAGATGGTTCACAATTTCATCACTTTCCTTGCATTTCCTGCAAATTTCAAGGACTGTTCTCTATGAAATTGTGAGTGATCATCTGGACTTACGGAAATTGTGCTCACGCTGGGTGCCGAAGATGCTCTCCGAAGAGCACAGAAACAAGCAGGCTGTCAGTGCATTGACCTTTCTCACGTGATACAGTGAGCAAGGTGATGGGTTCTTGAGCCATATCGTCACAGGTGACGAGACATGGGTGTCCCATGTGACTATGGAATTGAAGCAGCAGTCCATGGAGTGGAAGCACACCTCATCGCCGAAAAGGCAGAAATTCAAGCAGATAATTTCAACCCACAAAATCATGTGCACAGTTTTTGGGAGAGGAAAGGAGTTTTGCTTATCAAATTCTTGGATAAAGGCAGAACAATAAACTCAGCAGCCTATTGTGAGACCCTGAAGAAACTTCGTCGCGCGATGCAGAACAAAAGGCATGGCATGCTTACTCGCAGAGTTGTGCTGCTTCATGACAATGCTCGGCCACACACTGCTGCTCTAAGTCAAGCCCTCATCACGTTATTTGGCTGGGAACAAATGGATCACCCTCCCTACAGCCCAGACTCAGCACCAAGTGCCTTTCATCTGTTCCTGCATCTGAAGAAATTCCTTGCTGGCCAGCATTTCTTCATCGATGATGATGTCAAAAGAGCAGTGCAGAAGTGGCTGTCTTCACAGGCGGCCCCTTTCTACGAGGAGGAGATACAGAAACTGGTGCCCCGTTATGATAAATGCCTCAATAATAGTGGAAACTAGGTAGAAAAGTAGTTTAATGTATGGCGAATCTGATAAAAATAAAATTTTTTGAAAATAAATTCTCGTTTTCTTTAATAGCCAAACGGTACTTATATATATATATATATATATATATATATATATATATATATATATATATATATGGCGTATTCAGAAAGTAAGTACCGTTTGGCTATTTTAAAAAACGAGAATTTATTTTTTTTTAATTTTATTTTTATCAGATTCACCATACATTAAACTACTTTTCTACCTAGTTTCCACCATTATTGAGGCATTTATCATAACGGGGCACCAGTTTCTGTATCTCCTCCTCGTAGAGGAGAATATATATATGTGTGTGTGTGTGTATATATGTATAAACACATAAACACACAAAAAAAAAACAAAAAACACGCAAGCATATCGGGCCTATGCCCTTCTTCAGCGAAAGAGTATCTGAATATATATATATATATATATATATATATATATATATATATATATATATATATATATATATATATAACAGCTTACGGAAAAGGAAAGGTAAAATGGATAAATGGATGTCAACAAGGTGTTGGGATGAGGAAACCCAGTGAACACTCACCAATCAGACGACTTCAGATTGGCGAGGCCCCGGGATGTCGAAGCGACACACGTAAAAGAACACTAAAACACGGAAACATCACAAATGTAGGACCTGTCGGAATTATTCCTTCATCAGCTACAGAGAGAGAACTGATCTTTTACGTGTGTCACTTCGACATCCCCGGGGCCTCGCCAACCTGAAGTCGTCTGATTGGTGAGTGTTCATTGGGTTTCCTCATCCCAACACCTTGTTGACATCCATATATATATATATATATATATATATATATATATATATATATATATATATATATATATATATATATATACACACTAGTAGTTGGTGCTTGCATTCTGCAAGCATATCATCTCAACATAAAAAAACATTCATTTTTCATATTTCATCATTACAAATATTTTTTTAATTCTAAAGATTTCACCTCAGGAGCGATTTTCGTTTTTTTCTTTATGTCAAAATAATAGACTAAAACAATCCCAAAACTTTGCAATTTTAAGAATTTTATACTTTCTCCATTATGGGGTGCTAATGCTACACATATCTGCCAAATTTTAAAGTTGTAGTACTTCTAGAAGTGAAATAATATTTTTCCAATTGTTTAATTTTTAAACATTTTTAACGGCCGCCGCAATATGTTTATGGAGAGATTCAAATGCTTATTTGTGCAATTGCACAATTCTACTTATTTAAAAAATTTCAACTCTGTAGCACATGCGGAAATACATAAACCTTGAAAATTTGTTTAAACAATTGCGAATTTTTAGCGGCCGTATTGTTGCACTTTTTCATGATTTTCGTTTTTTCTAGTCAGTTTTGCACCAAATCCCACCTATTATAAAAGAGTATTTAAAACTGCAGAATCACATTCTATTTTCATGAATACTAAACAAATGTATCAATCTTTATTGAAAGTTGCAAAAAATCTTACAATGATAATAGATTAAATAAAGCTCCAAATAAATCGTAAGAAGCTTGACAGATAATTAATGATGAATTAAAAGAATTAATCAACAAATGCTTGAATGATGTGAAAGAATATTTCGACTCTTCCATATAATGTACATTATACTTAATCTTTCATGAAAATAATTTATTAATTTTGTAATCTTGTTTGGAATTTTATCTAGTTTGCATAACTTATGTATAGTATTATTTTTTCCTGTTTGTTACTGATTTGTTTTTTAACTTGCATTGTTTGACGAATGCTATACCTACATGATTTACTGTATGGTCTTATAAAGAATAAATTGAATTGAATATGCCAGTTTGTAGAAGGCTGATGGGTAAGCTGATAATTCAGAGCTGATCACACTGCATAACTGCCTTTCCCCTTCTTTTGTTCTCAAGCAAGCACCTATTTTATTTTTAGTTGCATTCTTATTTCAAAATTTTCCGAGTTCCTCTTCAAATTAGCTGTACACCTGCACCAAGTAATGCATTTGACTACATTTTGTTTAGGACTGCCAATTCGACTCAAGTTGAAACATCAAAACAGTTTGTGCTCTATATCTGGGTCAAATGATCCAAGTCATTCCCCCCAGGTCCACCAATGTAAACAGGCCTTCGCTGATAAAGATCTACTTACTTGCTGTCAAGATGAGAGCAGGCCCCGCCTAGGGGTTCTCCAGTGAAAATGCATGGCAATATGAGTTTCCACTGGAGATTACTTATTACATCATTAATTGTTTAAGAAAACATCATTTTATTTCTTGAGACTAAAAAGTAAAAAATGAAATAATTAAAAATACATTTTTTGGAAAATAACTTTAATATATTGCACTAAAAAGTAAAACATAAATTTTACTTACTAGACTTGATTTTAAAGTGAAAAATAAATTTTGATATACTAGACTTGATTTAATTGTTTTGTGAAATGTAAATCCTTTAAACCTTCTTACACTTATAGAAAGCCATATAACTTTTACAAAAGTAGTCTAGCAAATCAAAATTTATTTTTTACTTTATTGTGCAATACATAAAAGTTATTTTTTTAAAATTGATCAACCAGAGATGGAAGTTTATTCTTGTTATTTTTCTAAATGTCTCCTTTGGAACAAAATTGCTTTTTGTCGCTATGGATAACAAAATACCAGTGTGATTAAAATTACAGATGGTGGCGCTAAGGTCACTGTCAATATTTACAAGAAATTTTGTTTACAAAATATGATGCTAGATGGAATTGGGATAATTTGAATGCAATTAAAATTACCCTTGGCAGTGTAGGATAGCTATCAACAATTTTAAATTTTATCATAGCATTGGAAGCAAAGTTAAAACATAGTGATGCACTTAACAAATTCAGAAATTAATCTAAATATCTCTTAAACAATTAATTATATAAAAAAATGTTTCAAACACTACTTGTAGACAATTATATTATCTATAACTTTGATAACAACAAATACAATTACATCAATTGATTCCTAAAGGAGATATTTAAAAAGACAGTGAAAATGTACTCAGGAGACCTTAAAACATGTAAATATTTCCATTGAACTCTCGAATTTGATTTTTTTCCATGAAAACAATACTTTCTCCTATACTGCATATGGAGAGAGTAAGAATGTTTTACACAAATGCGGCCCTGTGTGCACTTTGAACCAGGCCAATGATTTTCCTAGCCAACTCTGACCGTAAAGCATGTGACAGGCAATCTAGTCATATAATATTACCGTATTTTTCAATAGATAACATGCATGTTATCTTTACAAAAAATTTCGAAATCTGGCAAAAACGGTCAAAAATGAAAAACTTAAAAACGAATAAAAGTTTATTTATCTTTAGCATTGTGACGCTTTTTGCCATCTTGATGACTAATTCATGATAATTCATCTCATGTTCTTTTAAAGCCTTGATGTACGCAATTATTTGAAATTGGATTTTCCATAGCTTAAAATATAAAATTTTCCAGTTCAAAAATAATTTACTACGGTCATAAAGTGTAATAAAGAAGAAGCTATTGGAAAAGAACGTTTCTCATTTGGGCAGTATTTACTTAAGTCTCGAGTTTTAGCCTGAATTTAATTAAAAGGTTCAAATGTAAAAGACCATATATTTTTCCATGCTATACAGATGGAGTCATGAAATTCTTCTGTATTCAAATAAGTTATAAACATAGAAATTCACTAAAGGACTCTTTAGACAGTGATCTCTAAAACTGAAGAATAGATTAAATAAATTGCACCTTTCCTTAGTTATTCAACATTTTTTGGGAGTTAAATCATACCTAGCAGAAACTTTTGACTGCAAACTATGTATAGTGTGTCCTTGGTTTAACATCACTTCGATTAATGTTGATTCGCATTAACGTTGTTCAAAAATTACTACCCATATTCAAATTAATGTCGTCAATGATACGAGTTAACATCGTTTTGACTCGGCTCTGAAATAACCCATGGAAAAAATACTCTGTAGATGACTCTAATGCATATCTATTATGCAGTGCTTCTCCAGCAGCAGCAGATCGCCTTATTTGAGTGGAAAACTGTTTTGTTTTGACATATCTCTCTATAATTTAAAAATATTTTGGGACACTACACAGGCAGACACTTCTCAAAAAGAGGGGAGAGAGTATTTACTGTGGACACTATGGTTGGTGATGGAGTGGATGAAGTGTTGGGGATAGCTTCCACAACCTTAGGGTAGTGGCGCGCAACCTTTTTCCAATGGTGGATGCCATTAATATTTACGAGTACCTCAGTGGGCTGCATTTAAAGCTATGGTTATTTCGATGAGCTGCATTTAATGTCTCATAAGGTTCAATGGTTTGCATCAGGCTTTAATCCTTAAGAGATCATGTGATATTTTGTTACATAAGTCGCACATGGTTACTTTGATTGCATTGGAAAATTTTTACCCATTTCAAAAATAAAATAAATAAAAAGTTGGTGAATAGGTTTAGTAAATGAATTGTTGGTCTGTAAATAATGACACAAGTACTTCTCATTTCCAACAATTTTACCAAAAATTGTGAGACAAAATCAAGGCATGTCCTACCTGGAGCGAGCTGAGGGAGGGGTTGATGCGCATAGCCCGTGAAGCGGACAAAAATGCCTCGTGGTGGTAATGGCCCCCTTCTCTAACTTTCCCCAGCAATCATAAAAGTCATCTTAATCCCCTTTAATAGAAACCTTACAAGCTCTCTGAGTTACGCAGAAAGGAAGATCCACTGACAAGGGGAACGTCAGGTCTGTGGGACACCGATTTTGATGAAATTAAAACGGCGCGTTCTCTGATTAAAATAAACAGATACGTGTCTTGCCGTTTTTGTGAATAGGCCTTTGTTTATGAGAAAAAAAATGTTAAATATCAGCATCGTCGACTACTACCTATAACTAGCTTAATGTTGCAATGAGATTGTAAGTGAATCCTGGCTGGTTGGTAGTTAGTCAGGCTACAGGTGCAGGGTTTGCAGGTTCGAGACTGGTCTATCATCTTTTTTTTTCGTCTTTAATGATTTAAAAAAAATTATTTAACATTTTAATTTATGACTTTAAATTTTTCCCAAGGAAATGCTATTTTTATAGACAACATTATTCATTATATAAATTACATTAGCATTCATACAATTATTATTTTTTAAATACTTTATTTTCATCATACATTTATCGTCAATAAAAAATACGTTGTTTTAATATTTACTTATCATGTAATATTAGCTTTTCACAATTATCGGGATGGTAATTATAATAAAAACAATCAAAGCATATATATTTGCGACAATACGCACAGCACAAAAAACTTTCAGCATTACATCCACATTTGAAATGTAATAGTTCCTTTGCAAAGCACACTTGATTTACATTTAAAAATGCTGCTTGGTCCGTACATAATTTTGATGCATATCGCAACATATTTTCAAATATAGGTGCCGATAACTGGTTTTGCACCAAAGCGTGAATTTTTACCGCGTCTTCTCGATTATGCAATTCAACATTTCTTTTTAGTAATACAGGCGCATTTTGAATTTTATTTATGAAAATTTTTACTTGGCAAGAAAAATAAACATCTAATGGTTGACACAATGAAGTACACTTTGGCAGAATCACTTTTAATGCACACGTTGGCATGCAATTTTCGTCTTTAAAAATTTTGTCATGCTGGTCCACATTAGTTTGCCCACCCCATGAATCCAGTATCAAAACAAATCTATTTGTCCCAACGTATGGATTCAAAACATTACTCAAATACATTCTATAAAGATCCAATGTCAATTTCCCAGATTTCGAACATGTGACGTAAAGGTTTTTATATTTTCCAGATAATTCCTGCACCTGCTCGGATACTCTTGGACCGAATCTAGCATTAGGTTCTTGCAAACATAGGCAAACCTTTGGCAATAATTTTCCTGATAGTGACAACGAATACTGTGCCATGTAAGAGTGAGTAATTTTGTTAATGCTCCCCACAAACACCTCTGTTCTTTTTTCACCCTGATGAGAATGTTCTCCGTATATTACCTCGGTATTCGCAACTGGTCTGATCCGTGTTAATTACATAGTCCGGATTGTAAGTACTACTTAAATTTAAAGTTTGCCATTGAAACAAGCTGGCTGCCAATACAGTCTATTCAAATGAGACACAATCCCTTTTCGTAACGTAATTGGTTACTTGCCGCTGCCTGATCCGATGCCTTCTTTTGAAATGGTCGACCCAAGATTGGGATGAGGTGATGGCAAAATCATCAGAAAGAAACTGCCGACATCGCCCACTGTTGTAATGCCCTAGTCGTCACATTTTCGCGAATCGTCCTTGCATATAAAAACCAATCCTGCATCCAACTATCGATGAGAGGGAATTTCTCGGCTGTAGTACCTCACCTCCTCTTTGTTTGTCCTTTTCCCAGCGGCCGATGAGATCCTTTCTAATTGAGCCTCTTTTCTGCAGAGTTTTTAAACCTGACTGCGGATGTAGTTTTCCCAGAGTCACCACCTCAATTTTCCTCTCCAACAGAACTACGTCACTTCTCCGTTTCTTTGGCAAAGGCTAATACTCAGAAGTCGAAGATTCAGAAGAGGTAGATTCTTCGACAACCTCTTTGCTTCTGCTTCCAACGGATGCCTCGTGAAATTCCTCGGCAATCTCGCCATCATTCTCATGCATTAATTCCTCCGTATCAAGAAATACAATTTTATCCAACATTCCCGTAAATCCTTCAACCATTTCCTTTGCTATCAACTTTGATCGATAGGAAATAACAAAAGTCACTGTTTGTGTGATTGCATTACTTTTCCGCAGTAGTTCTGTGAAAAAATGAACCGCGTTGGCCAATTCCTGCTTTGCATCGCTGTAGATGTTAGGATCTGGTACTGGATCTCAATCGACGCTAAGCTCGTGGAGGGAAGTTGTTCTTTTTCCATTATATACATGGCCCTTTTTTAAATAAACGGTCAATGTATAAGTAAAATACAATTAATATAAAAACATAATAAAATATTTAAAATAACTACTTTTTTCACTTAACAAAATTCACTGTAACTCCTCACAAAAAGAAATAGATGTATCCACAACAAATGTTTCACCACTAATATTCACTCCAAAGTTCTCTGTAACGTGTTTCGCTAGGAAATTCTCAAGAGAACGATTTCTGTGTTTGTAACTGACTACTACCAAACGGTTTCTATTTGTCGGACCAGATGTCAACCAGATGGAAAGCCATAAAAGATGGACAGATACGAACCCTTCACTCTCTATACATTCCTTTAGTTGAGGGAAAGATAAACTTATTTCCAGAAACTCCATGGCGATCTTATCATTACCCTTAAAGTAAAATACTTTTTTAAAATGCGCATGTAATGCTGAAAGTTTTTTGTGCTGTGCGTATTGTCGCAAATATATATATGCTTTGATTGTTTTTATTATAATTACCATCCCGATAATTGTGAAAAGCTAATATTACATGATAAGTAAATATTAAAACAATGTAGTTCTTATTGATGATAAATGTATGATGAAAATAAAGTATTTAAAAAATAATAATTGTATGAATGCTAATGTAATTTATATAATGAGTAAAGTTGTCTATAAAAATAGCATTTCCTTGGGAAAAATTTAAAGTCATAAATTAAAATGTTAAATAAATTTTTTTAAATCATTCAAGACGAAAAAAAAGGTGATAGACCAGTCTCGAACCTGCAAACCCTGCACCTGTAGCCTGACTAACTACCAACCAGCCAGGATTCACTTACAATCTCACTGCAACATTAAGCTAGTTATAGGTAGTAGTCGACGATGCTGATATTTAACATTTTTTTTCTCATAAACAAAGGCCTATTCACAAAAACGGCAAGACACGTATCTGTTTATTTTAATCAGAGAACGCGCCATTTTAATTTCATCAAAATCGGTGTCCGACAGACCTGACGTTCCCCGTGCTCCATTTATAAAGTTGAAATTATTCTGTGCTCTTGGGGTAATTTCAGTTTAACGTCTCCTTATTTTATTATTGTTTATATCAGCTGTGGTTCGACACAGTGATTATCCTTCTATGGGATTAATGAAACTCGCAATTCAATAAAAACAACTAAATAAATGTTATATATATCTCTTTACGGTAGATTTTCATAAATTACACAGTAACTGCTGTAAGAAATAATTTTTTGCATTTCTTTTCTAGTGATGTCAACTCATGAACTTGCATTCACAGTAGTCTTTGTAGCTCTCTGTAACCTTTCTAGTAAAAACTTATCATTCTCATCATCAAGGTGCTTGCATTCTGCAAGAATTTCAGATCACTTTGTTTATTTTAGATTATGACATCTTATGTAAAATTACGATTGAGAAGCACCTCAATGAAAAAATTACCTTTAGCACCTTAGAACGAATAGCCATAGTATGCACAGTAAGAAGCATGGTGGGTGAGGCATCCTTATTTTGCACAACTATGCAATAAGGAATGGTGTGATGTCAGATCGACTAACCAACCAAAAAATCATATTTTCCTTTCCCTAGCCCTTATATGATCTGTAAGGCATCGATTACAAAATATATTCAGGTAGAGGACAACATTTACTAAAAAGAAGTCCACAGAAGCATGTATTACGACATATAGTTTCTGAGATAAAAATCATTAAAATGTAATAATCGTATTTTGCTTTCCCTAGCTCTTATATAATCAGTTAAGTTATTGATTAAAAAATTTATTCAGGTAAAGGACAACATTAACTACAAAAAAGTTCGCAACAGCACATATCTACAACTCATAGTTTCCAAGATAAAAATTATTAAATTGTAATGTACAAATGGGGTAAAAACAGTCCCTTAACCCTTTCGCTGATATGGACATGAAGTTTCTGCATCAGCTGTATGCGCAGAGTTCAGTGACCTTGAAGCACCCCTGTGCTGAATACTTTCCCTAGGAGCTCTGCGTCTACGTTCATTCGTTCGTCTTTTAGTCTCTTTATATTTTACAAGTTATTTTGTCAATCATTTACATTTATATTCATTATTAACCATCTCAAAAAATATTTTCATCTTTTTTGTTGATTCTTTTTATTAATAGCAAAAGAAAACAAAGAATCTAAACGCGACTAAAAAAACTTGTTTTGAGAACAGGATGTATTACGTATGAAAGTTGACACAGAACGGAAGATATTTTTCCGTCTATTTTAGGCCTTTTAGGGCATAGGGGGGTGAGAAAAGTGACGGCCAAGGGACGAAAAAGGTTTTAAGCAGGTGCAAAAAGCCCGGGGAAATGAAGTAGAAGCAGCCATTTTCATCGTCCAAGGTTAGACTAAAAACAGCTTGAAAATATTTGTCTATGCCATCTACAGAGTGCCTAAAACATCTGTTAGTACCACAAAAATCCACGGCACTTCGTTACCATCGATACAACTGAATGCGTTTTGAGCAGCGAACGAAAAAGCTTGAAACGCATATATGCGTCGTTAGCAGTCAAGGCACCGCTCTGCCTGCCCGCATATATGCATCGATAGCAGTAGTGGCTGTGCGCTACCTCGACGCATATATGCATCGATAGCAGCAAAGGGGTTAAAATATGAATTTTCCCAAATTCGGATTTTTCTTTTGGGTTGTGACCAAAAACCTATAATCATGCCAAATTTCAAGTCACTTGCTCAGGGGTCGCCAAACTTTTCCTGACTGTGAGGTACATTCAAAATTCAAAATATCTGGCAAGCCACATGTAAAACTTGAGAAAGGCATGGAATTCAAAATAATAGACATATACCAAGCAATTTAAAGTATAATTAATGCAATTATAATACTTTACTAGGATGTCCATTGCAGCTTCACTTGCAAAGAAATCAATAAAAACTAGTTATACAGGATGTGGGAAACATTGGGCACACTAACAATGGGGACGGGAAGAAAATCTCAAAACTAAGCAAAATGTATGAGGAATAAATTCCCTGGAATGAATAAATACCTAGATATGGTAGGACGTTGCCAGTCTCTTTCATTCGCTGGTCCATTTGGGAAAACACATTTTTGTCTGGATGGCGGCATGCTGAATATCTTTCTGCATATGTTCTGGCTGAGCGTAGGCCCGATTACTAAACACACCAAGGATCAAGTACATATCATAGTATTCGTCTAACATGTAATCCATATCATTTTCCCTTCAGTGCTGTCAGTGTGCTGCTATGGAACGACTGCACAGTATGACAGTAGGCCTGCATACTGCGCACTGAGTGTTGATCACTGACATCCATTGTAATGCAGTGAGCTATCTTTGTCTTTTCTGTGCCATACGTAGCATCTTGTGATCCTTGTTCCTCTCACAGCATGTCTACATGTATGTTCCAATTGACAGTTCTTTTTTACAATGATATCTCGGTACCTATTCATTCTAGAGAATTTGTTCCTTAAACATTTTGCTTAGTTTTGAGGTTTTCTACCCGTCCCCATTGTTAGAGTGCGCCATTTTTCCTACACCCTGTATACAGTAGGACCTCAATTATCTGCCACCCATTTATCCATTACTTTCTGTTAACCATCATCCCGCTAGATTTCTTGTTACAAAGTTTGAATATACATTCATAGTACTAAGAACTGCAGTCGTCCATGTAAAATTTCTGTTATGTAATGTTTACTTGTATATGACATTATTTTAGCCATTCCTAGAAAAAATTCATGTTCACTTCTCGCTAATGATTCTTGAAATCAACACCACACCTTTTCACACACACAAACAATTCTCAGAATTGACATCCCCTACTATTTCCGTTTGTCACTTAAATTTTTCTGATAGTTTTGAAAGATTAACCTGTATGGTAAATTCATATGCTCTACATAAAATGACAGAAATACGGAGATGCGTATCTTTTTGGACAATAAAAAAGTTCGAAATCCTTTGATGTTTATGGAAAAGCAAAATTTACGGTGCTGCAAGAATACCATTAACGACTTGTATCAGGATGGTGATGAAAATGAGGACTCGGTAAGCAAAATGGAAGTGAACTATGTAATCGTAACTCAAAGGATAATGATGAAATGTGCCACTCACAACCAACTTAATATCGCAATGTTTTGGTGTTTCGTTCAACAATGGAGTAATGGAATTCCTCTAACAGGGCCAATTATAATACAGAAGGCCCTTGCTATGAATGCAAAACTGAATGATGATCCAACTGAACCGATATTCTATCTATCTAAACTAGTAAACTCCTGAACTCAAGACCACCCGACGCAAGACCTTCCTCCCATTTCTTATTAGACTTAGCAGCTATGGTGCTAAAAATGAACAACTTCACCTTTGATGGGCATCACTACCTTCAAATTAGAGGCACTGTGATGGGCACCCATATGGCGCCTTCATACGCCAATTGTTACTTGGGAGAATGGGAACGACTCTTCCTCAACGTACCACTCAGACCACTTTTGTGGCTGAGATACATCGACGATGTCTTCCTCATTTGGACGCTTGGACCTGACTCTCTCTATTCCTTTCTCTCGCGCCTCTCCTCCCATCCTTCACTCTCTTTCACCCACCAATCCTCTACCTCCCACATCACATTCCTGGATGTCGATCTTTACCTACAAGACAGCAAAATTCGCACCTGTGTTCATATCAAACTCGCCAACAGCCTCCAATACCCCCACATTGATAGATGCCATCCCCTTCATACCAAAACCTCTATCCCCTATGCCCTTGCTCGTCGAGGATGGAGGCTTTGTACTGATGGAGCTTCACTTCTACAATACTACTCTGTCCTCGAGGACGCTCTCCTCAAACATGGCTACCCTCCAGTCTTGGTCCGCGAACAGATCCATAGGGCGATGACGCCTACCCACCATGGATCCCTTCCACACACACCTACTATCCCTGTATCAACCCCTCCACTCACTCTTACTACACTTTTCCTTCCTGGTATCCACGAAGCCCTCAAAACAATCCTCCATGCTGCCCACCCAATTCTTACATCTTCCTCCCACCAGTCCCTCTTTACCAACCTTTTTGCCAATCCCACGCTCCTCTCCTTCCGCCGGCCCCCCAATTAGGGAAATATCTTGTGGATGAAGGAACTTCCCACTTCTACCACGCCTCTTGCAATAGGGTCTCACCCCTGCGGCAAACCTCGCTGCCTCACTTGCTCTATCCACCTACCCTCATTTTCTTTCTCGAGTCCCTCCACCAATATCACTTACCCCATCACCTCTAGAAGCAACTGCACCACCCGAAACGTCATTTACCTCCTTACCTGCACTCTTTGTCCCGCGTTTTATGTAGGCCTCACCAGCAATCCGTTAAATATCCGCATGAACGGTCACTGGAATAGCATCTCTCTCAGACGCCCTCTCCCAGTTGCATTACATGCCAATGCCCACAATGTCCCCTTCAATAGTTGCTACATTGTAAGGGTTATTCGCGCCTTACCCAATGACACTCCTGCCCCCCTTCTCCGACATTGGGAACTTGCACACATACATCTTCTTGACTCTTTCTCTCCGCCTGGCCTCAACCTCCGCTAACCCTATTAGCCCCCTTACAATGTCTCCTTGTTACTTTGTAACTATTCGCACTCTACCTCATCACACTCCCTCCTTATTGGCTATCCACCCTTCCTACTCCCCACCTCCTCCGATCATCAACCTCCCCACATCACCCTGTCATTCCCCGCTCAGTGTGTCACTCTCATTTACTCTACTGCTGAAGAAGGGCATAGGCCCGATAAGCTTGCGTGTTTTTTGTTTTTGTGTTCGTGTGCTCAACGTGTCTCTTCGACGCCCCCAGCAGCCTGCCAACTTGGTCTCCGACTTGGTAAGTGTCCGCTGGGCTTCCTTCAACACCTTGTTGCCACCCTCATCACTACCTTTTCATTTCCTTAAGTCTATATATATATATATATATATATATATATATATATATATATATATATATATATCATTCTATATAGACGTTCCTTACAGAGGAGGAGGAGGATATAATATATGATAACAGGAGGATACTAATGTTTAGGCACTTTCAAATGAGCTGGAGATTTGAAATTTTTTTCTTAGGTAGTATTTTGTGTAAAACCGACTAGAAAAAACGAAAATCTTGAAAAAGTGCAACAATGCGGCCGCTAAAAATTCGCAATTGTTTAAACAGATTTTCAAGGTTTATGTATTTCCAAATGTGCTACGTAACTGAAATTTTTTTTATGAGTAGAATTCCTAAAAAAACGAAATAGGGATTACACAAATTTTGATATTTTAATTTGTTTGGCAGTTAAAAATTCTTAAAATTTAAAGAAATAGATAACTGTTTAGGTATTACGGAATGAGCTAGGAAGCTGAAATTTTCAAATTATTTACAGAGTATTAAATTTGCACAAATAAACATTTCAATTTTTCCATTTATGAATTGCGGCGGCCGTTAAAAATTATTTAAATTTAAACAATTAGAAAAATATCATTTTACTTATAGAAGTGCTACAACTTTAAAATTTAGCTAAAATGTGTAGCATTAGTACCTTATAATGAAGAAAGTGTAAAAATTTTAAAATTCCAACATTTGGGGATTATTTTTAACTATTATTTTTACATGTGGGAAAAACGGAAATCGCTGAGGAGGTGAAATCTTTAGAATTAAAAGAATATTTGTAATGATGAAACGTCGGTCTGAATAATTATTGTTTTTTCAAGGTGAGATGAATTGCTTGCAGCATGATATATATATATATATATATATATATATATATATATATATATATATATATATAATCCGCATATTTCTCAAATCTATCATCATCTTGGTTACAAACCCTGACGGAAAATCAAGGTTCTACTGTATGTGTTAAATATTTTTATTATTTATTATTTGTATGTATTTTAAAAGAATAATCAATTCTATTATTTATTTCACTTTTCATGTGGCTGCATATGAATGGAGGGGGGGGAGAGAGAGGGGGGGGAGAAAGTAGGGAGAGAGAAGGGAGAGTGGAGGGAGGGGGAAGAGATATAACTTGAGGTAGAGCAGCGGTTCCCAACATGGTGTCCCCAGGCTATGAGGGGTCAGCGGCGGCGAACATTTTGGGAAGCCAAATTCGACAAAGGGAATGGACCAAGATAGTACTGGGAAGCTTATCCGCATTAAGACTGTCCGAAGGAGGGCCGGAGATAGCCCTTGAGATAGAGCAGTGGTTCCCAACATGAGGTCCTTGGACAAAAAGCGGTCCGCAGTAGCGAAAAGGTTGGAGAGTTCAACTCGGTAAAGGGACACAACCAATGTTGCATTGCAAGTCCGTAAGCCATGTTCGAAATATCAAAAGGTCTCAATGTAATTTGTGCATTTACCTGCATTAAGACGACACAAAAGGGGGTGGAGAAAGACCTTGAGATAAAGCAGCGGTTCTCATTTTGGGGCCCTCAGACTAAAAAGGGTCTGCAGTAGCGAAAAGGTTGGGAAGACCAACTCGGGAAAGGGACATGATCAAGGTAGTACTGAGAGTCTGTAAGCTTTGTTCAAAATATCAAAAGGTCCCAATGTAATTTGTGCATTTACCTGCATTAAGAGGGGCCTTGAGATAGAGCAGTGGTTCTCAACCTTGGGTGAGATGAGAAAAGGTCGGGAACCACTAAGGACAGCTTTTGCTTTACAGGTAGCAAACGACACTCAATGCTCAACGTTCAACACTCGTCGTTATGAAATTAATTATATAGATATTAATGAAAGTAGTCATATAATTTTAATGTGACATGTGACAATGCATGTTAACTGCCAATTTTTCATATTGCAAGATGTGCAGAGATATAGCAAGTCTCATGCAGTCACTGAGATGAGAATCGATCAACTGTGATCTACAATTAAGACTTTTCACTCTCACATTAATGAGTCAACATAAAACATGTACTCATATATTGAAAAGTTTCTTTCAACAAAGGATATTTTTCCTTTTCAACCAGAAGCCAAAAATCATTTTGTGATGATCTTCCCTTCAACTGAAAATCAGATTGCCGAGTGATAATTTCCATTTCTACATCAATTTTTTATTTATCACACATGGTATTTGCATTGAAATTTTACTTATGCCAGTTTCAATAAATGGAAGTAGAACTTAAAGCTGAGGAAAAGCTTATTTGCTGAAAGCCATTCAATACAACTTTTGTAAAAAAAGTAAAATTTTTAAATCAAGTACAGGTGAGCTCCGCTTAATGGGGAACTGGCCAATGCGGATTCATTATAATGCAGATTTTATTTCAAATTAAATTTTTTTTAAATACACATATAAACATATATCTTATGCACAGTGCGATTGCAGGATAATATCTTATAATTTTTGAAATTTTGCACTATTCAAATTTCATTAAGTATCCTAAATATTTTGATATTTCAGCAGTGTTGTATAATATACGAATGTCACTCTCCATGCCAGTGGAGATTGGGTACTCGAAGCAAAGCAAATGCATAAAACTATGTGTGAATACTACATACGAAGTCATGGGTGCTTGGGTTTTAGCGGTTGAAATGTTTGACTCTTGTCAGTTGCAATCTTAATGCAGACTTATTTCAAGCTAAGCAGTCACCCCTGGACTCTTTTATTAATAAAACTTCATAGGTGTTCTGAGAAATATTTTGAAATTATGTAAGTTTACCACTAAAAAGCTTGTTTGTCTTACTGTTTACTAAGTAATTTTATAGTTTGTTTAATAAATTATGTTCTAAAAGCCCAGCAGAAATATGTTTAACATTGAATGTGGGTCCAAAAATACCAGTTGGAAAGTTATTTCTCTCTGGGCACCTAAAGGTTATGGTGCCCCGACGAACACAGATTTTCACTTAATGCGGAAACCTCAGGAATGCATCCCGCGCGTTAAGCAGGGCTCACCTGTATATAGAATGTCATGAATATTTGTGATTCGGATATTTATGATAATAGGTGCAGTAGGAATTACTCACCAAAATGTTTAATTCACGAATATCTGACATCCTAATCTATCCCCGCATATCCATTTATTAATATATTAATATAATGAGCATTCATACATGGCAAATAAGTTTTAGCTAACTGAACATACATGTCCAAACAGCCTTTGATTGATTTGTTTATATCCTGGCAACTGACAAATGAAATGTAGTAAATGATAATGGACGTAAAAATTATGGTCTATGGTTGCAGCATAGATTTTCTTTACAAAGTTGTGATGTCCTGTACCTTATTGTGTTACATCAACCATACAAATTGTTTCTTGAAATTATAATGTTTTTAATTTTTGTCATAACTGATTGAAGGGAAGAGGTTTTTGGCAACCACAGTTTCCTGCAAATCTGCTATAGATGACTCTGTGAGCCACATAAATATAAATACAAGAGTCACATGTAGCAAGTTACTCATTGGAGACCTCTGTTCTAGCTCATCTGGAAGTGACTAAACATTAGTATCCTCCTATATGATAATAATGATATATATGATAATGATATATCATAAGTAAGAAGCAGCTATAGATACAGTCAAACCCTGATTTACCACCCCAATTTACCATCAACCCTGCTTTAATGCCAATGTCAATGATGAACAAATGGTAGTGCTAAATCAGGCTTTAACTCTACACTATCCTTTTGAACTTTGTGTGCTTGCAGTTCATATATTTACACTTTGTGACAAATATTTTTATGACCATTACTTCTGTTTCACACCGATCATTTGCATTTCATGTCATGCATTTGCGATGACAAGTGTGAACTCCCTCTACTGTTTTGTTTCGAAGTTCAGTTTAAACTTTGGTGCCCTAGAAAAACACTTATTATAATATTGTATTTATAATGCTCATTATTAGCAGTTTTCAAAGCAAACAAATGTGATAACTCTCAACTTAATTATTTTGTAGCTCAGTTTGTAGTTCACTGCCGCTATTTTCAATGATGATGCTTTAGTTTAAAATTTAAAGAAACGCCATCATTTTGGAATGTATGGTTTTCATTTGATATTATCTTTGTGCATATTTTGAACGTAATTTAAGAAAATGTTATTTTGTTTTGTTAGGGTTTCATTTTTTATTACGAATTTTAATGAAAATCTAAGAATTGCTAGCATCTTGTAAACATAAGATTTTCTGTCGTATATTTTGAACACGATTACTAAAAGAAATTTAATGCTTCATTTTTTGTGATGCACAGTAAAACCTCATTATTTTGTTCCTGGATAATTCAAAATAGCATGTAATTTGAAGCTAAGGGCAGTCCCCGGCCAACATAATAGGATTTTGCATACTTTTTAGTACGGATTATTCGAAATACGTCTACAATGAAATTCGAACTCATCATCTGGTCTGGTGACTCATGAACATTTCGTTTGATTTGAAACCTTTACCAATATATAGTGTTTAAGTGGAAAGTTCATGCGCACACATGACAAAAGTATTGCGTTTTTGTTCTCCATTTCTCGCATGTGAAATATATGTTGTCCCCAACAGGTAACTTATTTAATAGTCAATTTGAAATAAAATCTTAGATGATACAAATAGAGGAATCATTTTATCCTTGCTTCACTAGACCTTTATTCCAGGTTCTCAGATTACTTCATGTAAACTGCTTTATTGTAGATCTCTAACTCTTCCCCGTAAGTTTTTCAGAAAAAAAAACTTCAAATAAGAATAAACAAAGATGCTAGAAGCGTGCAGGGACAGGAGAAATGAGGTTTTGTATTTGTCCACTCAACAAAATAATGCCAAAAAATATAAGGTTTTTACCTTAGTAATTTGAGCATGATCTTCAATGTTATTCTCACTATCACTCTCTGAACTGACACTTTCTTCTGAATCACTTTCAAGTTAGATTTCTGTCTACTTTTCATCACCAGGTATTATTTGCATTTTCCTATTGGTTGATGCAATGATGTTTGACTCTTTTAATCTCTTAGAAATGAAATAAAGTAACAACGGAAAAATAATGAACAATAGCTGTCTCCATACAGCGTAAATGTTTACCTCAGCGCAACAAGATAATATTTTTTTGTGCAATCCAAGCATGTCCCATGTACTCTGATCATGCTTTTGGTCAAGAGGTTTTCTAAGGGTTTGGTTCCTTGTGCTGCTATATTTTACATCTCTCCTACTTTTTCATCAGTGATGCATACTAATGGCGTTCCCGAACTTTGCAAGAGTTTTGGGATAGTGAAAGTTTTCAAAAGAAATGGTGCTTTGCAGTTCCAACAGAAGAACTACGCATCCTTACAGATGCTACGCCATGGCAGGGAGCAGTCCTGAATTGGTCATTACACACGCCTGGCAGTTTTCAGACAAAAGGCTATTTACTATGCAGAAGCGACAGCAGGAGTAGAGGGAGCTACGTTGGCATTAGACTTTTTGCACCCAGCAAAGAAGTTAGTTGTATATATTGATAACCAAGCAGTGTTGTATGCCCTAAGAAAGGGAAAAGGTTTATGGTTTGATGATGTTAATTTACGAAATATGTATTTATGCCTAATAAAGGAATTGTCACATAAGGTGACCTGGGCATGTCCCTTCTGAGATGAAACCTGCCGATGCCGCTTCTTGGGCCTTCCTGGGTTCCTATATGCCTGCGTCTGCCATTTTGGCTGGCGTAGGTATATAGGGCCTGGGAGGTGACCGGGATGGGTCAGTCGAGGAATCGTTTCAGAAAGCGGCAGTGCCCAGCTCTCTTGTAAATATCTTTGAATGGGCTTGTTTGTGCATTGATGTCAGATAACTGTTTCTCTCTCTCACTCCCATTATATTGTTCTCAAGAAATGCTGAACCAAGCACTAGCCCAGATCCAAAGACCATTCCTTCTCCCTTTCCATATAGCTCTCAAGTGTTGTTGCATAAGAAAAAATACTCATCTCAAGCGTGAGAGACTTCACAAAGCAGATAAATAGGGCCTGCATCCCCTTCTATCACACAGTAGCTTTCATACAAGAGGTTTGGTTAGTCACAGCATTGAATAGGAGTTTTTAGAACCCACAATCCGCATAATTATGTGAAAATTCAATCACAAAATTTGACGTATAATATAGGTAAAAAGAAAACAGTAAAAATTGCAGAATTAAGCCCAATAAGAAGGTCCTAAGTTACTGTTATGAAATATATCAAGGTTTTTCAGATATAAGATAATTTATTGCTTAAAAAAAATGAGAAATTAGCAATCTCCACGGCATACCCAGTAAGACCGCATATGAAGTTTTCATCCTGCGTACCCAGTACGATGCTGAGGGGGTAAGAGCATTTCTTATAATTCTAAGAGATCATCCATAAAATATGAAATGCTTATGTTTGCCTTTTTATTTTTCTCTTCCCTTAAAACTAGGCATGCAATGCTAAGATTGACCCCTACCCCTCCCTCCTGCCTGCATGATACAATTCATGGATTTAAATCCCCTCACCAGCAGTCCCAAAGAGAATGCGTTAAGTACGTATTGCAGAAAAGAATTTGTAAGTACGTAATTTGAGCCATCTTTGAGTACGTAATTATAAAATAATCACCTGTCATAACAAATACGACCACGTTATTTTGAGAGCACGTATAGTTTATTACGGCTGTGTAATATGGATGGAAATAAAATTACAATGCAATGTATGAAATTGCCTTGAGCTAATAAAGAATTAATTAATTAATTATTTTTGACCATACTGATGTCATGGAAAGTTTGAACAAAATTGGAGAAAATTACTATGTGGTTTCTATCTATTATCTAGGCAATATTTCACACAAGCGTTTTCCCAATCTTTTCAGCATGCATTTTTGAAATCTTTAAACTGAGTACGTGGGGTTGAAAGTCTTCTTCCAATACATGATGTAAAAGAGTAAATTGAAATACACACTGGGATAATTGAGATGGTCACTCAATTTTATTTTTCACATGCAGTAGTGTTCATGAATCATGAATTAACACTTTTGGGAATGCCGACGCATATGCTGTCCGAGCGTGTGTGTGTGCCTACCTACCGATGCAGCGTATGTGTTCAAGATCCTAAAAATTCCTAATGGCATCCCCACCCTTTCGAGGAGCTGGGAATGAGCTGGTAAGGGCAGTGGGCCTCAGTTTCGGCTCAACCTTCACTGCGGTAGCATTGGTCCCAATTTTTTTTCGAGTGATTTTTTGGGTGAATGGCATGATGAGTGATTGGTTTAGAGTTGAGTAAGGTGTACGACAAGGATGTGTTATGTCCCCTTGGTTATTTAATGTGTTCATGGATAAATGTGTGAGACAGGCATGTATGGATATGGTGGGTGTTATGGTTGGTGGAGAGAATGTTCGTGTACTTTTGTATGCTGATGATGCTGTGTTAATGGCCGAGAACCCAGGAGAATTGCAAAGAATGTTAGATAGCCTGCATGATACGACAGTGCGAATGGACTTATGGGTAAATGTGGCCAAAACCAAGGTAGTTGTGTTCGATCGGGAGAATGAGGTGAACGACTGTCAATTTAGCATAAATGGTGGAACGATTGAGGTAGTGGATGAATTTGTATACCTTGGTAGAATGTTTAGTAAAAATGGTAGAGTAGATGGGGAAATCAAAAGGAGAGTGAATGATGGTAGAAAGGTGGCAGGGAGTGTGTGGTCGATTGCAAAGAATGAATGGTTGTCAAAAGAAGCGAAAATGTCTGTATACAAGAGTGTTTTAATGCCTACCTTGTTGTATGGCAGTGAAACATGGGTGTCAGGAGAAGCATAAAAGTAGTTTGAATGCGGTTGAGATGGGATACATGAGGAGAGTTTGTGGAAAATCTAGGACGGACAAAGTAAGGAATAATAGGGTGATGAACGAATGTGGTATGAAAGCTAGTGTGACAGATTTGTATGAGAGAGGTCTGCTGAGGTGGTTCGGACATATAGAAAGAATGGAGGAGAGTAGAATCACCAAGCAAATATATGAAGGAAGAGTGAATGGCGAGAGAGGGAGAGGCAGACCGCGCAAGACTTGGTTGGATGTGGTTAGTGAGACTCTGAGAAAAAGGGACGTGAAAAGTATGAGGAATAAGAGGAAATGTGTGACTCAGTGTATGAGTGTATGTGAAGCAAAAGAAGTGTGCAAGGATAGAAGTGTGTGGAGGAAGCATGTGGTGATGGGTTGGTAATTGGCAGACATATGGCATGGCTTACCCCACCAGGAAAACGCGTCAAGGTGTGTTGTTGTTGTTGTAATATTACTCAATCATATTTTTTGTAATTTATTTATCCATCTCAGACCCAAAATAAGTATAAGAAGTGGCGTAAGCAAATAAATGCCTTTAGTTTAGCAGATTAAAAAGGACGTGATGACGACACAGATCGGGGAAGCAGTCGCTACTGCCTGCCGACGCAGCATATGCAATCCAATTTTATTTTTTGAAATTCCGTACTGATTTCACTTTTAATACGTAATAATGACATTTTACATAATATTCATGTATATATCTGCCATTTAACAAAAAATTTCAAAGTGGGCCGATGGGATTGTCATGTGTTTTAGAGGTGGTCCTGATAGTGTTAAGTGGTCACTTCAGCTATGTTCACGGATTCACCGTGTGTATGAACTTGTAAGGTCAATATGTTTTGTAGCAGAACAGACTGATAAGATTATATTGAGATTTTACTGTCCAAGTAGCGGATCGTAAGAAATTTCGATTTTTTTAGTTCGTTTATTTCAAACCCAGATAATTCGAAGTCATATATTTGTGGTCCCTTGAACTTAGAAATAACAAGGTTTGACTGTATTTTGAACAATTAAAAGAAATTTGATCCCTTTCTTATGCTAGGTTTTGATTTTCTGCTATGCATTTCGAAAGTAATTACAAAAATTTTTACCACTTTATAAATGCAAGTGTTTTTTTGCGGCTTAGAAATTTTTGTTTCAGAACCTAAGAAAACATCCGTGCATCACATACTCAACATTCCATTTCAGTAGTTAATCCATTTTAATTAAAGCATTTCCTTGGAATGAACATAAGAAGATTGAAAATCGAATGTGAAAATGTGAAGAGGTAAACTGCACAATTGCAGATAGAAGTGTTATCACTTTGTAATGCTGGGTTTAAATTTGCTATTATGTGTTTTAAAAGTAATTAAAAGAATTTTTTTCACTTTATGATGCTAGGTTTTCATTTTGTTACATTTTCTTTTATTTTCTGCAGGGGCGGCCCAAGGAATTTTGGCACCCTGGGCGAGATAACATTCCAGCACCCCCATCCATTAATGTTTGTTGAGATATTTACAAAACACACGTTAATTTATTCATTGCTCTGTAAAAATTATTGATAATTGAAAATTAAAAGGAGTGCCATCAAGATTCAAACCTGCTCTGTGATATAAATTGGTTTCCAACATTTATTCACTTGCAAGTAATACATAGGTAGATAGTTGGGTTAACGCTCCCAAAACTTGGCACCCCGGGCAGCTGCTGGCTCGCCCATAGCTCGAGTGGCCCTGATTTTCTGTTAAACTGCATTATTTATGATAAAAAAGTGGGAACCTTACTTCCATTATCACATTGCGTCTTATGGGAAAATAGGATTTGCACCTCACGAATTTGCATTTCGTGTCAGTTTTCTGGAACCAATAATTTGCGAAGTTCAAAAAGGTGGTGTAGTTCAATTCCTTGCCAATAGAGGCAGGGCTACTGTTTATTGGCAATCAATCAATGCAGCCATGCAGCAGCAGGCGTTAGTGTAATATAATTTAGTTAATCAAAATATCCCTTATACCAGCGGTACTCAACCTGGGGTGTACGAACCCCCGGGGTTGCGCAAGTGGTTTCTCCAAGGTCTGCAATTTGAGTAGCATAAGACATTTATTTAAATCTATAACTTGTTTGATCCCTCACACAGCTCTGATTAATATTTCAAAGTGAGAAAATGAGACTACAAATGAAAAATGTATAAACTTTTCATGCAGAAATTGTGGGACATTGTAGGGGGTCCGCGGCTCCAAAAAGGTTGAGAAACACTGCCTTAAACAATCAGTTATTTGAAAAAATATCACAAGCAAAAGTTGTAGCAAATTATATTTTCTACAACTTATTATAAGAATAAGTGGATATAGAAATATCCGTGGTTCAGAAAAAAATGAAATTGGGAATGTGCAAAGCATATAATTAATTTCATCATAACATTCCATAATTTGGAAGCCTTGAATGTATTTTATGATAAGACTGATGTGAGCAATGATAAGGGTCCAAAAAACTCTATTAGCCATCACTTTATCTTGTCTCAGCATTCATCATATTAAATAACTTTCTATAAATCATGAAACAATACAAATATATTAAGCAAGACTTTAGACCTAATTTTACAATAAAACTTTTTTACTCGGAGAAAGTAGTTTTAAAAATTTAATGCAAAAATTAATGTGCTATGAATACCAAATATTATCAACTGGTTATGAATTTTATAAGTAATTTGGATGCTTACATTTATGGTGAGATAATCACTCTTGTAATATTTAACCTCCTCATCGAATCGCTCATAAACAGGGTTTGGATACATCAGAAAGGAACTATAACCCTTTTGCTTTGATAGGTTTCTGACACCAGTGACATTATCCATTCTGAAGCCATATTCCAAAGACAGGGGACGCTCTGCATCCAGTTGTGAGTCCTGCACATCTATCTGTGGTGATCTGCAGGCCATGTTGGAGTTGCTCAAGACAACACATTGCTGAAATGATGAATGGTAATTAGTCACAAGATTAAAAAGTGAATTGTGCACTTGGTATAATTCAAAGTTATATATGCATAAATTACACATAATTTGTTATAAACTTACACTAGTATACATTTTATCTTCATAATACACGTACATCTCTGGATTTTGTATATAAACCAAATTCTTTCCAGAGACAGATATTTTTATTCCACCAGCAGGAATTCCTTTAGGAATTTTAATCTGAGATTAAAAATAAAGAGCACTGATTAGTTGATGAGAAGAATTTACAACAAATCTTAAGTCTAGAAGGCAAACAATAGAGATGTTACTTCTTAAGTATTTTACCATATAAAAATAGGAAAAGTTTCACTATTTGACACTAATACGTTAAATAAAATTATGTTGATAAGGAAGCAATAACCGAAAATGATTACCTGTCCGGCCACCCCAGATTCAGCTGACTCAATTGTTGGATCTTTGACATATTCAAACAATTCTTTATCAAAAAATCGATCACCTTTATCAAATTTCATCCTCAACTTTCCAGATTTTGGTATAGCAGATGCACTAGTTATACATACTGCATCTTCAGGACTGGTTCTATAATAATAACATGGATATTATAACATAAATTTTAACTACTGCTTTGTTATGAAGCTCTGACAGATGTATTCAAAATTACAAAAACTAAAAATAGAAGAATGAATCATCAAAATAGCCGACTTCAGACAATTTTTGCCAAAAGAACTTTACCTAGTGATTTCACAGGGTAGGTCATCAATGAAGGCTTGGATACGGCTGCCGGCATTCATATATTTTCCAGAAATCCTCAAAGTAGTTCCTCCAGAACGAGGACCGAATTTTGGATGAATTGACTCAATCACAGGATCAACAAATTCATAGTTTTGCTTTGATTCTCCTCTGAAATCTTCGACCCGTACAATGACTGGCCCACCTCTTGGTTCATTTGTTCCTGGTCCATCTACACGGCATACTATTTGTTTTGTTTTTATGTACAAACTTTGGTATGGCTCACATGGTATTCCAGCAACATTTACACCACCATAAATATCTTGAAATGTTTTCCCAAGGTTAATTCCTCTGATTGTTATGTTAGTTCCTCCTTCCCATGGTCCCAGTTGAGGTTCAAATGAATGAACCTCTGGATTTGGACATGTTTGATTACGGTTGAGCCACACTCCAGCTCCTCTGTCACACTGATCTTTCACTTCACAGCGATCTGAACTTTGGCACCAGCCACAGCCATATTTTTCTGCCAAGGCAAGGCACATTCCGCAGTTGTCTGCCATATCACGGCATCGATAAATAACCACTGCATGTAAAAAACGTGTACAATTAGCCCAATCAAAGTAAAATGTGATAACATGTTTTCTATCAATTAACTAGAAATTGTATTAATGCAAAATAAATAATTTTCTAAAGCAGATCATCAAAAACAGAATTTTTGGAAAAAATCCTAGAAAAAGAAAGTTAAATGGCTACTATCATACAGATGTAAAAGGTGTCAACAATAATATTATTTTAAAGAAAAAATACTTAAATGAAAAAATAACACAAGAAATTTCTTAATTTAAATTATTCACTGAAAAATTATTTACTATGGATAAATTTGAGAAATTAAGGAAATTCTACAAACCATGTATGTTATCAGGATTGTCCAGTGGCTTCGACCCACCCCATATCACTGCAAATGTAGCAGTGATGTTGGGAGCTCGGGAAGTGTAGGAAAACTCCATTGGGTCACAGTAAATTGTATCACCCAACAGTTGAGCATTAACGCTGGTTACCCTGCCTTCAATGTTGAACTGGCAGACAAAACGTGTCTGCACTATGAACTGCTGCTTGAATACACAGGGAAATTTATATTAGTAATATTCTCAACTAATACAAATCATTGGTGAGAAAAAATATACAAAAAATATGAATTCCAATCAGTTGATCATACAAAACCCAATCTTAACTAAAAGTAAATACACTTTCATGAAGCAACATGGGAATATTTTACACCCAGTCCCCGACTAACATGACTGATGCATTCTTAAAAAATTTCATGCAAGGTTAAATTGCATTAGTCGGATATGAATTTCTCATAAGAAATAATATAAATAGGGGAGGATGCATTCCAGCATCCAAACCAGATCGACATATTTTTTATTTTATTCCTTTATTATGAATATACTTTGGTTAATGCTTTGTGTTTTTACGTATGATGATATTAGCAATAGTGAATCTGATGCAGAAACTTTGGTTGTGAAGGTTTTAAAATTTTGATTATTGTTAATTATAAATTGTTATTTTACGCATTTCAATACATTACTGTAAATTGATTGCATTATTTGTGGGATACCTAGACTGTGTGTAAGGGAATGCATCAATATTTGGGACATCTGTTTTTAATAAATTCCACATTTTCGTTACTTCATATCTTTTGTTATAAAGAATTGTTTTCTCTATTTTTCCTCGATATCAGATAGCATATAAACTACTGCTTTGTAATTGATTAGTCTAAAAACATTAAGAAAAACTTGGGCTCAAAAAGTATTAAAAATTTCATTGTTTAACAAATTAATTGTAAATAACAAATTGTGAATTGATGAATTTTAATACGTTATTGTAAATTGATTAAAATCCTTGGGGGAAACCTAGACTTTCTTTATGCAAGCAGATACTTATATTTAGTAAAAGTACAAATTTATGCTAAATCCAGTTTTTACTGCCCCTTCGCTCCTTTGATTGTTAAATACTGCTTATCGTAAAAACAAATTCATTAGCAATTTTAATTTATTCTACTAGAAAATTTATGAGAAGTTTTGATTAAAAATATTTTCACATATTTTAATTGTTAATAACAAATTATTTGTTAATAACAATTAGTTACATTACAAATTTTTAATATTTTATTGCAAGTTGAACAAATTCTTTTATACATGAAAAAAGAAATATATGTTAAGAGGTAATATAAATAAGATAGATTTCAGTCCCGACTTCCTAACTGGAATGCACTTCTGGTCTCTTGCTTCCCCCAGTCAAGTGGTTAATGAAGAGCAGGGCTAAAGTTTGTTTCTGTTTCCACTTTCTATACCTTTTTCACAAACGTAGAGAAGACATGGAGAAATCATGTTAAACCAAATACTCGAAAAGCAACCCTACTTTAAAAATTCTGTTAAACCGAAATCTTGTTGGTAGAATTCATGTTAGTCGGGGATTGGGTGTACTGTAAAATATAATTCAATCTTTAACAAACCAAACATTAAACTAACTGCATCAATTATCAGGGTTGGATTCCAATTAAAATGCAAAAAATAGTTCATGATATAGCTTGCATATTTGTTCACAAATAACTATCATTTCCCTTTTATTTTCCTGTAATGAGAGAAAATTAAACTATGCCACCAGACATGCGGTCAGTTGGATTACATCACCAAATCAAATATAGTTTCTTATCATATAAATTAATAACTAAAATGGAATTCGAAAAATGTGTGTACACCACATTTTTGAACTTCGCGTGGTTGCGGTTTGCAAATTTGGACTTGGCAACGAAATTTTTTATGACCATTACTTGTATTTCGCGCCAATTACTTACATTTCACATCATGCGTTTACGATGCCAACAAGCATGAACTCCCTCTACTTTTTTGTTTCTAAGTTAATTTTAAACTTTAGCATCCTAGAAAAGGACATTATTATTATATTTATAATGCTTGTTACTAGCAGTTTTCAAAGTAAACAAATGTGATAACCATTGACGTAATTCTTTTGTAGCTCAGTTTAAACTTCACTGCCAACGGCGTTATTTTCGATAACAGTCGAAGTTGCTGGCATCTAGTGGCCAAATTAGAAATTATTGGCTAATGGAAAAGCATCCTGCACATTTAGTTTTTCACAACTTTTACAAGTATGACATTGAAAATATTTCTACTTCACGTATGAAGTTGCTGGTTTTTGACCAAAATATTTAGTGACCCTGAAATATAGTAAAAGAAATGTAACCACTTGTTAATGCGTTTTTTTTTCCTGATTGGAACTGTTTTTTGCAGAATCCAGGAAAACATACATGCATGATGTATTCAACATTCCATTTCAGCGGTTCCTTAGAATGAACAAAAGAAGATCGAAAATCGCATAAGATATTGTGTTGAGGTAAACTGCACAAGTGTGGGAAGAAGTGTAATCGCTTTGTTATGCTGGGTTTTCATTTGCTATTACCCATTTTGAAGGTAATTAAAAGTATTTTTTCACTTTATAAGGCTAGGTTTTCATTTGCGGTTATGTTTTCTTTTATTTCCCATTAAACTGCATTATTTATGATAAAAAAGTGAATTTTTTAGGTTGGCGGGAACCACTTTCTCATAATAACATGGTATCTTATGGGAAAATCTGACTTGCACTTCGCAAATTTACATTTCGTGTCAGTTTTCCAGGATAAATTATTCGCAAATTTAAAAAAGGTGGTGTATAGAGATTACCACCAAACCCTTGTCAAGAGTGTTAACACCACTAGAATTTAAAGCTATAACTAATGATCATAACAGTGAATGTCAACTTACACCAATAATATGGACTTTAACCCTAATACTCTTTTTGATTCCTGATGAAACAAGAATTTCTGTAGACCCTCCAGCAGTAGCATTAATGGTAGGACAAAATCCTGGGCCACTTCGGTAACTAGGTCCAATCCTCTATAAGGAAAAAAAATTTATTTTAAAGTACTCTGATACATGTGAAATTTATATTATAAAATTAATTCCACTTTAAGTTGGTGTAAATACTTTTAAAACAATTACATATTATTAGAATGAGAGCTTCATTGCATTAATAATTCAGTTTAAGAAATTGAGAATGGATGCATTATCGACAAAATCCAGTATTGAAATTTTTAAACCCCACTTCAATATAGCATTTATTTAATTCACATAAAAACTGATTTTATTTTACTTACACTGACACCAGTGACAAGGATATCATTGCGGCAGTTTTCTGCAGTGTCATGCGTACACCGGTGGCCATCAACACACCAGTCACATGGGAATGAAGATGAGACACATTGTGTGCAGGAACTGTAGGTATTACAGTCAAAGAATGTGAAGTTTGTTGCCACAAAATCTGGACCTGAAGTCATTCTCACAGATAGCTTAGCGGTGAAATGGTCTACAAAGAGAAAGCAGATTCAAGACAATGGTGGACAGTTAAATCAAAATAGTCCCACATAAAAACAAAACATAACACAAAAATTTACACAATACATAAAATTTGATGTATAACTCAATTAAAATGTGAAGACAATAAATTATTAACTTAAGTGCAGAGTCTTAACAGTCACTTCAGAGAGATTTTTGACGTACCATGATCAGGAACAGAAGAGTCATAATAAAATTAAACTCAAGGAAACATTTACTCTGAAAATAGCTCTATTTTAGAATAACAGGCATCATCTCTCTTCATATAAAACAAGGGTGGGTAATCTTTTCTCCACGGTGGGCTGCATTAGCAACTGAGAATTATTTGGCATTCTGAGATTTCATGCAAAGGAAAATCAATTCTAAAAGAGGTTCTTAGGATTATTATTTCAATAATTAAGGTTTCATTATCATAAATTCAATAAAAAGAGATAAATTTGTATTTTAAATTTTACGGACTGCTATTTCATCATAGCTTCGCAGGCAGTAGGTTCTCCACCTCTGATATAAAAATACAGCAAAGTATAAATATTTCAAAGACTTGAAAATCTTATTCAACAATTCCATCTTATTTGTAACAAATTTTCTGGCTGAAAATTTCAACTGAAAGCACAAGATTATAAACAAAAAATTGTTTGTTGATAGCATACAAACAACATAGATGATAATATAGAATGGAGAAACCTTATAACCATAAAAAATAACAAAAAGGAAATACTCACATATACACTGGTGAAGAGGAAATTACTCAATGCCAGAGACCAATATGTGGACTTCCATTATAAATATTCCTAAATACGCATTTTGGAATCAATGATTCCATCTTCAGTAGGCCGATCATAAATTGTGAGTTTGCAATGAGTGTTCAGTCCCTGACATGGAGTAATTTTCTCTAATCGGTGAGTACTTCCTTTTTATCATTTTCTATGGTTATCCATTCTTTATTAGTTGTAATTAACCATAGGGCTCTGATCTTACTTTTTTGTACATCATAGAAAAAATAACTCACCAGATGTAACTTTAAATCATTTAAGGCAAAAAGCGAATGGGAAAGAAGTTGAACTACACTAAAAAGAAGAATAACTATGGTAAGGCAAAGCCATCAAGGTTCGTCTTTTTCAATCTACGTTACTGGTGCTCAACATTTTCTGCATGGGGGCCACACAGCTTGCTCCTCAACTCATCACAGGCCATATGCATCCAGTAACTCGGTTGGAAAATGTTTTAAGGACAATTATGCATTTTAAAGTTGAGGTTAAGTCTACTTGTTTGAGTATAACATCTGTATAATGTTTGATGCCTTATTTTGATGTTCAGTTGCAGATAAGTTGTTAATTGCCACATTATGCTATGTTTATATCCGTAAAGGTTAAAAGTTATTTGGTCTAATTAATTTTCATAACCAGAAATGATTCCAACTGGTAGGTAACTCCAAAATGACTAGTATCATGAGTGATAGTAGCCATTTTGGATTATTTCGAAAGTATTAAGGTGAGTACTACGTTACTTAAAATCCACATGAACAAAATAGCTTAGATGATTGCTTTAATTGAGGCTTTTGAAAAGGATACAATTGATTTACCGTATATACTCATGCATAGGTCGAGGTTTTTAGACCAAATTTTTTGCAAATAACTCAGGGATCGACTTATACACAAGAAATATTTTTGATAGGTTTAAACCCATGACTTTATTTGACCCGCGGTTATTTAAATTTGATGGAATTTACACTCTTGTTGTACTTTAACTGTACCGATAACTATCGATACCGATATATATGAAAGACTAACTTACTATATAATTTGGTGATCCTAAGTTGATCTTTGATGCTTTGCAAATAATTAAGCAATTTTGGTAAACCTAATGTTCAGTAACATGACGGCGGCACGACAGAAAACTGGCAGCAAGACAAATGCACAATATGGTAACTCTGTAATATGTAAACAAAGAAACACCTAATCAGTGATTCACGGAAAGGCAACGCCTACCTCTAAGCATCACAGACTAAATTAGTATCGCCCAAGTATTTGTGGTATAAAAATTTTGATACTGTGCACATAACTAGAAGAAAGGTAAACAAGGTGATGCTAGCGCTGGTGACACTGACAAAGCGACAAGAAATGGAACTACCAGGAGGAAAAACAGAAGACAAACATAAATATAAGATTTCGATGTTTGTAATCAAAGATAGTCCCCTAGTGGATAATGAGACAACATAGGTAAGGGGAGACTTGTAATATTATTTATTGTAACAAGAACCAAAATTATTTTAATCGTTTAAAAGAAAACATTTATTCTCATTAAAATCAATCCTAAAATCCATGAAAATCTTCTTCATAAGAGCTATCCAATCTAAATAACTCTTCCCAATCTCTTTCAGTAATATTTTCATCATACAGATGTTCATCAGCATCACCCTCAACTATTGTTACCTTCGTAAACAATAATTAGCATTTTTGTTACGTTTATCTTTCTTAAACGTAAGCTGCTAAACTGTTCCATGTACAAAACTTGCACTTTCCGATGTGTAGGTTTCATCGATCCCCGACCAAAAACATGCGAAACACTGATTTCCTAGGACCACATAGTACATCCTTCTGCCGATTTATCATCAATTTCGGCGTCACCTTTCCTCCCCGTTCCAACATCAGTTTTGTTACCTGTTCTCCTTTACAAAGATAACTTCTGAATGAATGCTGGGACAAAATACAAAGTCTATCCAGAGTCATTTGATCTATTAAAAGGGCATATACAATGTTACGACTTTTGATGTTATGCAGTGACGCTGGAGGAGACGTCAAACTGCTTCGCTGCTACTTTGATATCGGACTAAAGGGAACTTAATGTTGAAATTAATGGATCAACACATATTGAATACAAAAAATTCGTTCTACTACACCTGAAAATCTGGAGTCGACTTATACACGAGAAATACAAAAAAGCAAAAATTCTTATGAAAAGGTCGGGGGTCGACCTATAGACGAGATTGACTTATACACAGTATATTGTTTGTTATGACATAACTTTACCTTGGAAATAATTTTGAAAGAGGGGAAAATTCTGCTATGACTGGGAATCGGACCTGGGTCTTCAACTTGCCAGGTGTATATTCTACCACTTAACTTTCTCAGCAGATTGTTTCTCCTGTTTCTGAACATGGGTGTTTTTCTTAGTTGGGTCTGGGCTAGCCAAACTAGTATCAACCAGCCCCAACAGACATCCTCCAAGAGATACATCGAAGAAAACCCCTTCCTCTCAAATGATGAGATTGTCAAGCTAGAAATTGGTAGAATTATGTGATCTTAAGATCCTATGCAGATAGGCATAAGCTGTAAATTTGGGAATAATTTTGAAACAGGAAAAAATTCTGCTATGACTGGGAATCAAACCTGGGTCTTCCACTTGCCAGGCAGATATTCTGCCACTGAATTACCATAGCAGATAGTTTCTCCTGTTTATGAATGCAGTTGTTTTTCTTTACCTTGTTTGTTTAACTTTACCTTGTCTGCTCTGATAAATTTTTCCTCATTGTGTTTTAATGAGCATTAAAATGCATTGCAATGCTGTAAGAAGGCATTAGAAAGTATTGCCATGCATAAGTAGGCATTTTCTAATTTTTATTGAAAGAGGGGGAGGGGATAAAACGAAATCTTATATAAGATGAGGAGGTAACCCAAATGCTGACATGGGGGGACAGGAGGCCAAAAATAGCTAAACATTTGCTGTCATAATACTTGAATGACCCCCTAGTGAATAAATACAATCTGTATAATCTTATGTGCTATTAGAGGCAGTTCCTGGTATCGAAAAGAAGGGGGGCTGTATGTCAACCAAAATCTACCTATGTACCTATATATGAAAACAAAATCTTATTTAACGATGATATTGGAGGCCTAAAGTAGTGACTACCAGACCGACTGGTAATTGAAGTCATCATCCTATAGAGCCTGAACAGTGTATGCATGCATCACTTAACAAGTAAATATGCACAATATAAACAAATAAGCACAATAATCTTCCCTAGCTATATGTAACACTCAAGAAGTGTTGACACAGGTGAAAATACATTGGCCTAAGAGTGAGAGAAATCTGAAGGCATATAATCATAGCCTATATCTTGCACTGGTTTTCGTGCCGAGAAATGCCTCTTCTCAGCGTTCTACAATATGGCTTTACAGCATCATAAAGCCATATTATAGAAGTTGCAATTCCCTTTTATGAGTTCTTAAAGCATGCGTCAGCCACCTATGTCAGTATGGTTTCAATGATTAGGGGCCTCCCAGCATTGCGGGGCCTATCAGTACAACCCTGACCTTAGTCAACAGGAGAATGTAAATTGTTCCATAATTTCTTACTTGAACTCAGCACTTATTGTTTAAGGGGAAAAGAGTAAAGAAGACTTGATATATTGTTTTATAATCCTTTATAAGTCTTATATATTGCATATAAATACTCCATATTAAATTGCTCAATATTGATACCTTATCTATTTGACGTCAATAACCTGACTTAATATCTATTTTAACATTTAAATGCCAAAAGGCACGCCGCACAGTGGGGCAGGGAGCTGATCTGGGAGGACAAAATTCAGCTCGCTGAAACTATCCTCAGGATTGGCCATGTATTTATAGGAAAACGAATAATACAGCGTTCGAAGCTCATTTCGTACAATATTGTAGAATATATCAAAATTTTGGGTTAACATATGGGGGTAGGGTGGGGTCATGGGTGCCCTACTTTGGTTCTCACAAAAAACGGGCCTGGTTATGATAAAGCGTCGCGAATTCGGCACTTTCGTTATCTACTATAGCTTCTTGAAAAAGAAAAAAAATCATTTTTAAGGAATGATTATCAAGATTTAGGGTGAAACATCTAAAGTTGCATTCAGAAAATTTTATTTATTTAATAAATAAAATAAAACATTACATTTCTTCTTCCTCTGAATCCAGATTGTTGTCCTCTTCTAACTCTTCATTGTGTAGAAGCGTGAAGTCCGAATCAGGAGGGTTCAAGAGATTTAGGACATCAGGGGGAATAGATGAAAATTTCTTCCTTGGAGTCTTCTGCAATTCAGTTATAAGCGGATCTGACGTAATTAGGAGCATATGCAGTAAATCTTCATTACATGCCAACCTAGAAGATTTCCTGGTGTAGCTTTCTCTGAACCTCCTCACATCTTTGATTCGAGCCTTTAGATCAGCTACATGAATGAGGACTTTATGCAAAGACGGTGGCATAGGGTGCCATCCGTACAAATCGTAACATAGTTTAGCCACATTCAGTGCATATTTCTGGAATTTTGGCACATTGACTTCAAGTGGACTCGCCAACGTCTGCAAGATTACTGAGTTTCTCAATCAAAGTAGATCTCTGGTGCATGGGGCCTCCAAAAACCCATGCACCTTCAACTCCCCTCCACAGACCTCCATAGCCTCAGCAATTGCCAACCGGAACGTCGAGATGTGATGGTAAGCCGATTAATCAGGTGTGGCTAGCATCTGACTCACGTTTACAGTGAATCCAAGGCTGAGGTGGTTTTGCTTCAGAGAACACATCTTGGGAATCTGAAACCCAGATGAGCTCCAGGAAGCTCAACCACCAGGTGTCTCTTCTTCCCCTTATGGGTCTCCAAGCACGGTAAACACGTGGGTGGATCACTAGCCAGATGCCATGGCTTGACTCTGACAGCAGACACACAAACTCTCTGGAAGCTACCCATAAGTAACAGTGGGTTTTTAACAAGGTTGTCTCCTCAACCATTGGTCAGCAGAGGTGCTGTAGGGGTATTCTACCCCCCTACCCACCGGAGGGGGGGAAGTTTTGGAATTGTTTTATGCCATCCAGATTATTTGCGTGGGGAATATTTTCAGGCTCTCTCCTTCCGAAAACCATACCTTATTAGTCCAATAACCCTGAGGCGTATACAGTTCATTTCTGTGAGCAAAAACATTTAAGTCACTGCTCATCATCACTCGATTTTTCTTCAAAGAAGTTCCCGCAAAACATTTTACAAAACAACTACAGGCAATTCTCGTTCAACAAATGACATGCATTCCTGAAAAGCCTAGTAAAATGGAAATTAGTTGAATGATCGTGATTTTTCCATTTAAACTCATTGTCGATTGAAGGGTAAAAAATAAGAAAAATGATTATAAAAGACTCACAGTGAGAGCAAGTACGATAAATGTGGCCATGGCAATGGCTTGAAAACAAATCCTTATGATGTAACAATTATGTATGAATCGTGATAAAACGAATGTGACCGAACGTAGTCAATACAAGTCACAAACTGAAGTAGAGAATGGCTGTAGGAAACACTACATAGTGCACTATCTCCTTATCAGTACACAAGAGGTCCTTCAAGTCTAAGTGGATATTTGTAAATATATTTTGAGCAACAAACAGCATGTTTGGTGATGTCATATTAAGCCTCTCAAGAAATGCGGGCGATAGGAAAAAAGCGAGGTAAAGTGGACATATGAAGAATCCATGGGTAAACAAGACTGTCTTTGTGACCTCAAGAACTTTTGTAAACATCCGAGTTTCTTCGATCTGAGTTGGTTACATGTTATTTAGTTCGTTAAAGTGAACAGAATTTTCGGCGAGAATTAAAGCTATAAAATTCAATTCATTCATTAAAGCCAACATCCGTTCAACGAATGTTTGTTGCATGAGAGTTACCTGTATCCTGTTAGGTATCTCCAATAGCCAAAACATGGTTAAAAGACCATATGCACATTTCGGCAACAAAGCATCCGTCTTCAGTGGCAATTCACCGAAAATAGATTCCAAAATCTAGAATCACTTCCAAATGAGATAGAGACATGAAATTTTTTATGTGGGTAGGACTATGTGCATAACCGACTACAAAAATCTCAAAGAAGTTCAAAAGTGTGGCAGATAAAAAAATTGCAAAAATCAAAAAATTATTTAATGTTTTTTATATTTTTGAGTGTGCTATGAGGGTGAAAATTTTTGTAAAGGTAGAATTCATAAAATAACCAAATAAGGATTATAGAATTTCTGATATATTTATCTATTCGCTAAAATTCGTTAAAAATTCTTAAATTTTAAACAAATAGATAAATGTTTAGGTACTAGGGGACGAGCTACAGAGCTGAAAATTTTCAGTTATTTGGAGCTTTGTGTATAAGCGAGCATTAACCCTTTCCACTCGTAGTTTAGGGGAGCCTCAATATTGTAATTTTCCCGTTCCGCTCATATGTCGGGGGAGCCCTGACATCATTTTTTTTTAATCCCTGCATTTGTAATGCATGCACTTTACAATGTAATTGATCCCCACTATATCTTCAATACTTTCTGTGTCTCTACAACTATGTATGGTTTTATCAATTTTGTAATTTATAACGCAAGCAGCGGTCAGACACTCCCAGTTGAAGGCAAAGCTGACAATTGTCAACGAGTGGATTTTTTTGTGTATGAGTCAAGTGAAATGCTGTAGATTTAACTTTATTTTTCCAGTATCTATTATTATTGGTCTTCTTGTTCTATTTACATCATCTATCACTTCAATACTTATTTGATTTCTGCAGTTGGTTTCAAAGTTGAAGGATACACTGATTTTCTCTTCTAAGTTTTGGAAAACAATAATGTTTCATTTCTATTATATTTTTAAATTCTTTGCAAATTTTTTGTTTTCGTATTTTTCATACATCTTCAAAAATATTATTATTTGTTACCACGTGTTTAGGTCCTGAAAAATATGACCCATCACATTACGGACAAAGAAATAGTGGACGTTTTTGATGACTTGTCGACTGACAATGAGTGGAATGATTGTGAAGACTGTGATGGTGATATTTTTACCAGCGAAGATGACAATATCATTAGTGGTGACAATGAAAACAGTTATCATGACAATGGTGGTGAGGAAACATCTAGTGATAGCAATGTGGATGGTGATTCTTGGAGAATATACCGTGAACGTGATCCTGATTTTAAAAAAATAAGGTTTTCGGCAGATTCTGGTTACAAATACCCACCAGGTAAGAAACCAGAGAATGAAATAGACTTTTTCCAACTATTCTTTAGCGATATTTTATTAACTGATATCATAAATAAAATAAATTGGTATGCTAAAAATAAAATTGCAAAGAAAGGTACTTTGAGTCCAAGATCCATGTAGAAAAATTGGAAAGGAGTCACAATAGATCAGGGGTTCCGAACATTTATGTTGGCAAGGGCACCTTTGACTTAAAAAGCGAAAGCGGAGGGTGCCGCCAATATTTTACCCCCCCCCCCCCACTAAACACTTACAGCTCAGCTCGTAGCTATATGTTTATTTACAATTAGGTTTGGAAGGATTAGGTTTAAATCGATAAATGTCGATAAAAATTGAATTCCTAAAAATTTCAAAATATGATCGGTTTATTGCACTCTGTCTTTAATCTCGACTACACCTGATAACCCCTACGTCCCTAAGACATGAAGTCTTTTTAGATTAGTACTTTCTAGATTCTGTGGATGCTCATCACTATACGTCAAATGATCTACATTTTATAGGGAGGATACCTGAGCAAACCTTGGCGGGTGCCCGAGCGTACCTTTTTGGCCATGGCGCCCGCAGGCACCGCGTTGGGAACCCCTGCTATAGGTGAACTAAAAGCCTTTCTTGGTGTCATACTGAACATCGGAATGAAACCTCAACCATGTTTGCAGGATTATTTTAGCAAAGACTGGATAGATAAGTGCCAATTTTATAAAGACGTTTATAATCATGATCGCTTTATGCAAATTTTTTGGATGCTGCATGTTTGTCAACCAAAAACTGTTTTTCCTTCAGGAGAATGTGCAAAAAATTCAAAAATTCAGAAAGTAGTAGAATACCTCGATTGTAAATTTTGAGAATTCTTTGTGCCTGGGGTAAAAGTATCAGTAGACAAAAGTATTGTTGGTTTCAAAGGTTGGCTAATATTAAAGTGTTACAACCCAAACAAACCTACAAAATGGGGGCTTAGAATATTTGTCCTTGCAGATTCAGAGCTTTACCTTGGGGCACCTACTACTGCTTCGTTAGCTCGCCCTGAACTCCCATTTACAGCAAGAATTTTCTTGCATCTCTGTGACAAACTACTGCAGTCCACAAATAATGCAACCAGATATCATGTTTTCACTGACAGGTTTTACACAGGGTATAAACTTGCAGTGGAACTAATTAAAATTGGATACCACATAACCGGGACAGTAATGCCCAGCAGAAAAGGTCTGTCTGCCTGATTCTGTAAGGAAAAAGTCAGGCCTATAATTGAAAAAGCACGATGTTGTTGCTTATAGGAGAAATAATTTCATAAATACGCTGTTGTGGAAAGATAATAGGCTTGTGGTAGTGTTGAGCACTTGGCACAACATAACTATGCAAAAAGTCCAAAGAAAAATAAAACAGAGGAACAGGATGAATTTAAAAGTTACATTGACAGATTAAGCCTGTTTACTGAACTTAAAACGGTGTCACAAATAATACCAGATCAATAGAGAACTACACTGGATGCCTTGCGATGTCTTTGTGAAAAATGTTTCATTGAAATTATGCCAAATATTTCTTATGTGCTTGGAATTTTATTGGCTATATGGGTCACTGTAGCTAGTGATGAACGTAACTTTCCAAACTTAAAATTAATTAAAACGTACTTTAGGGTGTACCTTAAATTTTAAATCTGAGAAAAGTAACTTGCTCAACATATTAAAATATGCTTTGTGGTTAGAAAATGCTTGTTTGAAGCGTTTTGAAGTAGGAAATTTTTTAGAGGTCTCTCATGGGGCCTAAATGCAGTAAGATTGAACACTTCACTTTTTGGGTTAGAAATACCTGTGTCATGGTAAATCGGTCGAGTTACAGCTCTTAAGGGCAAAAATTTCAACCGTTTTGACGTATCTCTAACAGTTTCGGCGGAAATATCCATTAAAAGCGTGCGTCCGAGCGCCATGGCTGGGCGGTGCCGGTGCGAGCAGCAGCTGCTGAGGTGTGGGAGGGGATGGGCGTGCGGGCTGCGTGCCGTGGGAGGCGATGGGAAAGGGGGGGAAACACGATCCAGTATTGGATAATTTAAGCGAGGCAATTGAAGCAGAAGACCTGATTAAAAAAATAATGAATAAAGCTAGAGGAAACAAAACTTTATTGTTATATTTAGAAGATTTTAAACACAGCTTTAAACACTAGCTTATTCTGCCGTATCATTAATTGTTATTAGTAACTTTATCCAACTGCTCGAAAGTTGGTTTTTTCGAGCCCTTCATGATGGAGTGGTACTGGGAAGACACCTGCAGGAGATCTTGAAAGCCTTCCTCCTTGTTTGTGACTTTCCGGTTGTGCCTCTGCATTAGCTTTACAGCACGCTCGGCATGGTCGTTCACCACGTGCATATTTTGCACCACTTCCCGTGCTTCTTGGTACTCCGCGTTGTCAAACCAAGTGGACGGGTCAAGATCCAAGAAACCTCGAGGGATTTCAAGGATTTCAAAGAAGTCCATGCTATTCTTGGTGAAGAGAACATCCATGCCATCAAGCTCTTCTGCCAACAAGACATTTGGGAGGATCTGGGAGGCCCTGACTATTCTTTAGGTTTTTGATGAAAGCTTTTTTCTGCTCCACAGAGATTCTTCCATCAAACAAAGTAATGGGCACCAAAGTCTTACTCAGATACCACAAATGTCCTGATTGTTTTTGCAGAGCAACAGTGGCACCTGGAGGATCAACGGTTTTCCATTTGGACAAATCACCGATTAGTTCCATGTCATTCTTTGGAGCACCGATTGCATCAGGGGCACAGTACCAACACTTCAAATACACACGTACAAGTAAAATATTCACGTGAAGGAGACCCTTTTCTTCCCTCTTGGTTAGACGAAATTGGTCCTTAAACATTCACATCCTCAGTAGTTATGACATACTTGCGGCCTCGACATCTACCCTCAGGAACACCAAATTCATCCTCATCAGAAGAAGAGGAAGAAGATTGCAACTGTACAGTGCCTAAAATGAAATGGCGAGAAAAAAATAATTTTTGGGCTCTTCTCAACTTAATCCATCGGCGTTGTATCCACTTATGCAATGAGGGTGATTTGAATTTAAAAATAATAATAATAATATTATTATAATCTTACCGGAAGCACTCAACTTTGATTCATATTTAGCCTTGTACATCTCCTGGCATTCGGTTCGCTCCTGCCTTCTTAGCAGCAAGTTCCTCCTCTACAGTGGCCAGTTTAGTATCCTTTACTGATGTGATGGATCCTTGTCTATTTCGTAATCTCTGGGCAATGAGGAACTCTTTGTCCTCCTCATTGGCCATTACATCTAAAGCATTGGATACCACAATGTCAAAGATTTTGTCCAACTCTTCCTTGAATTCGGCTTCTCTCCTCAGTTGGGCATCAGAATCACGATGTGTGTGGTTCTTATTCACAAGGATCCACTCATCAAACAGTTCTTTTATCTTTTGAAAAACATGAACTTCTTGTATCACAGGAATGCGAGACTTAACTGTCCAGAAAGGGAGAACAAGCCGAGCAGTATCCCAAGCACTGACGGTGACAGATTTCTTCAGCACTTTGTGATGATAAAAGAATACCTGAAGAGTTTCTTTAACATTCGGCAATTTGCCTTCCTGAAATTTATCGCACACATCTCCGATATATAGGACACTTGTCGTGGATCATGTCACGATGATGGCCATCTTTTGGCAGACTGGACGCAGCGACAAACGAATTCAAGTGATCATAGCCGGCGGTGCGAAAGAACTGACTATGACAAGACGTCAGAACTCACCAATTCAACAATACTTGACAGGTCGCAACACGCTGCACTACGCTGGATAGGTCACATGCGTCATGTGGCCAGTCATATTTCCCTGCATGCGGCCCGCACGCCCCCCCCCCCCCTCCCCACCCACACCTCAGCAGCCGCTGCTCCCGCATATTTTAATACGTTGAGCAAGTTACTTTTCTCAGTTTTAAAATTTAAGGGACACCCTAACGTACTTGCATTCAACGATGACATAAGAAAGGCTGGTTGATCTAACTACTGTTTCACTTGAAAATTCTGTAGCATCATAGCGTGCTTGTCCGACTGATATTGCAATTCATGATGCAAGAAAAATAAACTTTTGATTAATAGAAGTTTGCTATAAGATATAACAAACTTCAAACCTTTAAAATGAATTCATTATGTTTTGAAATGAAACTTATCATCTAATTATTGCCTTTTTATTTGTACCAATTAACAGTTATTTCTCACAATACTGAGCATTAAAGGGTGCCGTCAAAAATGAATTTGCCCGGGGCCACCAATTGTCTAGGACCGGTCCTGCTCTCTTATACCAAGAGTGTGTCTGCTTAACGTCAAACACTTCTCTTTGCATCCTTTTCATTATGTGGACTGAATAAACATCTCACAGAACCAAAAAAACTTTTAAGCTGAACTGCACTTTTGACCATGTCTTTGTTGAATGAGGATGCTATAGCGGAGGAAGTGTGCAGAGGTGATACACGTAGTGATTCTGAAAGTAATACTTCATCGGATACAAAAAAAGATTTGATTGTGTGTAGTGATTTTTATTCAAGTGATAGTGATTTGGAAAAAGAAGTTACACCATGTGCAAAAGATTTTAGTGCTAATGAAGGATTACAGGCTAAGTGGAAATATTCTCGTACATTTGAACCAACTTCTATTTTTGACGAAGATAGGGGTTCAATACACACGTTGGAAGTAGGTTCCGATGAATTTTCTTATCTCAAATTTATGCTAGGAGGCGATGATTTTTTTTGTAACATTGCAATTAACACAAATAAATATGCACAAAATCGTCAAAATTGCACAGGAAAGTTTGATAAAAACTGGGTAGATGTCACGGCCGATGAAATAACTGCCTAAATAGGTATATGTAATTGTGTACGTGAGGATTTTTGATATGCCAAAGAGTCAGGATTATTGGCACAGTAAAGACATTAACTGCCCTCTTATCCGTAACTCTATGACTTATAACAAGTATTCAGATATAACTAAGTACTTTTATGTGAATGACGTAACTTGTGAAAAAAGAAAGGGGAAGCAGGTTACGATTCTCTACAAAAATTATGACCAGTTTTAGATATTATGGACACTTTTCATGAAAAATATAAACCGGGTCATGAGCTTAGTATCGACAATGCAATGGTGGCCTTCAAAGGGTGGCACTACATGAAACAGTATATAAAAAACAAGCCAACTAAATGGGGATTTTTAATTTGGGTTTAACAAGTTCGCATGGGTATGTATTATGCAGAAATGTGTATTTGGGAAGAAAGGAAAATAAGAATAAAGAAATGCTTCTCGGCAGTCAGGTAGTGATGAATTTGCTGGAGAAGCACCTAGGCGTGAATCATCACGTGTATTTTGATAGCTTCTTTTCATGTGTTGGACTAATGAAGTTATTATATGATAATAAAACCTATGCATGTGCTACCACTAGACCAACTCAAAAAGAATGGCCATCTAAATTTAAAAATCCTAAAAAGCTAAAACTCAAAAGGGGTCAAAATAAGAGTTTGCAATGCGGTAAAATTATGGCTACGGTTTGGCAAGACAATAGACAAATCTGTGTTCTTTCCATGATCTGCAATCCTAATAAGAGTGTGACTGTGGGTAGGAAAACAGGGAAAGGAAATAAACGGGCAATGATACCTTGTCCACAAACCATTGCAATGTATACAAAATACATGGGTGGGGTTGACAGAGCCGATCAGAGTAAAAGCTACTATGACTTCAGAAGAAAATCTAAATAATGGTGGTAGTATATATTTGCATACGTGGTGAAATCAGCATAGCTTTATTCTTTATAAAGAAATGAATGCTCCATCAAGCTCTAAACATTAAAAAAGGGTTAACATCTGAAAATCTCCATTAATTTGTTATTGCAGTCATTAACAATTTTTTTAAATTTAAACAATTAGATAAATATTATTGTACTTCTAGGTGTTCTACAACATTAAGGTTTGGCATAAATGTATGGCATAAGTACCAAACAATGGAAAAAGTATAATATTCTTAAAATTGCAAATTTAAGGGATTGCTTTTATTCCAATATTGTCCCATAAGGAAAGAACAAAAACTGGTGCAGAGGTGAAAACTTTTGAATTAAGAAAATATTTTTAATAATGAAAGATCTCACCAAAAAATTAATGTGTTATTCAAGGTGAGATGAAATACTTACAGAATGCAAGCATGCATTACTAGTGTTATATCATAAGTTAAAAGCTGCTACATAGAATGATAGCAGGATACTAATGTTTAGGCACTTCCAAATGAGCAAGAGACTTGGAATTTGGCACGAATGTAGGTTTTTGGTCACAACCAAACAGGAAAATTCGAAATTAGGAAACTCCATATTTTAAGAGGCTGTTTTGGCCCCATTTTTGCCCCATTAGAAAAGCATGTAAATCGTATCATATATAAAATATATAGGAGAATACTAATTTTTAGGTATTTCAAAATAAGCTAGAGACTTTAGATTTTTCATGTGGGTAGGATTACGTACATAACCGATTTAAAAAGGCGAAATTCTAAAAAAATGAAATAATGCGGCCGCTAAAAATTGGCAAAGTTCCAACAAATATTTAATGTTATGTATTTCTGAATGTGCTATGAATCTGAAACTTTTTGTCAAGGTAGAATTCATAAAATAGTCAATTGTGGATTATAGAAATTCTGATATATAAATTTGTTTGGCTGTTAAAAATTGTTAAATTTTAAACAAATAATAAAGGTGAAATACTCCTTTAGCTCCTTTGGCTAAAGGAGTATTTCACCTTTATTAATCTTAGCCAAAGTAATTGAGCTAGTATCAATTATTTTAAACAAATAGATAAATGTTTAGACACTAGTGGACACCTTATTTTAATCGATGACAAAGGAACTAGAGGCAAAGTCAGGATTTGATCATGGCCATGAGTGGATCTTATAAAGGTTTACAACATTGCCTCTGACTTCCCCTCTCAGTTGAAAACAGAAAGGCAAATCAAGTCCAGATTCATGTATGAATATGTTGGAAGCATCTGCTGAAAGTACAACTATTTTTATTTTCTATTCACGGCGACGGAAAGTCGAAGCCAAGTTCACTAAAAAGATTGGTCAACCGCAATGGTAGATTAAGGGGTTCTGGGGCTGCTGCATACAATTTTTCGCAGACCAGCCCCCTACATGCCACACAAAATTTCCTGGACCTCAATGGGGCACCTCTAATTATGGGGCCCTCATGCAAATGCGCCCACTGCACCACATTTAATCTGGCATTACATATCAAGCTCACATTGCAATGTCCCTTATCAAATTGAAAGGATAAAATGGCATTCATTGGAAAATTACTTGTTCTTCAGTAAAAAAAAATCAATCTGAACTTCTTTTACCCAATCATAATGCAGATTCTTCAAAGAAATGATGCGGACTTTTCTCATTTCATGGCATGAAAACAGAAAATGTGTCCTCATGGATATATCAAAAAATATTTATTTTTAACCGAAGGTGGTTCCAATGTCGATAACAATATCGACCTACAATAACTTTACAAGCAGAATTCAAAGGTCACTTGCCTAAATTTTGAACATATTGTTTGGCATCCTGTCTGGCAAGCTTTAATATATATCACTTTATGTTTAGGTATAATCGTAAATTTAAACTGTCAATAATTTAACATCTAAGAAAAATTATTCAAAAAGAAGTTAATTAACACATTTAGAAATTGTCTACCACCTACTAAATTTAAGACCAATGGCAGGACCCTGGAACATGTAGAAATAAAATATAAGCATAAACTTTCTAATACATACTCTCACGATTGAGTTGCACCTATTCGCCAAAAGTAGATCATTGATCGATACTCACGTTGTCCTTGCGGAATTGAGGGCAGGAGATCAGTCCTTGGTGTGGTGCAGTTAACACCGTATGACTTTCGTGTAGCATTTGTTATTAATGTCTTGTCCAATGCAGTGAAGGCACACAGGAATTGACCCGAGAGTGATGGTAGATTCTCAATGACTAGCTCCAACTGTATGGAAAGAGATGAAGAAAATTGTTGAATTATTAAAGCCATCACATACATTTTCTCAAATATATATAAAAAAAGAATTTTTCGAAAAGTATAAAGAAGCCAATATTTCAGGTATGGTTGACCATTTAGAAATGACACAGGATGATAGTATTATTCCCTTTACAAAACATACGTGCTTCTTAGATAATTGAAGGAAGATGCTTAAATTAAGCCTGTTTAGACAGAATTAATAGAATCTCCTGAAAAATTTTCAATAATAAAATGCATTTAAAGAATGTAATTTAAATGTTATCGTAATGTCTACTGCATATTGAAATTTCATGGGACTCAGGAATATGAATCAAAATCTACTCAATGATATTATAGCGTCACTTACATTAAATAACAAGCATGGATTTAATCTTTTCATGAAACAATATTTCAAAGAACAATGAATAATATTATGAGAATAAACCGTACAATAAAATATATATTTTGAAATACGTAACACGTTTTTGGAGTGAATTTCCATTCACTAAATGCGAAAACTATACCATAGGCTCACTATATCTTTCTCTAAAAATAAAACAAAAGCAGACTGTAATGATCACAAGAATTAAAAATGTGATGTGGCCACCAGATGATTTTCTCCATACCTGTAATATAATTATTAAAATTCCAAATTTATCTATTAAAAAATCGAGTCTGTCCAGATGTACGACCAGCAAAGGAAAATGAGGAATTTCTATGGAATGAATGTTCCGATTTTTACCAAACATCTGCCGTTTATTCAGAATATTGTATTGTGTTCTTATGGGGTCGTTAATTCCAACCGCCATGATAAGATAAATAATAAAATTATTTTCTATTGTTTGATATCCTCCATTAAAATAACTTGGGGTCGAGTATAGTAGATTTTTTATTTGCTATTTCAAATACTTATAATCAAGGTATGAATTTGGAACTTCAACCCAGGTCTGAAGAAAAGAATCAACTTTTATTTTCATACCGTCAAATTTCAAATACGGTCCGAATCCGACCAAAATTGTGGTTTTAATATCAAAATTAAAAGATTTTTGAAGCAAAACTTTGTTGCCCAAACAACCCATTTACTGGTGATTACGTTCTCTACTCTCAATGCAAAGAAGGGGCAGGAGGTTATTGTTAGGTTTGCGCGCAGACAGCATATTGTCGTGTGAGTAGAAGAAGAGTAAGGGAAAGCAGGGAAATGGAGGAGGAATACAACACTAGCCTGAAATGAAATAGCAGGAGAAAAAAAAGGAGAGATGGAAGGTGCAGAAAATTTATTTAGTTGCTGTAATACATTGTAACTAAATGGTTTGTTATGCTCTCTCGACTATTGTTTTCATTCTATAAATAAATGTACGAGCTCAATGTAAGTTTTCATTATATGCAAATATCAACATACAACATTTTCAATGTTTCTCAGAATATCCTGTTGTAGAACAGTGGACTTTCTACAAGAGTACTTAAAATATAAACGACTAACAGAATACACTAACGAAATAAGCATACATAACCTTAAATTACATATTCCACATATAAAAGCATTGGAAACACATAGTCAATGAAATCATTCCTTTTCACTTTTTCTTTTGTTCGATATGGTTTCTATTTCTCGAGTTCCACCTCTCCCTCTCTCGATCCCCCTCTCCCGGTCCCCAACTCTCGGTCCCCCTCTCTCTGTCCCCCTCTCCCGGTCCCCCTCTCTCGGTCCCCCTCTCTCGGTCCCTCTCTCTCGGTCCCCCTCTCTCGGTCCCCCTCTCTCGATCCCTCTCTCTCGGTCCCTCTCTCTCGGTCCCTCTCTCTCGGTCCCTCTCTCTCGGTCCCTCTCTCGGTCCCCCTCTCTCGATCCCTCTCTCTCGATCCCTCTCTCTCGGTCCCTCTCTCTCGGTCCCTCTCTCTCGGTCCCTCTCTCTCGGTCCCTCTCTCTTGGTCACTCTCTCTCGATCCCTCTCTTTTGGTCACTCTCTATCGGTCCCCCTCTCTCGGTCCCTCTCTCTCGATCCCTCTCTCTCGGTCCCTCTCTCTCGGCCCCTCTATCTAGATCCCTCTCTCTCTCGATCCCTCTCTCTCGATCCCTCTCTCTCAATCCCTCAATCTCGATTCCTCTCTCGCTCCCAAACTATCATGATGCAAACTTTCTTAACCCTTCCATCCTGATGCAGGGTATTTTTATACTCCATGCAATGAAATGTTTTAATAACTTTCATCTTGAACGCTCCAAAAGTTTAATATTTTTATTGTTTAGCAACATTTCAAATTTGTATTTTTCAGTTGGAATACTAGAAAAATTTTCCTTCATTTATTTATAAAAAAAACAATTTCTTCAATGGGGTTCAAAAATACACCTCATCGGGATGAGTGCCACCAAATTTTAATTCTAAGAATTAGCAACTGGATTGATTTTTACGGTAACGTTACTGGACTTGGAGCTTGTAATTAATGTTATCACTTTAAATGATCGCTATTATGACTTAGATTTCTTTTACTGCACTACAGTATAAGAATCTGAACAGTAGTGCAAGTCTTGATTTCTAATGTTGTTGTCCTTTGAGACTCACTTATTTTATGATTTCTCTATTCATACATTTGCAAACATATGTCAATTTAATACTGCAATAAAGGTTTTCTGTTACCAACATGATATCTATCAAAATTTCTTGAAATTGTTTCGTGAAAAGTTGGTTTAATATGAATCTTTTAATTTGCATGAATCCGTTGTCAAGTAAAAACAATGTGATTTTTATTTTATGTAATATTTTGCTTCATTTCGAAAAGATAGCAATGAATGTTTTTGTAATTAAGGAATGTGCACTTTTATACTCAAAATACACAATGAGTGACAAAGTTAATATTTTGTTTATGCTAAAATAAGAAAACTTTTTGGGGTCAGGAATTACCCTCCTTAGGGACAGACGTAACATTTTTGACATCGGGATGGAAGGGTTAAAAATTCCTTTACTTCCAATAATCTTAATATTCTACCATTGATGCCTACGAATAATACTAAAAACTCATCCAGCATGGGCCTGAGAGTGAAATATTATCACCTGTGAGCTGTTATTGCAGGATAAATTAGTTAAGTGCACCTTGCTTGCCATAATCACATTATTTTTTAATATTATACACTACATTACACATCATCAAACAATTATCTCAAACCATTTGAACAAACAAAATTTGAATGTTCCAAACGTGTTACATTTTATGGAATAGTGCTTCATCTTTCAGTCTCTCTCCAGTCAGCAATCAGCAAAACATTATCGCTTATTGGATTGTGAAGGAGTGGTTGGCTTTTGTTTCTCCTATTTTATTCCGAAAACTGCCAAAGCTTACAATAAGTCATCGTTTAGAGTTGGTGTAGTAGCTCTCTCATAATAACGAGAATCCTAGAAACCTCTTTAAAAAATAAATGCTGTTTATGAGTTATGTTTGGATAATAATTTGGGTTTTTCTCAATAAATACTAAGCGCCTTAATCAACGCTATGTAAATTATATCGAAAAAAGCACCAAAGGCTATGTCCTTGTTTGTCTCTTGCAAGTATAATTTTTTACCTTCTGGTCCATCTTGTCTACACATCCACAGGTAGGTAGTGAGTAATGCTGCAGATGGGCTGGTGTTCAATGTTCCTTTAGTAAAATGTACCATTACGTCAGTATTATAAGGTGGTAGGATGGGAAGGGAAGGAGGATGGGTAAAGAGAGGTAGGAGGTAGGGAGAAATGGTAGGGAGAAGAAGCTTGAGGCGGAGGAGAATGTGGAAAAAGGAATGCAGCTGTACCACTATGCCAGTATTATAACATTTTAGAGCAATAAAAATATCTCAAAATAATTTTTTTCCATATGATACATACAGGGATCTATTAGACCCATGCTGGAGATAATAGGGATACTGATCATTTTTTGCTTATAACTAAGCTCGTACAATTTTAATGCTCAACAATTTTTGTAGATATCATTCTATTGATATGTACGACGATGTCACAAAACCTTGGCATCCAGTGCACATGCAAATTCAAGAAAACTACAAACTGAAGTGCTCGCGGGTCTCACAGACCCATGCTGGGCTTACTAGGGTAAACCCATTAACACCCAAATTATTTTGAAAAAAATTTTTAGTTGATTTTCAGAATATATACCATATTTACTCAAAAGGAAGACGGCCTTGAATTGAAGACGACCCCTAAAAAAATTATGTTCACTTACAAAAAAACTTTTACATATATGTATAACAAACAGGCTAACATTAAGAGGATGAATAAAAAAAAGTAAATTTACTACTTAAATATCCCTCTCCTCTGTTTCCTTCCCTTATTCTTGCTGTCCAGTTCATTCAACACAACTTATTCAAATTTGAACAAGTTTTCTTCCATACCGTCCATGGAATTTGATATGCAGCATTTCTTGAACCCTCTTGAGATACTATTGGGATCTATTTTTTCCATGCTGCAATGATCCAATTACAGAGAAGTGGTATACAGGGCTTCTTAATTTTCCCTGTAGGAGTTAATGAATGGTTCCCTGCTAAAAGCAATTCTGAATAAAATGACTTTATGTAATCCTTCAAGGGCTTCATCACTACAACATCTAGCACTTGAATTTGTGATGTCGATTTCATACCTCCTGGTATAACTACAAGGTCAGTATCTATACCATGACTTTACCTACATTAGCCTAAAACAATATAATTAAATTTGGTGCGAAGGCATTCGCCTGTAGGCTGCATGTTTTCGGTAGTTCACCGCGTTGATCGGCTGTTTCACAAGATGACATTTCGCCGGCATTGCTGTCGGCTTCCTCAGGTCAGCTGAGTTGGTGATGCTAGGGAGTGCACTGTATTTATATTGTCCCTACCCAACTTGAGAGGACTCTGATTGGAAGGGACATTTGGTGGGTCCTGATTGGGTGGGGCATTCCTCAGCAGACGGAAGGCCAAGTGTTCGATAGAGTGAAGCCATCCTCTCTATTAAAATTGGCTGGATTTTTGGCTATCTCTATCGCTTCTCGAATTAACCGCAGAAAATATCAGTTTTCTTTGGTGATGACTATTGCGTCTTGAATCTTGATCATGTGTCCGGTTTCAGACCAGACATGCTCTGCAATAGCAGAGAGTCTGGCATGTTTGTTCATCAATGCTCTTTGGTGTTCCTTGAGCAGGCAACTGATGGATCTGCCAGTTTGTCCTGTGTAGGATTTTTCACAGCTGCATTGTATTGGTACACCCCCTCGTATATCGTGTTTAGGAGTCTGTCTTTGGCTTTCGGTAAGAAGTCGCAGGTCTTTTTCACGCAGGTGAACCTCGTGACAATGTTATGTTTAGAGAGGAACATTGCTATCCTCTCTATGGTACTGGCAATGTAGGGTAACAAGGCAAAGGCGGCTGGATCCAGTCTCTGCAAGTCTGTTATGGAAATGGCCCTTTTCAGGGCCAATTTGCGTTTGTAGCCATTGCACCGAAGGGCAGCTACAAGGTGTTTTTCTTCATTCGCTAATGATCCTGAATTGGAGATAGTGTGTGCACAGTGAAATAAGGTCCTGATGAGTGATGGCTTTTGTTGTGGGTGATGGTGAGATGCGACATTCAGGTATAAGTCTGTGTGTGTCTTTTTTCGATAGACCGCATGCCCCAGAGTTCCATCAGGCTTCCTTGACACCAGAACGTCTAGGAAGGGAATGCGACCATCCTCTTCGATCTCTATGGTAAATTGGATGTTGGGGTGCAGCGAGTTAAGGTGCTGGAGGAAGTTATTCAGTTCAGCCTCACCGTGGGGCCAAATGACAAAGTGTCATCGACATATCTGACCCATAGGGACGGTTTATTGTCGTGTGACTCCAGACCCCTTTTCTTGAAATCATCCATGTAAATATCGGCTATAACAGGATACAGAGGGGATCCCATGTTACCATTACTGCAGTGAGGTATGACAGACCACAAGGAAAGTTTTGGATAAAGAAATACAAAATACACATTGGGCTGATTTAAATTGAACAATTAATGAATTATTGTTAATAATGAATACATGTGAATCAATAAAACCTAATATTTGGGCTTGAAACTTGATCCTATAATTGCATTCGTGAAACCCTACTCTCTCAAACACAAATAGTGCAATGAAAAACCAAATAGAAGCTAAATTATTAAACTGGTAAAAATAAGTAGGTACAATAGAAAATAAACAATAAACAATTGGTTTCATTATTTCACATACAATGACTTCACTCAAGAGTCTTTTTCTCCCCTGACACAATCCTCACAATAAGGAACAACGTGCTCCAAACAAACAAATTTATTACAATTGTTACATCGGTATTTTGTCATTCTGTCCTTAGATCTTAGGCAGAACATGCATCTGCCTTGCTGATTTGTTCGTTTAGGAGGACACTGGTTTGTCTCACCGCAGGCTCTCAAGACTAGAAAACTCCAATGCCAGTGCTGTGGTGGGGTTTGTGAAACCCCAGCAACAGAAATAGCATCAGCTCTGTTCAACAGCAAAATGGATTCTAATAATTATTATTATATTATTATGTGAAGGTAACTGGAGCTCAAATCTTAGACTTGTGCCATCTCATGACAATATACTAAAATACCTAGGCTGGGGTTTGAGAAATCCCAGCACAGTAACGAAGGGTTAACGGTCGTGGATAATTTTTAGATTTTGATAGACAATTCTTTTTGTATTCTTAATCTTAATTAAATGATCGATCTTTGCTACGTATTGTATTATATTGTTATTGGTCATAAGTAATTACTGCAATGTCGTAAGGCCATTTTGAAAAATAATTGGTCTTGGTTTGGTTGTAACATCGAATCGTCATTAACCGATGGTGTCGTTAACTGAGGGTCACCTGTATTACAATTACTTACTGTGATATCTTGGAAAACACTTGATACAACATGATTCCACACTTTATACAAGAGGTTTGCTTGTGTAATCTTTGTATTGGCAATGCATTTGTTTGTCCCATTTTTCAATAATATGGTGTTTTCCATGGAACCTAACATCGTCTGAGACATTGCTTCTGGAAGTTGAAGGGAGTCTCAGTGGCCTACCTCTCTGTACTTTTCTTCCATGTCCAAATTTTACATAAGGAACAGCTACTGCTCTTCTGAAATCTTTTATTATAATGGACTTTTTCCCATAAATTTCACGGTATAATAAAAATGCATTCACAATCCCATTCTATGATCCCTGATTGTCCATGTTGCCCTAAATCCTTTATTCTTGAGATCCTCAAGCAACGCATGACTTGTAAAAAAGTTATCAAAATATATGTTATAATTGGGTGGGTCATCAATTACTGAAAGTATTTTGTTCACCACTTGAGTACCTAGGGGTCCAGTACTTTGGTTCACAGAGGATTCTTTACTGCAATACAGAGAAAAATTGTAGCAGTAACAATTTTCTCTGCACACTGCCCATAATTTGTAACCGAAACTAATCGGTTTACCCCTAACAAACTGTTTCAATGGATAGTGCCCATAGTATCTGACAATCATCTCATCTATAGACAAATTTCTGCAGCCCCTGCAATATCTTTCACGAAAGGTTCTAATTCATCATCATTTACTTCCTCTTCATCGGTAAGCTTATCGACTTCAGGTGGATGTGCAGCTATATCTGCTTCTATGTTTTTGGAAAATAAATATTCACAAGCATCTTCCAGGGTTCTAAATATTTTATGACTCATTGTTGGAGCCGATTACTGAAAAAATAATATAATAAAAATTTCACAAAATATTGTACCTATATGAAAAATCTATTATATCTATTTATAGGACAGTAAAGTTTATCACTATTTTTTATATCATCCATCGGAAATACATTACAAATTACTACCATAAAGTAATGTTACACTCATATATAAAGGGATTCAGTGGAAATATTCATAACTCACCATTTGTAGATAGTTTATTTCAAAATATAAAGTCAAGATGACATGGCATGTAGAAAGCTGAGGTTCGCAGAGATGTAAATATCTCAGAACCAAATCTCAGAAGTGAATGACATGAAAAAATGCTTCGCCAGTCCCTACCACTTACTATCGATACAGCGTAGTAATTTTTGTTAAAAATCTAGATCGGAAAATCCCAGAAAACTAAGTGTCCTGTAAATAGGACACTGAGTGCTAATGGGTTAAAACATGGAGTTATGATAACTTTCTCAGTATCAACCCAATGAAATCTAAAGCAATTATTATCAAATATTCAAAACTACTTGCATCAATAAATCTTTCTGTAGTTACTCCTCTGTCTATGAAAGGCTACATTATCCCCTATTGTAAAACTGTAAAAAATCTCAGTATCCTAATAAATGAAACACTCTCCTGGACTGATCATATTATGAAAGTGTGCAAGACAGTAAATTCTTCCCTATACTCACTTCTGCCCTCTTCCCTAAAAATAAAGTTGGTTGCTTCTTTAACCGTTGCACACTTTGACTACTGTGACGTTGTATATGAAGACCTATCAAAGGAGCTTGCCCTTAAGCTGCAGTGTGCCCATAATTCTTGCCTATGATTCATCTTTAATCTTAAGAAGTCAGACCATATCTCGGAAATATTTCTTCAAACTGTCTTGTCTAAACCCTGAATTGCATAGAAAATTACATCTCCTTTTGTTATTATATCAAATTCTTAAAACAACCAATTCACAATATCTATCAGCAGAGTTTATCACCATTAGCACAATTCATAAATGTAACACTAGAGGATGCCATAAACTTCTGACTCCGCACCACAGAACAGACATCTTCAACATATCCTTCACTGTCACAGGATGTAGATTATTCAATAGTCTCCCATCTGAAATAAAGCACTCTTCATCCCTATGTACCTTCAAACAATCGTACCACAAACATCTTATATCCCATTCCCTTTCATTACCTTAAACTGACAAGAAATTATTTTCTCCTACAGGTCATCAAAAATGTTTAAATTTCTAGATATATGTATGTATGTCCTAATGTGTATTCATAAGGTTCATTTTATTTTTTATTTTTTATGTATAACTGTGTTTATGTGTATACCATTTTTAGTATTTATCTTTCATCAACCTCACAATCTATATATATTGCTATTACTAGCTTTCGCAGGTTTTTCACACTCCCCTTCTTGTGCTGGTGTTTTCCTGCAGTGAGGTCTTTCCTAGGGAATAGTACTTTGATTTTCCCTAGTTTTTCCCCAAAAACAAATGTCCATTTCTTTTCATTTCCTAAAATGATACTTGTCATTGTATTTATATAGTACTTTATTTTATGTA